>OZ018390.1:37251592-37490081 GCA_963969525.1 Ontholestes murinus
GTGTTAAAAATTTTCACTTTTGAGGAACCCTGCCTTTGTATCAGACACGCCATTTTCTAAAATTTCAAATTGTCGTAACTCTTTTTTTTTAAATGGAATCATATATTTTTTTAAATTTTATATTATTCTACATCTAATTTTCTACAAAAAAATATTAAGCATACCCTATACCTAAAAGTGATATTTTTCAAGATATAAAAGAATTTATATTTCAGACGGTCCTTGAATGCGAATTGGTTTTTGAATAGATAGCCATGACTGAAAAAAATGCATCTGTCAATTAAACAATTAGTTTGACATGTAAATGGGAGGTGTGAATTACAAAAAAACAAAAGAAGAAAGCCTATCATCAACGAGGAACCAAAAAGACATTGGTGAAGGAACTGGCATAAGCGAGAGGTCAGTACAAAGCATTCTGAAGAAAAGTTGCAGGACCCTGTATACAGGGTTATTCACGCTATACGGCACGGAATATTGTGGCCAAAATACGTGACTTTCAAAAAGTTTCACTTTGGGGATATATGGGGGTCTATTAGGGCTACTTTTTAAAATTTCTTTCATAATATACAGGGTGTCCCAAAAACCGTAAAAGTATCAAAGTTGTGTTTTTTTTTAAATTAAACACCCTGTATTTTATTGCATTTTTGGATCCTTCGATCAAAATAAATGTGTGGTTTAATGAGGTTTTTATTACTTAAACCTTAAGGTTTTTGAAATAATTTGAATTTTGTAAAAATTTAACCTAATTTTCATGTTTCAAATACTTAAAAAGTAATTAAGTTATGCATACCAAATTTACACTGAAATGTAACAATAGATCATATTTTTATTTTCCAAGTATAATAAATTTGACATCTTATACCGGGTGTAAAAAAATTGGAATTAAACAAATGAGAACTTTAAATGGCTATAACTTCATTTATTTAAATGGAACGCTATATTTATTAAGTAGTAGTAGTAGTAGTAGTAGTAGTGTTAGGCTATCGACCACGTGGTCCTTCCGCCATGTGTCATTTGTGTATTTGTGTGTGTGTAAATGAGCTTGTTACTTTAAAGGATCGCCCCCGTCACTCTAAAGCACCATTAATTGTATCCCAATGGTGAATGGTACCGGTCACCCATCCGACTACTGACCCGAATCAACGTTGCTGATTATAATTATTTTAGTTTTTAAGTGGTGGTACTACTGTTTCTTATACTTTTTGTTAACCAATAATAGTCATAATAACTGAAATGATGTATAATATTATGGTACTTATAAATAATAAATTTCATTCAAATCGAATAAAGCGTTCAATTGTTATAAACAAAAGAAATAAAAATTTTTGAAACTGAAGCCAAATTCCGGCTTAACCGTAAATTTTTGGATATAGATAAGTTGCGTTAAATCATCATATTTTGACCCCAGGAATCTATGGTCCACCCATTTCCCTGCATTAACAGGACACCCTGTATATATATATATATATATATATATATATATATATATATATATATATATATATATACATAATGTTTTAATATCTCTTATACCCTTGCGGATGTCGAGATTATGTCTCTTATCAAAAGTAATCTTTTTATTACATCTTTCCATTTCTCCGATTTATGGCCGTTTCTTTAGTTGTCTTCACATCTATTTTAGATTTAGTCATTATATCTGTAATTCTGTTATCCCATGTTTTGTTTGATCTTCCCCTCCTGCTTTCTGTCTTGGTTTTCCATATTACTTTAGTTTGAGTTCCTTCTTTCATTCTTATTAGATGTCCATACTATTCCAACTGTTTCTTTTCTATTACTTTGTTAATGACTTCTTTTCCCAGTCTTTTCCTTATCTCTTTATTTCGTATTCTGTTCATGGTTGTTATTCCTTCCACCTTTCTTAAAAATCACATTTTTCTCGCTTGCATTTGTGATTTTTGCCTTTGATCTAGTGTTAATGTCTCTGCTCCATAAAGTAGTATAGGCCTGTAAAGTACTTTGTAAATTGTTATTTTTGTCCGTTTAGAAATCCTTTTATTGTCTAATATTATCGCTTTTAAGTTATAGTACGTTTTGTTTGCTGTTGAATTCTATTATTTATTTCATCTTCCATATCTCCTTTCTTTATCACTATTCCTAGGTATTTGTATGCTTCAATCTGTTCTACGCATTTTCCTTCTATTATTACATTTGTTTTCACTTCTTCATTTGCTATAACTAATATTTTAGTCTTTTCTATGTTAATTTTTTTTCGATTTTTTTTAATTCCTTGTACCATATATCTATATTTTCCTGTAGATCATTTTCAGTTTTTGCTATTAGTGCTAGATCGTCAGCAAAAGCGAAGTTTTCAATCTTCGTTTTTACATATTAAGTACCCTATCTCTATTTTCTTTGTTTTTGTCTTTACGCTTTTCATTATGTGGTCCAGAAATATTATAAATAGTTTAGGGCTTAGTAACCCTCCTTCTTTTAGTCCTATAGATGTTTTGATGTATTCTCATATATACTTTTAATTCCTCTCATTAATTCTGTCCCTATATTTAACTCTTTTAGTATTTTCCATATTGTTTCGCTTGGCATTCGTTTAAAGGCTTTCTCCAAGTCAATGAAAGCTATCAGCATTTTTTCTTTATTCATTTTTATTCTATCTATATTTTTTATTGAAAAAATATGGTCTTGTGTTGAATGCCCTCTTCTAAATCCACTTTGGGATTATTCCATATCTTTCTGTTTTTTTTTCGAATCTGTATGTTAGTATTGTTTCGTATATATTAGCTGTTGTGCATATTAATAATATTCCTCTGCAGTTGTTGCATTCCTTAGTATCTCCTTTTTAATATGTTGGAAATATGATTGCCTTTCCCCATTCCTTCGGTGTTCTTCCCTTTTCCCATATTAAGTTTAATATTTTTTGAAGTAAACCTTCTCCTGCTTCACCGTAACTCACTACTACCATAACTATTGACTCATTGACCAGCAGTCTCATATGCTACAAATAATTTGTATATATATGTACTCCTACTTACTCTATCTATACTTACGCGTCGTGTAATGTTTCATTATTACAATTATAGGTTGACTTGTGTAAAACATGTACTGTTGACCACCAATAAAATATTTGTATTTGTATTTGTACCCATGTATTTTAATTGTTCTGATTTGATGTTGTCATGTCCAGGTGACTGTCCTTTTTTGATTTTTTTTTCAATACTGTTTTTATTTCTTCTTCTGTTATTTCTCCTTCGTCCTCTTGTAATTTCTCCCTTTTATCATTTTCTTCTTCCCTTTCTTCTGTCTCTTTATTTTCCCCAGCAAGTCTTGAAAGTGTTCCTTCCACCTTTGCACCATCGTTTATTATTTTTCCAGATGTATCTTTTATGTGAGTTAATATTATATGTTTCCTTTTATTTTGTTTTCTTGTCATTCTGTAAAATAATTTCTGATTTCCTTTCAAGTTCTCTTCCAAAGATGTTCCAAAGTCTTCCCAAGCATTTTCTTTGGCTCTTTTTACCACCTCTGTTTGAGTTTAAATATTTTTTCCATTTAATTTTTTTCTCTTTTATCTCTTCTTTTATTGTCTGATTCCACCAATGTGTTTGTTTACTATTTATGTTATTACTTATTTCTCCGCATGCCCGTCTTATATATTTGAAGCTTCACCATAATTCTTCAATATTCCTGTTTGTTGATGTGTTTACTTTTTCTATTAGTTCTTTAATATTATTTTGATATTCTTCTCTTATTTGTATGTCATTTAATTTATCCACTCTTAATTTTATTATTCCTCGCTTTTCCTTTTTTATCTTCTTGGATCTCATTATCTTTTGTTTTAATCACTACCTATTCCCCTTCCTCTTTTGACTCTTACATCTCTTATTTTGTTAACTTGGTTCCCCTTTGCGAAAAAGTAGTCATTTATTGATTTTTCGTTTCTATTTCTATCAACTCTAGTGAATTTATGTTTGAATTTAGTATTCATAATGGCCAATCCGTTAACAATGCAAAAGTCGATTAGTCTGTTTCCAATATCATTTTTTTGTTTCTTCTCCATATATTCCCATGATTTCTTCTATCCCTCTGTTTTTGTTTCCCACTCTCACATTAAGGTCTCCGATTATATATGTATTCTCTATTGATTTTTCATATATCATTTTTAATTTTTTCCAAAATCCGTCCTTTGTTTTCTTGTTGTCATCTTCATTAGGTCCGTATACTATTATTATATTTGTTGATAATTCTTCTTATTTCATTTTTACTATCATTATTCTTTCATTAATATATTCACAATACTTTACTGCTTGTTCTAGCTTCTTATTTATTATACATCCTACTCCAGCTTTTGCTCTTTGGTTTTCTTCAACTCCACTATATGCCAGTATGTGTTCGTTTTTGTTTCAGTTATTACTAAAATATCTAGATTTCATTTTTTCTCTTTTAAACTTCTTATATTCCAATTTCCAATTAACTTTGTCCGTTTCTTTTCTTTTCATTGTCTATTATAAGCTTTTGATATCCTATTTTTGTCTTTTTACCTTTTATCTTTTCTTTTCTTGCAATGCTTCCTACTCTCTTTGAATTTCTCTTTCTTTGAATGTTAGGTCATTTTCTATATATATTTTAGTATCTTTCAGCTTTTTCTTTGCTTCCATAATTTTTTCTTATTCTCCTAAGTGTCTATCTCGGCTATTATCATTGCATGTTTTTTCATTTACAACTGTTTCTAGCTTTTCTGTACATAGCTTTTGAACTGCCTCTTCTATTGGGTATGTTATTTTTAAACCACTTATTGCTATGTTGTTCTCCCTTTTTCGTTTTTCTTCCCTTTCATTCTGCTCCAATTTTTCTATAAAGATTTTCTTTCTTTCTTCCATTGTTCCTCCCTATTTCCATGTCTCGTTTTATTTCTATTATTTCTGTTAATAAGTCCTGTGTATATTTATCTGTTTTATTTATTATTTCATTTGTTCTTCGTTGCTTGTTAGAAATAGGGTTCTAGAGCGAATCCTCTGAGATCGTCGTTTTCCTGCTCTCTTTTCTTTATTTGTTCTTGATCTAATCACTTTCTTGCTTTTTTCAAAAATATTTAAATCTTTGTCTTTACCTTCGGTTCTTTGTCTTTTATTCATGATATTAGTGCATGCTCCCCTTACTCGTTTATTTCTTTATCATAAGTATCACTTTCTGTTTATATTTTTCACTTTAATTAATTAATATATTTGTGATTCAGAAAAAGTTAAAATAATAAAAAATGTTGACGATGTTACTAGATAAAATTAATTAAAAATGAATACATCTGACCAGACCGGACAAGACAGTGTCGCGAACTCACACTGAAATGACTAAACAGTGAATTAACTGCGCAATTATCTATTTTACTGTACTTTCAACTGATGTCCTCAAATATGGAAAATACGAAATCTAACCTCAAAATGTACGCCATGTGCACGTGGTCGCACCTTACGTAGGATTTACTCTTAATTGTTTACAAGCTCTGAAGATGCACACATTCGTGTGCAAAACGTTAGCTAGGTTCATAACTAGAGAGCGGATTTCTAGCATTATGCTTATCCATAATATTAATAGCATCGAAAAAATTTCTTAATATCTATACGAATCTTGAAGAATGTGATTACTTAGCGCTAAGTTTTTTTTGCTTTTTTTGCTTATTTTGACTTTTTGTGCTTATTTTCATGCTTTTTTTTGGATTCTGATGCTTATTTAGAACATTTTCTTTAAATTAAAAAAAAATTTAATAAAAATTTCACGCTGATATTAAATGAATGTGCTAATATAGAGAATTTTCGTAAAAAAAATTGTATCCCATCATTTTTAGATTATATTTGCATTACATATTTTCTTCGTGTCCCCAGTAAGTATTAAATGTAAACAAATTTAAGTGATAACTAATAATCAGGTGTTCTACAACCGTATCAATTTTCTACTCTCGGTAAAAATACGGATGGGACGACTGGCGCATATTTATCGTTTTCTTTAATTTTCATATTGAAACTCGCATTTATAAACCGTACTATTGAATTGGCTTTCCAAAAACTTTGCTTATTTATCAAAAATTACTATATGCGTGAATCGTATTAACCTGGGGATTCACAGATAAATTATATTATATAATTCACATGTATATTTAACTCATAATGCAAAAGGTGAAAACCACAATACAAGAATTAATTAGAGACTATCCAGAATTAACAACTGAAAATAATACATTATTTTGTAATGCATGTTTAAAAATAGTAAGTTTTATTTTAGTTCCCAACTGCATCCTAACTAGTCAAGACTTGTATGTAAAACATTTGTAACAACACTACATCAAGAACATTTGAAAAAGTTCAAAGCTGAACTAAAAAAACAACACAATTTCACAATCTTTAGCATCATCTTCAACAAACGATGGACAATTTAAATTAAATTCACATTTGTGCAAAATACTTTTACATTCGAATATCCCTTTAAGAAATTTACAAAATAATGCATTTGAATCTTTCTTGGGAAAATATTGTAAAATGCGCATTCCTTAGAAAAAATTATGTAGCTCTTGCGTACTATGAAACCATGCAAAAAATTAAAGATATTATTAACAATAATTATATGTGGTTTGGGATGGATGAAATCACAGACGCTTGTTTAATTTAATAATAGGAGTTTATCATGAAGACATCCGACCAATAGTATTTTGATATAAACAAAAGAATTGAAGAAAACTGATAATAACATTATAGCAAAATTCATAAATGATGGCTTATTTTTGCCGTAGACAATAGCAAGTTACAAAATTTTACTAATAATGCATTTTGTGCATTGTACAAGTTTAGCACATGGATAGAAACAAATTTCTGAAACTATAAGATTGAAATTTCCATTTGTAGATTTAATTAAATATGGAAAAATAGTTCTTATATTCTTCTGTGAGTGCAATTATTCAAGGAGTCATTGCCTAATATCTCACTGCCCCATAAACCAGCCCTAACAAAATGGGGAACTTGGCTATATGCTACGATGTACTATGCGAACAATTTTGAAGTATTTAATAAGGTTTTATACAACTTTCCCGAAACGACAAGCAAATCAGTTAATGACTGTCAAACAGTTCTTAAGAAACAAGAGCTTCCTTCAAATCAATTTAGTTACATAAAATCGCGTTTAAATTTTGTGAGCAACACAATCAAATCTTTATAAAAGCAGATTCAATTTAGAAAATACCTGGACGCATTGGCCAAGAAATCAAAATAATATCGAAAAGTATTCGGTGAAAATGAAGGAATTTTAATATGAAATAAATTAAACTTGATTTTGAATGGGAATTTTCGAATGGATACAGCTTTAATTTAAAATAAAGAGAAGCTTTTTCACAGAAGTCAGAAGTAATAATTTTTACAATTAAACCCCTAGAACAACATTTAATGATCTACTGTTTTCATGAATAGATTTTAGTTATTTTGAAATGTATACAAAATTACAATTTAATTTTTAAATATTTACATAATATTATATATTGCGTAAAGAAAGTATATTTATTTTAGTTTTAAGTAGAATTTCTATGTAAAACATGTTGATAAACGTGTAACATATTAAGAAAATATAGTTTTCTTTAGTGCTTTTGTTCGTGTTTTTATGCTTTTTTTCCTGTTTTTATGCCTTTTTAATGCTTTTTTTCTCTAAACTTTTTAAGTGCTTTTTTTCACATTTTTTAAGCTTTTTTATCCGCTCTCTATTCATAACAATGGACCACAAATTCCTTGGAACAAAATATGATGATTTAACACAATATATCTATATCAAAAAGTTTACAGCTAAGCCGGAATTAGGCTTTAAAATTTCAAAAAATGTCATTTCTTTTGTCAAGATTAATTGAATACTTTATTCGATTTAAATGAAATTTAATTTTGGAATCTTTACAATTACTTGTTATATAAATTTCATGTAACTCCTATAGTTTAGCAATAGGCAAAAAGTGTCAAAATTATTAATTTTAAATATTTTTGACGCAAGTTAAGAACTTTATAAAGAAAACATTTTAATAAAACTTGTTCACTTTCTCTTTAACTTTTGTTTGCAAAGTTATGTAATATTTTTTAAATTTAGAAAAATATCGAGAAAAACAAAAAAACGCCTCAAGTAAACATCTATTTCCGGTTTATGAACGTTCACCAAAAGCTTTCCTGTCTTAATAGGTATTTTCATTTTTGATACACGCACACAATTTTTTTTTTCAAAAAATAAGTGGAATTGTCTCAGGGGACCTCAAAACGGATATTTCCGTTAAAAAATATATTTTTACGAAAACAATACTTTCCCTATAGAGAGAATAAAGAAAAAAATAGGAAAAATTGCTACCTTATTAAAACTGCAAGCGATAACATTAATTTCAAGTTATTGAACCCAAATATTCAATCAATAAAAAAACAAGACGATTGAATGTGTTGTGTTTAAGTGAACATTGGCTTACTAGTACTGAAGTCGATTTATTAAGAATTGAAAATTATAATATTGATTATCATTTCTCACGCAGGGTTAATTTTGCGTGTTATCAAATATGTTAAGGAAAATGTTAATTTCAAAGTAGAATGAAATTTTCAAAATTATTGTATAGAGTTATATTTTGAAGTGTAGGCCGTTCTATTACTTGACATTAATATAATAATCCTTAATATTTATCGAAGTCCGCGGGGTGATTTTAATGTATTTATTGATACTACAAACAAGATATTAGTTCAAAATTAATCTTATAAAATATACTGTCTTAGTATGTGGTGATTTTAATGTCAATTTTATCTCTCAGGATAAGAAATATTACCAACACTGATTTAACTTAAATAGCTTTAATTTATATCATACTGTCAACTTCCCAACATACAAGAAAGCTTGTTTTAACGATATATTCATATTTGGATCACAAATATGTAAAAGTTGCACCGATATCGATACCCTTCTCGGATCACAATGCCATTCATTTTAACCTAAATAAGGCAGTAAACAATTAAAACAATATGAGTAAAATTATTAGACCTTTTACAACATTAGGGAAATATATTTTTTTACAAATTGCACACGAACACAGACTGCTACGTTTAAAGTTTGGTGATATACACAAAAAGTGGTCTGTCTTCATAGATAACCATAAGAATGATGGCGACCGTTACTACGTGGTAAACACTAAACTAACGCACTTACTTTATTTTTTAGGTAAAAACATAGTAAGTGCGTTAGTTTAGTGTTCTTCATAGATACCTTAATGGGTCATTATAATGAATCTTTTCCGAAAAAAAAACATTATTAGTAAATCCAATAAATTGCTTTAACGAGGCAAAACTTACATCTGATTAATGAATTGTGTTCAAATAATCCAACCTATGAATTAATTAAAATAAAAAACGAATCCGTGTTGATTGTAGAAAATCTTTAATAGCAACTAGAATTAACGCCAATGATAATTTTATCAACTCATCATATAATACTCCTAAAGCCATGTGGGAAATCATAAATGCAAATTCGAAGCGTTCGCAGTCACCTAGCTGTGATATATCAGCTAGTTATTTTAATATGTTTCTTACCAGTATCGCTAATGATTTTTTAACCCTACATATGATGTGGACCTAATCGTAATAGCCAGTAAGACTGTTGCATGAATTATACTCTATTTCTCTTTCAAATCAGTTTCTCAGAGTGTAGGGAGAGATACAATCAATGGCTTTGTCAGTAAAAGGAGTAAAATCATCCTCTATCCCATAAGTTAGCAGCATTTCACTCCATGATACATAGAGCATTCACAATTCCTCTATCTGATTCAAGTAGAACCACAGAACTAGACAAAATTATATCAATAGCAACGGAGAATGGTTTCCCAGTTAATCTTATTCAAAATTAATTCACAAAAAACTGTACAAATCAACAAGGGCTCATATTTATCCTAATATTTTAGACCGAACGAACACAAAATTTACAACATTCACTTATTTTGGGCGCGTAACAAATAAAATATCAAATATTTTCAAAAAACAAAATCATCAAATTGCATTTAGACCAGCGAGCAAACTTTCAAATATACTTTTTAACGCGAAAGACAAAATTCAATCTATTAAAAAATCGGGAGTATACCAAATTTCATGTTCCGAATGTAACAGCACATATGTAGGACAGACAGGTAGGAGTTTTGAAAAGAGATACAATGAACATTATAGAGCATTCAGACTTAGACATACAACAAGTTCTTTTTCAAATCATTTCTTAGAGTGTAATCATTCATTTCCACATATGGATAATTTAAAACTTTTACTTACAAAATTGATAATATATTGTAAACTTTGTTTGTGTATATTATACAATAAATAGTGGTATAGAAACTTAAAAATTATTTTCATTTAACCTTTTTTAAAAGGAGTAAAGATATTTTTGGCTTATCAATGAACCTAATCGAATACTTAATTGATATTCTTATCGATCCATTGACTAATGGTGTACTTAAACTTGTTAAGTTTATTTATTTATTTATTTATTCGTGCAATTACAAGAAAACAGTTTACACAAGTCAATACAGAATATCAAGAGAATGCTAACTTCTAGGTTGCTTAATTAAATAATTTAAAATATAAATAATAAATAAAATCTAACATTAAAATAGATATAGCAGGACAAGAATTTACGTTTAAAAACTGATGGAATTATACATAAAATAAATAAATAGAACATTAAAATAAAAACATTAGTCTAGAAATTAAAATCATAATGATATAATGGTATATAAATCAATTTAAAATATTCTTAAAATCGAATAGACAACATAAAAGTTAATATAAAAATCGCAATTATATACATGTATACCTGCATACATATACCCATACACACATATACAACCACATACATTAAAACTTAAAATAGTACACATTAAAATTAAGGAAATAATTAAAACTAATCTAAATTTAGAGACTATACACAATGCTATAAAAACACTTTCAATATATTAAATCTTTAAAATCATGACTAATAAATTCTTCAACGGAGTAAAATGCTTGTGATAGGAGAAACTTTTTAATTGCCAATTTAAATTTTTTAAGGGGAAGGTTTCTGACATTTTCAGGTAACTTATTAAAGAATAATATTCCGAAGTATGTAGTTCCCGTATTGGATTTTTTTAGTCTCGACTGCATTTGGTAAATATTACTCTTACACCTAGTTGAGTACTTATGATGGCAGTGAGTTTTAAATTTATGTGCCTTTTTTTTGACATATAGTAAACATTCTAAAATGAATATGCAAGGTAGGGTTAAGATATTCAACCTTATAAAATGAGCCCTGCACTCCACCATATAGCCGATACTTGCAATAATTCTTATTGCACGCCTTTGGAGTCCAAATAGACGATGTCTTATTACCGAGTGACCCCATATGAGGACTCCGTATCGTAGATGAGACTCAACTAAAGAAAAATAAGCAGTTCTTAATACATGAGTTGAAACTTGTCGCGATAGATTGCGCAGACAGAAAATATTTTTAGTGATAGTTTTGGCAGTTTCATTACCATGTCTTTTCCAATTTAGATTTGAACTAAAATGCACTCCGAGAAATTTAACAGAGTCTTCACTTTTTGAATTAATTTTAAAACTTATAGTTTTGGTTTTACTCTCGTTTAGGTGTAATAAATTGCTGTTGCACCAAGATGAGATATCTCTTAGAGTTTGTGCGTTTAATTGGTTGACGCTTAATTCATTGTTACCTATATTTAAAATGGAGGTATCATCAGCAAAAATAATGGCATGTGTATTCTCTAGATGTTGGGGTAAATCATTTATATAAATGAGAAAAAGTATTGGGCCCAAAATAGACCCTTGAGGTACACCATGCATTATTGGCTGAGGTTCCGATATTCTTTTTTCCCAATCAACTACTTGTATTCTATTTTGTAGATAGGATTTGATAAGATTCATACTATGGTTACTAAAGTTATATTTTAAAAGTTTCTCAGCTAGAATCTCATGCGATACACAATCGAACGCCTTGCTAAGATCAACAAAGGAGCCCATACAATTTTTTTTATTTTCAAAGCAACCCAAAATATATTCACACATTTCAATTAGGGCGTCCGTTGTTGAGTGCTTAGGGCGAAACCCAAATTGACTAGTATAAAATAGATTATTGCTTTCAAAGTAGTCCAGTATTTGATCTTTAATAATTGTTTCTACAATTTTAGAAAGTATGGGCAGAATCGCTATAGGTCTATAGTTGTTTAAGACTCTTTTACTGCCATTTTTGAAAATTGGTATGATTCTAGCAAGTTTTAAAGCCCTGGGAAATTGTCCAGATTTTATAATATTATTAATCAGCTTTGTTAGCGGAATTACTAGCGATTTTTTTACGTATTTGATTAGATCGGCATTAATACCGTAAATATCACGAGATTTGCTAGGTTTTATATTGCACATTGCATCTCTTACTTTAATATATGTAGTTTCTTTAAACTCGAATTGAATATTCTGGTCAATTTGGGGTAGAGTAGCTTTTCCAATTTGAGATATTTCCCGTGGATGTTACTTGCAACATTAGCAAAAAAGTAATTAAATTCATCACAAGTAATGTTAGTATCAATAGCATCACGCGAACTCTTTCTTTCATTATTGATGAGGGACCACATAGCTTTGGATTTATTGCTACTTTGATTGATAAAATTTTCTGTAGCTTTTACCTTGTTTATTTTTATTGCATTGTTATATAGTCGTCGATAGCTGTCTCTTAGGTCTTTGGTCTTTTCGGAGGGATGTAGTACATAATCATTTTGTATTAATTGCATACAATCGCGCATGTGTTTTAGGTCAGCAGTAAACCATTGAAAGTGATCAGGTTTATTTTTAAAAGATTTAATAGTTTTCAATGGAAATGATGAAAGAATTAATTTACTAATTATTTTTATTATTTCATCCCATTGCGAATCTATGTTTTTATTTTCAATAATATCCCATTTCAGGTTTTGAAACGAATGAAAGAAAACTATTTTCCCTTTTAAAGTATATGGTCTGCACACTTTAGTACTAATAATTTGTGTAGTAAGTGGGTATTTAATGGATACTGTTATCCCTAAATGGTCAGACAGGGCAGTGTCCATATTTGACACATTAATGTTATTATAATTGATGTTGCTAAATACATTATCTATACAGTTGTTATTTCGTGTATTAAAGGTTACTAGTTTATTTAAATTAAAACATCTCAAATTATCAATTAGTGTGATTTCTCTACTGCCGTTCCTACTAAAAATTACATTAAAATCACCTCCCAAAATTATATAATTGTTATGGTACTTAATTTTAGATAAAAATGATGTGAGCAAGTTAATAAACAATTCAAAGTCTCCGGAAGGAGAGCGGTAAACACAAACAACATACGTTTAGTTAATACCTGTTTTCAAGAAGTGAGATACGGACGATATAAATAATTATAGACCTCTTTTACAAATATTTTCCAAAATAATAGAGAAGATCGTGTTTCATCAGATTGTCTCCTTTCTTGAAAACAACAAACTTTTATCTTCGTCTCAATATGGCTTTAGGGAAGGGAAATTGACCTCTGATATAGTCGATTTTGTAGACAAAATAGTAACATGTTCGAGGAAGGTTTTGCCATAGCCACCTTTCTTGACTTGAGCAAGTTCTTTGAGTGTGGTTCTCACTGTATACACTTAAGGAAATTGTATCTATACAATTTCATTTCATATCTCTCAAATAGACGCCAGGTGATTTATTACAATGCTCAATATCAGCAACCTAATCAGTATAGTGTCCCACAAGTCTCAACTCCGGGACCCCTCTTCTACTTAATTTACGGCAATGATTTTGTGAAATATATGGATGATGTTAATGTTGTGCTTTTTTGCTGATGACACTAACTTAATATCTTCGGCAAAAACAATTAATGAATCCAAATGTTTGGATGAAAACCAAGTAAATTGTTATTTACTTTAAAAACTAATCTGCATATCGACCATCATATGTTGTGGAACTGCAATGGTGATGAACTGTCAAAGAAAATCAATAAATATATATTCCTCTTAAGAAGACAATGCGAATAGCTTATTTCTTTTTTATACATTGTTATCTAACATATGGAATTTTACTATTAGGTGGAGAATAACATTTGTTTTGTTCCATATTGTTTTTATTTTTAGTTGCCTGACACGTGTTTCAGATTAGCTCCTGTTGGTTGTTAAGGACGTTAATCCCCTTGCCGATTGCCCTCTTGATCTCTAATCCCTCCAGCAGGTTAAGCTTTCTTCCCTTTTTGCAAAATTTAATCACCGACATCTCTCCCATGTGGTGTCCGGTGTTAATGCAGTGTTCGGATAATCCTGATGTTTTTCCGTCCCTAATTGATTTTTGATACTCTTCATAACGGACCCCAAAATTTCTGCCTGTTTGACCTATGTAGATTCTCTTGCAATTAAAACATTTTATCTTGTACACGCCTGATCGCTTTTGTTTTTCCTTCGTCTCGATTTTGTTGTTCATTAGGCTTCTTGCTAAATTATATCTATTGACGACAATTATCTGTATACTGTGCGATTTTAGCTGTTGTTTGATTTTTGTGCTAGTATTTTTTTAAAATGGAATAAATGCATACACGTTGTCCCCTGAAATTTTGAATACGGGCATTTCAATGCATTACTCGTTGCTTAGTTACCACGCTCGTCACATATTTTAATGGACTAACCAACGGGAAATAATCAGTAATTTCTAATTTGTAATAAAATAGGGAATCAAAATGAAACATATTTCCACGTTATTTTAATATTACTATTTTTACGGACACAATGCTGACGTAACGAATAACAAATAACTGCAATGTTCATCTTATTAAATGTTCGAAAACATCTCCTTCTAGAGCCAAACAATATCCCAGATGATCATAAGATTCCTGTTAACATTATAGCTTCAAAATGTCACATTGACATGCATATTGCAGCAACAACCATAGCAACCAATAATAATAATCGAGATATAATACAAATTACATTACTCATATTCAAAATTTCAGGGGACAACGTGTATATATTTTCTTCTTTGTCCGGTTTTGTGCTGTACAGTAATGTTGTTTTCATATTTTGTTTCTTTTTATTAATTAATTTCGTGACTGTACTCCTCTTGTAACCATTTTTGTTGGCAATCTCATGTATTATGTTGAGCTCTTTATTGTATTTCTTTTAATCCATTGCTATTGTAATTAGCTGGTTTATGTACGAGTTAAGTGCTGACTGTTTAATTTGTACTGATTGAAAGGAATCACTGGGAATTATAGTGTCTGTAGTGGTCGGTTTTCTGTAGATGGAATACTGAAGTTTATTCTGAATTACTTCTACCGTTAAATCCAGGAAATTTATTTTTCCCTTTTTTCCATTTTTCTCTCGGGCACCATAGAGAAAATTAACCAACAGGCACATAAACATTACACCACATAAAGGAAAAAACTTAAAAACCTGAAAAATACCACAACAGCGAAACATGACATACAAGTGAAATCAACTCATAAATTCTACCCACGTATGATAAACCTGTCAAATACAATCAGGAGGAAGTGAATTTACTGGAAAAAGGACTAAAATATTCCCCCACGCCATCTAAACTGAATGAACAATTTGAAGAATTGGCAATAGACACGGAATTGGCATTAAACAGAGTCGGTAAAACAAGCAACCTGGGAGAGATGTCGGCGATTAAATTTTGCAAAAAGGGAAGAAAGCTTAACCTGTTGGAGGGATTAGAGATCAAGAGGCCGACAGCATTTTAATCGCGGGGCTGTCCATCAATTAATTACCTGCTTCACTATATATGGTTGTACATTTTTCATTTGTAATTAGTTTTAACTTTGATAATGGTCTGCGAAGACCGAAACACGTGTCAGGCAACTGAAAATAAAAACAATATGGAACAAAACAAGTGTTATTCTCCACCTAATAATAATATCTGTTCCCATCAAGAGTGTAGAGCATGGATGCACAGACCGCGGCCCGCGGGCCGCATGCGGCCCGCCGGTCGAATACCGGTGGCCCGCCGACAGCAAAAATAATACTCTCGTACATTCTAAAAATATTGAATTCTATTCCAGAATAAAACCAAAAAAAATATGTTCGAAAAGTAATTTGAATCTCGCGCGCGCGCTATTACGGTGCGCCGTACGTGCGTCGTCGGTAACAGCGGTCGGTAATGTTCGTGCTGATCTCGGTTAAATTCGTTTGCTTGAAGAAGCGCGGCGGCCGGCGGCGCGATGACGATCGCTCGCGTAGATAGTACACGACTCGAAGCTTCCAGAGTCGGTTTCGAGATTTCTCCAGACAGTTTTCGACTCTATACGCGCGGTATAAAAGCCACGTTTAATCGCCGCTAGGTGTATTAGTGTTCTGTGAGTTTAATAGAGGTTTTGGAAGGCAATAGTTGTACTCCACTAGCCGGTGTCATATATTTTGATCCACATTCAACGTAGATTTCCTGTTGCAGTGTTAACCGTCAAGTGCCGTGTATAATTGTGTTGTGAAATCGTAAGTAAAACTCTATTATTAATAAGTGTTTCCCTACCTATTTAATCAATTATTTTTGATAATTTAAAAAGGATGGGTAATTTAAGTAGGTACTGTAATTGTTTTTAGGTGCTGTGTTAATCCTAGCCAGGATTAGAACGCAACATGGACAAGCCAGGACCTAGTAAAAAACGTAAGGTTAAAGATGAAAATCGGCAATTTCAAGAAATTTGGACTGAGAAATACTTTTTTGTATGGTCGCATAACAAAGTCGTTTGTTTAATTTGCAAGAATTCTGTTGCAATTGCAAAGGAATATAATGTAAAAAGGCACTATGAAACGCAGCATCCTTCTTTTACCAAGTTTACAGGCGAATTAAGAAAGCAAAAAATGTTGTCTTTAAAACGGGAGCTTACGGGTCAGCAAGCTATGTTTAGAAAACCCATTGAAGATTCAGAAACAGCTACAGAAGTTAGTTATGAAATTTCTCGAATGATAGCAAAGCGAAGTCGCCCCTTCAATGATGGGGATTTTGTAAAAGAATGCATAGAAATTGCCGCTAAGAAAATGTGTCCAGAAGCAGCAAAAAAGTTTGAGAAAATTCAACTGAATCGTATGACCATCCAAAGACGAATTATGTCTTTGTCAGGTAATATTGCGGAACAATTAACTGAAAAAACTAAGATCATTGAATTTTTTTCATTAGCACTCGACGAATCCACTGATATTAGTTCCACAGCTCAACTTCTAATATTCATACGAGGTGTTACTCAAGATTTTGAAGTCGTAGAAGAGTTATTAGGAATGTGTTCATTGAAAGGTCAAACCAAAGGAGTTGATATACTCAATGTACTTTTGGATGAGCGTTCAAAAACTGATTTGGACTTATCAAAATTATCGGGAGTTGCGACTGACGGTGCTCCTTCGATGATTGGTGTCAATTCCGGGCTAGTTACTTTGCTGAAAAAGCATCTGCAAGAAAAAAACATAAAGGCTGAAGATCTCATGCAGTTTCACTGCATTATACACCAAGAAGCCCTCTGTGCTAAACAAATTGAATTTCAAAATGTCATGAAAGTGGTAGTTTCGACTGTAAATTTCATAAAATCACGAAGACTCAATCACAGGCAATTCAAACAATTCCTTGATGACATCGAAAGCGAATATGGAGATTTACTGTATTATACAGAAGTAAGGTGGCTAAGTCGTGGATTGACACTGGAACGATTTCTAAATTTAATAGAAGAAATTGGAATATTTCTGGCGGAAAAGCAAAGGGATATCCCGGAACTTAAAAATCCTGATTGGTTGTGTGATTTGGCTTTTTTAGTTGACATTACAAATCATTTGAATGTCTTGAACACACGGCTTCAAGGCAAAAATCAACTGATATCCCAGCTCTACGCTCATGTATCATCCTTTCAATGCAAGCTGACACTTTTCAGATCGCAATTGAATTCTGGAAATTACAATCATTTTCCGAATTATAAGAAAATGGCTGAAAAATTCAACAAAACTGCGATTAATTTCAGTTATGTAGAAAAGCTAGATATTTTGATTCAATCTTTTCAAGACAGATTTTCGGAGTTTAAAAAAGTGAAACCTCTGTTGGACATATTCAGCAATCCTTTCACGATTTCAGTTGAAAATGCGCCAGAGTCAATGCAGTTAGAAATTATCGACATTCAAAACGACGACGATTTACGCAACAAATTCAACGAAGGAGACTTGCTGAACTTTTACCGCTGCATTGATAAAAATATGTACAAAGAGTTGCGCATAAACGCTCTGAAATGTGCCAGCTTATTTGGTTCTACCTATATATGTGAACAAACTTTTTCAATACTTAATAATAATAAAACCAAAAATAGAAACCGCCTTGCAAATGAAAGTTTGGAAGCAGTTTTACGTGTTGCTACAAGTAAATTTGAGCCAAATATAAAAAAGATTGTAAGCACTATGCAGTGCCACGCTTCAAATTAATAAATTCCTTTTTAATTTTAATACATTATTATCAATTATTTATTGTCTTTAATTACCTACACTTCTGGCGGCCCGCCATCAGTTCATGATTTGCCCGAGTGGCCCCTAGTCTTAATAAGTCTGTGCATCTCTGGTGTAGAGCAACAAGCATTAACTTTATATGGAATTTTGGTATGGGGTCATTCATCAATCACTCATAGGTTTTTTGGTTTGCATCGCAAAGTAATAAGAATTATTTCCGGTGTAGGTTATCGGGATGACTGCCGTGAAGCATTGAAAGAACTATAGAGCTATTCAGGAGAGATGGCGGTCGGGGTGTCTTGTCCGTCCGAATCAAGTAGTGCGCGTTGCAATTTTCCACCATAGGCGTGCGCGGTCAAATAAAATGAATGTCACAAATTGTTTATGTTTTCATATTAGTTATTTCATATTTCATTTATATTTTTTGTATTAGAATAAGTATTTTTTAATGTTGTATTAATATCCATTTCCACATTTGCTAAAACATATGAAATAAGTTCATTAAAAACATATTTTCTTTCAATTACCCTGCGTAATTGCAATGCTTGACTAAATCGCGCGCGCCTATGAAATAACCGGTAAGTAAGGGACGCCGTAAACTATTTCTTTCTCCTTCTACCGCTCGGTCTAAGACCGAGCTACGCAGGCCGCGTGTGTCTTTTCTAGATACGGCCGACGAAATCGTACGTCTTGGGAATATCCGCTCGGTTATCAGGTAGTAGAAAAGGATACCAATATTATTTGAATGTTCCGAACTTAGTTCGTAAACCGCCCTTTCTCGTGAATTGGTCTATACTAAAATCTATTAGGGAACTACCTCTAAACACTTTTAGTAAGTAAAAGTAAAACAGTTATTACTAGAACTTACATTTTATAATTGGGAGGATTATTAAAAATTCAAATTTTTAATATATTTCTATTTTATGTTTTAAACACTGTTGTTATTTTTTTATTATATTTATTGTATAGTTGTCCTATATGAATTTTTATTTATGGTATTTATCTATTTTTATTTATTTATTATACATAGAACAATAGATCTGTTAGGTCGCAGTTCACGAGAGGCTAACCCACCTCACTAGGACCCTATATAACCTAACTATTTCACCACAAATTTTAATCTGTTGTAATAAAGTTGTCTTTATATTTTACTTGTATTATTTGTTTAATGCAGTTTAAAACTTATGTAATATTGTGTCTAAAATGTATTATTGTACACTATAGTCTGTTCGTTGGATCTTCCGTCGTACGTCACAAAATATCGCTTCAAAAAACGACGAAAGTCTTACAGTGCGTTCTTTTTGTAACGCACTTTATCAGACTGAATGTTTTTGCGTCGTTTCTCGAAGTGACGTACGACGGACGATCCAACGAACAGACTATGTATACTGTATCTGACCTCAATGTTATTTACTTACTAATAATATTACTTTCAACTTATGTAAAACTCTAGAGTTCTGGCACCAATAAATTATTATTAATATTACTAACGCTAATTAATTTAGTGACCTTGTCTAACTTATTGATTAAATATGCTTCTATTTAATAATGTATAGGTGTTACCTTTTATCGGGTAATATTTTGTTATTTAACCTTTCATCCCTACATTTACAGATATAAGTCTAATGATTTGTGATATACTTTTCTTAAATTTAAAGCGATTACATACATGAAAAAGATAAACCTGGAATACCTAATCTTCTTTTAAATGGAATACTCGAAATATAATTGTATTTATTGTCTAACATGTATTTATCTGAACACACTTAATTAAGATATACAAACATCAAGAAATACATGACTACAATGTACAAAGTATATCATGAATTTCATCTTTCATTGTTTTGTAGCATTTTATATTTTTAATTCTTTGTGATAGTTTTATGTGTCCTTATAGCAATCACTTAATCTGCCAATAACGGCATTGATTAAATAATATTAATTTATTCATTATTTATATGTCGAAATAAAACCAACGCGGCCTTGCAACATGTTATAAATAGTTATTCCTCTATTGAACAAAGAAATTAACTTTACATTTCATTTGTGTAATTGATAATATTTGTTCTCCTATTTCAATTGAAGCATATATTATTCATCAATTCCTATTAATACGCACTATTTTATTAGCTTATATAAATTATTCACAAAAGAACTTATTAGAAAAATATCATTACGTCGATAGGGGTGTACTTTCGGTAATCCACCTAACCGATAAAGGCCGGAAGATATATTAACTCAAAACGCTACCTGCGTGCTGCTCCTAATTTATAAGAAGACGCTGAAACCGCATTCTTCATAAAAATTAAAAATAATAGATACAATGTAGATACTAATAAATTTTCACTTAATCTAATATTAGAAAACATAAACTTTAAAAATGTATTTCACATTAAAAGTTACAGGAAGGCGAATCGATTCTTCTTTATAATTAGGTTCCCCATTGTCGAACCCGACGATTACAACCATCTGTATCCATTACCAGTTCTCCTTGCTTCACACTTCTAGGTAATATTCCCGAAATCGAAATACCTTTCCATTAATGAGCAATACAATCCAAGAATAAATGCAGAGAATATCACGACTAAATATTCATACATCATACGCAACGATGACAATCCAGCGACCATCAGCAAATCAACTCCTTCAAATTTAAATTTTAAATTTAAGTGGAAATAAAGAGTGCAAATAGAAGCTAACATTATAAAAGTTAAAATATTAGACAATTGGGAATATATTTTATTCGTCCGAAATGAAAGAATAGACACCCAAAATGCCTATTAAACAAAGACAACATCAAGAAAATATTTGTGATAGAACTAAACTCAAATTGTTGTATATTATAAATTTTAAACTATAGTACTCCAAATTAAAAAACTCAATTCGTGAAATCGAAATTATTAAAAATATTTCCAAAATTAACTATAAAAATAATACAAATTTCCTTACAACTGGACGCTACAAACCTAAACTCCTGATCACTTAGGTGCTGCTGAATTAAAAAAAAAAACATGAAATAAATATGCCATAATGATCACTAAACTATAAATCCATCACAAATAAAACACAATTTTTACTTTCAAATCCCGATAAATTAACTCGCTAAAAATGTATAATCTCATCCAAACATTTTCCTTCTTAAACGATATAAAATATATTTGGTCGTAATTTATTTTACTTTATATGAAAATCACTAATGAAAACTCGAAACTATAGTTACATGCAATAAAATGTAGTGGTATAAAAAGTTTATAGTTTCAAATTCAAATTTTAGCATGAAAAATTCATAGAAAATACTTAACGAAATAAGAAAGAAACATTGTAAACATTAAAAAAAAGATATTTATTATAGATAGACTATAAATTCCATACATAACCAGATAAATACAGCATGCTATATATTGTATTATAAGTGTATGTGTACCATTATTTACAATAAAAATATAATAAAGCACATTTTTATATCCGCCTAACTCTCTAATTATTAAATAAATTATATACAAATGAAACAACATGTTCTAATATAAAGCAAAATAATATATAACTATTTAATTGGTACTCTTAGAGAAAACATTTCCCACAGAAAACAAATACTTGATATTACTAAACCTATAAGAAGAATAACATATGCATACAGAAGCTTAATTATTGTAATCGGATCATTAATACCTAAATGTTTTTCTCTCATAATAATTTGCGTCATATTTACCATGTGTTCATAGTCATAAAAATATTTTACAGCAAAAAACCAATAATTTAAAATCCCAGACTCCTGCAGTTTTAATAATTGTTCATTAAATGTTTTTGTAAACGGTGAATTTTTACTTAGTCCAAGAACTAAATAAGGTTCCTGAAAATTTTCCTCCAGCAACTTATAGATTTTAAAGTTTTCCACATCGGCTTCTATTACATATTTATTAAACATCACTTCCACGAAAATACAAGGGTAATTCATTCCATCCGATACATTATATACTACTTTAGAAGCAAATAATATTTTGTCATCTTCTTCGCTTTTATATAAGGCATCATGCACATAAACGTTTGAAAAACATTTAAAGTCATGCTCATTTCCATTTTCAAATGTTTTTATGTCATGATTATATTTAGGTATAATTCCACTAAAAGTAAATCCAGAGGAGTATGTTGTATATAAAATTAAAGAAGTTACGGCCCACAAGAACATACAATAATTTAAAATAGTAGTTTTAAAAGTATACGTGTTTGTTGATAATAACATTCCTAAAACTTGTAGAAACATATTAAACAAACTGTATCGATCTTCTTTTATTATTCCAAAACAGTACATACTTAATGAAGTGAATAACGTTGTTACTAAAATCATTGCCCAAGCTTTATTTTCAATAGGTTGCAGAATGTATGTGTATGATGGCAATGGTGTAGCCCTAGGTATTAAAAATGTCGAATATACTTGATATGTTGGATATGTATAGTCAAAAAGATCAAATCGAAACCCATCGAGCCATAAAGAAGCAATAGCTATATCAGCATCTCCTGTCAAGAGGTCTCCATATAGTACATTCCTATCTTCTGTATCGTGTACAAAAAAATCTACCCGACCATCAGTTAAACATCGGACTATATTAACTTCAATTCCTTGTAAGATATCTTCTTCGTCATATAAAATATATGGAGCATATATCATTGTTGATGCCTTGAATTTTCTCTTTTTATTAAATATTTTCCACTGTTGTAAATCGTAAACGTTGTTTAGCGTTATTACTATTTTAAAATCATCGTTAATGAAATAATTTTTGGGAGTTGGTATACTTAACTCATCGTTTAAAATATAATTTTCATTAGATTTTAGTGTAAAATTTACAAAGATAACTTCTAAAGCTTGCTGCTGAGCATATAAATTAACTAAACTTCGGTTCATTTCACATTCATTGCAATGCAAAAGCACTTTACTATATGGTTTAAAAATAGAAACTTGATGATTTTCAAGTTTTTCGTAAAAAATTATATAAGCATCACATAACAATTCTGTAAAAGTGGTTGATCGGATAACAGGTATCTCAAATGCACTTGTTGCCGTATCAATAAACTCGTTCGATCCCAATTGACATATAAAATGACAATTTAATAAAAATTGGTGTATAAAAGAACCCATTGTTTGCAAACATAGAACTGTAATGTTAAAATGTTTGTTATTGGATCAATTATATATTAATTATTATGCAAAAATTAATATATAAAAATATTAGTAAAGCATGTAGATAACTCCGCATGCTGAATAAATTATAAGGAATATTTATTATTCATGCACTATTGGCATTGAAAGATTAACATCCAGCGGTAACACAAAAATGCGACGTAGGCATGAATTTTTAAGTCCTTGATACCAAAGATAAAATTGCGTTTTCAGCATGTTTTAAATAGCATATTTTATTGTTGATATTATAAAATTCGTTATAAAAATTTATAGCATTTACATTTATTCTATTGTTTAGTAATATTATGTGTAACTAAAACCTTTATCATTCTTATATTCCCCCAAATTATGGTAGACACTATTATAATATAATCTTGATATAATCAAAAGTAGTAAAAAACTAAAATGTAAAAAACACGTTATTTTTATGATATTATTAACTTTGAATGGTACTGCCATTGCCTAAAAACTGTATACAGTTTAACTGTATGTTAAACAGCATTAGGTAAAAATGTGACTTAGTGTCAGGTACAAAAAAGTTCTATCTAGGTTCAACGAAATGAAATTTATTAACATGTCATTTAAGTAATAACTTAGTGGTATTATAGCACTAATCAGTCTGTCTGATGAGGGTGCAATCGCCTTAAAAACAATCTGCAATATGCGGAGACGGAGGGTGCGCAAGCGCTAAAAATATGGATTATTTATTTATAATTGATGGATAAGATTTCCTTGAATACAAACTTGGAAATTATACTAATTATAGACAAAATATATTAATGTTAGGTCCTTAACATGTGTGATAATGTATTGGTATTAATATATTTTTTCTACTCCTGTAATGAACTATCATAATTATAGGTTGTTTTTTGATTAAGATATATAGTACATTGTATGTTATGTATATGTTCATACTTTTTAAGCTATATTTCGAATAAAACTAAAGATGAATCAAAAATAAAACCTTTAACCTGCTGTCGTATTTTGAGTTATATCTTGCCAATTGTTATATACTAGTAAAAAGATTCGATTCTTAACAATATATTGTTTGAAAAGAAAAAGTTGAAATAAATTTAATTATAAAGACCTATTAAAGTCCTTTAAATTGTAGAAAATTACAAATAATTAGAAAAAAAAATCCATTTAAATTACACCTATTTTGCACGTCTGTTTCCATGATATAAAGTAATAAAAACTTGAAAACAAAAGATCACAAAGTTAAAAGTTGTTTCAATAATGTGTTGCTCCTCTAGAATTTGTAATGCACTCATTTAGATGTCATAGCAAGCTAT
Source organism: Ontholestes murinus (assembly GCA_963969525.1). NCBI lineage: Eukaryota > Metazoa > Arthropoda > Insecta > Coleoptera > Staphylinidae > Ontholestes > Ontholestes murinus. The sequence continues at coordinate 37,276,560 of OZ018390.1, forward strand.
CAATCAAGTGTTGAAGAAATAAAAGTGCAACAGATTCTAGCTCATTGGCAATGTACCTTTAACCACTTTCCGCATACGCCCGAGATATCTTAGGCACATTACGTTCAAAAATAATATTGCGGGAAGGGGTTACACCTTTATTTGGCATCATTAAACATACAAACTTAAATCTACTAAAATACATTCTAAAAAAAAAACATTCCTTTTATATATTATTTCACTCCACTCTCCTCCTCCCTCACTCCCACCCCATTCTCCTCAGCACATTTATCCTGGCCTAATCCTCATCATCCAGTCCGTCACCCTCCTGCACCCTTCAACCCACTCCGTTACCCTCCTGCACCCTTCCACCCACTCCTCACTTACCCCCTAGCGCTCCTCCCCCAAATGTTCCTCCCATTCTTACACAATACGTACTTCCCATAACTCTCTCCCATCCACCACATTCTCCCTCTTTCATCTAACCCACACCGCATCCTTGTCATTGACACCTTATCCTCTCTTTCCATTCTGTTCTCCTCTAAATACCTCAGCCTTCTTCCATATACCTGCCATAATAATAATAATAATAAGGTATATTTCAGTAAGATTACTACAATAATGTACAACAAAATTACAACAATAAAATGAAAAGTTGTCAGTTAAAGAAGAAAATAAAGAGTATACTCAATATTTACAAAATTGAATAAATTAATCTATGTTGTAGGGTTCGCATGTTAAGATAAAGTTCAAATCTCACATTTGAATTGCTTAAAATTAGACATATTTCTTATATTATTTGGCAGTCCATTAAATAATCGTAATGCACTATAAAGTGGAGAACCTTTTGTAACATTTAGTTTATGGTGGGGATATATGTAAACATTTGATCTGGTATTGTGAGTATCGTTTTTAGAATACGCAACGAACTTACTCTTATGTTTGAAATTAAAAATAAGAATTTCATAAATATATAAACCTGCTAGGGTTAATATTTTATTTTCTCTAAATTTTCCACGACAAGATTGATTGAATGATAATTAAAATATAGTTCTAAGTGCACTTTTTTGAAGTACAAATATTTTATTAACAAAAAAAATTGACTGGCCCCAAAATATGATCCCAAATTTGATTAGCGACTGGAAACATGAATAATAAACTGTTTTTAATGTACTGTAGTGTAGGCAGTTTTTTAACACACGCAAACTATAAAGTGCTCGTTGTAATTTCGACGACAGGATTTCTATACAAAACGTCATCTAGAATTAGTCCTAAACATTTTCTATAATTTTTTGTTGCAATGTTTTTACCATGTAAACTTAATTGTGAAGTGTTTCAAGTCTAGAATGTGTTGTTTTGAAAATAATGCAACTTGTTTTATTTAAATTTAAAAGTAATTTGTTGGAAGTTAGCCATTCTTGAATTTCTGCGATTAAATTTCCACCTTAAATTTCAATGCTTGAAATATTTCTACAATTTAACAATATATTTATATATATATATAAATATAAATAAGGAATAGGAGAGGTCCCAAAATACTGCCTTGTGGAAGACCCGTTTTTATAGTTTTTGTTTGTGATTTCACAATTTTACCATTTTGGATTAGTTGTACTAATTGCTTCCGATTCGTAAGATAGCTGTGTAACCACTCGTAGGCTCTACCTCTTATGCCACATTTATAGAATTTATTCAATAGCATTCCATGATCAACGCAATCAAATGCCATGGATAAGTCTAGAAAAAGTCCACATGAAATTTTCCCTCCCTCCAAGGCATCTGTAATATTTTGAATAAAGTCATAAAGGACAGTATCGACACTACGGCCCTTCATAAACCCATGTTGTTTGTCACTAAGTATATTATATTTTATTAGAAAATCATAAATACGATTAAACACAATTTTTTCATATATTTTAGAGAATGTGTTTAAAAAACTAATTATTATTTCCTAATTCTGATTTGTCTCCTTTTTATATAAAGTCTTCACTACGGCTAATTTTAATTGATCCGGAAATATACCAAATGTGTTTAAAAAACTTATTATTATTTCCTAATTCTGATTTGTCTCCTTTTTATATAAAGTCTTCACTACGGCTAATTTTAATTGATCCGGAAATATACCAAATTGCATTGATTTATTAATAATATATGCTAAAGAAGCTGCTATGACTGCTATTACTTTTTTAAGTAGTGTCACAGGAATTTCCTGCACTATCAGTACATTTTAAGTTTCTTGCTATATTTATAATTTCACATTCGGTTGTATCAGTTAAAAAATGAATTGAATAGACTATTATTTGTAAAATTGTGAGTCATAGCAGTGGGTTTAGGCAGATTACTAATTATATTTGATGCAGCGTTTACAAAAAAAAATATTGAAATTTGAGGCAACACTATTTAAGTCATTTCATAAAAATCTGAATTAGTTTTGTTTGGTAGTAAATTTCTAATTTCTTTTACAATATTCCATGTAGTTTTTATTTTATTTGTTGATGCATTAATGCGGGTCTCAAAGTAGTTATATTTAGTAATTTTTAGTTTCCGATTATAATCACTCTTCAAATTCTTGTAAATTCTGTGTTGAGATATGACTTGGTTTTTTTTGGTTTTGACGATACCAATGCAAAGCACATATTAAAGTGTTTTAAAAATAGTTTAATAAAAGAGTTCCATATCGAATTTACGTCATTTTCTGGTATATTATAAACTATCTGCCAGTTTGTAGAATTTAAAATGTCAATAAATTTGTTTATATTTGCTTCATTTTTTGTTAAACGTATCGTATTATATTCTATATTATTAAAAAAAAAAAAAAAAAAAAAAAAAGACCTTTATTGGCATATCCATTATACATAACATCATCTTTCCTACATATTATTTACCTATCTACCCCTACCCATCCCCCCCCCCTTCTACCTCCTCTTCTCCTCTCTCTCTCCCTCCCCAACTTCTCCAAAGTCCTTACCCCCGCCCCATCCTCTCTCATCCACTCCATCACCCTTCTACTCCCTTTCGCCCCCATCCATTCCTCCTTCACCCCCACGCATTCCTCCGCCAAGTGCCTCCACGTATCCTTCCCACGCTCACACAATACACACCTTCCATACTCTTCCCCCATCCATACCTTCCTTCCTCTCTCTTCCGATCCACACCTCGCCCTTGCCACAATCACCCTATCTTCCCTACTCCAACCCCTCTCTATCAAATACTTCGGTACCCTTCCATACACCTGCCACCTCCCATACATATCATTATACTCGCTTCTCTCTATACACCCTTGCCTTTCTTGTCCTTCCACCTCCTTCCCTTTTTCCCTCACCTACTCGTCCACCTTCATCCCATTCCCTAGCCCTTCCATTAATTTCGCCTCTGACAAACCTACCCTCTCATACATTTTCCTCCTCTCACCCCTCCATCTACCCTCAACCCCACCCACGCTTGACAACCATATATCCTTCACCAATCTCTCTTCCCCCAATTCCCACAATCTCTTCTCATACCTCACCACCCTCACCATTGCCTCGCATTCTAACCTCTCTCTATTCGTCTCCTGCAGCACTATGTAACTGGGCGTGGACCTTTCCACCCCCAACATGCGCTTCAGGAACCACATCTGCTCCCTCTCTATACACTCATACCCTCTCGTCCCCCATACTTCCACTCCATACATCAGTATCGATCTCACACACGCATCCCATATCTTACACGTCACCCTCACATTATTCCTCATCCACTTCCCCCACTTCCCCCATGCCATTCCCCAAGCCTTCCTCGCCTTACTCTGCACCCATCTCACATGCTCCTCATATCCTCCCGTCCCTTTAAACCAAAACCCTAAATACTTAAAACTTTTCACCCTATATTATTATTAATTTCATATTGTTTAAATTCAATCAATTGCGCAATATGATCAGTAGAGAGCGGATAAAAAAGCTTAAAAAATGTGAAAAAAAGCACTTAAAAAGGCACAACATTTAGAGAAAAAAAGCATTAAAAAAGCATAAAAACAGGAAAAAAGCATAAAAACACGAAAAAAGCACTAAAAAGGCATTCAAAGGCACAAAATTTAGAGAAAAAAAGCATTAAAAAAGCATAAAAACAGGAAAAAAGCATAAAAACACGAAAAAAGCACTAAAGAAAACTACATTTTCTTGATATGTTACACGTTTATCAACATATTTTACAAAGAAATTTGGCTTAAAACTAAAATAAACATACTTTCTTTACGCAATATATAATATCATGTAAGTATTTAAAAATTAAATTTTAATTTTGTATACGATTCAAAATAACTAAAATCTATTCATAAAAACAGTAGATCATTAAATGTTGTTCTAAGGGTTTAATTGTAAAAATTATTACTTCTGACGCTCAATAAATTTTTGAAAGTAGAAAAGCTTCTCTTTATTTTAAATTATAGCTGGATCCATTTGAAAATTGCCATTCAAAATCAAGTTTAATTTATTTAATATTAAAAATCCTTCATTTTCAACGAATACTTCTTTCGATATTATTTTGATTTCTTGGCCAATGCATGCAGGTATTTTCTAAAATGAATCTGCTTTTATAAAGATTTGATTGTGTTGCTCACAAAATTTAAACGCGATTTTATGTAACTCAATTGTTTTGAAGGAAGCTCTTGTTTCTTAAGAACTGTTTAACAGTCTTTAACTGATTTGCTTGTCGTTTCGGGAAAGTTGTATATAACCTTATTAAATTCTTCAAAATTGTTCGCATAGTACATTGTAGCATATAGCCAAATTCCCCATTTTGTTAGCACTGGTTTATGGGGCAGTGAAATATCAGATAATGACTTCTTGAATAATTGTACTCACAGAAGAATATAAGAACTATTTTTCCATATTTAATTAAATCTACAAATGGAAATTTCATTCTTATAGTTTCAGAAATTCGTTTCTATTCATGTGCTAAACTTGTACAATGCACAAAATGCATTATTAGTAAAATTTTGTAACTTGGTATTGTCTACGGCAAAAATAAGCTTGTCAGTCCATCATTTATGAATTTTGCTATAATGTTATTATCACTTTTCTTCAATTCTTTTGTATATATCAAAATACTGTTGGTCGGATGTCTTCATGTTAAACTCATATTATTAAATTAAACAAGTCTGTGGTTTCATCCATACCAAACCACATATAATTATTGTTAATAATATCTTTAATTTTTCGTATGGTTTCATAGTATCTAAGAGCTACACAATTTTTTCTCGGGAATGCGTATTTTACAATATTTTCCCAAGAAAGATTTAAATGCATTATTTTGTAATTTTCTTAAAGGGATATTAGAATGTAAAAGTATTTTGCACAAATGTGAATTTAATTGAAGATGATGCTAAAGATTGTGAAATTGTGCTGTTTTGTTAGTTCAGCTTTGAACTTTTTCAAACGTTCTTGACGTAGTGTTGTTATAACATGTTTTACATACAAGTCTTGACTAGTTAGGATGCAGTTGGGAACTAAAATAAAACTTACTATTTTTAAACATGCCTTACAAAATAATGTATAATTTTCACTTATTAATTCTGGATAGCCTTTAATTAATTCTTGTATTGTGGTTTTCACCTTTTGCATTATGGGTTAAATATACATGTGAATTATATAATATAATTTATCTGTGATTCCCCAGGTTAATACGATTCACGCATATAGTAATCTTTGATAAATAAGCAATGTTTTTGGAATGTCAATTCAATAGTTTATGAATGCGAGTTTGAATATGAAAATTAACGAAAACGGTAAATATGCGCCAGTCGTCCCATCGGTACTTTTGCCGAGAGAAAGAAATTGATACGGTTGCAGAACACCTGATTAGCTATCACTTAAATTTGTTTACATTTAATACTTACTGGGGCCCCTATTTATTTTTTAACGACGTTTACATCCGGAATATCATAGGTGTGATTCCTATGAAGCGTTCGTCTGTATTATCTGAATAATGAGACGGTCTATTATATCTACTTATTTATAAACGAATCCATTGTAAATTGGTAATTTATACTAATATTTATTAATAATAAAATTCATTATAATTATTGTATCATATTATGAAGATTTTTAACAATTATGTTGTCAAAAGACACGAAGAAAATATGTAATACAAATATAATCTATAAATGATGGGATACAGATTTTTACGAAAATTCTCTATATTAGCACATTAATTTAATATCAGCGTGAAATTGTTATTAAATGTTTTTTAAATGTTTAAGAAAATGCTCCAAATAAGCATCAAAATCTAAAAAAAGCATGAAAATAAGCATAAAAAGTCAAAATAAGCACAAAAAGTCAAAATAAGCAAAAAAGCCCAAAAAAACTTAGCGCTAAGTAATCACATTCTTCAAGATTCGTATAGATATTAAGAAATTTTTTCGATGCTATTAATATTATGGATAAGCATAATGCTAGAAATCCGCTCTCTAATGATCAGATATGTTTGTATTTATAACAGTGGTAACATAATTTTTTATATTTGTTATTATATTGTCTAAACATGTAGCAGAAGTTTGAGTAACTCTGGTTGGTTTTAAAATTGAAATTGAATAGTTATATTAATTTAGTAAGTCTAGAAATGCCTGTGCATTTGAATTTCTACATAGCGCATCTAAATTAAAATCACCCATTATGGCAAATTTATGCCTCTGTCTCAATAGCAGGTTAGGTTAGGTTAGGTTGGTGTGGCAGCACCTCTTCGTGCACCGCGAAGAGGTGCACACTTAGGCCTAGATAGGCCCGTTGTGATACCAGTGAGGGACATACACGAACATCCATGGATCCGGACGGAGAATTCTTCCTTAGAAAAATCCACCGCCCGGCTGGGATTTGAACCCACAACCGTGTGGCCCGTGAGCAGGCACTCTACCCACTAGGCCACCGCGGTCCCAATAGCAAATCAAACTTCTAAAAATATATTAATATTTGAATTTGGTGGTCGGTAAACAGATATTATAAAAAAAAAGACCTTTATTGGCACTCATAATACATTAAACTAAACATCTTTCTTACCAGCTATTTACAAATCTACCCCACCCAAGCCCCCCTTCTACCTTCCCTTCTCCTTTCTCTCTCCCTCCCCAACTTCTCCAAAATCCTTACCCCCGCCGCATCCTCTCTCATCCACTCCATCACCCTTCTACTCCCTTTCACCCCCATCCATTCCTCTTTCACCCCCACGCATTCCTCCGCCAGGTGGCTCCACACGTGTCCTTCCCATGCTCACACAATACACACCTTCCATACTCTTCTCTACTCCATCCCTTCTCTATCAAATATTCCGGTACTCTTCCATATACCTGCCACCTCCCATACATATCATTATACTCGCTTCTCCCTATACACCCTTGCCTTTCCTGCCCTTCCACCTCCTTCCCTTTCTCCCTCACCCACTCATCCACCTTCACCCCGTTCCCTAGCCATTCCATTACTTTCGCCTCTGACAAACCTACCCTCTCATACATTTTCCTCCTCTCACCCCTCCATCTACCCTCACCCCCACCCACGCTTGTCAACCATATATCCTTCACCAATCTCTCTTCCCCCAATTCCCACAATCTCCTCTCATACCTCACCACTCTCACCATTGCCTCGCACTCTAACATAAATTGCACTACCGCCATAAGCACACTTTTCTCTGCAAAAATAACTCACTGAGCTGTATCCTCTAATATTATATGATAATAGTTCATCTTCAGACTTCCAATGTTCGGATATTGCAAGCACATAACACTTACATATATATTTCCAGGATATGTTCCAAAGCAGGTATCCCTCATTGTAGTCACTCCTCTCTATACAGCCCTGCCTTTCCAGTTTCTCCACTTCTATTTCCTTCTCATATACCCAATCCACCACATTCACCCCTTTCTCATTCACCACTTCCTCCGCCAATCCTACCTTTAGTACATTCTCCTTATTTCCGCTCTCCATCTACCCTCCACTATATTCTTACTCATCCACCATACTTCCTTCAATTTCCCTTCTTCCAGCACACACACTCTCATCTCGTAACTCACCACTATCCCTACTGCCTCACACCCTAAAGTCTCCCTATTTAACTCTTGTAACAATATATATTCAGGTGGCAATGTAACCAGCTGCATTTAGGTTGCAATCAAGGAAGACCAAGGGTGATCTGCTACCATAACATCACTCCTTGTGTGAAGGCTGTGTTGGGTTCCACAAAAAAAATTGGATTTTTACGTTCTCAATGCATACATCTGACAGTACAACCATCATGGGCCACAAGCATAATTCGTCACTAAACACAATTTGATGCCATTCTTGCGCCCATTTTGTTCTTTGTTGTTCCATTTTAGCCTGCATAGATGGTGAAGTGGTGTAAGAGGAAGAAATAAAAAAAGAACAGCTTGGTATTTGCGCAAAACTGAGCCTCGCCTTAAGGTTTGTTTTCCTAGAATTATTATATTTAATGCTGATGATTCCTTACATGTATGTATTAAGAATTTTTCTTTTCTCGCATTTAGTAAAATAGATGAATGGTAAAGGTCTATAATAATAAGAAAAATTTAGTTAATATGTTTATTAATCAATCAGCATAATATGTACGTGGTGACTACTTCTTCATTACGTACCTATAAAAAATGAAACATATTAGAAATCAAGAAATTGCAATTGTTCCTAATTAAAGTGGTCTTTGATGGCATACTAAATATTTTAGAAAGCAACCTATTCAGTTTTGGACTTTGTTTATAAAACTTGCACTCAAAACCTTAGTTTCACCTGTCTCAATGCCTCATGAATTTGTATCTAATGTAACTTATTATCTCACTTCTAAACATTTTTACATTAAAATCAAGCCGTTTTCTGAGAGAGCACTGATTACTCTTAAGTGGTACAATCTTTCTTTTAAGATGTACACCTCTCCGATATATTTTCCTAACCTTTGTTCTAGGAACCAAAGTTGTTCTAGTTCTCTGCAATAAAGGCAATGTGGTTGATTGTGTTTCATGTTCCATTACACCATTAATAATTCCTACGTAAAGTTTTATCTGTACAGTTTTTAACCATACACTTGTGATATCTTTGACTTTGACCGTTGATTGAAATATTGTATAGATACCCAACCCACATGTATTTAATCGAGTCACCTCTAAACTGATCCCTCTTTTCCCCGCCTATCACGACCCTCACAGTAAAGTGCTGCTGCGGTGATAATTTTTTGAAATCCTATGTGTGTGGCAGTCAGTGGTGTTAAATAGAATTAAGGCTTAAACCTGAACTAGTTCGACACGCTAAAATCGTATTTTGTCGTGCATTCGGGACAACTCGAGGTTCATGCTGGTTGGATTTGATAGTGTCTAACCTGTAGACATCATATGTATCTATCCCTTTTTATATTCACCCAATCCATCTTTCAATACATACTCACGGGGAACATCAATGATTCATTATTTGTGCGAGTGGTGCTATAAAAAAAAACGTCAATGAATCACATGTTTATTTGGAAATTAAATATATCTGCAATATTAGCATCATATGCATAGGTACAGTAACTGTTACACATTTACAAATAAATAAATTTTTGTCAAGATTTATAGCTGATAACTTAATAATACCTTTGATTGATATATTCAATGAATGACAATACAGTATTATTCCCAGAGGAAATTACATGCCACTGTTGCCTAAAATAATTTTGTATTATTTTTAATAGCGGACAACATAAACATATTTTAATGTGACTGGTTTGGCTTACAAATTCAGCGGCAGACAATGCTTAACAATTTTGATGAATTTGATTACTTTTTGTCAATCCTCGATTGTTGCATATCAGATCTGCTGAACATATTTTCAACCTATTTTAGTAATATTCAAATGTGTTTAATAATTAATTATAAAATTAAATAAAATGGTGCTTTGTATATTTATTTTTTGTTCATAGCTCCTGAAACCATGATATAAAAATAAGAAATAATTTTCATATGTCTCCTTGATAATTTTTATTAATTATCAATATCATTTTAAATAAAATAAAATACTTGTAAAAACTTTCAATTATATTATTATTATTTTATTTAATATTATTAATCTCCACGTAACTCATCAATCAACATTTCAATATTATTTTGTTTAATTTTTAGTTGGTTTTGGTATTATTTATTTGTACTATTAGAAAAAATTAATAAATAGTTGTGTTGCTCTTTTTAACTTGAATACTCTGAATCTAAAAAAAAAACATTTCATAACGGTCGCAACCATCATTATGATAAAAAATGGTGATGTGGCCATCATAGTACTTTCCCTATATTTTACGCGAAAACTATGAGGTTTGCGCAAAAATTCTTAATAATTTATTCAGTTTTCAATTCAATGTGATGGAATCGGCGTATCTACGAATTTTCATGAATGAGGTATAGGAGAGGCTTATCTAAAGGGCTCAGGTCAAAATTTAACAATCTGTATTTTTATTTATACATTTCAATTTCTTCCAACGTGTCTAATTTATTTTTGGCTGATTTTAGTAATTTTACATTTTTTAGGGGAAATTGGTGTCCGGTGATCTGAGCCCTTTAGATAATCCTTTAATATACCTCATTCCAAAAATCAATAGCCACGCTGATCCCATCCCTCCTTCTGATAATTTTTCCCGATAATCCCTGTCGGTGTAAAAATAGTTTTAAGCATTAGTCATTGATAATGACAAGGTGCATGTACATGGTACTCGAAATGCACATCAGGCATATAAAATTAAAAGTGAAGGAAGGAAATAGCAAAGTGTTTTAATTAAGAATTAAAAAACAAAAGTTTTATTTAAAAAATTTTTATACACGTATTTATAAAAATTAACGTTATTTTAGCAAAGATAAGAATAAAATATTTTAAAAGGATTTGGAATGTATTTTAGTTTTTCTGTGAGGTTTCGTAAATTTTTGACTGGCCTTTTCTCTTTTTGTTAAAAGTTTAATTTTAATTAAATTTAATGTGTGAAATAATTTGATTTTTATTAATTCATTTAACATGTCGGTTCTATGACTAAAACATTGGTCCGATTTATTTAACCATCCGAAATGTTCATTGGATATATTTGTCACAACATGTTGTTTAAATTTGTAACAATTATAGTGAATATTAAAGCGTTTTAGCAATAAACATAATAATACACATTTTTATTGACAAACTTTATACATGATTACATTTAAATAATAAATAATGAATGATGTGTTAATGAGTTAGTTCGTCAAAAGGCTATCGACCAGAGGTCTTTCTTGTTTTGTCCAGTCATATGGCGTCAGTCGTTAATACGTAATGGGATGAAATGATGAGATGAAGTCAAATAAGGTGGAATTAGGAATTTTAAATTTAGGGTTTATACTAGGATTTTTAGGAAGCCAATATAAAGATAGTATGTGGAAGTTGAAAGGATTTTTGGAGAATTGGAGATAGGAATCGAAGGCGTTCTAGGATGGGGATAACTAGAGTGGTATTATAGAGGAGCTGGTTAGAAGGTTTGTATAGAGGATTAAGAGGATTGCGGAGTTTGGTTAGGGTACGGAGGGATGCTCGCTCGCTAACTTCGATATTGCGGGAAGTTGGGTTGGTGGGGTTGAGATAGAGGGCACAACCATAGGCACGTAGTGGACGGCAGATCATCTTATATATTTTAACAGCTGTTCTTGTATTGATTCCTCTATTTTTATACGTTAAACTTCTAAAGCATTTTGCCCTAGAAGTAATTTTGCATTTCATTATGGCTGTGTGTTTTTTAAAATTTATTTTTTGATCTATGGTTATGCCCAGGTATTTTACGGAAACTGAGGAAGGGATCATAGTTTGGGAAATATGGACTTTGTAAGGTGAGTTATAGGTGCGATGATAAGGAACTAGGAGTTGTGATTTATGAGGATTTATTTTAATGCTCCATTTTGCAAACCATCATTGAAGGGAGTCAATTAGCTCTTGAAGGGATTGAAGGGCTTTTGGTAGTGTGGGAGCATGTGTAATTAGGGCAGTATCATCAGCGAATTGTAGGAGGTATTTGGATGGTTTGAACAATAAACATATTATTTCAGAAAAGGCATTTGTTGGCCTGCATAAATAATCAATGGTATTGTCATTGCCACCATAATCTCTATTAATTATCAACAACTCATTTCTATCGACGGGTATTTTCCCTTCTTTTTTACATTCCCTCTCGCAATTGGCGCATTTATTTTTCTTCAAAAATTTAAATATTATATGTCCAGCTACATAGGTAATTACTTGTGATTCTAAATTATCAATTTTAATTTTTTTATTACGACATTCTTTTAAATAAACGTCATCAATATCATATCATATCCATTCATAAATGAGATATTGATACTTATATAGTGTGATTAGTTTTGAGCACAATTCGTAATTCACTTATTATTATTACTTTTTAATGAGAAATGACCATAGGTTCCTAGGGCCAAAATATGATGATTTAGCACAACATATCTATATCCAAAAGTTTACGATTAAGCTCGAATCAGATTTTAAAGTTTCAATAAATATTATTTCTTTTGTTAATTAACTGCTTTATTTGAATTAAATTTATTACTAATGATTATCATAATATAACACATATAACATAAAAAATAATATATTTTTTTATTAATGCATATAACAAAAAGTAAAAAAATATTACATTTTAATTTGAAACTTTTTTATGATATATATTATTATCTTCTGCTATTATCACACAAAAACATGTATTTTTGTTATCTAGTAAAAAACAAAATGTAATTTTCCATCGAATCGAAAATACAAGATTTTACACTAATTATTTCTAGTTAAATTTTAACATTGTTAAAACATTGTCAATTTTTCAAATCAGTTTATTAATTTAAGTAAATAAACACAGTTAATTTTTTCTTCACTATTTTATTTTGAACACTATGTGTTGTCTAGAATTGACTGTCGATTAATTATTTTAATTTATGAAACAGTTGTTCTCTTTATTCTTTGAAAAATAATAAGTATTTAATTATTGTCTAATATTAATTAAGTATAAGTGAATATAAAAAGAAAATTTTCTACTAATAACTTTCATATGTTGTAATAATTACAAGCAGAAAACGATGTGTCTTTGAATTGTTAAAATGTATTAATTTTTATTCCTTCATTTAAATACAATACAATACAATTGCAGTTATTTAAAAAAAATATCTATATTAAAAATAAGTCAAAATGAATATATTGTTATATTATTGTTATTAAAAATATAAATTTCATCTTAGTCGGGTTTATTTGATTAAAATATATATATTCTTTTTAATAAAAAAAAAGTGCTGATGAGTGTTTATTTACTCTAGACCCGGCACGCATTTATGAGTAAGCGTCCTGTCGCATCGTTCTCGGTTCCCGTGAAATTTTAGGCGGTCGGAATGTCACCGCCCGCAAATTCCCGAGCACGATCGTCTCAACGTTGATTACAATACGTATAATTCAATACCATAGAAAACTACCCAAAGCTAAAGTAAACTGCAGTACGCAGAACTAAATATGCGCCGTCTGTTGGTCAATATTTTCACTACTCATGCGTAATCTGTTGCTCGGCATCTTTTAGTGACTCGCATTTCCCCATAAGGTTAGGCATCTATACAATATTTCAATCAACGCTTTGACAATTAACACACTAAAACAACCAAAATAATATAACACCAATTTGATAGGTTGACTGCGTTACCGGTCCCCCGGGTAAGTAAATCCTTAAAAATAATACACTGGTGCACTATAACAATAGTAAAGTACACAAAAGCACTGCTAATTATTCACTTACATGCCTACAAATAAACGTGTATATATAACAAAGAAAAGAAAATTACTAACCTTTCTGTAGCCAAATAACAATCAATATCGAAGAAAATCGCAATCGGTTGTTCAATAAACGTTTTAAAAAAATTGAGCGAATATTGGGCTAACAATCGCAAAATAATTCTATTGTCACAATTGTAACCTATAAAACGTTGGCACATAATAGATAATAATATGTTTTCATTTTTTATAGGTATGTAATGAAGAAGTAATCACCACCCAAGTTTCATACATTATAAACTGTTGATTGATTAATGAATAATATAGAACGTATTAAGTAATGTTGTATTATTATTTTGGACCTTACCAGTCTTCCATTTTTTCTTTTTACAGTATTAAGGTTAATATGCTACTTTTGTTTCATTATCATTTTTTTTCAATTTTGATTCCAATAATTTTTTTAATGTGTCTGTGTGTTTTCAAATATTTATTTTCAAATTTTTGAATTGAAAATAAATATTTGACTATACATTGTCACATTAAAAAAAATTAATTAGAAAATAAACATTTATTTCAATAATCGTAATTCCCGCCTGGCCCATTTAAATAGCATTTAGTTGGCGAATTACTCCAAGGATGGCGCTGACAGCAGTCACAGACCATAACACAGTAGAGACGCTTCTATAGTATATGTATATTTTCTATGGCAGGAACCCCAACCAGCAAATTAGACATCTGTAACGTGAGTGGCGCCCCCTCATCGATCTTTTCTCTAATTAATCATTTGATAAGAAGCATATCTCTACAGCAATGGGTAATACCTGTAACGTGAGTTACAGATTTCTAATTTTCTAGTGTCCTATAAATTATTGTTCGTATCTAAATTTCTTGTACCTCCTCGTGATCCTAACCTCCTGTTCAAAAATATGAAATATTCCTTCAAATAGGCGGCATTCCACACGAATTCTTGAAATTTCAATGAGACTTCCACTAAGTTAACCTCAAATAAATTATTTATGTGTTTGTATATAAATTTTAATTCAATTTGTAACATTTTACACAACTTCTATATATTTTTAAGTTTTAAATCAATATGACTGATGTTGAAACAGTTGAAAATTTTTATGGAGTGTACTTATTGTATTGTAAGAATCCAAAATATTTAGGACGTACTTATATAGGTTATACTGTGGATCCTAATCGGAGGATAAAACAACATAACAAAGGGAAAAAAGCTGGAGGTGCTTGGAAAACTAGTAATCGAGGGCCCTGGTAAGAGTAAAGTCTTTATGAATTTTAATAATTTGTTTGAAATTTTTAGGTCGATGGTAATGATTATCCATGGATTTCCTAATGATATTGCTGCTTTAAGAGTAAGTCAACATGGTTACACGATATTTATAAATTCTTCTTTATAGACTATAGAAATCATGTCTTTAAATATTATTTTGTTAAATACTTGATATTTATGAAGAACAAATAGAATTTCATGTTTTCTACTATATTTTTAATTTAATTGATAAGTGCGTCTAATTATGTAATAATAGGTAGTTCATTAAAAGTTCACTTGGTTCATTTAATCAATACAATGTTTCAGCAAGTAATAAATGAGAAACAAATACAAGATGTTTTTGCATTTTGTGTTTTTTCTTTCAAATAATATTTCCATTATTGTACAGTAGACTTTATTTTTCATGTAAAATCACCTAATTGTAATTTTCAATTATTTGTCATACTATCACAAATATTTAAAGACTAGATTTAATGAATAAGAGCTAATTTCAAAGTCAGATTTAATGGTAATGACATCAAGAAACTTATTTTTTAATAATTATATTGATAATATATATATATAAATTCTATGAAAACTTTATAAGTCAGCCTTTAAAATCTGCCTTATCCAATCATAAAGATATCTTTCTCAATGAAGAGAATAGTTGTAACTGTTACGATGTGTTAATACTTATTTATACTGAATTAATTATTGTTTGTGGTTAAAATATGGTGAATTTTTCAATTCTGTGTATCTTATTCAATGTTGCCCCTGTAGAAATATTTTATTAAAGTAAAAGTTAAAATTATACTATCAAATTACAAAATGAGTTAAATTCATAACCCCCAAACTAGTATAATGTATTTGTAGAAGTACTATGAGGGAATTAATTAATAATTTAAATATAGCAATGGGATTTAATATCTGTAATCGATCTAATTATTTCACCACTGACAAAATTAGTTAAATAACGCATGGGTGATACTGCTCCACAAAAATGGTATCATAGCGTCAAACTAGGAGAAATTTAATAATACAAATAAAATACACAAAACTCATTTAATTATATATCGTGGATGAAGAGAATGTTAGGGCTTGAGAAGAGTACGCCATGGTACGTAGTATATCAGGAGATGGACGCATGTAGTGTATGGGTGAATGTAGGAAAAAAATGGGCAAAGTATGAAAGAAAAATTAGAATGAATGGACAGAAAGAAATTATGAATGGAATACTAAATGAGATGGACAAAATGTATATAGCGGTGACCCAGTGGGAAAAGGGTAGATGTGAAATGTTCAAAAAAGTAGGCTGGTCCAATGAAGCTGTTAATGAAATGGTAGGAAGGGGTAAAATATTTGAAAGTATAGTAGAGATGACCCTGAGGGATGTGGATAAACAGAAAAGATGGATGAAAATAGACAAAAGCATATACAACCCAAAATATAAAGAAATAGCAGAAGAGGCAGGCAAACCCGAATACTTGTATGGAAGAGGTGATTGGAAGGAGAAAGTATTGATGGCAAGGTATAGATGTGGCAGCGAAGAACGTGGAAACCGCTATTGGATGAATGAGGAGGGGAGAATGTGCCGATTGTGTGGAAGGGAAGAAGAAAGATGGGAGCACTGGAGGATTGACTGTGTGGGGACTAGAGACGCGTGGAAAAGGCGGTATGGTCAAGGGGAATGGATAAGGCTACTGAAAGGAGGAACTGAGGCAATGGTTATAATAAAGAAGATAGAAGACAAGAAAAAGACAAGTGGGAATAACTAGTTTTTTTTTTTTTTCTTTTGAGTCAGTTTTGATAGAAGGGATATTTATGTAAAATAATTTGTTGTTGTAGATAAAATGCCAATAAAGGATTAATATATATATATTTAATTATATAAAGCCACTTTATAATTTCTATTTTCTTATTAAGCAAATACATTTGTACTAAAATGTAAAATTTATGGAAAATTAACGAAATAAATGTAACTTTGTAATTCTCATGAATTTGACATTTCATGGCTATGCATTTTAAATTATAAAAAGTAGGCCGAAATTGTATTTTTATAATTTTAAAATATCTCGCCTTAAAATAATTGTGATGTACTATGAATAGGTGATTTAAATGTATTTTTTTAATTTCTACAAATTTGCTCTCCTGTGTTTTTTTTTTTTACTAAAATGACCTGGGGAGAAAATAATTATACATTTACAAAAATACATTGAATTTCCTATGGTGCGTTTGTCGATGCACCACCCGATATGTAGATTGTGTGTATATATTTAATAGGTTAATCTATAAATTGAAATAAAGATCTAAATATGCCAGCTTGTCACAGATCTGTCACTCTAAAGTACCATTAATTATATCCCAATGGTGAATGGTACTGGTCACTCATCCCATTGCTTATAATTTTATATGTTTTTCAGTTTGAATGGGCTTGGCAACATCCGCAAAGATCTAGACGATTGAATCATATACCAAAGAAAAAAGCTCGAGAAAAGGTATATGATTATTGTATTAGAATATTATCAGAGATGTTACGTGTTGGACCATGGAATAGACTTCCTCTAACTGTTCGATGGCTGGATACCGAGTATATACGAGAATTGCCTGTAAGTTGCACTCTATATAAATACATGCTAAATATTATATTTTAAAGAAAAATAATAATAAAACTATTTTTAATCAATTTTATATCTGAAATACCAAAATACTGTTCAATGTTCACTGGAATAAATAAATTGTCTAGAAAGTGAGGATACCATTTAATATAAATCAATGCAGCAAAGAATTATGAAGTAATAAGAAATTAATTATAGTTTTAATTTATCAGATTTTGTAATTTTTCTTACAGGCAAATAAAAGGCCACCGATTCACATGCCAATAATAGAAGGATCAGTGGTAAGTAAACGCCTTCCAAAGTCAATCCCAATACCAGAGGAATCATTAGAATCAACAATTCCACTATGCTACCTATGTAACAACTATATTGAGGGAAAAAAACTCACTTGTGTAGATCAAAAATGTGGATTAGTTAGCCATATTGTGTGCCTTTCAAAATTATATTTAACACCTGGAGAGTATGTTCCTATAGAAGGAAAATGCCCAAAATGTAAAAACAATTTTTTATGGGGTGACATCATTAGGAAATTCAAAGGCTGCTATAATAACATAAATATTACTATAACCGCAGATTATGGTAATGATTTCTATAGCTCTGATTCCGAATGAAAGAAGTGATACACTAACCATCTATATTTTAAACTTGTTGTTGCTTATTATAATTGTATATTCTTTTATTGTAATTTATTAAAATGTTTTACTTGTTTACTAAGTTTGCATGCAAGGTATATTTTAGTAATTTTTTATACATATTTTAATTTTAAAATTGGAAATAATTGAAGAAATGTATTTATTTTCTAAATTTAAGTTATTAAGATTAATTATATTTTAAATCATTAGGATGGTTGCGACCCTTATTATTGATAATGCAAGATATAAACTCTATATTAAAACATAGTGTTTTATATGTTTTAAATACTTATCAATTAATTATTTAGTAATAAAATATTTGTGGAAAATTTTCTTCTTGTTTTTGTTTTGATTTGTTACAATATATTAGTTTAAATTTTAAATAACTATTATATATTGGGAATTCACCTGGTTTATAAAAATGGAACATTGTTTACATATAGATAATAGGAAGCTAAATATGAATTTTACAGTTAGTTATAAGTTTATTTTTTATGTATTGTGTCTTTTGTCCACTTTTCTACATCTGATATTAAACGCTGCACTCAATCTTTTTGTTAGTGATTCTGCGTGCCGATTTTTAGAATTAATTTTTTAAATAAAATAATGCTATCTACGATTATTGCTGGCTAACCCTTTGTTCTCTTTCCAAAATTAGTTTATCTACATTCCAAACTGTTTGTATTTTTTACAATATATTTAAGTTTTTTTAAATGTAACAGTTTATTGCATACCATTCAATTATAAAGGAAACTAATATGTTCTGCATTAAATGTATTTAAATGGTTCTCTTCAAAATGTTCCCTGGAACTGAATCTATTGGGGATACACTGAATTTCTTTAATGTCTGTAGATAATTTAAATTCAAAAATGTAATCAATTAAATGCTTTAGAGTTATGTATCTTCGAGTTCAGGGATAACTTAGTCAAAAGACCAAAAACTAAAATTAAATTGAACATATTCATTGAAATAAAACAACACAGTTGAGAGGGTTTCGCATTTATTTTTGAACACTGCAACATGTTTCGCCAAAGCCGAAAGTTAAATTTGTTAGAAGAATTAGAAATTAAGAAATATATTTAAAAAAGTATTCTACTAAATGTTCAAAACGAAGTTAATAATTCCCCTTTAATTAATATGTAATTATTCAAACAATTTTGTTTCTTCAATGGATTGCCATCATATTTGCCAAAAAGATGTGTAAACGCCCTCTCTGGTCTATTCACTTTTTTCTCAATCTATGAGATGAGTTATTTTCCCTGATTTATGGAAATAGTCATTCATTAATCTCATACATAAAGACGGCACAAAAGAGTACCTTGCAAATCAATCGGTAATTATACGAACAAAAATCAACGATTTTATGCATGCGGTTAATTTATGTTACTACGATGTTATCATTATTGTGGAAACCTGGTTGAATTCTAATATTTATGACAATGAATTTCGTTTAAAAAATTATACAATTTTTAGAACTGATCGATCAATCCGAACTAGTGATAAAAACGCGGCGGAGGCATATTAATTGCGGTGCGGAACTGTATATTGTCACAGCTTA
Source organism: Ontholestes murinus (assembly GCA_963969525.1). NCBI lineage: Eukaryota > Metazoa > Arthropoda > Insecta > Coleoptera > Staphylinidae > Ontholestes > Ontholestes murinus. Next base: position 37,296,372 of record OZ018390.1, read on the forward strand.
TTTCTGTTGAAGCAACATGTGTTGAACAATGTTTTATCTTATTAAGTATTGGTTCTAATAAATTAGTAGTAGGTGGGGCTTACATACCTCCTAACTCTCTTTTTGAAAAATATGAAGTTCACGCGAAAACAATTGAATCTTTATCTGATACTTATATCGATACCGATTTTTTTTATTTTTGGGGATTATAACCTTCCTCATATCCAATGGACATTAACCGAATCGAATCATATCAATGAATCAAATAATATAAACAATTTATCCGCAAACATTTTAATTGAATCGTTTAGCGTTTTAAACATGACAGATTAATAATATACCGAACAGCAGGGGAATACTTTTGGACCAGTGTTTTACTTCCATATCTCAGGTAAAAATTCAATTGGCATCTGATAATATTTGTAGCAATTTTATTCATCATAATGGTTATGAATTCTTCGTAGAATTTGAATCTGCCCTAAATTATTTAAATTACATCGAGACAATGTTTGATTTTAAGAATGCTGATTACTGTCAAATTAATTATGCTTTATGTTCAGTGGATTGGAATGACTTATTAATTGGTACTAATATTGATAGTATAGTAGACTGCTTTTATGATATAATATATGATGTAATTAATTGTTATGTCCCTTTGAAACAAATAAAATCAACAACATATCCCAAATGGTTCAATAAAACTTTAGTATCTTTAGTTAAACAAAAGAAAAATGCACATGCCATTTATAGGAACAGCAATAGCTCTAATGATTATGCTATTTACAAACAACTTCGGGATAGGTGCTCTAGCTTAAGTAAAACATTGTATAATTCATATTGTCAGCGTATGCAAGGGAATATACGTCGAAATTACCGAAATGTTTGTAAATTTATCAATGATGCTAAAGGTGTGCAGGGAATCCCATCCACTGTTAGTTTTAAGGACATCGTATACGCTGAAGGCGATGATATTGCAAATGCATTTGCTCAATATTTTGCTGATGTTTACACGTGCCCGACTAATAACCACATTTATACATTTAAGACATCCAAATCAGTAATACCTGACAAGTTACAAATTTCAATAAAGAAATAAAGTCGAAAACTATCGTGGGCTTGCAATTCAATCTGCAATCCCAAAAATGTTTTATATATTGAAAAAACAAACAAATTGTATATATGACTAAACATTTATTTAACGTTGCACAACATGGTTTTATTAAAGGTAAGTCTACCACAACTAATTTATTAGAATTCCAATATTTTTTACACAATGCCTTTGAATCACATATTCAGGTTGATGCGGTTTACACTGATTTTGCGAAGGCATTTGATAGGGTACAACACGCTATACTTTTTACCAAATTACATGCTTATGGATTCCATGACTCAACTATCAAATGGATTATTAGTTTTTTGACTGAACGTCGTCAAGCAGTCAGGATTAATAATTTCATATCTTCCACTATTCAGGTAACATCCGGTGTGTCCCAGGGCTCACATATCGGTCCGGTATTATTTCTTATTTTTATTGATGATATCTGTAGCTGTTTTTTGCACTCTAGTTATCTGTTATTTGCTGATGATCTCAAAGTGTACTCCTGTATTAATGATATATCGAATTGTTTCAATTTGCAAATAGACCTGAACAATTTATATGATTGGTGTGTACAAAATCAGCTATTTCTCAACACTATGAAATGTAAATCCATTACATTTTCTAAACGAATAAGCACGATAGAATTCACATACAACATCAATCATGACAATCTGGAAAAAGTGTCGATTAAGCGTGATTTGGGTGTCTTAATGGATTCTAAACTGTCCTTTGCAGCGCACATCTTCCAAATATGTAATAAAGCCATCAAACTACTGGGATTTTTATTAAGACATTGTAAACATTTTAATTTGGAAACATTGAGAGCAATTTATTGTGGATTGGTCAGATCTAATTTGGAATATTGTACTTCAATATGGTCACCCTACTATAAAAAATATTCATATCAGGTTGAATCTGTCCAAAAGAAATTTTGTAGATACATTTCATTCAAACTCAATTTGCCATTTACGAATTATAAATTGGTATGTAGCTATTTAAATATAGAACAATTGGAGGTACGTAGAAAAAAGTTTGATCTATTTTTGTTGCATAACATAATTTCCGGTCATACTTCAACAGATCTGCTTCAATATTTACATTTCCACATTCCCACTAGATCATCAAGACAAAAAACAATTTTCAGAATACAGTCCGCGTCTTCTATTTATAAATACCACAGTCCTATATATCGCTGCATTAGATTGGCCAATCAAATGAATAATCAGGATAAATGATTTATTTGGAAATTTATTGTACATTTAAGAATATTGTAAATAAAATCACGGGCAGTACATTGAATAATTCTAATTGATTATTTATATTTAGGTTTATTTAGTTTAAGTTAGAATAAGTTATATATATGTTTTCTTATTTTTTTTCTTTATTATCCAATTTATAATTTGTTACTATTTTGTAAAAAAGGTGTTATCCGTTAAATAAATAAATCAAGTCGTTGGTGCGGAAAAGACATGATATATTGAAGGGAAGATCTACTTACTAATACTCCTACTTATCTACTAATTTGTTATTATTTTACTACACGTTTCCGAGAATGACTATCAAGAGTATGCGCTTTATACTGATCATGCCTTTGATTCGTGTGGTATGCTTCAGTAGTACAAAAGCTCTCCGCACTACCTTCGTCATTAGCGTTACCGTCGCTCGTATCGCCGCATCTTTACAGCGGAACTATAGTTATCCAAAGATATAAGGCGTTTATGGCCTTTCACCGTTTGATTGCCTTAATGAGTTTAGGGCCATAATATCGTAAAACCGAACAAATAAATATTCTCGTGCTGATCAGGACCGCATTCTCTATATTAATGTGTGCGTTGCAAAGGTTTATTTCTGCATGCAAATGATCTCTTTTTTAAAAAATTCTATACAAAGAAGCAGTTACTAGAGAAAAACTAATATATTTTCAATGCGCAGGAACGCGGATTGAAAGTTATAACGGTCTCTTAATAAAAAAAAAAATACCAAAACCGGGCCTGGGGCAGCGTTAGGAGAATCCATTGCGGACCACTTATTGGGGGCTGGGGATGGGAGCTTGCGGTCGGTCCCTCATAAAAATTAGTGAAAGTTAAATACTGTAAAAGGTCATAAACGCCTTATATCTTTGGTTCAACTACCATCTTACCATCTTAGAAGGGAAGACCACTCGCTATGTAGATTTAACCAGTTGTAGCAGCATATTATCTGTTGGCATGATGGACATTTATGAAATTACCATCTTAATTTTCCCGACTACTTGATCAGAGTTATGCTCGACTTTCTTCGGAACAGAAAGTTTTGCTTCAATATAAATAACACGCTATCCAGCGAGCATATGATCAGTGCAGGTGTACCACTGGGCTCTGCCCTGTACAACATCTATACGTGCGACGTTCCGAATCTGGCTGCGGCATTGATATTCCAATACGCTGACGGAGAACTCTGAAAGCTGCTCTCGACATTTACGATACGTGGTCATCCACCACTCGTTAATACAGAAACCCCTCAAGTAGCCACAACAGCGATCGCGAAAGAGTGGTTTTAATCGGTGAGAGTCCGACACTCGCCTATAACAAGAGTGCCCATGTTGGATTTCCTCTTCTCTTATAAAAAAAATTATCGGCAGAGATCCAGAAACTCTTGCCTTTAACTGCTCATTGTGACGTCCGTACCCTTGCGTGGTCAGAGAAAGGTAGCTCATCTCCACGTCCCTACGCCTAAGACACCGCCAGCTTTAAACTCCTTTAAAATCCCACGACACATATAATATTTATAAAAGGTGTAAATTAATTAAATTTATATGTAAATATTAATAAATGTTCGGCGATATCTTTTAGTCCTGTGGATTAATTATTACTTTTCCTATATAGTATATATAAGGGAAGTATTGTTTTCATGCGTGAAAATGTCTGTGGGCGCTGAAAAACGAATGGTCAGATTGAGATGAAACTTTAAACTTAAGGTTTTATCGTTAAAAACTGGAACTGAAAAGCTTTTGGTGAATAGTCAAAAACCGGAAGTGAAAAATATTACAAATTTTTTTAAACAAAAGTTAAAGGGAATGAGAAACTGAACAAGTTTTGTTAAAAAATATTTTTCATAAAATTTTTAATTTTTGAGAAAAACAATATAAAAATTGAAAATTTTGACATATTTTGGCAATTTCTAATAAACTATAGTAGTTACATGAAATTTGTATAACAAATAATTGTAGAGAATTTAAAAGTGAAAAGAATAACATTTTTGTGTAAACCTCATAGTTTTCGAGAAAAAATATAGAGAAATTACTATGATGGCCACATCACCATTTTATTTACATTGAATTGATAACCATTCATTAAAATCAGTCCGAAAAGTAAATGATTTATGAGTACTATATGTCTCATTATAATTGACTCATATGTCTTTTTCACTGCTCTCTCTGTTGCTTATAATATTTAATATATACATTTATATAACAAATATAAAAATAAAACACATAAAATAAACAACGTTTGTTTATAAAATTATAAATATTTACAATAATTACTATATACATTTTAATAAATACATTAACATACTTGAGCATTCATTAGTATTCACTGTACACATTTGGACCGATTAAAAAATTCCTATGCTAAGCACGGAGAATTATTAATTTCGTTTACACTTTGGTATTCAATATTCTACATTTTAATAATCGTAATCGTCTTCTCTATCTAGTAGATCAAATCCGCCATAGTCACTGTAGTCGTCCACACCTGGAGGCACGAAAGCCCCATTAAGAGCTTCCGATATTTGTTCTCCCAAACCAATCCTTGTAGCAATACCATAGATTAGTCGCATAATTGCCAACCTGAAAAAAATATAATAATTTGTTTATAAAATTGTATAATAAATGAAACTAATAATGGAGAAGCAATGTGTTTGAGTTTTATATGTTTGAATAATGTATATTAGGTAGTAACATTTGCTAAAAATACAGATTATAATTATTATTAATTGTGGGGATATACCTATATAAAACAATGTAAATTCGAAATTATCTTGTCCAATTCTGCTACTTATAAAGTTGCTGTTTTGCACAGAGAAATGTTATTTATGAAGATTTGTAATGTTTCAAATTTATCATAGGAAACTGGCGTAATATTTGCATTCCCGAAAATATATTGTGACAAGTTAATATTTTAATTTTTACTTATGGTACTACTGCCTTTTTACACTTCTTGTAAATCAATAGTAGCCTAAATAACTGAAATGATGTGTTATTATGACAATCATCAATAATAAATTTCAGACAGATCGAATAAAGCGTTCAATTGTTGAGAATAAAATTAATAAATGTTTTGTAATATTGAAGGCTAATTCTAAGAACATGGAAATGGTTGAAATTTTTTATAGTTCAATCAAAGAAGCCATTTGTTAATATTTAATAATAATAATAAAAGTCTTTATTTGCTCACAGTATATCTCGAGGATTATATACTAGAGAAAATGTACTTCTAGCGACTTACTAGCATTAACCTTTAAATTATGATTAATCGCATATGTTCAAATTTGACTTAAATTATTGACCTCGCCCAACTAAGAATAAATTTATTCTGTGAGTAAGCAATCTTTTCTAATGTTACTATAACAAACAAAAATTTATTACATGTCTTATATAAAGAGTAAAATCAGGTAAACATAAATTGCGCGTATAATAACTAATTCAGTCACCTTTGTATGCTTTTATATTTTTTTTATTAATTTAATTATTTATTACTTTGATTTGATTCATAATAATAATATTGATAACAGTATTATTGTAAGAATTGCCATAAGAAAGTAATTATTTATTTTATCAAAATTAGCAAGATGATCGAGTATTATTATTTGATTTGATTTAATTTGGAATTTATTTAAAGCCTTCCCAAAAATATTAGATGTACCTTTTTCTAAAAAATTAAACATACCGCATCGCCCCCTTAATTGAAGATAATGTAAAAAATACGCAATTCTTTCTTTAGTTTTATTATTTTAAAATCTATTATGAGCTTGGTCGCGCCCGTCATAAGTTTATTTTATTCGTATTCTATGAAGTATATTTTTTATTGATTGGTGAAGCCATGACTTTGTGATACATCTTGATTACGAAATAGGTTTAAGAAATAATAACTTTGCTAGTATCACGAATTTTTACACTTTTTATTGTGACTAGTTTCGTCCTATTCGGACATTATCAAACGAATACAATAAATTACATTTACAGTTCGGCCTTAAATATGAATGCGATTTTGTAAAAGTGTTTACCTGCGCCACCTTAATATATAAGTACCGAACTGTAAATGTAATTTATTGTATTCGTTTGATAATGTCCGAATAGGACGAAACTAGTCACAATAAAAAGTGTAAAAATTCGTGATACTAGCAAAGTTATTATTTCTTAAACCTATTTCGTAATCAAGATGTATCACAAAGTCATGGCTTCAACAATCAATCATATTATCCAAGCAAGCGTAGCAGAACAAGCCAAAATTTACTTTAAATTACAATTAAAATTAAGGAAAGCAGTGTTAAACATAAGGTTCAATCAAGAATGCCTTAAATATGAATGCGATTTTGTAAAAGTGTTTACCTGCGCCACCTTAATATATAAGTACCGAACTGTAAATGTAATTTATTGTATTCGTTTGATAATGTCCGAATAGGACGAAACTAGTCACAATAAAAAGTGTAAAAATTCGTGATACTAGCAAAGTTATTATTTCTTAAACCTATTTCGTAATATTTTTTATTCATTCAGCATGGCAATCCAATAGATAATTTATGTTATTATTAGTTGAAAATGTATCTTTTTCATTAATATTGTTTAAACAAAACACGAAAGCGACATAATTAAAATGTTTGAGTTGATGGTAAATATATATTTATGTTTTAAGGAGGCCATTTCAAATTGTAAAACAATGTATTGACTTGAAATAAAACTCTTTGTTTTAATATTATACAAAAAAATCTATTTTATTTAATGACCCTTCGCCATCTACCTTGCAACTTCATGATTCCGTACTCGTAGAATTCTAAATCTAAAGAAAACAAAATATATGATTGTGACCAAGACGCATAACAATAATATCCCAGACCTGACTATAGAAACCAACAGAATCGAAAGAGTAAAAGGATTCCAATATTTGGGCACCTGGTTTGAAGATAACAATGATCAAACTACAGAAGTAAATAAACGAATTGAGATCGCGAGAGCGATTTTCGTTAATATGAAACAACTCCTTGCTAATCGTAACCTAAATCTACAGCTAAGAATACGCATGGTGAGATGCTAACGGGTGTCCAACAATTATTGCAGTCCCGGGTGGCGTTGGAATAAAAAACGTAGGTCGATTCTTACATGTTGCAAATAAATGAACTGACATTTTTAATGCACATTTAGGTTATGTTTTACAGTTAACATGTCAGTTCATTTATTTGGCACATGAAAGAATTGACCTACGTTTTTGATTCCAACGCCACCCGGGACTGCAATAATTGTTGGACACCCGTTACATTTTTTCAATTTTGTTATATGAAATGGAGGCGTGGACGCTTAAGAAAAATAACACCAAAAAGATAGAGGCATTTGAATTGTACATCTGTCGGCGCATGCTAAAAATATCAGGGACAGACCATATAAGGCCGGAAGTTATGTACCGAGTCCAAAAAGAAAAGAGCTTGTTCAGACCATCAACAAACGAAAATTAGAATATTTTGGACATATCATGCGGGGAAAAGATACTCTATTCTACAATTGATCATGTAAGGAAAAATAGACCGTAAATGATCAAGTGGGCGACGAAGAACCTCCTGGCTCAAAAACCTACGAGAGTGGTATGGACAGACATCTACCGAACTATTTAGAGCTTCTGCATCTAAAGTGAAAATTGCCATAATGATAGATAACCTCTGTTAGGAGACAGCACCCTAAGAAGAAGAATTTCTGGTCCTTTTCAGCAAAAAACTGAGCCAATTGAGATTTAAGGTCATTTGTAAAAGTTTAATAATTTTAAAAAAAATCTGCAAACTTATTTATAAATGGTATTCTGATGGTGCCATATCAGAGCAATATGGGGAATGCAAATCACTTCCCAACCAAGCTCCAGTAATTTCCCACGAGTGTCTAAAGATGTGTGAGATTTCGCGTTGTCATGGTAGAAAACTACTCCTTTGCGATTTACCAATTCTGACCGTTCTTCTTTGATTACTTCGTGTAATTCTGTAAGTTTTTGGTGCTACATATCTGAATTGATCGTTTGGTTCCCTGGAAGCAGAAATGTTGATTCGCTGTGTTAGATGAACCTCTTTCAATTCATGCGGTACCCAAATATCAAGCTTTTTAATAAGCCCAAGACGTTTAAAATATTTTTTATCGCAGTTTACACTTGACCTCTGATCTATCTCATAAACAGTTATGTGACGATTCTGTTTGTCTATGGTTTTGATTTGGTCGTCATTCAGTTCGGTGGGCCGTCCGTCTTTAAGAGAAAAATCTCCAGAACGAACCAATTCTGGCTTAACGAAGCGTAAGCAATCATTCCCTTAAACTTCACATATATTTTTGTTAGCCTGAAATATTCTTTCCTCAATTTAAAAAAATGCTTCTACAACAAAGAAATGTCAATATGACTGAAATAGAGCAAAGTACATCAGTAATATAGCGATTACCGAAATTACTTAGTCAACCCAATATAATCAATTATCAAGTTAGCTTTATGGTGCCAATAGAAACTACAATGTCTCAACCATTAATGTTACACTGATTGATTGATAGATTGATTTATAATGCATGTTGGTTCATATATAATTTGATATAAGCCATAGGCTTCTGGACATTCTGATTACTTATGAAAAATTATGATCTACATCCTTTTCTATATCCATTTTGTGCCTTGTTAAATTTTATTTATAATTATTTCCTTAACTTTTATACTAATTTTTTTCGTAAACTTCTATTATTGTGATAAGCGGCGTTATCCTTATGTAATTATTAGTCTTCTGTCTCCTTTTTTTATATATTGGTACTTTCAGTCCTATGCCTTATATGGTATTTTTTCGTCTATCCACTTTTTGTTAATATTTTTAATCCTTTATATATACATATTTATTGACAAATTTTTTACAGTCGTTAATGTGTAATATGATGAAATGATGGGATAACTAAGTTAGTGTCATTAAGGAGCTGGTTGAAAGGATTTTGTAAAGGATTAGGAGGATGGCGGAGTTTTGTTAGGTTACGAAGGGATGCTCGCTCGCTAATATCATTATTGCGGGAGGTAGGACTGTTAGGATTGAGAAAGAGGGCACAACCATAGTCCAGTAATGGGCGACAAATCATTTAATAAATTTTACTGCTGTTTTTGTAGTAATACCATTATTTTTATACGTCAGACATCTGAAATATTTTGCCTTGGTAGTTATTTTGTTTTTTATATCAGTTTGTTTCCTAAAATTGATTTTTGAGTCTATGGTTATGCCAGGGTACTTTACGGAAGATGAGGGGGGGATAATAGTTTGGAAAATTGAGATATTGTAAGGGGAATTGTTGGTGCGATGGTATGGAATGCGCCATTTTGCAAACCAATGCTGAAGGGTGTCAATAAGCTCTTGGAGGAATTTAAGGGCTGATTGAAGTAGAGGGGATCAGGATTATAGATGTCGACGCTAAAAATATTGTACAACAAAGGTGAAAGAGGAGAGCCTTGGGGAAGTCCTTGTTCGGGTGTAAAAAAAGAATATAAAGAGTTGTGGATTTTTACTTCTAGGGATCTATTAGAAAGGAATTGTTTAATTATAAAAATGATGTGAGGAAGGATATTTAGGAGGTGGCACTTACATATTAGGCCTTGATGCCAGACAGAGTCGAATGCTTTCTGGACATCCAGAAATATAGCTGCAGAAGCTTTACCTGGGCAGTTTGAATAATGGAGGCTAGGATGGTTAGAGGAAGAGAATATTTTTCTAAATATTTTCAAGACCGTTCATGGTAGTGCTGCAATTTAGTTTAGGCTGTAACTAACATCAAGTAAATTCTTTAGACAATTTGTTAAACATTTTGATAACAGTGGTGAAAATTTTGATAACAGTGGCCGTTTTTTGAGTTTGGCAATGTCAATTGAAAACCGAATTGATGTCAACTTGCCTATGTCGTTTAAACAAAAAGTTTAATTGTTTTTTATTTTTTTTTAATTTTAAATAAAAAAGAAAATTTTTTTACTAACGAAAAATGAAACTTTTTGTTTAAACGACATGGGCGAGTTAATAGCTCAATTCGTTTTTCAACTGTTATCGCCGACTCAGATTTTTCCGACGATTTTTGGATTTTTGTTTGTTACGATTGAAATCAGAAACTAACACCTTGGCTAAGGAAATTACTTGATGTTAGTTTAAGCTGTACCAAATTGCAGCACTCTACCACGAGCGGTATTGAAAATATTTAGAAAAATGTGTTAACATTTCTTAACTTTGATGCCCTGTATCTTGGTCATTTGAAGACTTGTGGTTATATGGTTAATTTTATTCCCGGAGTCACAGAAACACCCTGTATATATGATAGTAACTACATATACAGTAAATAAGAAATATTTTCAAGTATCGTGTTTTGTCTATTGAAATAATTTATGTAACATGTGAGAGATATCTGCATAAATCTGAATTACTTTCGATTATGTATTTTAAAATTTACACGAACTTGAATCTATTACATGATAAACATCGAGTTAAGTATGTTAATGGTTGTCGGAGTATAGAATATATTTATAGTTATTAGGAAAGTTAAAAATGTACATTTTAAATAGGATTATAAATTATTAACATTTTTATATCATTTAATTATCTGGTAATAATTCTTTGGGGGGAAGCACTGTCATATTAAAAATAATTCACTTACAATCCTCATTTATAACTGGCAATAAAAGGCTTTATTGTAAACATTAATTTGAATGATTTAATTATTTTTTTACTGCAGCCATAAAATTTCTTAGACCTCTCTTAAATTCAATATGGTGTATTATTGTTAGATTGTTGCATTTATATAGTTCGACTTTTTAGATTTAGATTTTTGTATTTATTTATCTTTGGCATTCTTTCTTAAATAATACACATACAAAATTATTTTAAAAAAACATATAAAAAATACTCTTTGAAGGATATGATAATGCAGGAGAATGTTTTTCATTGCATTGTAATGAAATTATTTATTCGCATTTATACGAAGTTATACTGAATTAATGGTATACATAATTATAAATATAAAATAATTTCTTTTTAACAGTTACATTTTTTGCGAAAATATATTTCAGTCCACTCCAACAAACATAAAACATGATTATTTTTATTTTTCAAACATATTCAATACATACAAGAACATTTGAAGATTTATTATGAAAATACAAATTTAAACTTTATAAAATAAAACTAGAAACATACAAAAAATAAATTATATTAAAATATACTTAAAACATTACAATTATTATTTAAAAAAATAATTTAGTAGCAATTAAAATAATTGCCAATTTAATTTAAGATAACAATAAAAATGTTACACAAATATTAAACTATATATTATTCTTACCTGATAAAATCAATTGCATTTGTTTCCTTCTGTCGTAGAATCATCGATTTGTTACTTATTTTCTTCTTTTTTCGTTTTGCATCAATACTGGATATTAATGCCACCACAATTACAGCGATGACCACGATCCTTAAGCAACCCCTCATTATGTTCTTGTAACTACACCAAGTGAACTTGCACCAGCAGACGACTACGAAAGTAAACTGAGTCTCGCTCCAATGACACGGAAATGTAGTTGAATTGGGGATTCCGTTTAGGAGTGCACGCGATGTCGTCCTAGGCGAATATTTTAACCGTACTGAGCGTCTGTTCGCGCCTACAGCACATGCATATCAATAATACGATTTACAGTTAAACGCACGAAAGTAGGTCCTCGTAAAAAGGCAAACTGGAGGCAAAACAAAGAATGTTAACGTGCGAAATGGTAAAGATGAGTGGACTGTTAATTCGCGGTACTGTCTTTACCTAGCATTGAAATCGCCGGGATGATACGGGAATGAAGAGATAGAAACTTCCGTGTAGCAGTAAATTTAATTAGAACGCGATGAACTATAAGTGCTCCTGAGATTAAATTATCTTCAATTATGCTTATAATTATAGATTTGATATAATGCATTAATTGTAACGAATGTATGCTGATAATAACTATTTCTTATTAATGGCCACGTTCCAATAATTCATTTATCCGTTTAATGATCGTTTTGAACATATTAATTTAAAACAGCTTAATATATTGCAAAACGTACATTAAAACAGATTTAATGAATATATGATGGTGTTTGAAATATTTCATTCTAGTGAAATTGAATACACAAAATATAATTATTAAATAATTTCATAATCGTTAAATAATTGACAAGATCTATTAGAGTGTAATGAATGTTTATTAAATAACCTACGCTGATAAATGATGTTATAAACTGAATCAAAGCATAAAAAACAAATTTAAAAGAATATATTCGAGTCCTAGAAATAACGATGATTTTTTCAAAAATTTGAAGCTATACTTAATGAACAAAATTAAAATTACGTGACTCCCTACAAGCTAGACCAGAAGCTTGATTGTTGAATTTTAAGGGTTGGCTATAAGCTTCCAACACTGTCAGAAATCTAGGTGATTTCAGTTCAACGGAGGATCCAAGATTATTCCTAGATATTTAACGTGTGAAGCCAAAGCGAATGTAGTGTTTAAATAATCTACGAAACATTTTTTTTTTGTTGGTGAACACTTTCTCAGATGAATTGGCCGAAAGGTCATTATCTGTACATCGCTTATCCAGTACCTCGGCACCACTTTGCATTAATTCGCATAATATATTTAAAAAATGAAATAAAGATATAATAATAGTAAATTCATTTTCACCTTTTTTTCCCACCCCAATTTCTTCAGTAGCACACATTTTTCTTAACTTTACACCTGTTATTTATGTTATATGTAACTTTGAATGTAATCGCCTTATTCTAAGCTCTATCTACATGCGATTTTACGTAATGTAACACACCATAATAAATAGTCGAATGCACACGCGCTTTCTTTATCCTCACCTAACGTACCAAAAACATAACAGGTTGTGGGCAGAGGAGACCCATAAGGTTCGGATAGGGTTTGTAATAGTGGAATCTTTGTACTTGCATGTGTGGATAAAATAAAAAGATTTATACAACCAAGGGTTTACAAGAAAAAAAAATCCTTTTACGCACGTTGATTTCATTGAGATTAGAGTCATGCACAAACATATATTTACAAGGCTGTCGAAAATAGTTGTATTGCACAACCACAGACGTAATAAAGACTAAGTAACTACGTAGGTAGATGCGAACACAAATGGCATAAGTAATCAAAACAGTGCACTCTTTAATAGAAAACAGTAAAAAGTACGAACCAACAAAGCGAAGAAAGAAATACAGTTTTTTAAATGGTAACAATATGGATATTTTGCATCAACATGCCAGCAGAAACAAAAATGCAAACAAAGGTACTGAGCAGGGTATAAGTGCATTTAATGTAGTATTACTAGGTTCAACGTTTAACAACGGCGACTGGTATGTCGATTCAGGTGATAAAATATTCGCTTAACATGTAGGAATGATGTAGATATAAATTTGAAGTAAATTCAGTGACATGTCAACAGCAGATAAAATTGGTTTTTCTCAGAGATTCATATTCAGAAATACATTTTTTTCTGATTGAGAAATCATTCTATTATCAGTGAGTCCGTTACTTAAAAAAGACAAGAGAGTAACATTTGAAGGTCAGGTATGTCAAAAAATAGTGATGTGGTCATCATAGTATATTCCCTATATTTTCATCGAAAACTACAAGATTTACGCAAAAAAACTATTCTTAATAATTTGCTCAATTTTTAATTCTGTACAATTACTTCGGTAAATTTTATGTAACTCCAATAGTTTATTAGCAATTGGCAAAAAAAAATTCTCGAAAGTTGAAAATTTTACGAAAAAAATGTTCTACTAAATCTTGTTCAGTTTCTAATTCTCTTTAACTCTTGTTTGAAAAGTTATGTAGAGGATTCTTAGAGTAGCTTGCTTGTTCTCCGGATTTTAGACCATTATCTATCACTTACACGGTTTCTTCTCCTGTCGTAAAAATACTTACCTAAGCATCCTTTCTTTCTTCTATACTTACCTTTCCACCCTGCTCAGCTGTCGTGTTGTGGCCTAGAGCTTGCACTAAAGGGTACGATGCCCTTCTTTGACTGGTTGAAAAGCCACCAAGCAGTTATATCTCTAACTCACTACTGTCTGTAGTTTTGTTTCGCTGGGAGTTAGTGAAAAATAGTCTGGTCTTAACTGCATGGACCACTGTGGGACCAAGAAAACAAAAATGAAAGGACAAAATACCGGCTATGGAGTTTGAAATCCTTGCCACGGGAGACTTAGTGCGTAAGCCAGCAGTGCAGAAGATGTTGGGCGAATGCCTGCAGACTTCCAGATACCTAAGCTATGCCTAAGCGGTGCCGGGAAGAAGAGGCTTAAATACCTTATCAGCAAGAGCATGGATGGCAGCACGGTGAAGAGTACGCCAGCCAAGCGTGTGAAAGGGACTATACAGCCCCCATGAGCGGCGTGTCACCACTCAAGCAGGGGCAAACAAAGGCCCTCGCAAGTACAAGTTCGGCTGGCGTCACAGAGGGGAAGCCAAATCCCCGAAAAAGGCATCATACAGTTAGGCTGTGCTAGGACTGAAGGTTGGTGTTATGGCACAGGACTATTCTGCTACTCTGCTATCAGTGGAACAAATAGAGCCCACACTGTAAGGCATCATAGAATTTTAGCCCTAGCAACGGGGAATGAGGAGTGGATCGGGATCACCCCCGGCAACAAAGTTACAGGTACGTGGCTGAAGTTGCATCAGGTCGAGATCCACCCCTGGAAGGGTGCAGCCCTAAAAGTCGTTGAAGCAGAGGAAACGCCGCACAACGATATCCTAGTGGGATACTTTCCGAGAAGTCAGGGGTGCAGGGACGATCTAACTAATCGTACAGAATGAGTACGATATCTCAAACTAAAGGGTCATCTGAAGGGTGAACGCCGGACCCACACAAGAGGCCACCTTCTCAGTAGATGCTAGGTCCATAAAGAAGTTAAAAGAATGGAATTATCTCGTTGGGTACCGATACGGCGAGGTACAGCTTCGCACAAAGATGAAGCAGAGCAAGCCTGATGAAGGGGTATGCGGCTAAAGCTCCAAAGAGCCTCAAAATCCGGAAAAAACTCCGGAAATGCCTCCCGAGGATAATCCGCCGATGCAAACCGCAACTGGTTCCTCAGAGGTCAACAAGCCCCAGGGAACAGTAAGGCTCCAAGCGGCAGCTCGATCAAGAGACCATCCGAGAAACAGGTTCATGCGCGTCCAAGGAGCAAGAATATGCCCCAGGACAAACTTAAGGCTGGCAGAGGTGGCGGTTATTCCAAGGCCTATAAATGAGGGAACAGTAGGAGTGCCTCTAAATCAACCTGCAGCACTCAAAGGCAGCATCAAGTGCCTTAGGCAGCAGACTGGCTAGGTTGGCTAAGGAACCATTTGGTTTTGAAGTAACCCCTCAAAAAATAAGCTGACAGATCAGATCATACAGCTCCTGTCGATAATATAGTATAGATATGATGATATTCCCGCAGGGGTGGTTGACGTGCACAGCCATTTGGGAGTAGCGACCCCACGTACCCGAGCCGTTCATTGCACACACACGCACATCTCACACACACACACACACACACAACGACACTGACCTCCCGTGATATTATGCCTGATGGCGGTTCCGCGGGGTGGCACACACACACACACTCATCATACACACGCACACATCACAGCCACAGACGACAGGGCGACTTGGGGGATATGATGATATAGTACACAAAATGAAAACTTTGTTTTAATTGAATACGCTTGTAGAAAAGGATTGTAACCTCCTAAAGAAAATGATCATGGAATTCCTCGTGTACTCATGTGTGATATTGTTCTTCTAAAAAACTTTTATTGCAAATACAAGTAGCATAATACCTTATACTGAAAACTAAATCACAAGGTGCCGTTGATAGGCCTACATACATTAAGCTACATAATATATGGCCACAAGCACAACTAATTGCTTGTGTCACTGAATCTTTCACACAAATTTCCTTCTGTATTGATCGGTACCAAAATTCTGAATGTTAAATTAATGTTAGTCAAGTAAAATTTGTTCTGTGAGAGAAACTCAATAAACATCAATTACCACTTACTAATTAATGAATTACTAATTATCACTCTTGGCTCAGACTCCAATATAAGAGGAATTTTGATGGGGTTTCAAATTCAGTGATCGGAGAAAACTCAGTCTGCAAGACGTTCCAGAGCTCCAAAGTCTTCTCGGTTCGATTTCTTCTAGTGCTGATTCTTCCTCAATTCAAATTGTTGCCCATCTGCATCTCTCTTGAATAGTTGACTTTGGTACATTTTTTTTTCTTGTTGAAAAAATGTCACGAATTGTTTAATTTTATTGAACTTTTTACAATTGACCGTGATACGAAAAAAAAAAATTTGTCAAACAAAAACCAACATCAAATGTTTATCTATTATTAGAGCTAATACATGCATTTTGCCTGAACTAATAATATTGTAAACCATCTCAGTATTTCCTCTATCCATGTTTTTTCCCAATAATCCCCTTAGGTACAAATAAGCCACTCTCTCTGTAATCTAGACCAGTGGTCGGGGAACCGGGGTAAATTACCCCAAATGGGGTAAAAATGAAATTTTGGGGGGTAATAAGAACTCCTTTCTAATTTGCTAATTCATAACCGTGTTAGTATTTGTAGAAACCAATCTTAAAACTTAAACCATTCAGCGAGATATACGGACCGGGCGCGTCTGGACCATCGCGCATTAGGTGATCGGCGTGAACGCGCAATCGTGCACGTGCATACAGTTTTATAGAGTCCGTCGTGATGCTAACACGTTTTCGAGCGCTTGAGTTTATAGTTGACAAGGCAGATCATATCATCACTAATTCCAACGATCAAGGTAAGCTGCCATTTAAAAATTTAATTTAATGAAAGCGTTTTTCAACCCCTGGTTCTGTCACCTTTCAGATGGAAGCAAATAGAAATAGGAAAAGAACGTACCAGGAAGAATTCCTTAATTATGGTTTTACACAAATAGAAGACAAAGGTACAATGAAACCACAGTGTGTTGTATGTTTGAAAGTACTGACTTCAGAATCTTTCAAAAAAAGTCAATTGAAGAAATATAGGGTCCGCCAATAAGGGCGCGTGAACTTTAAAATTGAATAAAACAAGTTGTGTGTGAGGTAGAAACGAAATTTATTTTTCATTCGAAAGGGTATTCTACCCCATTAAGTATGGAAGATAACATCGTTCAAATGACCACCGCGGCTCCGTTTGGTAGCCCGGATCTGGGAGGTACAATTTTCGATGACTCTGGAGCACATATCGGCCTCAATTTGAGCGATGGCGTTGCGAGGTCATCGGTGTTTAGAGGCTTGTTGGCGTAGACCAGCGACTTGAGATAGCCCCAGAGAAAAAAGTCTAAAGGCGTTAAATCGCACGATCTCGGTGGCCAGTTGATATCGCCTCCGCGCGAGATGACCATGTCCGGAAATCGCTCGTGCAGAATGTCCATTGTGGCATGGGCTGTGTGGCACGTGGCGCCGTCCTGCTGGAACCACATGTCGTCCGTGTCCATATCATCCAGTTTAGGCCAAAAGAAGTTGGTTATCATCGACCTGTAGCGCTCCCCATTGACGGTTATGGCCGCCCCAGCTTCGTTCTCGAAAAAGTACGGACCGATGATGCCGCCGGCCCAAAATCCACACCAAACAGTGACTTTCTGGGGATGCATTGCCACTTGGTGGACCTCGTGTGGGTTGTTCTCACTCCAAATGCGGCAATTTTGCTTGTTCACATACCCTTTCATCCAGAAATGAGCCTCGTCGCTGAAGATGATTTTTCGGCCAAAATGGGGGTCTGCTTCCAACTGCTCCAGAGCCCAGTCAGCGAATGCCCGACGCTGTCTGTGGTCGTTTATCTTGAGCTCCTGGGTCAATTGGATTTTGTACGGGTGCAGACCCAAATCCAGATGCAAAATTCTGCGAGTTGATGTCTCCGAAAGGCCAAGTTCCTGTGCACGACAAAAAATGGACTGCCTCGGGTTCTCGCGCACACTCTCACGGATAGCAGCGATATTTTCGTTCGATCGGGCGTTTCGTCGACGTGTCAGTGTTGGCTGGTTGTTTACTGAACCAGTCGACTCGAATTTGCCCACCAATCGACGGATAGTCGACTCTACAGGCCGATCACCGCGACCGTAAAATGGGCGAAGTGCGCGGAACGTTGCTCGAAAACTGATGACCCATTTTCGTAAAACAATTTAATAATTTGCACGTGCTGCTGCTAGACACTCAAACTTGCCATGGTGATTTGGGGTTATATACTGAACAAATGACAGCAACTTTGACAGCTCTACCTCGAACAACATGACCGCACCCTTCCGGCAAACTTCGCGCGTCCCTATTTGCATTCACATCTATCTTCCAAACCGCGAGAATACTTTGTAAATTTAGAAATGTCTGTTAAAAGGCAAAGATTGGATAGCAACTTGTTAGGTACCTTTGATCAGCGTTCAGCATCAAAGGCTAGCTGTGAAGTAGTCTGGATGATTGCCCGAAACAAAAAACCATATACTATTTGTGAAGATTTGGTTAACACGTTAAGCGCCACGCCGAATGGCCGGGCCGCTCGCCGATAAACCGCGGAGTTTACCTTTGCTTATCGTGTTTTATTAAATAACAATAATGTTTTCAAGTATTATATGGTTTTCCTTAAAGCATTGACTAAACAAAAACTATGCCGCCTAAAATAAATAATCACAGAAGGACCGACAAGCGAGCCGCCGGTCCGCGCGGCCCGATTAGAAAGTATTGCTCCGGTCCCTAGGGACCGGCGTGGCGCTTTACGTGTTAAACCAGCAGCTGTGAAAATGGCAGAGATCATGTGTGGTCAGAAAGAGGCGAAGAAACTGAATTCAGTGCCCTTGTATGCAAGATTTGTAAAAGAAAGAATTTCTATCTTGGCGGAAAATGTGAAGGAACAGGTTATTTTCTCACTAAAACAGGCTAAATATTTTGCTATTCAGCTTCATGAGACTTCAGATGTTAGTAGCAATTCACAACTAATGGTGTAAGTTCGCTACAAAGGTACAGATGCAATTGAAGAGGAATTGTTGTTTTGTTCTCCTCTCGAGTTGAGATCTCGTGGAATTCATGTGTATAATAAGGTAAATGACTACTTCAATACTAAAAGCATTAATTTAAAGTTGGAAAACTGTATTGCTGTGTCTGTTGATGGAGCTCCAGCTATGCTGGGTCATATTAATGGTTTTTCGGCTTTTGTGAAAAAAAAGTCCAAATATAAAGTTACTCACTGGATGATCCATCGCCAGGCACTTCTTGTGAAATATTTGGAACCTACACTGGAAGCCGTCATGCATGATGTCATCAAGATTGTTAATGCTATCAAAGGAAATGCACTAAACACGCGACTATTTCGTGAATTATGCCAGGACGGCGAAGAATATACGGACCTACTTTATCATGCAGAAGTGAGATGGCTCTCTCGCGGAAATGTTCTAAATCGAGTAAGAAATCGAAATGTTTATGGTTGATCAAAAGAATATTCTCACAGATAAGTTTAAAAACACCTCGTGGGTTGCACGTCTCGCATATTTAGCTGACATTTTTGAGAATATAAATATATTGAACAAAGAGTTGCAAGGAAAAAATATGAATATCATTTTAGCCATAAAAATAGTGTCAACGTTTGGATTGAAGTTTCAATATTTGAGACAGAAAGCAGAACAGAACAAGATAGCTTCTTTTTTAAAGTTAGCTTTTTTTGGAAGATTGTGAAAATATTACTTTTGATGACATCAAGGACATAGTTATCAGACATCTTACCAAACTCAGAGAGCGTTTCTCTGGTTACTTTGAAGATCTTGATATAAATACTGTCAGTTGGGTTGTAGATCCTTTTAAATGTGACATTGCTAGCGTACCAGAAAATCCTCCAGGTTTGGCAGAAGAAATTCTTGAACTTCGATGTAATACTGAAACACGTATTCAATTTGAGAGCAAAGCAAATCTGTCGTGTTTTTGGTTGTCAAAAGCTGCAAAGGCCTTCAAAATTGCACATGAGGAGGAGGTAAAAAAGTTGCTGCCGTTTGCAACAACCTACCTTTGTGAATAAGGCTTTTCCACTCTAATGAACATAAACATGAAGAACAGAAATCGATTAAACGCTGAAGACTGTATCCAAATTGCTCTTACATCAAAAAGCCCCAATTTTGAAGTTATTGTATCAAACATGAAGCAACACCATTTCTTCAAAACATGAAAGGGGAAACTTTCAATTAATTTTACACACTTACTATTTTCATGTAACACTTTTTATTTGCCATGTAAATTAATTCAATAAATAAAGTTTAATTTAAATTTACATTGATTTTCTTCTCTTCAAAATGAGGGGGTAATATAAAAATATTTTGGGGTATTGGTTAATAAAGTTCCCCGACCGCTGATCTAGACATTTAACTATTGATACATGTACATCTAGTAAATAAAAACAATTTGTGAAGAAAGTTTTAGTATTTCAATGCAATTTTACTATAATAATCTTCATGTAACTCAAAAAATATATTTCTATATAGTGTAATATCTTTAGCATGGAATTTGTTAATAAATAATACAATTTGTTTTAATAAATCATAGCTTATTTAACTTTATTTTCCATAAATATTTTTATACAATAATTATATATAAAAGAGAATTTACAGTCTTTCGTACAATACTGTACACCAAAAAACCAAGTGCACACCATCACAAATCATTTTAACAACACACTAAGCACATTCACGAAATTTTTGGATTCATATGACCATTTTGACTATTGTTTTGATTATTCATGTTGTTCTCTGTGTTCCCATTGACATTTGGGGTTTGAAGCAAACGACTCCTTCTTCTTGTGTAATGTTGCCACAGTAATATCTGTTGGTCATCGATAAATTTCGAGCACTGTGCATTTACCAACTCACGCCGGAAATGTTCATATTGTAGTAAATCAAGGAAGTATAGGCACATTGGGTATTTGAGGTATTTGGCATATTGTGGCTCTTTCCAATAAAGTAAATATTTTAGGTAGTTTATGAATGTACTGTCTTTTAAATAACCACGCTGTGCTAAAACTAAAACAATAATTAAATTAGTTAATTTGTAATATAACAGATAATACTATAAAAGAGATTGCTAATTATTGTAAAAGGCTAACATAAGTTTATATCCCATAAAATTATGTTGGCCATTACATCCAATATTTAGTTTCCATCTAATTAATATGAGCATGAGTAAACTATATAAAAACTACAAAAATTAATGAATTCAATACCCCGGCTAGTCAGATATTGAATAATCCACTAAAGCATTTAAATAAAAATTTACTTAAACAATTATAAAAATTTTATATAGTTAAAATTCATATAAAAGCTAAACTACATCATAAAGGAACTTAATCAAACTAAATAAAACTGATCACATTTAAACGGTTTTGTTAACATATGAAAGGAATAAATATATTCCATGACATGCTCATCAAAACTATATAACTAAATTGGTTTTTCTAGTTAGCTATAGGTTAATACATTGAATAATAATTCATAACTTTTTCTAACCTAATTTTCTTTAATGTAATTCAAAGTGTAAATGAGTCCTTTGTTTACTTTTTATATATAAGACCAGTATGTGCACTTGTTAAGTAGGTTATTGTTTTTTTGGTCATGAAAATTTAAATAATAAAAAGAAAGTAAATAGACTTATAGTGGAGGAAATAGTTTTGTAATGACTGACCTACAATAATGTGAATTTAAATTACAAGAAAGTAAAACTTTGCTGCAATATTATTCAATTGAGGATTCTGGGCCTAATCGTTGTGAAAATGAGTTTGTAATTATTATGACACCAAATGAACAATTCAGACTGAGATTTGCGTGTGAATTTTTAATGATCATTTTCTTATTTTTGTGAAAGTAATATGCATTTTGTCATTTATTAAAAAGATTTTTTTAGGTACTTATTGTAGATATTTTTATACTTAAATTCTGATATTAATCATAATTTAGAAAATTGAAATATTTACTTGTTATAATTATTGCATAGTTAAGTTAAGTAAAAAAATAGATATGTTCAATCACTACCAGTGGACATTTTCAAAAGCATCATTAACCTAGACAGCTATTAGATAAGGGACCTGTACCAAGTTCATTTACACAACCATAAATACACAAAACACGGCAGGAGGATCAAGTGGTCAATAGCCAACATTACTACTACTGATTTACATATGTATTAAAAATGCACATAACATTTGACTTTTTTACATTTGACTTATAATAATAATAATAATATAATCTTTATTTACCACTTTGCTATACAATAACATAGATATAATATACTAATACTTTTTATCGCTAATTACTGTAAGTAATTTGAAAAAAAAAAATATTCAGGCCATTAACCCTTTGAAGCACATGATTTCAATAATTGAAAAAGATGTATTTGCAAAATTGGCCCACCTTTTTGTTATCAAAAGATGCATGGTGGGACAATTTTCATACCACTTGAGACGCGTCAAATGTCATATAATTAACCATTGTATTATATGACATTTGACGGGTCTGAATAATGGTACCCTTCATATTTAATTTTTTGTGAGCCAATAAAAAAAAAATAGTATTTATGTTATGGTACTACTGTTCTTGTGTATCAATACTGACCATAATAACCTAGAAGGTGTGCTATGTATGAAAATCAAATATACCAAATTTTAGCTTGATCGAATATAGTGTTCAATTATCATAAACAAAATTAACAATAATTTTTGGAACTTTGATTAGTAATTCTGGCCAACTTCTCTTTTCCTCACTTGCAACAATTTCATTCCAAAATATACTATTAGGTGTTGGAATTAATTCGTAGCGTTTTTTAGAGAAAAATAACAATTTATTCAAAGAAAAAAAAATACATTATTGAAAATACTGCCCATCGCTTGCCACTACTTTTTCCCATCTTTCGGGTAGTAAAGAAGTTGCCCTTGGAGACAATCCATGAATCAATACAATCTTTACAATTTTCATGAAAAGTGGTAGTCCGAAGGGGCAATATCTGGAGAATACGGTGGGTGGGTTAGGGCTTCTCATTTCAGAGTTCCTATATATTTTTTTACTGGTTTTGCGATATGTGATCGAGCATTGTCGTGTAGTAAAATGACTTTATCATGCCTTTCGCTCGATTCCGGCCATTTTTTCTTCAATGCACGACTCAAACGCATCAATTGTAATCAATATACAATACCCAGTGATGGTTTCGTTGGGTTGAAGAGCTCATAATAATAATAATAATAATAATAAATCGCAGCCTGTTGATCCCACCAAATACAAAGAAGGAGCTTAGCCCATGAATATTAGGTTTTGCCACTGATGATGATGGTTGTCCAGGCTTAACCCATGACTTTCTACGCTTAGGTATGACAATCCACTGTATGTATCCACTTTTCATCACTAGTAACAATCCGATGTAAAGAAAATGTCTCTTGTGCCGTTGAAGCAGTAAGTCACATGTCAAAAAACGCCTTTCAACATCCCTCGGTTTTAATTCATATGGGACCCAATTTTCTTCCTTTTGGATAATTCCCAAAGTTTTAAGGCATTTTCCTAAAGTTGAAGACAACTCTTCAAGAGTTTGAGATGAGTTTTCTTCTAGCAACTCTTGCAATTCAGTATCTTCAAACTTTTTGGCTGTCCAGATCATTCCCTGTCTTGCAAATCAAAACCACCACTCTTAAAACGTAGAAACCACTTTCGACACGTTTACTCAGCTAGAGCATGTTTCCCATAAAATTCCTCCAAACTCCGATTACTTTCCACAGCACTTTCATTCAAATGAAAGTACTGGAGTAAAACTCCCCGCAAAAACACTTTATTTGGCACAAATTATGACATATTCAAATAGTCGTAACTTATTATTAAAAAGTAGAAATTAAGATGTGTCGTAAAAATAACACTTAATAACAGCGGCTTTCCGATAAATTTGTTTCTGAAGGTAAAAACAGAATACTGTAATACCCACCATCTCTCTTAAAACGCTACGGATTAATTCCAATACCTTATACCATTTCTATCAATATCTAGATTGCAAAATTATCAAGCATTCTAGAAATTTCTAGCTTCTCTTGACTCATTTTATATGAGTTTTTTTAATTTTTATTCTCTGTTGCAGCAACTTCTCTTCTATATTTTAAAAAGTTTTTTTTGCCATTGTATCGTAATTTTCAGGATTTTTTTATTCAAATTTCTAGAAATTATTTATTTAGAACTCTTAAAAAAAGACCTTTATTGGCATATAAACTCAACTTAAAACTTAACATTCCTTTTCAATATAATAAATTATAGTACACCCTTTTTTCATCTTTCTCCTTTTCTTCCCTCTACCCGTCATTCGTCTCCCCTTCTCTTCTCCTTTTCTCAACACCCTTACCCTGGCCCCATCATCTCTCATCCATTCCACTACATTTCTACATCCTTCCACCCATCTCACATTTACTCCCTTACATTCCTCCTCCAAGTGCACCCACGTATCCTTCCCTTTCTTGCATAACACACATTCCCCATAACCTTCACCCATCCATCTCTTTCTTCCTCTCTCGTCCGACCCGCATCTCGCTCTCATCGTTTTCTCCTCTGTCCTCATATTGACCCCCTCAAGATATTTTGGTCTGCTCCCATGCACCTGCCACCTCGCATACCCCTCATTGTACTCACTCTTTCCTATCTGATTCTGCCTCTCCTGTCTCTCCACCTCTTTCATTTTCTCCCCTCAGACAAGCCCACTCTTTCATACATCCCCTTCCTCGCTATCCTCCATCTGCCCTGACTTGCATTTATCCTTTCCCTCCATACCTCCTTCACTAGCCTTCCCTCCTCCAGGCCACTTACTCATATCATACCCAGCCACTCTCTTTATCGCCACATACTTTCTCTATTCGTTTCCTGAAGCAGTATATAACCCGGGGTCGATTTTTCCACCCCTAACATCTGCCTCAGGAACCACCGCTGCTCACTCTCAACCCTTTCTTGCTTCCTGACCCCCCACACTTCCACTCCGTACAACAAAATAGCGCATCCCACAAACCACACGTCACACTCATATTTCCTTTAAACCAACCTCCCCATTTCTCCCTCACCACGCCCCACGCCTTCCTTGCACCCACCTTGCTTGTTCATCATATCCTCCCGTCCCTTTAAACATAAAGCCTAAATATTTAAACACTTTAACTCTCTCTATCGTTTCACTCTTCCACTCTAATCCTTTTATCCTTCCCTCTCTTCCCTTATTCCTAAATCTCATCCATTTCGTTTTCTTAACATTCACTTGCAAACCTCTCCTGTCCATATACCCTTCCACTCTCTTTAGCATCCCTTTTATTCCTTCCCATTGCGCGTACCTTAGTGTCCATACCTTTCTCTTCCCTATTAACATCCCACCATCCTGTCCTTTTCTTAGAACTTCTTCCAAATCCACCTCAACAACCTCCTTCAGGAATTTTATTTCTCCGTTGTCTCGAAAATCCTTCCCCCTTATGACGACGTTATTTATCCTTTCCCTCCTTTCCCTTTTCTCTCCTTCCTCTTCTAACACCTTTATCTTAGCTCTTAGTTCCTCCCTTTCCTCTCTCCACATCTCCTTTACCTCCTCTTTCCACATCTCTTTCATCTCTTTTATGTCCTCTTTCCACATCCCTCTTGTTTTCTCTATTTCCTCCTTCCACATCTCCCTCGTAAAAGCCTCTAGTAGCTCCCTGCACCTTCCGTTGCATCCTCTTTCATCTCTTTCTTCACTCTCTTTTCTTTTCTCCCTCTTCCTCGAACGACATTTCTATAATCTTACGCTTTTCGGTCGTATCATATCTCTCCGCCTGCTGCGGGGATCTCCTCGTCCTTTCGCTCCTCTCAAACACCGCCCTTCTTCCAAATTCCTCCTCCTTCCTCTCCCATTCCTCTGCCTCTTTACGCCCCTTCTGCTTGCTTTTGTTTCCCAATCCTCTATGATCACTACCCTGACGTCCAAACTATACGCCGGTTATTGACCCTCCAATAAATGTATACTTGGGCCTATCAAGTACCTTTTATGCCTTGTGCTCCGGCCGCGGCTTTACCCGTATCGGCCACCTTTATTTAACCGCTTTATTTGCAATTCTTAAACCCTTAAATTATCCTAATCGTCTGGAGTACAGAAAACACTTGCTCACTCTTAGAATTATCTACCAATTTCCAGAATTATAGAATTTCATTTTTATTTCTCGGATTTTCCTAGAAATTTTTGTGAAGATTTCTAGAAATTTCCAGAATCATTTTGATGGAATTTTCTTTCTTGCAACAATTTTCTTCTATTATTTAAAAAGTTTTTTATTATTTCTAGTTTTATCCATGAAATTCTTTACAAAATATCTAAAATATTTCTTTTTTTAGATTCCTAAAGTATTTCAGCAATTTCAATTTTATTTAAATGTCTGTTTTATCCCTGGATTGTTTTTGAGAAACTCTATGAATTTCCATTCTCTTGCATCATTTCTATAAACTTGCTTTTCCTTTCTTGCAACAATGTATCTTAAAATTTGATATTGCAGAAATTGCGAATTTGTTCATAACTGAAGATTTGTTCAACAGAATTTTTTGTGGTCAGCTTGTCAGTAATTAATTTATTCATTACTTCTTCTGAGGTAATCACTCTTTGTTTTCTTTTGAATGTTTGATTTAACAGTTTCCAATAATATATCTTCAAAAGTGACTGATGTTTTAGAATTTGATTGACTAGCTTTTTCTATTTTGATACTAATATGGATCAATAGATTTCAAACATTGCTTTTCAAAATAATTTTCAAACACAGTTGATTCCATCTAACCATTGCCAGTCGCGGCATACGTGGTTCTAGGAATGACAGTATTCTCTGGAGCAACCCATTGATTTCAGATATTTTTTCCTTTAAAAATAATCAGTGGTGGGACTCTTTCACCCAAAGCAGCATCTGCTTCGGGTGAATTGTTATGTTGCTTCTTCCAGAAACACTTATTACTCATGTGTGAGGCATGTTTTTACCACCAACCATTTTAGTTTAAGAAGGGTCAGTGCAAAACCTAGACTTGTCTAAATTCCAAATTCTGGAAGGAGTGTTTTCTAATCTTAGTTCTTTTATAGTATTTTCCAATAACGTAAAATATTGTTTGATCCTAGAGGGATTGCAACCTTGTTTAGGGGCCACTTCTACTGCTTACAGTTTTTTGCACTAGCTACAACAAGAAAAACACAAGTAGTATGGATACCCAAGGACACTTATTCATAGGACCTGAACCCGCTTTCAGTTTACCCCACGAAACTGGAAAAGAAATAATCGGACGCAAGCTAGCAGAAAAAGGCATAGCAGAACCAAAAGGGAATGAGGCATACAAGACTCATCCTAGATGGTCCGGTATCTGACCACATACTCACTCTCAGGAGTGAGCAAATTGAAACTAAGAAAAATCACAGGACTAGTCATTGGGCACTGTGACCTGAATACCGGATGGGAATCAAGGAAAGCCCCCTGTGCCGTGGGTGTTCAGAAGAAGAGGTAACTCCCCAACACCTGCTGCGAAGCATACAAACGACAATACATGAAGAAATTCGGGAAGCCTGTGCTTCCTGAAGAACTGACAGAAACACCTACCTTATAAAATCTTCGATTTATTTTCCTAACGTAAGTTCAAACTATTTCGGAATCATTTTATTTTATAAATATAAGGGTTGGAAGAAAAAAGAAAAAAATATATGAACATAGACCACTGCAATCTTGCTCCGGTCGAGCAAGTAGAGGTTTTCTCACTAAATTTTGGCCAACTGATGTATTCTATTTAATATAAACTTTAAACAATATTCTCCATACTTCCCAAAGGTAAACTGAAAAACACAAAATTTCCTTAAAAATCATGACACTTTGTTGGAAGATGCTAGGTTTGTTGCAGACTGCACAAGAAGTAGTCATTTATGTATAACTAAAAATAGACCAATTATGATCTTGCCCCGTTTGTGATCTTACCCTATGGTGATGTGGCCATCATAGTATTTCCCCTATATTTTTTCGAAAACTATGAGGTTTGCGCAAAAAGGCTATTCTTATTAATTTGTTCAGTTTGGAATTTTCTACAATTACTTCTCTTATAAATTTCATGTAACTGCTATAGTTTATTAGCAATTGGCAAAAAATGTCAGAATTTTCAATTTTTCTTCTTTTTTCTCGAAAGTTAAAAATGTTATGAAAAATATGTTTAAATAAAACTTGTTTATTTTTTCATTCCCTTCAACTTTTGTTTAAAAATTTTGTAATATTTTTTATATTAACAAAAATATCGAAAGAAAACAAATAACGGCCTGAAGTAAACACCCACTTCCGGTTTATGAATGTTTACCAAAAGCTTTTCAGTTCCAGTTTTTAACGATAAAACCTTACGTTTAAAGTTTCATCTCAATCGGATCAGTCGTTTTTGAGATACGGCACCCACGGACAGACAGACAGACACAAAAATTTGTTTTCCAGAAATTAGTTTAATGGACCTCAAAACGGATATTTCCGCAAAAAAAATTTTTCATAAAAATCACGATCACAATACTTCCCCTATATACATATGCATAAAGGGTTAGGGTTATTTTTTAATGAAAAAACACTTTAGTTTTTGATATATAATGTGTGATTATATGAACACGCTAGGCGCATAAGGGGTCAATAAACACTTTTTCAAACAGGTGCTTAATAGTGAAATGAAAAAATGGTAAAAGCAGCACTTCCAAACCATGTTATATATTTGTTTTGGGAATTCGGATATTTTTCTTGATAGACAAAGTCTACTAGATACCCAGAAAAGGAGTATTTGCTTCCGGTGGTTCAATATAAATTCTCTCATTTCCATTTTCTATCAAATCAATAGCAAGTGTTGCTGCACCCTTACTGCAAATTCTTGATAATTTTCCGCAAGAAAAACAACACTTATCGTATAAACTAAACTTCGATAATTTATTTACGAGTATGAATTTATTGAGTCATTTGCATGAGAGTAGCTATGGTGCAACGAGAACTATTAGGGAAAATCGTATACCTAAAAGTTGTCCTTTGTCCTCACATGCTACAATAAAAAAACGAACCTAAGTATCATAGGAAAAGGCGATTTGCGAGGAAAAAAATATCAGCATTGTCAAATTGGTTGATAACTCTGTTGTTCCAGTTGCTTCAACTTGCTACAGGGTACAACCACTAACTCAAGTGCTAGGGAAAAAAGAATAGAAATAGCAGATCGTATGGACCAAAATTTTATTAGAGGATAGGAATTCGTGGAAAAAAGTGCTACTGGCCTTTATTTTTGTGGATGATGGATACAGCAATAAACAACTGTTGGCTGATAAAGAGAAAAAGTGGGGAACCTATATCTCAACTTGAATTTCGACTACATCTGAATTTAGCTCGATAGCTAAATAGCAGCAAAAACATCTGACGACGTCCGATTGGATGGAAGTGGACATTTAGTGGCACCATGTAATAGACCTAGATGTGTGGGCCTGAACTGTTCAAGTACAGTTCATACTAGTAGTCAAAAATGTGATGTAGGACCATGTATAAATTGTTTTATTATATGCCATAATAAGTAATACATAAGTTTATTCAGAAAATAAAAATATTTCACTATTACGCACCAGTTTGAAAAAAGTGTTTATTAACCCCCTAAGCGCCTAGCGTGTTCATATGATCATTATATATATAATTCAAAATATATTTCAAAAACTAAAATGTTTTTTCATTAAAAAATAACCCTAACCTTTAATTATATTGCATATGTACCAAACAGTGTGTTTTTTAAATAATTTAAAAAATAAATCAATTCCGGCGTTAAAGGGTTAACTCAAGTGTTGACAGACAAGGGGTCGTTAAAATGTGACTATGCTGCACGTGATCATATGAACACGCACGGCGTTAAAGGGTTACACTAATGTGGATGGTAAAAAGGGATTTAAAATTTACTTGAAACGAAAATGAATGAACACCCCTTCCCACATATTCAATATTTTTAAGCAGGTATATATAACTTTATAGCACCTAAAAATCACAACCAATTTTACTGTGTTCATTACCAATAACACCAACTATTTAAAGGCAATATTTTGACAGAAATCATGCAGTTTAAATATTATCTACTATAAAATCCTTAATTTATTTTTAATTAAATTTTTGATAGAATAGTAGTAGTATAGTCCAGCCATCTCAGTCTGGCCAGTTGCGCTGTGGCAAATGTGCGGGCGTAGGGTAGGAGAAAGGGCATCGGTATAATACGGAGCGCGTTCGTGCGTTTGGGACATTCATTGACAAAATTATCATGGAGTTTAATATAGTAAGGTGACAGGACGCGTGCTAATAAACCGCCCGACATTTGTTTTCGATTGTACTCGGAAAAATGTATGTGCCTCTCGCTTAGATTCTCATATATCACTCTCTGCGCGGCCCGCCTCCTCGTTGGCCAGACTCACATTGCTGGACTATAATTGACCAATGATCACATGATTAATTTCAAACCATATTTCTGGTGCTGGCTACCCAAACGAATTGCCCCCTATTGGAATAAAATAAAGATATTTAACTTTCACAATCACTAGTTCAGTGCTGCAACCATATGAACCACCACTGTAACTAGATATTTAGTTGAAATTTTTATTTTATGCACATACTGATTTTACAAATACCTAATTTCTTGTAGACTGCACTATTCTTTACTTATCTTGTTTGAATACTACCTATAACAGTGAATTTTTGCTTTATGAATTATTATTCTGTATTTTAATTTGTCTAATTTTATTTAATGTAAAAGTAAGTTAAATATTGCTACAATTACACTAAAAACAATACAAAAACTCACAATTCAAATAGTTCGGATTTCCTAGACACTGCACGAACTCCAGTTCAATCTGAAATCGTAGTCTTTGATGGTCATCATTTTCTGGTGCCCCTGCAACATAATTCCAACCTATTTGGAAAATAAATTATGCGAATTCTTAAAAAAGTTAATAACAACCCACCTTTTCCAGCCATCATTAGAGTACTGTTTTTGTATTATTACCAACCGAATAACAAACTAGCTCGTTGCATTGAATACCACCAACATTAATAAAATTAAATGCTGTAAATTTAAGTTTGATCCAATAACATAAATTATATATTCGTTGATTGATTGATACAATATTTGAATCAATGATGATATTCAAGCAAAAATAGTATATGTACTTTATTAAATAATAAAAGATTTTTTATCATTACTTTTTTATAGGTTATCCTTAACGTAAAATATATAAACTGCACTTAATTTGAAATAAAAGTAATATAATCGCGTGATTCATTTAGGGTGTTGCTAATATCTCAATTGCAAAAGGAATTAATAACTTATCTGATTGGAGACCCTGACTACAACCGTACAAATTAATTTGTACAATAAATATTTTATATATAACAATAAAAGTAGAAACCTTAGATCATAATAATAATCTTTATTTGGCAAGATTTGCTATGCAACATAGTGTATATTATACAGTAGACGCCGCTTATTAGAATCACGGATAATGTTATCAATCGGATATTGTTATCACTTTTGCGAAGAACGGGCCGAACGTGTAATACTACATATAAAAATTTTCGTTTATAGCAATCATGATTTCGGTTTATGTTATCATTTTTACTCTACCTCTATACGAAGTATATATAGGGGAAGTATTGTGATCGTGATTTTTTTTTGAAAAATTTTTTTAGCGGAAATATCCGTTTTGTGGTCGCCCGAGTCCGTTAAACTAATTTCTGGAAAAAATATTTTTGTGTCTGTGTGTGTGTCTGTCTGTCTGTCTGTCTGTCCCTGGGTGCTGTATCTCAAAAACGACTGATCCGATTGAGATGAAACTTTAAACTTAAGGTTTTATCGTTAAAAACTGGAACTGAAAAGCTTTTGGTAAACATTCATAAACCGGAAGTGGATGTTTTTTGTTTTTTTTTCCGATATTTTTTTAATATGAAAAATATTACAAAACTTTTTGAACAAAAGTTAAAGAGAATGAGAAACTGAACAAATTTTGTTAAAATATATTTTTCATAAAATTCTTAACTTTCGAGAAAAAAAATAAAAATTGAAATTTTTGACATTTTTTGCCAATTGCTAATAAACTATTGAAGCAACATGAAAGTTATATAACAAATAATTGTAGAGAATTCAAAATGTTACGTTATTATAGTTTGTTACGTTATATATTTTTATTTAAAATAAAGTTTTGTTTTTCGGCTATTATTATCAATCGGTTATTGTTATCAAAAACCCCGAGTCCCGTTGTGATCACATTAAGCGGCGTGCACTGTATAATGTCTAGAATTTTGCCATTAAATAAGTAAAAACCTCATGTTTAGGAGAATCCAAGACGACCGCTTCAGGTTTCCCAAGCAAGCCAAATTACATTTAATTGTATCATAACGTGGAGACAATGTGCTCGAGAAGTTTTTACTTCGAAGGCAACTGACAAATAATACAATGGAGAATTTTGAAAATTACATTGGTATTAAATTGTGCAGAATTATAAAAAATGTGGTGCAGACTTTATATAGTCGAATTTTTTTTTAAATGTTTTGCAACACGTAATACAAATTATCGAGAAAATATTTATGATGAAGGCAGAAAAACCACTGGTCAATAGCCAGTTGACGGCAATCAATATAATTTCGATATGTTTGATACATCCAATTATCCAACAATTACCATAATATAATTTCAGGTAATGCTTGGATTGGCAAAAAGAAAGATGAATATAATGAAACATTTTATGGAACTGGTACTTAGGCGTATTGTGTTAATCTAGTTACAAATCCAAATAAAGAAGCAAAATGTGTAAAAAAGTATTATTAACAAACATCCAACTCTAAACAATTGTATTACTGTAGTGGAGACAGGTGGTGAAATTTATAAAAAAATGTATAAGTTTAGATCACATTTTCATCAAAATAAAATTGGATTGATTTAAAAAGATGATAAAAGGTATATTTTAAATTATAAACATAATACTTTATGTGGGGCCATTTAAACATATCAACTTTAGAACATGAAAATAAATAGAGAGTAGATACACTAATTAATGTAGTGCTAATAGGTACTTAAGGATTTAAGAAAATATACATCATAATGTTATTAAATTTTGGTTGTACTTGAATATTGTAACATTTATAATTCATTTAAAATTGTTTATTAAAATTATTATTATTTTCAATACTTAATTTGTATATTATTATTTTTGTTTATATATTTTTGTATTATAAGTATATACAGGGTGAGTTTTTTTCGATGTTCTCTATGGGGATCTCGGAAACTATAAGAGATAGAGAAACGGTTAAATGGAGAAAGAAGTGTAGATTTACGAGACGAATAAAATTCCACTTTCAAAGTTTTCAAAAAAGTCAAGGGTAACTAGATATTTTGAAAAAAGTAAAAAGTGTCAATTTTTTCAAATCAATATATCTCAGTTATTATAACAGATAGAAAAAAACTGTAAAGGACAAAGTTTTAGATAATTTTATGCAGATTAATAAAAAATAATGAGAAAATTTATATCGTCATTATTTTCCGAGATATGACGCAAACTTACATTTTTTTAAATGGAAACCATAGTTGGCTGTGACCTCATTCAAAAAGTAATTTTTTTCTCTTTAATCCAATATGGCATATGTCATAGTTATTTCTAAAAATGAGTAAGTTATAGTCATTTTAAATTTTATTATAAATAAAAAATGGGTAGCCATGAAAAAGGTGAAAGTAAAACAATTGCAGTTGTTTATAATATTAGCAATATTGTAATTATTAGTTTTACAGAGATAAACAAAAATGAAACAACTGCATAAAGTAATTCTGTAATTATCAATATATCAATGGGAGAGAAATTTGAATATTAAAAAAATATGGTCAAAGAGTCCACTATTAATACTATTATGACATAAATTATATCTTTTTAAAATTGAATTTATGGCTTTTTGACTATTCTCATGTAAATTGAATTAAATGTTTCAATAACAGCTAGTTTATGATCCTCCAC
The DNA here is from genome assembly GCA_963969525.1 of Ontholestes murinus. Lineage (NCBI taxonomy): Eukaryota > Metazoa > Arthropoda > Insecta > Coleoptera > Staphylinidae > Ontholestes > Ontholestes murinus. Next base: position 37,330,774 of record OZ018390.1, read on the forward strand.
AGATTGATATGATTTTTCATATACTTTGTTTTTTACATAACCCCACAGAAACAATTCTAAAACGCGCAGATCGGGAGATCTAGGTCCTGGGATAGGTTTATTTCTTCCCACTTATGAGTTAGGAAAAGCATCATTTAAATAATTTGTAAAGCCAACATGTTATGAGGTGGAACACCGTCATATTGGAACCATTTTAATCTTGCTTGTAATGATAAATTTAAACAATCGAACGTATCTTCAAATGTTTACTGAAGAAAATGAAAGGAATCAGTTTCACTTAGTGAGCTTTCAAAAATATATGGACCGAAAATTATTAATCCAAACACACCATGGATTAAACCCAAATTTAATTTGTAGATTTCTCTGTGAAACTTCTCGTGGATTCTCTTAAGTTTATCTATGTTCATTGTGGCGATTAAAAATACGACAATTAGTTAATCGCGATTCATCTGTTCATAATATTTTTGTAAGAAAGTATTATCCTCTTGAGAAATGGGTTTATACCACATACAGAAGGCCATTTGATAATTACAAAATTATTATTCTTATGCTGGTTTTTCATTTTTATTTAACTTTGTAGAACTAATAATTACAATATTGCTATTATTATAAACTGTTGAATTAAACACAGAGATATATTAACCGTTGTGTATAATTAAGTTCATAAACACAGATACAAATAAATGATTCGGTATGACAATACACTTAAACTAATGTAAACTGAAAACAAACTTCTTATCGAACTAACTTGACATGTTCATCTCCCGTCATGCATTGCTACACAGTTGTGCCAACTTGTACACATGTAAAAACACCAAAACAATATTCACAAATAAATATTTTGCATTTCATATAAACTTAACACTTCCTTCCAAAATATTAATGATGTGAGACTAATCCCAGCAGTGCTCTGATTTTCTCAAAACGTAATTTCTGTAATGGTTTCGTTAAAATGTCTGCAACTTGATTTTCCCCGTCCACATGTTGTACATCAATTTCACCTTTGGAGTACTTCTCTCGGATGAAGTGGAATCTGATTTCAATATGCTTAGACTTTTTGTGGAACTCTGGGTTCTTAACAAGTTTAATCGCACTAGCATTGTCAACTTGGAGTGACGGTATTAGCTGTAACTCCGTTATCTCCGAAAGAAGCCGTTTTAGCCAAATGACTTCCTTCACCCCTTCACTTGCGGCAATATATTCAGCCTCCGTGGTTGAAAGAGCGACACTTCGCTGTTTTTGGCTCATCCAACTGATGGCTGCACCAGCATATTTGCAGACAATACCGGTCCTCGAACGTCTCGTGGATATGTCGCCTGCATAGTCTGCGTCACTGTAGGCCTCCAGGTCGCCTACATTATGGTTTGGTTGGTAGTGTAAACCATAATCCAGTGTTCCCTTCAGGTAGCGTAAGATTCTCTTTACTGCTTGCCAACTTGATATTTTCGGACGTGCCAGGGATTCTGACACCAGGTTCACAGCGAATGCGATGTCGGGTCTGGTGGCGATTGCCAAGTACATCAAGCAACCCACTGCTTCACGGAACGGGACCTCGACATCCAAATCAGCATCTGATTCGTCTTGTTCCATGTACCCACTGCAAGGCGTGGCCACAGCATGGGAGTCATCCATGTTGAACTGCTGCAGGATCTGCTGGCAATATCCCCGCTGACCTATATAAATAGAGCCATTAGTCAATTGCAAGAACTGTATGCCTAAGAAGCAATCTAACACATTCACAGTTATTTTAAACTCTGTTTTTAATTTGTTTATGAAATGTTTTATTTCGTCACTGTCACTTCCCGCTACTAATCCGTCATCAACGTAAATAGCTACTATGATTTTACGATTGTCAGTTTTTCGCACAAATAAACACGGATCAGCTTTGCTCTGCTCGAAATGCTGCTTTTCGATCATAAACTGTACTAAGCGCGCGTTCCAACATCGAGGAGCTTGTTTTAGTCCATATAAACTTCTGTTCAACTTGCACACTTTACCAGTTCCGTCCTCGAAACCTTCAGGCTGCTTCATGAACACTTCTTCAGCAAGATCACCATATAGAAACGCTGTCTTCACATCAAATTGTATGAGCTGAAGTTGTTCGGAAGCTGCCACACTTAAAACTGTCCTGACAGTGTCGAAGCGAGCCACCGGGCTAAATGTCTCTTCATAATCAACCCCGTGTTTTTGAGCGTAACCTTTCGCAACGAGCCTCGCTTTGAATCTTGCGATCGAACCATCGGCTTTTGTCTTCACTCGCAGGACCCAACGATTTCCTATTACTTTCTTGTCATGTGGCAAGTCAACCAAGTCCCAGGTGTTGTTCTCATTCAATGATTCCAACTCTTCGTGCATTGCACGCCTCCAATCATTGCATTCGCTCGACTTCATGGCTTCGTAATAAGATAGAACAGGTGAATGTTCTGCAAATAACACATAGTTATTCAGGTATGCAGGTTTTCTTACCGCTCGTTTAGGGAGAGCTGCAGCTGCCTCTTCTTCTAGTTTATCGATTGGAACGTCTTTGTTTGACAGCTCGACTTCTTCTTCATCTGCTATGGAAACTTCCTTCGAAACGTGATCCTCCACACTAGTTTGCTGATCCACCTTTTCATTGTATTTTTTACTGTCTGAAATTACAACTGGTACATCTACCGGTGTAATTGATCCAGGATCATTCACTTCTGACTCAAGTAACATTGGTTTCTTGTCCACGGTAACCTCACTTTTGAAAACCACATCATGACTTAACACCACTTTGTTTTCTTCTTTAATCCAAACTCTAAAGCCATCTTTGTCTCCACAATAACCAACAAAACATCCCTCCACACTTTTCCTATCCCACTTTCTTCTATTCTGCTTTGGTATGTGCACAAAACACTCGGTACCAAATATTTTCAAATGGTCTAGGCTGACTGCTTCCTTTTTGAACCATAGTTCATAAGGTGTTTTGTTTTCTTCTGACGTAGGCCCTGTTCGGTTAAGAACATGTGTAGCTGTACTTATGGCTTCAGCCCATAATTTTATTGGTAAATTTTTAGTGTGAATCATCGTACGGGCACTTTCAACAAGTGTACGATTCTCTCTTTCAGCAGCACCGTTTTGTTCAGGTGAATAGGGCATTGTTGTGCGAAGATTGATTCCTTTCGAATTTAACAGCGACTTTACACACACGTTATCAAACTCTTTTCCCCCATCACACAGAAGTTCTTTTACGGTATGCCCGGCTACCGAAGCTTCATTTACGAATGTTTTTAAACATTCCATTACATCAGATTTTTGTTTAATAAAGAAGACCCGTCTAAATTTAGTGTAATCGTCTTTGAAACATACAAAATATCTCGCGCCACCTATTGAGTTCTCCTGCATTGGACCGCACACGTCTGCATGAACCAATTCTCCGGCCGTAGTCGCCCTGACTTTACGCGCCCGAAAACTCGCACGGTGTTGTTTGCCGAAAACACAGCCTTCACAGAATTCTTTATCTGCACTAACATTTATTCCGCACCTTTCCAGACACTTTTTAACTTGCAATTTATTCATGTGCGCTAATCTTTCATGCCATAGTTGTAGGACATTCGTGTGTTCAGCTACTAAAACTTCTTGTGTGATTTTGGGTTTACACACTCTCATGTTTAATTCATAGAGCCCCTTCGCAGTTTTCCTGCCACACAATCGCACTTCACCGTTCTTCAGAAATGCGCACTTGTTCCCATTGGCTCTGAATTCGAAACCCTTGCTGATGGTTTGTCCTATTGAGAACAGATTTCTGCCAATGTCAGGAACATGCCAAACATTTTGCATGTGATTGAGTATCCACACACCATTTATATGCATTTCCACGTTAATAGCTCCTTGTCCCGAGGCATAGATAATTTCAGAGTTTCCCACCTGAACGGGTTGTGGCGTGGAAAATTCTTGAAAATCGAAAAAGTAATCTCTCCTTGAAGTCATATGTGTTGACGCACCTGAATCCGCTAACCAAAGTTCTGAATCCTTGGCATCATCGGTGCCTGTTGAACTTATAAACGCTTCCCCTGTGGGTTTGGAAGTTCTTGCGCTTGAGCCTGCAGCACCATCAGATGATTTCGATTGGCAATCCTTAGCAAAGTGCCCAACCTTATGGCATTTGAAACATTTCCGCCCTTGCTTCTTGTGAAATTTTCCGGTGCCTTTGCTGCCCTTAGCGACGAACGCAGTTGAATCATCCTTTTTGTCAGGTAGCCGCATTTCTATCAGTCTGAGGCGTTCTGTTAGCTTATTTACAGTTCTTTCATTTAAAGGAACCGACTCCCAGACACTCTTAAACTCAAAATACTCCTTCGGGAGTGTCGACATTATGCGACTCGTTAACAGAAGTTCTGGTAATTCTGTATTTACCAACTTCTTCAGCTCCTCATTCAGCTCCCTGAAGTTTCGCTGAAGTCGAGCCACGAGTGTTGTTATGTCCTCTGTTGGGTCTTTCGCTCCGCTGAAAAATTGTTCCAGTAGCCTGTCGACACGCTGGGTAGAGCTCTGCTCATAGACGGAGAGCAGTTTTTCCCACATTTGTGTTGCGCTCTCACATGTGGCTGTTATGTCCACATTTGCATCATTCATTGTACTCACGAGTATAAGTTGAGCCAAGGCATCAGCTTTTGTAAACGCTTTCTTTTCAGCTTCGTACCTTGTACGATCTGCTCCCTCTTCTTTGGGTTCCACAGGTGGTAAGCGAATACCTTTCACAATATCCTGAACTTCATGATGTTTCAGAAATATCTCTATCTGACGCCGCCATCGGCTCCAATTGCTTGCACCCTCTAATTTGTCTATTTGAGTTTTGAAATCCATCTCCCGTCGTATGTGGTTGAAACCAACGATGCAGATGGTAATTATACACGGCGCGCACACCACACGTAAACTAACCGAAAAAAACTCGCGACTTTACGACAAAAATAAAAACGCGTGCACGTGGTCAATACCTAACCTCACAGTTTAAAACGTCTGGGCCCATAACCTGTTGAATTAAACACAGAGATATATTAACCGTTGTGTATAATTAAGTTCATAAACACAGATACAAATAAATGATTCGGTATGACAATACACTTAAACTAATGTAAACTGAAAACAAACTTCTTATCGAACTAACTTGACATGTTCATCTCCCGTCATGCATTGCTACACAGTTGTGCCAACTTGTACACATGTAAAAACACCAAAACAATATTCACAAATAAATATTTTGCATTTCATATAAACTTAACATAAACAACTGCAATTGTTTTACTTCTTTTTCTTTCTTTTTCATGGCTACCCATTTTTTATTTATAATAAAATTTAAAATGACTATAACTCACTTATTTTTAGAAATAACTATGTCGTATGTCATATTGGATTAAAGAGAAAAAAATTACCTTTTGAATAAGGCCATAGCCAACTATGGTTTCCATTTAAAAAAATGTAAGTTTGCATCATATCTCGGAAAATAATGGCCATAAAATTTTTTTGATTATGTTTTATTAATCTACATAAAATTATCTAAAACTTTGTTTTTTACAGTTTTTTTCTATCTGTTATAATAACCGAGATATATTGATTTGAAAAAATTGACACTTTACTTTTTTCAAAATATCTAGTTACCCTTGACGTTTTTGAAAACTTTGAAAGTGGAATTTTATTCGTCTCGTAAATCTACACTTCTTTCCCCATTTAACCGTTTCTCTATCTCTTATAGTTTCCGAGATCCCCATAGAGAACATCGAAAAAAACTCCCCCTGTATAAGTATTGCATTTATTTAGAAAAAAATACCAAAAAAAAAACGCCTCGAGTAAACATGCATTTCCGATTTATGAATGTTTACCAAAAGCTTTTCAGGTCCAGTTTTTAATGATAAAAACTTAAGTTTAAAGTTTCGTCTCAAACGGATAATTCTTTCTTGAGATACAGCACCAAAAGACATTCTCATGCACAAAAACAATACTTTTATTTATCTTCTATATAGGGAAAGTAAAAACATTGTTTACTGAATCTTCCATTTCCCCTCTGTCTCTTCCCTCTACTAATAAAATACATTTTTATAATTTCAATAAAATAGTTTAGTCAGGTTAGCAAGAAGATAATTCGGTTTACAAGTCATAAGGCCATTTATTAACTATTTTTAAAAGCAAATGGAAACATTTAAGGCAGAATTTCATTTAAAATCTGTGCATCGATAACAATCCAGCAAATGAAATACACTTTCAAAAGAATAGACATATATTTTGAGCAATAATATTACGCTTTATACAATAAAAATTAAATACAGTATTTGGTTTATAGTACTCTGTTTATACATATATATTCATAAATATACATCTTGATTATTACTATTTCCAGGTGCCAGCTTGTACGTATGCCATTTTTTTCGGTGCAGCTTAATCCTATTTACTTTTTCAGTATACGGTTCATATCCTTATTTTGTTTCTTAATAGTCATATCGGCGATTTCCGTTTTATCCGTGATGCCTTCAATGAGTTCGTTTTGTGTGTCTATTTCAGTTGACAGGTCGGTAGCTAATCCTTTCAGGCGCGATATCGACGAACTCATCTCTTGTAAATTTGCCTCCAATCTTGCGCTAATATCTTTGCTTCCAGATTGTGGGTTATCATGTCTAACTCCTTGCTCCTTTAATCTATTTACTGGATGGTTATCATACACATTGTATTGGTTTACTGGATCTTGTTGATTCGTATTTTGTACCTGGAAAAATTTAATATATTTATAATCAGTAGTAGTAGTAGTGTTTAGCTATTAAGCACATAATTTGTGTGTAAATGAGCTTTTTACTTCTAAGGATCGCTGCTCCAAACTAACGATGATAATTTCGCTATTGCTAGTTAGGGTGCAAACGTATGCGCCTATCACCGGCGTTTGCTCTTTGATATTTTTCTTTACTTTAAATTATCTAGACTTGATTAAAAATAAATTAAGTCACAATTCAGTTAGAAAATAAAATTGTTAGGTTATTCTATACCATCATAAATCATACTATAAAAGTGGAGTTTATATAAACAAAGATATTTACTTAATGCTAAAGATAAAACTATCATTTTTGAGTCAATCAATGGGATAAATAACTATACTTATAATCTTTTTGAAATTTACTGTAAATATGTCTAACCGAATTAAAATAGATTAATTAGTGACAAATGCTGCTAATTGCCATTAATTTCAACTGGTTCTTTATACATACCAAATTTTGATCCTTCGAACCGAATTTCAAAGAATTTTTTAAAGTGATTCATATACAAAACACGTAGAATTCCAATGAGCCACTCGCCATCATTACAGTGAGGTACAGAAAACATAATATTCAAGGGATGCACACCAGTTCAAAACAATGCTATTTTTTTCTGTATACATTTAATCCTCTTCTAATCCAAATAGGTTATATGTATAAGGAAACAGAAAGAACCCTTTATATGTTAGATACAAAAATTGCATATATTTTTAACAAATTAACATCGATTCAAACCGACTTGGAAAACAATCATACAGGATGAGTTTTTTTAAATGTTCTCTATGAGGATTTCGGGAACTATAAGAGATAGAAAGTAACAAATATAACCTTATAAATATACATTTAATGACAAATGTAATGCAATTTAAAAGCCGACACTGAAAGGTAAAACGGTCAAATGGGGAAAGAAGTGTAATGTTATGTTTTTCTATCTCTTATAGTTTTCGAGATCCCCATAGATAACAGCTAAAAAACTAACCTTGTATAGATCCACAAAACGCAGTTTATTAAAATGTTCATTAAAGAATATGAACAGCAAGAGTGTCATTTTAAACAAACTGTACTTTCAATTAAAATAGTGTTTAATGCCATGAGTTGATTTACTTCAAATTGGTATTTGCTAGTAATATTTAAGTGTACTGTTATATTCATGTTAACTATTGATATAAATAAATACAAAAAAAAGTATGAGATGTGTCTGTTTTTTTTTTTTTATAAAATGTTTCATTTACCTTAATTTTTTTGAGTGGTAATTGTTTTTCCCAATTAATACCTTGGGGGAAATTAACAAAGAATAAATTAAGTCATAATTTAAATGATATATTTTAGTTAATTATTGTTTTATTGTATTCAGTTTAAAAAAGAAAAATATTCAGAAATATGGCCCAGTTAAATAATACTATAAAAAGGAAAATTGCCATAAGCATTTAATTTTATTTAAAATTTACAAGTAAAATAAATAAAATTTAAATGAGTTGAATCATTTTATCGTTGATTGAAATATTTCAATCAACGATCTTATATTGAATCTATTAAAGAATAAAAATACACATCCACACTAGAGACATTAAAAAACAGTTTAATCCTGATTGAAATGCAATGTCATGTTGTGTATAATTTAATTACCTGAGATTGATTTGAACTAGTATTTGAGGTAGGACTGTGATCTGTCCTTCCAGACATGTAATTTTTTAGACTGCTAAAAACTGACTTGATTCCGTTGATATGTTTCTGGGAAAATCTCAGCGTCTGATTAATCTCATCTAATCGTTTATCTGTGCGCTCCAACTGCTCCCTTTGCCTGGACAATTCCTCTGCTGTGGCAATTCCAATCTGCTCTGAATCCCTTAAAATACCGATACTTCGTTCTGTACTCTGGATGGTACGATCCTCTATTTGTTTCCTTTTTTCCTGGAATGACTGGACTTGCTCATCGAATGAGGGTTGTTGGTTACCTCCGCCATATGATCTTCTAGAATTCTTCAGAAATGTCTCATCGTCGACGTCGTCTTCATCGAAGGGGTTTGTGGAAGTGGTGTACCTATGCCCAGACATGTTGGCTATTTTTAAGGAGTACACGTGTTTTACTTGTAAACTCAGTGATTCATTAGATACGAAATCCACAAAGTGGAATAATATCGAGGTCAATCAAACATCATAATGACACTCGGGCTGCCAACCTGCATACCTTGTACGAATTGAATACAGTATGTTAATATTTTTTTAATTTAAAATGTATTTACCAAAATGATTTATATTAATAGTGGTAACTAATACATTATGTTAATATTTAAAAAAAAAATCTTAGGGATATTTTTTATTACAGGGATCTATAGTCTGTTCGTTGGATCTTCCGTCGTACGTCACAAACTATCGATTCGAGATACGACGCAAAAACATTCAGTCTGATGAGGTAAACCAAATGCGTTAGAAAAAGAACGCACTATAAAACTTTCGTCGTTTTTTGAAGCGATAGTTTGTGACGTACGACGGAAGATCCAACGAACAGACTATAGATGTCAGCATGTACTAACAACAATAGGAGTAGAATTGGTGGTAGTTGTTAAAAGAGTTGCATAAGAAACATTTCTATTAATTTTAAATTTCTCGCTTTAAAATAATCGTGATTACTATGAATAGGTGATTTAAATGTATTTAATATCTACAAAATTGCTCTCTTGGGTTCTTTTTTTGCTAAAATGACTGGGGGAGAAAATAATTGCAAATTTATAAAAATACATTGAATTTGTTTTGGATGTTAAATAAAAAGCAGGTTGTTATACACTTGTTTCGGAACTAAACTTGTATTTCAGATTATATTCGTATATACACGTGTTCGCCATGCGGCTACAATTTAAGAACTAAAAATTATACATGTCAATATTACCAACATAATATTGTGATGTATTACCAACAGAATTTCCTATGGTGCGTTTGTCGATGCACCACCTGGTATGTATATACAATAAAAGAATTTGCCTTTATTCAAAACGTGATGGTGACTATTGAGTTTGTTTCGATAAAAGTAATAATATTAAACAACGAATTTCAAAACTAGTTAATCTTATTGCAACACTTCACTATTACTGTTGGAAAAATGAACAACTAACTTATCAATTTAATTTGATTGAAAAACTAATTAAATTTTTAATATTTTAACTTTTTGCCAATCTGTAAGATTTTGAATTTAATTTATATATAAAAAATAAAAAACGATTGGTATAATTTTTTTGTGAGGTTTATGAATTTTCTGTAGACATTGCATTATTGGGTATGGCTTTTATTATTAGTTTATTTAATAAACGTTAATTTCCCTAATTTTACAACAATTTACATAATATAATTCAATGTGTAGAGTTCAACAGCATGAAGGAATTGCTGCAAAGAAGGAATCACTGCGAGCATAATTTAATTATTAAATATACAGGGTGGCCCACAAAATTGTGGTGAATTAAGATTACATTATTTTAAATGGAACACACCGTAAATCACTATTTATTTTGATAGTCCATACGTTATACCTAAATTCATTATAAATATCACAAAAATGTTACATTGTGCTGAATATAATTTCTGACATGTAACGACAGCTAACAGTTATGTAATTCAGTAGTAGAGGGAGATAGCCGATTCTAGAACCTCCTCTGACCTTGACCCCAACCTTGACCCCTTTCGAGGTCAAGGTCAGAGTGAAGGTCAGAGGAGGTCCCAGAATCGACTGGAGGTGAAGGTCGGAGTCAAGGTCAGAGGAGGTTCCAGAATTGAGTGTACCTCCCTTGACCTTGGCCCCAGTAAGGGGGTCCTTTATTGGTGTCGGAGGCCTGGAACTGCGACCTTGATCCCAATAAAGGGCTACCTTATTAGACATTCATAGTAGGGTTCCATAATTTAAGGTTATGTTAGAAGATCAGCTAGGAGCGATGCGTGATGTTACCCCTACGACGGTCCAATGGTGAATGACATTAAATGAGTAAATAGCTTCTAATATAGACAATAAACTTGATAGGGGAGCATACATATGGACGGCATAATCATATTTGGGTAATTTATAAAATGTAACTCATTTATATTAATTGTTAATAATTTTATATTAATAATTATTTATTAATAACAATTAATTATTAATAATAATTTATTAATAACAATTTATTAATAACAATTAATTATTAATAATAATGTATTAATTAATAACAATTATTTATTAATAACAAATATTTTTATAAACAAAATGTATTTCGCGAATGGGATAACATACGGTCACACAAAGTTTTAGAGACGGGCAAACTTGCCTCCGCATTATGTTTGCCGTGTTTTTTTTTTTCTGATGCGAGAAAACGAGTTGGGTCATTGAACACCGGTGCGGAGTGATATTTAAGACCGGTGAGGAGTGATTTGAATATGTATTAGATTATTTGTATCTTGACATTAACACGCGGTCGGTGAAGGTCATGGTGTATTATTGTTTTTTATTTTCCGAGTCGGATTTTAGGTATAAAAGTAAGGATATTTTGAAAATATTTCGCAGTGCATCATTTAAGTTTCCATCGTCAATATCAAAAAAGCAAGTAAGTAGTACATGACTTAATATTAAAAAGTAAATAGCACTAATATATAATTATGTAATTTACATCTAGTGCAACGCTACCAGCCGTATTCGATGAGAACTTGGACTAATAAAGATGCAAATCGTAATCGGAGTAATGAAAATAAATTGCCGAGTCAACAACCGTTGGGCAGTCTTCATGGACTAGAAGGTGGAGAAGAGGAAGGGTTTTTTGAACAATTTTTACAAGAACCAGAATTGGAGTTACCAAATTTGAATATCTGTTCGTTTCATGATTTTGGCGAAGAAGAACGCGAACCACTAATTGCAAGTAATAATCAAGAATGTGCAAATGGAGATCAGTGTACTAATAATACACCAGAAAGAAAAAAAGAAAATGTTTTGAAACCTCTCCTAGCTCCAGTAACATATTTTTTGAATAAAAGTAAAACAAAGTGGATATGTGTTGGTTTGGACAGTGATTTAAATTTTGAACCTGTTATCCGATTAATGGGAAATCGAGGTCAAGGCATAACACTAGATTCAGAAACATGGAGTGATTTTAATAAAGCTAAAGATTGTCTTAACAGAACAATTAATACAAAAAATCTAGATAATTATATAAATATAAACAAATTAAGTGTGTCTTTTATTTATGTTGATAATTATCGCAAAGTCTTGAAAGCAACAGTTGGAACTGACTCTGTGTATTTATCGTATGAAAGTCTTCGTGAAGTTTGGAAATTAAGTGATGTTGTAACATTCCGATTGGAGTTATTAAAAAATTTAGATTTCGGTGACTTTTATTACCGTTGCTTGGATTTATTACCAAATTTTGAAGGTGATTTGAGAAAACGCTTAGAAACTGTATTTAATGGGAGCTGTTCTGAGCAAGTGGCGATTTTTAAGGAAATGATGACTTCTGGAATTGATAAAATAATGTACGATTTAGATTTACATCAAGCCATAAATGCATCGTATAATGGAGAAAACAAAAACCGTAACATTTTGTGAAAGTAAGAACAAAACTCACGCCCTTTATGTCTGGTTGTACGCTTATAGAGAAGCAAGGAAAAGTGATTGGATAAATTGTGCGTTGGATAGATGTAGATTTAATAGACGTATTAAAAGATTTGAAATTGAATCAAAAAATGTTTTGAGTGAAAACCATAGAAATAAAATATATTGTAATAGATTTATGAATAGTTAGTAGGTATATTAGGATAATGCGAGTTGTATTTTATTTAGTATAGAAAGGATTACGATGAAGTAGACATGTTTGTACTGCATTAATTAAGAAAATAAACTGTGTCAAATTTTAATTGCGTTTTGTTTATTGTGTGTTTGAACCCGTATAAAAAGTGATGCTTGGTCAAAACGTGGTTAGTTACAATCGTGAACCAAAGCGGAAAGGTAGTGGTTTGTTAAACAAATTAATAAATAAACTTCCCTTCGAAGTACATTTACCTGGATATAATTTTTGCGGTCCGGGAACTAAATTGCAAAAGAGGTTGGCAAAGGGCGACAGTGGTATAAACGTATTGGACGAAGCCTGTAAAGTGCACGATATTGCTTATAGTAAATCTGACAACTTAAAAGAACGACACGAGGCAGATAAAAAATTATACAAAGTTGCAAAGAGTAGAATAACAAGTAGTGGTGCAAGTTTAGGTGAGAAAGCAGCTTCACTAACAGTTGCTGGAGTAATGAAGGCAAAAACTGCTATGGGTATGGGACATGGACGGAGAAAACTAAAAACTAAAAAGATAAAAAGAAGGAGAAGAATCAGTAGAGGTGGTGCGTTATCATTTGCCAAAGCAATGAAGCTTGCAAAGAGAGCGATTAAACGTAGTCCCGACAAAAGTCTTCAGGGATCTGTAAAAATTGCGTATAATGTTTTAAAACGAAATAGAAGAGGTATTGGTAGACCTAGACGTAGGGTGATACCTATTCCTAAACAAGGAGGATTTCTACCGTTAATACCATTATTTGCGGCATTGGGCGCTTTGGGATCCTTGGGTGGCGGTGCTGCAGCTATTGCGAAGGCAGTAAATGATGCTAAGGCTGCTAATGAGCAACAAAAGGAAGAGGCAAGACATAACAGGGTAATGGAAGCTAAAGCAATTGGTTCAGGATTTTACATAAAACCGTATAAGAAGGGTTGTGGATTGTACTTGGGTTTGAATTCAAAAAACTAAGATCTGAGTTCCTTCGTAGACCATTAACTAATATTGATATTATTAAGTATGCAAAGAAACATCACATACCTTATTTCAGAGGTGTGTTTATGAGGAATGCATTACCGAAAAGAATTCGAAAGCTTGAAAGCGGCATCATCAATTTAGATAATGAGGAAGGTCAAGGAACTCATTGGGTAGCTTATAAAAAACGTGGAAAATCTGTCGAATATTTTGATAGTTATGGAGATCTTCGACCGCCTAAGGAGGTAGAAAAATATTTCTTATCAAATAATGGTAACAATGAAATATCTTACAATTACAGAAAGTATCAGAAAAATACTGACACAAATTGTGGACAGCTTAGTCTGAAATTCTTGTTGAACCATTAATAAGGAAGTGTAACAAGTTATTATATTTACTTATAGAACGAAAGCCATGGAGAAGACATCGCACGCTTATACGTTCACGTTAAGTGGTAAAAGTTCGGAATTGAGTTGTGATTTCAATCCGGCAATATATTTAAATGAAGATGAAGAATATGAGATGGCTTTAATGAATTTTGAATCATTTAATTCAATACCAAATGTGGACGAGACAAACAATTTATTTCATTTCAAGACGAGTGATAATAAATCGCACGTAATTACATTACCTATGGGAATTTACGATATAGAGGACATTAATGAGTACATAGAGAAAGAACTGTTAGATAAGTATAAAAAATATAATGCACTCGTAAGTATTCGAGGAAATAGTAATACGCAAAAAGTGAGTATAAAGACTTCGGTGCTGATTGATTTCTCAAAAAAGAATACTATTGGATCTTTACTCGGATTTAAAAGAGATATTGTTATGCAAGAGGAACATTGCGAATCTGATAAGATTGTTGATATTAATAAAGTAAACGCAATTCAAATATATTGCAATGTGGTAAGTGGATCTTATAATAACGGAGAACCTGTTCACGTGTTGTACCATTTTTTCCCAAAAGTACCGGCAGGCTTCAAAATAATTGAATCTCCACAGGAACGTATATATTTACCGGTATCGGGAAAAATTATCAGTTCATTGAAAGTGCGAGTACTGGATCAGTCGAACAATTTAGTAAATTTTAGAAGTGAGGAAATAACGGTAAGCGTACATCTAAGGCGAGTGGAATAGTTGAATTCGTTTTTCACTATGAAAATATACGGAAAATTGAAAAGAAAAAAAGAGTCTTCTGTATTAACGATGGATAGATTAGGAAAGTATAAATGGAAGGACAGTCGTAAGGTATCCTCCAGTGTAAGAAGAGAAGTGAAACCGTTAACACAACGAAATAGAAAATATCTTAGCAGTTTGGGATTTACTTTATTGAAGCAATAATAAATATAATGGATATATTAAATGTGACCGAGAAGATAAAAACAAATAACTCTATAGTAAGTTACGAATATCATACACATCAACCTTTTGGATCGTCAAGTTTTGATCATAATGACGAAATACGAATTAATGTTCCGGAAATAGACAATTATACTATACCTGGTGAAAGCTATTTATATGTAGAAGGGAGTGTTCGAAAAGTGGATAAAAATGAAGCTAGTAAGACTGCAAAGTTAGTAAATAATCCAGTAGCGTTCATGTTTAGTGATATTCGATATTTAATGAACGGAGTTCAGATTGACTCTGTGAGGAATCTTGGCGTCACATCGACTATGAAAATTGGAAAATGCTGGTTGGGCAGAAAATGCAGAGACATGCGATGCATTAGATGAAAACGGCCACTTTAGTCTTAGTGTACCGTTACGAACACTATTAGGATTTGCAGAAGATTATAAAAAAGTTGTTTTGAATGTGAGGCAAGAGCTAATATTAATAAGGAATAACGACGATAATGATGTAATTCTTCAACCTGAGGCATCTAAAGGTGAGAAAGTGAAACTTATTATAGATAAAGTGATATGGAGGGTTCCTCATGTTACCGTGGGCCTTCGTGAGCAATTATCATTAACAAAGCTAACAGAGAAGAATGTCGACATCCACATACCATTCAGAAGTTGGGAAATTCATGAGTATCCTTCACTACCGGAAACAACGAAACACACCTGGGCAGTAAAAACTTCATCACAACTGGAAACACCAAGATTTATAATAATTGGATTTCAAAAGGCGCGCAAGGGAAACGTATCAAAGAGTATGTCAAAGTTTGATAATATAAAATTAAATAATTTGAATGTATACTTAAACGGAATTCGTTACCCTTATGATAATCTTAATGTTGATTATACAAAAAATCAGTATGCCATATTATACGACATGTATGCAAGGTTTCAACAATCTTACTATGTACAGGAAAGTGAACCAATGTTTTCTCCTAAGGAATATTTAGCAGTTGCACCGCTAGTAGGAATTGACTGCATGTATCAAGCGGACACTATTCATAAAAGTGCCGTAGAAATCAAAGTGGAATTTAATACGAAAGAGGCTGTACCAGCGGGTACATCAGCTTATTGCCTAATTTTACACGATAAAGCGTATTACTACACTCCTCTTACGAAAGTTGTTAAGGAGTTATTGTAGGAATACTACTGCAATTATATTTACGTAATAATCAGTTTAGTGCAGATCATCATCGAAGGCAGAGTGTCTAGTAAGTGAAGTGCAAGTGGCTTGCAATGGAAGTAAAAAAATATATTATTATTGATATACAAGGATTTCAAGTAAGAAAAAATCATTTTATACCTAAAGAAGTAGCAAGTTGTGATAGTAAAGGATGCATAAGCCACTTCATATTCAAACCTCCCTATGAATATACGTTTTTAAGTAGAAGAGATAAAAGGACTGTCGATTGGTTGACAAGAAATCATCACTGTTTAAAATGGAGTGACGGATTTGTACCATTGGAAAATTTTGAAGAAATTTTGCAAAGTTTGACTCGTAATATAGGTACTATATATGTAAAGGGTCACGAAAAAGCAATGCATATCAGCAAAGTAATTGATAAACCAGTAATTGAAGTGAGTGATAACATATCAAACATACAAAAAACTCTACCGTATTGTACATTTCATACATCAAGTGATTGTGTGTGTGCACTTACCAATGTATACAAATTAACTCCATTTATACGTAATTATTGAAATCAAATGATATGGAGGAGGAGGAGTCATCATGTAAAGGTGTAGATATATAAACCGTGAACTTGTACAATTTTGCTAGTGCATTTGTGTTGTTCATGATGACAAGTCTGGGTTATTGGATAATTCGTTCAACATATGGACAATGGATTATAAACAAAGTTTGGGAAGTTATAGAAAAGTACGAAAAGGATTTCGGTACTGCAAGTCTTACTGATGAAGATCTTGAGTTTCTGCCCCTGAACTACATACTGAAAAGGATGACCGCTCAAAACGTCGCCATGTTGTGGCATCAATTGCCATCACATTATCGAACAAATCAAGATTTAAGGGAGAAGCTCCCTTGTTTGCAGCATTATAACCAAGACAACATTCGCACTCATATCGATGGCCCTGCCCCTTCAAGAAAAGATTGTCATGGATGTATTTTTAAACATTTAGAAATTAATCAAAAAGTGTAAATTAACTAACGTTTTTTAATAAAGATATTGTAGTATATTAATAATGTTTTATTTGTATTCCTGTAACCCAATTTGAAGAAAGTGTTAATTTTTATTGTTAAAATTTCTTTCAAACAATTTATTTATTAATTAAGTTAATTGAATGACCAATGAGGTCTTTTTTCCAATTGGAGCAAAAGAAAAAAAGGAAAAAAGGAGGAAAAAAGGAAAAAGGAGGAAAGGAAGGAAAGGAAGGGAAAAAAGAAAGAAAAAAGAAAGGAGGAAAAAAGGAGAGGAGAAGAATATTTCTTTTTACAGACCACTCCTCCTTACCAACGTCTCCTCCTTTTAACACGCCTTCAATGCAGAGGGGATGGGAGTGGGAAAAAAGGAGTGGGGATACAAAATTCCCCCCCCCCCCCAGGGTTGCGACTTTTTGACCTCAAAAATAATTTCCCCCACCAAGACACGCCCCCTACGCCCATTTCCACGCCCCTTTTTGCTATATAAATGAGGAAAACCGCATAGAAAAGCCACAGTGCAGCACGCAGCAGCAACAACAACAACAAACCGAAAAATGGGTAAGTGTTACAAACGTTGAACCTACTTTACATAACTACTATTTTATGCC
Source organism: Ontholestes murinus (assembly GCA_963969525.1). NCBI lineage: Eukaryota > Metazoa > Arthropoda > Insecta > Coleoptera > Staphylinidae > Ontholestes > Ontholestes murinus. The sequence goes on from OZ018390.1 coordinate 37,348,448, forward strand.
GTTAAAATATTCTAACATATTCATATATTCCATTCTAAATCGTTTGAATTGTATTTTTTATTTAAAATGTCTTTAATATATTCACTACGTGATTTAGACAAATGTAAATTTCATGTTAATTACTAAGCAGACAAGAAATACGATATGCTAGACGATAGCATGGAGAAATGGTATTTGGGTTCTTTCCGCACGCCGCCGCCAGCAGAAATTCCAGCCGCCGTAAATCCTACCTTGGACGGAACGCGTAGACGGACCGTTGCCGTTACAAGCCCGGCCGGCGAAAATCTGGTACCAGACGGAGCGTGCAGACCGACCGCAACCATTTCTGCCGCTGAAGGTGAAACAGCAGCGAGTGAGTATTTTTTTATATAATATTTAATTTTTCATACATTGGAACTGAAATAAATGAAAAAGTATAATTATGTATTTTTCTTTCTTTTTTTTTACAGATTCCGGAATGACAGATTTTTTGAATCTTGTTACTCCTGGCGCTAGGTGGCTGACTGCAACTCATAGACGAGAATGCACATCACCCCGTAATGATGTACTGAATCAAGCCATGGTTGACGCTGACATTCTCAGTATTAGTAAAGATACAAGTGATACTGAGAATGTTGCGAGTACATCAATGCGGGGAAATGTAAGTTCCTTGGCAAGCGGGCAGCAATTTTACATGTCGTCGTCTAATTCTAATCGCAACAGATGGCGATATGGAAATTACTTGCCAAAACAAGAGTACAGGCAGCGACGTCGTGCCGAGAGGGACATGATGAGAAACAGGAGGAGAACAGTAAACGTTGACAGAAGTGACGTACAGCAAGGATCTGTACTTCGAAGACTGTTGGCGGTTCCTGAATCGATGTCGAGTATATCGATTACCCACCCCCAACAAACTGCACCGTCAACCAGTACTCGCTCCCATCCCAAAATATCATTAATGAATGTATCATCCATTCCAGAACCCGAAATCGAACCTGAAATCGAACCCGAAATCGAACCCGAAATAATTACAATCCTCTCCCAGACATCGGTAACTTCTGTGAATGTGCAAAAAGTTACCGTTCTGGAAAATATAACAGTTAAACCACCCACTAACGTAACTAACGAAATCCCTTGTAACTCACTCCCTTCCAACGAAATCCCTTCAAATGTAATTGTTCCAAGCTCGTCCCGGCCCGTGTCTCCTGTCATCAATTCCTCGTCCCGGCCCGTGTCTCCTGTCATCAATTCTTACAGTCAATCGATTGCTCGACAAGTCGGTAATAGGAGTCGCCAAGTAAGAAATTCTCTTACATTTTATCAAAAGTTGTATGATACTTTGTGTGAAAGCGAAACACGTGTAAATAACATGATTGAATCGTTAAATTTCGTTGCCGCTAATATGTCTAATTGTAATCCTGGTTTGTTGCCCGACCTAAAAGAGCAATTAAGACAAATTAGAGGCGAAAAGGAAACCGTGCAAAGGATCATAGCAACAATAAGATATTATGTAAGGGAATATAATCATTGATGACTTCTGTCAACGTTTCGTTCCCTGTTACCACGGATATTCGCTGCTGATTTGAACCTTAAATAATTTTCACTCGGCTAGAAAAAATAAAAATCAAAGCTATTACAATATAATACGCCTAGAAAAAAAAAACCCAAAGTTATAAAAAAACAGCTAGGATAACCAAATATATGTACATCAAGTAATAAATAAATGTTTAAGAATAAACGTGTGAATATTTTCCTTCATCCTAAAATAAAACCTTATTATCATAATATGTAGGTGAAGTCTATAATTTATAAAACGCAGAATTAATTTTTACCGCTACTTCGGGCGAACAACTTAATAATGTATTTATATATTCAAACATGTTCATTAATATGTATGCTAAAATATACAATAAGAAATTGAAAGTGTTTTTTTTCTTTCTTAATAATGAGCAGCTACATTCCACAATCAAAATATCTAGGTGAGGTCATAAATTGTCCAGTTTATTGTATTCCATATTTAGTTCAGTAAAAACCTTCTTGGTGAGATGACATGCATCCCGTAAGTGTAACTTCACATGAATTATCATTACCGATACAAAATTTTGATAATGCATTATTACAACATCCGAGATTTAAAAAACACAGTGACCTTTTCGGAGGTGAATGTAAGAGAGGCTTAATTATAGGACCGAGTGCATGCGGAAAAACCAACATACTTCTTACACTACTTATTGCAAGGCATGGGTTAAGATATTTAAATATTTATTTATGTTCAAATTCATTGTACCAAGAGAAATATACATTTCTACGTGAATTAATGAAAACGATTCCAGAATGTGGTTATTATGAATATTCGGATATCGCAAGCCTAGAAGTTCCGACATGCATAAATGAATATTCCATTGTAATATTTGATGATGTGCCACCCACAGGTCACAATACAATAAAAGACTATTTTTCATACGGTCGACATAAAAATATTGACTGTTTTTACTTATGCCAGAGTTACAGTGCAATTCCAAAGCAGCTGATTAGAGATAATAGCAATTTGTTAATACTTTTTCGACAAGATGCAATGCATTTGAAACATATATATGATGATCACCTTACGGGGGACATGACTTTTGAAGAATTTAAGGACATTTGTCAAACGTGTTGGGTCAATCCTCATGATGTATTGGTAATTGATTTAGACTGTGGTAAAGAGGAAGGGAGATACCGCAAGGGTTTTGACAAATTTATAATTGTATAAATTTGGGTACAACTTCCTTTACCCTTTCAGTATAAGTGTGTACTTCGATAACACAATGGACAAAAATGTCGCTAGACAACTTGCAGAAGCTCGCACTTCTCTACGTGATAAAATTAGAACCTTGAAATCAAACATAGCTGAGTCTAAACAACATCTTGAAGCTACGTTCTCACCCCTCAGTGAGCCACTCAAAGAAATAGCAAGTAAACTTGAGGCTAATCGACTAGAACCCAGTGAATTTCTAGAAGATGATGATAATGACTTCGATGTATCACAAATTAAACCAGCCTACGCACCATCTCCAAAACAGTCTTTTAACATTAAAAGGAGAAGAAAACTTTCGAAAATATACCACGAACCGAAAAAAGAATTACTCGACGATACCTTAATGACACCTACTGCAGAAAACCTTCAACGGAAAGGAGATGTTAGTTTTTTAGATGATGAGGAAGTGATACAAAGTGCCCCATTTAATTCAACTCAAATTGTAGAAAAGCATGATGATTCAAAGACGGATTTTGAACAACAAGAAGAAGAACATGCGTATAGTGATGACGATGATGAAGGAGAAGTAACACTTCCTATGTATCATGCCCAGCAAAGTTTTAGAGAACAATTGAATAGCCCAGAAGTGCAAAATATATTACAACAATTTGATGAATTACCCAGACAATTTCTCATATATTTCAAAACACATACAAAAGCTGACCGCGACGAAAAATATGGCGTACATGAAGTTGACGGAAATTTATATGTTGGAAATTCTGAAATACAATTCGAAGGACGAGACATAAAGATAAATAATCAGATATATACGGGAACAAAAGGACTGTATGAACTCTTATTTAAGAAAAAACCTTCAAAATTTACTTTAATGGATAGCCGAAACTACAGAGATATATTGCAACGAACTAATGCCGCGCGTGTACAATATAATCCAAATAAAGCGATTGCAGCCAACAGAGGGTACAAGTATGTGTCAATAGTAAAACCAATTTTAATGGGTGACAGACCCCAGGTTTGGTGGGCAAAATTATGGAAGAGTGGAGGATCTCTGGAGAAAAACACAATGAAAAGGCAATTAATTCCAGGATCCACTATCGAGTACAAACATTGGGATGACCCCAATGAACTTGTAGGTAGGTTACGTTTATTAATAGCTTCACAGCATGCAGGAAATTCATCACACAACAATGAAATTGTTTCAATAATCGAAGAATTAAAAGAGGCAAAAATTATTGTATAAAAACATATTCTTTGAATCTACTCGTCATTCAGTGTGCAGCCAGGATACAGTTAGTTTACTTATATGACTCTTAATAAGTTTGGTGAACATCTTACCGGTGCTACCATGTCTGTAGACAAATTTGGTAAACATCTTTACGGACACAGCATTTCAAAACATAGACATTTTCAAAAGTTGAAAGATGATGTAAAGCAGCAGACAACGCGAAAATCAATACAAGTCATCGGATTGTGGACTACTGGCCACGAAGCAGAACCTGGGATTTATCAAATTACAAATAAAGCAGCAACCTCAACGTTTGTTAATGAGGTGTACAGTGGTAAAGTAGTGAAGGTAGTTATGTATGGAGACAACGTTTGGGTCAGAATTAATGGTCAACCCTACAGGACCGAACTAAAAAAAAATCTTGTAACATTGAAACTCAATGATAAAATTCAAATAACTAGACGATTTGTAGACAGACCAGCATCAGCATCGGCCGTTGATATAGTAATTGAATCTGATAATGTCTAAAATTAAGCAAGACGTAGTGAAGGAACTGCATGCACCGGCTAGAAGAAACTTTAAAAGGCGTCGTGTTATTCTGAAGGGACTAAAAGATTTATATCAAGCAGATTTAGTTGAAATGATTCCGTATTCAAAGGAGAACAAGGGATTTAAGTATATATTAATGGTTATAAATGCTTTCTCTAAATTTGGATGGGTAGTACCTTTAAAGACTAAGACTGGGAAGGAAGTGACGCGAGCAATGCAAACAATACTGGACAAAAAGAAACTCATACCGAAAAACATTCAAACAGATCATGGCAAAGAATTTTACAACGCAGACTTCAAAACATTTCTTAAACAGTACAATATCAATCATTACAGTACTTATTCAACATTAAAGAGTTCCATTGTGGAAAGATTTAATAGAACCATCAAGGAAAGGATGTGGAAAGCGTTTTCATTGCAAGGTACATATAAATGGTTGGACTTACTACCAATTATTATAAACAACTACAATAATAGCGTACATAGAACAATTGGAATGAAGCCGAAAGATGTTAATAATCGCAATGCAAAGCATCTTTTGAATACAGTGTATAGTTCATTAAAAGTGATTGATACACTACCTCGGAAATTCAATGTAGGTGATCATGTAAGAATAAGTAAACACCGCCAAGCTTTCTCCAAAAACTATACACCTAATTGGTCAAACGAAATATTTAAAATCTCTAAAGTGCAAAATACAATGCCGCGAACCTATCTACTGCAGGATGCACAAGGTGAAAATATTATTGGAGGATTCTATGAAGTGGAACTGAAGAAAGTCGCACACCCTGATGTTTATTTGGTAGAGAAAGTAATAAGACGTAAGGGAAATAAAGTTCTCGTCAAGTGGTTAGGATTGGATAGCTCACACAATTCCTGGATATCGAAGAAAAATGTGTTGTAATTATGTTATATAACTTTATTGCCTGTGTATTCGTTTTAAGTAAATAAAACAACTTTTTTTAAAATATATACAATTTATTTACAACCTATACAATACATTAACAATTTAATATAAATACGTAATGAACAATTTATACAATCTTATTTACTACATATACAATACATAAATCAAACGTAATACATAGAAAACAAGTATAAGGTAACAATTTATACAAAACTTAAAAACATGAAATTAATTATATAACCTATCGTATTCTTCATTTAATATTTGATTTATACATTCATCTTCTTGAATTTGTTTAATTTGTTTATGACCCCAAGCCAATGTGCCAATTTTATCTGGTAAAATGTAACGTTTATCGTCAGTAGCAGACAAAGCAATTTTATTTTTTAGTTCTGTAAAAACTACATGGTAATCAGAACGGAATGTATACATTTTCTTGAAAATTTCTCCCCCCTCTTCCACTATACGTTTATAATCACACAGAGTCAATTCTTTTTTAATAACATATTTTTTTACACCTTTTGCTTTCTTAACGCAATCTGAAAGTGTATTGATGCAGTATGCTTTAGCTCCTGTACCAAAAAACGATGTAATAATATTACCGGCAAATTCATCCTTCATTTTACCTATAACTGACTTGTTTCGAGGTATGTTATGAACATTATTTTCAGGATAATTGGAAGTATCAAAGTGCTCAATATTATTTTTGATATCATCGTAAATATTTTCAGTAAATACTTCAATTATTAATGAATCCGTGTCTGTGTACAGCAAACGAACATTATCGCCATACTCACGTTTTAAAAAATCATAATAGAATTTATAAACTACAGTTTTAGCCAACTCTAATATACTAAAACCTACGTACAATGGTTTATTGTAATGTATTTTTACAATAGACATTTCCACAGCTATTAAATTTTCACAAAATATTTTGGTAGATTTAAAATTTGGTTTCGCGATAAATACTTCCGCCCCTGGTTTTCTATAACGCGTCTCCCAATGACTCAATAAACGAATGTCAACTCTATTTTCTACATTTTCCATGGTTTTTCCAAATACAATGTTATTCATGGCTTTGTAATGATTCCTTTCAAACGCGTTACTTGACTGTCTTCGCTTTTCCGTATTAAAATCAATATATGACTGCATCCAATTGCTCTGTTCAAATTCGAGAATTCTATGGGTGCGTTTCAATATTAATCCATGATTTAAACATTGTTTTAAATTCATGTAGTGTATAATGTACTTCTCCTTATCGTACAATGTTGGTACTAATTTCTTATGTTTAGAATTTTCAGGGTTACGCAATTCAGGACAAAATGGCAAATCGTTATGTGTATCATGTAAACATTGAGGATAATCCAAGTCAACTTCCAAAACGTAACCGGTACTAGAATTATTATCAATCTGTAAAACATCAAAATTTTCTAATTCCCGAGCATTCAACCAGCGAAATTTACCTGTAGGCAGTTTTGATTGCATTGCAAAACCGTACAGGTTGGTAGCATCTAAATATGCAATATAAGATATTGGTTGCGTATCATTGAACTCACTTAAAAATTTATTATTTGCTTCGGATTTACGATGAGAACACATACTAAGCCCCCCGCGAATCCCCCTTTTAAAAAAGAAAAACATATCGACGTCTGTAAGGAGTTCCAGTTGAACCCCAGTCATTTTTAATAAAGCGTCCCACCCGAACCCTGGTGCCGTAAAGTAATGTGCCGGATCTAATGTATAATATTGTAATGAAACACTGCGATAATTTTCAAATATGTCGGCCAAAAGTAACACGTCTGAAGTTAAATAAACTAAGGAATAATCTCCCAATGTTTCACAATTAAACACTTGCCAGACAGTCTGTGCCCTGTTATAATTATCATGTGATACATCAGAATCTGTTAATGAATCATAAAACGCTTCACGTTCTGGTAACTTCGAATAATTTATTTTATCAAAGGAATCCATAAAATCATAGGGAAATATTCCTTTCTGCCTTACTAAATTGAACTTAATGTTGTCAGGAAAATATTTTCGTACTTGTTCACATTGGTTGTCATCTAAATAACTACCAAGTTTTGCAAGGGAGCAAGATAAAAATCGAAAAGAATCTACAAACCTTAAGTTTATAAATACTCGCCTCATTCTACCTTTTATATCTTGTGAATCTGCGACGTGAACTTTTTTACTAAAGGAAATATACTTTTCTTTATTTTGTGCAATTACGTCAACATCTTCACCATTCATCGCAATGTTCTTTATAAACATATGAGAATCATAATTTGATAAATTGTGAAAAAACACCGGAATAAATTTTGGAATTTTATAGTTGACATTACATACCGAGTGAGCAGGACCTCGAAACAAGCCAGTTAAATGGTCATGATCATGAACTTTATCTTTTACATTACTAATTATTTTCTTACAAATATGACAAATATTTTTTTCAAACTCTATCTGATCAGCACTTGTCAAGGGAAGCATTTGTATCACTACTCCTAAGTGATTATTATAAATGTACTTTATATCCTCTTCTAATTGCTTTACAAACTCAATAGCAGCATCTTTCCCGATATATTTTTTAAAAATGGATAATGAATCATCGTAACTACATTTTATATAATATGCGAAAGCATATGGTTCGTGCCGAAAGCACTTCATAGTGTATGATTCATTATCCATTATATTATTTTTTACTTGATCCACTGGACATAATAATGCTTCAAAATCAGCATAGACAACAAACGGAACTTTCAGCTGCCTTTCGTAATGTTCAAATTGTAAAATATTAGACAGTACTTCTTCACCCAGACTATTTATGCGATAATTTGTGTCAGGTAAAACAGCTTTTACTTTACCGCAATCTTCTTCCCTATGCCTACTAACTTTTTCTATAGAACTAAAGTATAATAAACATCCGTCACAAATAAATTTTTCGTGTCCATGTAACGATAACTGATTTCCTACTAAACGTGACAAATTTCGAATCCAACAGTAGTGACTATTACCACCATCATCATTCGTTATATACAATAAGTTTACTGTAACGTTCCACAATCCCGTTGAAATTTGTAATGGTACTACTTCGTAACTAACCTTATTATCCCGAATCTCTTTATTGAGACCGTACACGTTCACGCAAATATTGTTCTTATTTTCAAACTTGTTGATGTCTCTTATTTTCACAGGAAATTCCAAGTCCGAAAAGTCACACACTGTAGAGTAGTGGGGGTATGATGATGTCCGGTTAGATAATCCAGTCGGAGATCGTAAAGCAGAAGTTATTGCCCAAGCAAAACATGCCTGATCGTTGTTTTGCACATTTATTACGGCCTTCTTCGATTGTATGGACGTCGGAAGGTTTATATATGTAGACGCCCTCAATGGATTGTACTTATTTATGGTCACCTCCATATACAAAATTTCAAATAATGTCCACCCTATAGAAACAATTCATCATTACTTTCTAAATTAAATCAAATAATAAAAAATCTTTACATATTATATTTAACACGTATTTGTAGGAAATAAATAAAATTAATTCAAATTATATATACATACCTGAATCACGTTCTTGAAATTCGGACATTTTATTTAATATTTCATCTATAAACTCGTAATATTTTCCGTAAACATCACTGCCCACTGTTAACACTTTATTTTTGGTATTAAATGTCTTCATCTCCACATTTTCCTTATTGGATAAAAAGTACAATCCTCCACATTCCAAATTTACTTTAACACTACCAAATATTTCGCGTTTCGCTTCTATTAATGTCAGAACTTTTTCTCTTATTACATGTGCAAACTCGAGCATATCAACATGATGTCCACGTTCAGACACTCTAAATGTTTCGCTTTTCTGCCCAAATGCAGATGCCAACTTTTCTACACCATCATCAACTATTATAAATCCATTATTCTTATGAGCAGCACTTTTTAGGTGACCAGACATACATTTCTTCTTTACTGGTACGTTGCAAATTTCACATGTTACGACGTCGGACAATGATCGCTTCTTAGCATTTGAGGTACTAGGATTTTCTTGAACTACTTTTGCACTTCCTACACAAGAATTTATCTTGTGACGCCTTACATTGTCTTTTCTTGAAAAAGTCTTACCACAATCTAGGCAGGGAAACATGGTGCTATTGGGTAGTAAATAAACAAATTTTACTTAAACACTATATGATGAAGAACGATGAAGTCGAACTGAGTGCTTACAATGAACTGAGAGACGAAAAGGGGTCCACTCTTTAAATTAGCAGATTTTAACTGGTTAACCTTGAGTGACATCACTCCACTCAAGGTTAACCTTCATTGCAAGTAAAATTAAATTTAAAACAATTTAATCTTCGTCAGTATCCTCCATGTCTGTATCTGACTCAGAAATACTTGACAACTCATAGTAAACCGGCCAATCATCATCAATGTCTGATAAATCCGAGTCAGACATATTCGGAAATAAATCTTGGCCGTCAAGCTCAAACAGTGGCATGGCAAAACAGAAATCACAGTATCTTTTTTCCTGCCTAATGAATTGTACTACGTCAGCACCACTCATTAGAACAGTTTTAGAGTACCTAGTTCTAAAAAACTTAATACGTTTTGGCTGACGGTAACCGAGCCCCCTACAATGCACGCAATACCTCTCCCCATTTTTATCCACCCAGATTTTTTTCTTCACCACTACAATATATCTCCGAGTCCAACAAATATTCATGACTGCGGCAAAACTCTCGGCAAATAGGGCGACTGCTACACACCGACTCAATCTAACACCACATCTAAATGGTAGCCGATGATGGTTTTCTCCATAAAACTTTTGAGGTCTCTCGTCACAATAAACCCAGTTCACGTGTTTCCACCAATATTCCATAATGCATCCCAATGACTTCGGGATCTGACCCTTCACTACTAATTCCTGAATTTGGAATCTATTTTTCAAGATTTGGAGACATATAACTTTTAAAGTTATATACAGCAGGCTGAGAGGTTCTCTTCTACCTACTCTTCGCACCATCACTGGATTCATTTTTTTTGCAAATTGTAAATAACACAAGGATAACACACTTTACAAAACTAATTTCGAATATCTATTACAATTCAATTTATTTAATTCCAGCGTCCCCTCTCTCCTAATTTAAAAGGATAACACGTATTTTAAAGGTCGAGGTTACTTAAAGGTCAAGGTCGCTTGAAGGTCATATAAATGTCAAGGTCATTTGAATGTCAAGGTCGTTTGAAGGTCAAGGTCATTTGAATGTCAAGGTCGTTTGAAGGTCAAGGTCATTTGAATGTCAAGGTCGTTTGAAGGTCAAGGTCATTTGAATGTCAAGGTCATTTGAAGGTCAAGGTCATTTGAATGTCAAGGTCATTTGAATGTCAAGGTCATTTGAATGTCAAGGTCATTTCAATGTCAAGGTTTAAAAGTCAAGGTCACGTGAAGGTCAATCAAGTTCAAGGTCAGGCGCATCCTCTGACCTTGAACTAGCCGATTCTAGAACCTCCTCTGACCCTCAAAGTCAGAGGAGGTTCTAGAATCGGCTAGTTCCCCCTACTTAATTCAATGCCTGGCGGTGCTTTAGTACGAGGAGTAGTTGTTTTAACTTTTAGCTAGTAGTTTTTACATTATTTATAGTGTAAAACATTAGTGCAGAACGCTCATAGAAATTAATTTTATCACAAGTAAAATAACAAGAACTCCCGTTTTTATCGGAAAATCATATTCACGAAAAATGTGTTGCTTAACAAAATCCCGAATCCTGTTGACAATAGTAATTGTCAACAGGATGAGGGGTTTTGCTTAAAAGAAACACATTTTGAGTGCCATTTTCCGATTAAAAACGAGAGGTCGAGTTATTTTTGGTAAGACAAATTCCAGAATAATAGATTGTTATATGAGATTTATTTAATGTTACTAAAAAAATACAATTGAATATTGAATCGTTAATGTTACTAATACAAAAATATAACATACCGAATTATTCCGAGTATTAGTTGGTATATTGCTTTTAATAATTCCTTCAATTTCCTTTGATTTTAAACTGCCAAAACGTTTCATTATTCGAAAGAAATGAATGCACGTCGGAGATTCGATTGTACTGTCACTTTTGACAAATGCGAACCAACGACACCTACAATTACCCTACTGGGATTTTAACACCCTACAGGGATTTTATCACTTCTTCGTTTTTGTTTTATCGAGATAAACAAAGCTGCTGTAATTTGAAGTGCCATCATATTGCTTCTAACCTTGAATTTGACACATGAGGGAATTTGTCACAGGTAAAATAACAAGAACTCCCGTTTTTATCGGAAAATCATATGCACGAAAAATGTGTTGCTTAGCAATATTTTGCTTAAAAGAAACACATTTTGAGTGCATGCCATTTTCCGATTAAAAACGAGAGGTCGAGTTATTTTTGGTAAGACAAATTCCAGAATAATAGATTGTTATATGAGATTTATTTAAAAAAAATACAATTGAATATTGAATCGTTAATGTTACTAATACAAAAAAATAACATACCGAATTATTCCGAGTATTAGTTGGTATATTGCTTTTAATAATTGCTTCAATTTCCTTTGATTTTAAACTACCGAAACGTTTCATTATTCGAAAGAAATGAATGCACGTCCGAGATTCGATTGTACTGTCACTTTTGACAAATGCGAACCAACGACACCTACAATTACCCTACCGGGATTTTATCACCCTACAGGGATTTTATCGATTTTTTTTATCACTTCTTCGTTTTTGTTTTATCGAGATAAACAAAGCTGCTGTAATTTGAAGTGTCACCATATTGCTTCTAACCTTGAATATGACACATGAGGGAATTTTTCATTAATATTGCACTAGAAATTTAATATTTAATTTCAATAACTAAATTCATTAATTTCCTAGATAACGACGTTTCAAATAATAACGAATAACAATTCGAACGTAATCGTAGTTACCTTTTTTTATTATAGAGAGGAGGAATGCGTAGTAATGCACTGCCCTTCAAACAGGGGAGTGTGGGACTCATCCTATTCCTTCAGAATAGGTCCTACCCACTAAACCTCCTCTCTCTTATCTTCGTATATATGACGGAACTGCGGGTTGCATTACCTCATCAGACTACCACCTTGTTTCTTCTATGTTCTCACGTTCTGGGTCGCGTTGTTATTCTGTGCCGCTTGTTCCTCGGCCTCCTTTCTGATAATTATGCTGCGCACCAATCTTGCAGGTAGGCCGCGAAGCATCCGTGTCCCCCGAGGACTTGGGGTCAGATGGTAGTTGACCTCCCCGTGCTTCCTTCCCACCCAGCTTCTCAGGTCCTTGATGAGTTCCTTCGTCCACGCTGCCTCGGTCCGGCTGGCTCCCCATCTCTCCGTCCACCTGGCGAGGGTTTGTTCTCTCAGCAGGCGTTTGCCCCCCCCCCCTGTCTCGTAACGCTTGGCCTTCTCCCTTGCGAGCAGGTCGATCGGGATCATGCCCGCGATCGCCTGTGCGGCCTCTAGCGATATCTTGTAGTACGCGCTGCACACCCTGATCGCTGCGCGTCTCTGTACCCTGTTGAGCACCGGTTGCATTTGTGCTCAGGCTCTCACTCCACGCCCTCCCGTGTTCGTCAGTAGGCACGACATCGCGATTGCGGATTTCTCCGTTTTGGTGGCGGTCCTCCTCAGGTGTTCCCTCGCGTTGTTATTCCTGATGGTCACCCCGACGAGACGTCCTCTCCCTCGACCTTGACCGTGATCCTCTTCATCCTCTTCCCCCCGTATAGGATGACGGCCTCGGCCTTCTCGCCAGCGATGCTCAGCCCCTTCCTCTTGGTGGTCTCGGTGATGTCCTCGATGCTGTGGTTCGCTCTGGTCTCGATCTCCTCCTGGGTCTTCCCGGTGACCATGATCGTTCACGCTTACCTCCCGGTCTACCCTCGTCTCCAGAACCTCGTTGTAGTATACGTTCCACAGCAGCGGGCCCAGCCCGAGCCCTGAGGAACGTCGCACGTTCCATCGACGTCTCGTCGCCGATGAGGAGCCTCCTGTTCCCGAGGTAGCTCGACACCACCCCCCTCAGGTACTCGCTCATCCTCTCCAGCTGCGTCAGGATCTCGCCCCACCTGGCGCAGTTGAAGGCGTTCCTGATGTTCAGGGAGATGAGGGCGCAGAACTTTCTGTTCTTGCTGTCTTTTTCTTTGATTTCGTCGATCCTCTTCAGGGCGTCCACCGTCGATCGGCCCTTCCTGAAACCGTACTGTTTCGGTGACAGTGCGGGCTCCACTTCATGTGCTAGCCTCTGCGTCAGCAGGAACTCCAGGATCTTGCCGAGGACGCTTTTCAGGCAGATCGGCCGGTACTTGGGTTCGCCCTGCCCGTCCGCCTTCTTCTCGATCAGCACCAGCCGTGCCTCCTTACAGATGGTCGGAAAGTCTCCTCTCGTCAGGCAGGCGTCCATTGTCCTCAGCACCACTTCGGGACAGCGCTGTGCGGCTATTTTCACGACCATCGGTGGTAGTTGGTCGGGCCCTGGCGCTTTGTCCGGCTTGATGTTGTTCACCGCGGCTTTGAGCTCGTCCTCCTTGAAGGGCGTCGGGTGCCCGTCTCGCCTGCTCCTCGTCTTGCGGGAAGAGTGTTCTGGCGATATCCAGCTGCATCGCTTCCGACAGTTGTACTGCCGGTCTGGCTTGTAGTCTCTTGGATACTATTTTGTAGCCGTCGCCCCAGATGTTGTCGTCCACCTCCCGGCAGATGGCTCGCCAAGCTTCCCTCTTGGCCGACTCGATCGCGCGCTTCAGTTTCCGTCTTTCCTCCTTGTACCTCGCCTTTAGGTCGGTTCTCTTGGTCTCCGTGGTGTTGCGAGACCTGTTGGCGCGTGCGGTCTGCTGTTTGGTCTGCAGGCACGCTCTTCTTCTGGTACGGTTTGGACACTATGGCCACGTCGACCTTGCCCTCCCTCGCTGCTTTGGACATTAGGTCCTGCGCCGCCCTGTTCCTGCCGATGTTAATTTGCAGGACGTTTATCATGGTGGCTCGGTGTTTTGGGGTTCGCTTTTCTCGGCCTGATCTCACCGACTAGTTTCCGGTATTCCGGACAAGCCATGTCTTCTGCTCTTTGGCCCTCCTGCTTGCAGGTGTAGCAGTTTGTCTTATTTGTGCAGCCCTTGGCCTGGTGGTCGAGACCGCCGCAGTTGTAGCAGGGCCGCGCTCTGCTGTCGCTCTCCTGGCAGTTCCTGGTCAGGTGCCCGTACTTGTGGCATTTGAAGCACTTGGGTGGTTGGATGATTTCGTCCACCCTCCAGCTGTTCCACCCTTCTTCGATTCTTTTGGCTCTTATGAGCCTCGCCCCTGCCGCTCGTGGTAGCGCCACGATGGCGTACCTCATGCCGTTGGTGTTGGCCGCCTTGGACATTCTCACGCCCAGGCTTTCTTCGGCGACCTTGGAGTGTCTCGCCACCAGGTCCTTGAGGAAGAATGTTATTTTCGCCTCAGCTGTGCTGGCCTTCAGCTCCAGCTTCGTCTGCAGCTCCTTTTTGAGCTCCTCGTGCTCCCCTCTGCGGAGCTAGTGATGCTGATCGTCAGTTTCCCCTGTTTGGTCTTGCTGATGGTGTTCACTTTGACACCCATCTTTCTCACGTCGATCTCGCTCTTTTTACGTTTTACCAGAGCGGTGTATGTTTGTTCGCCCGTGGGGGTGATTGTTATCAGGTCCTTGGTCCTCCTTCGCTTCCCGGGCTTAGGCGTTATCCAGCCTTCTTCTCCGTCGGCGGGC
The DNA here is from genome assembly GCA_963969525.1 of Ontholestes murinus. Classification (NCBI taxonomy): domain Eukaryota; kingdom Metazoa; phylum Arthropoda; class Insecta; order Coleoptera; family Staphylinidae; genus Ontholestes; species Ontholestes murinus. The sequence continues at coordinate 37,363,632 of OZ018390.1, forward strand.
CGTCCCTTCTGGATCGGCCCTTTGGCGTCGGGGGCCGCGGATCTGCTGGTTTGGGTTTTTCTCCTCTGCCCGCTCTGGTACAGGTGTACCTTGACGTTCGAGCCCCTGAAGATGTACACCTCATCTTCCTCAGACGGTCTCGTTTCTCCTCGTGCAGTTCCTGGATGGCGACGAGGTGTTAGTTACGCCCTTCCAAGTCCGCTCGTAGTTTCACCAGCTCCTGGTACCGCTCCTCCTCCTCCGCGGTTGCCTCGAGCCTGGCGATCGTTTTGACCGTTTCGGTCCCGGTCCCGTTTACGTTTGTAATTGCCGTCGTTATTTTTATGCGACCGCCCGTTGTTTGGAGGTCGCTTATCTCTGGCCACCTGTCTTTGGTGTATTTTGCGACCCCTTTCTCCATTTCGGGATCGTCTCTTCCGCGCCAAATTGCGTAGTTGTTATACGCCGGGTTCTTCAGGGCGTTGCTCTGTTTTGTGGCGACTTGCCTGAAGTGGCTCTCTGGTCACGTGGTCTCCGCGGTCTCCACGTACCCCTCGTATGTCTTTTTCTTGGCGGTCACTGGGCCTTCGACTGTCTTTAGGGCCAGTTCCCGTTTCAGGTTCTCTACCTCCGCTTTCAGGTTCTCGATTTCGCTTCGGCACCTGGAGATTTCCTTGGCCTCCGCTTTTTTCTTCTTGGAGCCTCCGTTGCTTTCCGCTGCTGCCCGGATGTCCGTCTGGGGAGCCTCCTTCTGCAGCTGCTTGTTCACCTTCTCCAGGTTCCGCCATTGGTTTGTGAGTTTTTGGGCGATCTCCTTAATGACGACGTGGACGTTCTTTTTGTCCTTGGTGAAGCTGAGTAACTTACCCAGCTTCTCCCCTATCGCCTTCGCCTGTTTGTCCGCCGCGGTCGTCCTTTTTTTTTAAGCAGCTTTACCCATTTTCTTGGTGGCGAAGATGGGCGCCTCCGGTGCAGGTGCCTTCTTTGCAGGGAGTTTGTGGGCCTCCGTTTCGCTAGCTGCCGTTGGTGATGTTTCGGGCTTGCTCCCCGTGCTGTAACGCCTCGCGGGTGGTGATCTCGCATGTCCCTGCGTTGTCCTGGCCTCCTTCGCTTTGTCTCCGCTTGACGGAGAAGTCGTAAGTGTGCGCCTCCAGAGTCCGAGGGGCTGCCTGGCGCGATGCCAGGGTGGGATTCTGTGGCATTGCCACTACCCACCTGGGGTACTAGTTTCTTAACGTACGACATCATGTTTTTGGGTTTTCAGTGTTATGGCCACTGGCGGCCGCAATCCCTTATAGATTTTTGTTGTGGCGGGTACCACGTGCAATCCTGTTGTTTCGTTGATGAGATGAGAGGTTGCAGGATCCCCTCTGAAGAGCTGTAAAGCTGTAAGCGGTGTGGCTCCCTAGTCCTCGAAACCTAATAACGTGACTGAGACTGAGAGTGGCCGAAGAGTTTGTCCAAGGGAGGACGACAGTTCAAAGCGGAAAGAAAGTGACTCTAGTGGAGGGGAGCAAGTTTGTGATGAGCCCCGGAATATCTTGGCAAAAGACAATCCACTCCCTCAGGCGAGGTCATTGCGGATTGAATTTTGAGCCCCTCCACCACGACAAGGTGTATTCCTTCGGAGGGGTAATCGTAGTTACCTGGCCAGCACAAATCAGGTATGGCCTTGGAAAATAATCTGAAAGTTAAGTTCTGGCAAAATTAAACAAAGAAGTAAATTTCATTTTACTTACTAAAATAGAAAGAATTGATATTTTAATTTTAAGAGATCATATCAGGAGGTATGTGATATTTATAACAATTTGCACCCAGGTATGCAAATTTTAAAAAACAGTTTTCGAACTGTAGAACGTTACAGATTGACTAGGAGTGTAAAAAACCAAGATCTGGAAGACTTAGGAGTGGTACCGCCGATGATAAAATTGGACATTCAATACAAAAAATCCCAGACAAACCACCAATCACCTTGTTTTGGATCATGAAATAGATAAAATAAAGAACAATTCTTTGTAGTGAGAAAATGAATCCATAATGTCAATGTTGTACAAGAACTTTGTGACGTTGACTATGATCGAAGACTACAATTGTGAAATAATAGTAGATATCCTACTTTTCTAAGTTCTGAATGTAGGTTAAATATAAAATATGCAGTTTATAGCCTCCAGCTTGTCTGGCGTCAGTAAAAATGCTACCAGAGATGGCTAATTAAAATATGCAGATTTTCCAATTAAAATAGGCTCGTCTAAATAAAAAAATGGAATTTCCCACGGTCAGCAACGTAATAATACAAAACGTTTACGATAGGCTGCAGCTTGTCTGGTCGAGTCGAAATAAAAATGCGCAGGTTACCTGTACCAGCTTGTCTGTACCCACAGGCTATTTAAAATATCACATGCTTCATTTGTAAGAACATATCTAATTATAAAATGAGTTCTACGCGCAGCCATGATACTGTTTCTTGTAAAACCTCTCAAAAGCAACATATCGGTCTGTGAAATTAGTGACAATTGTATTAAAAATATTAATCAAGCGTTAACGTTTGTTTTAATTAACGTCGCGACGTTCGAAAGTGGGTGACAAGAATTAATAAAATATAGTAGTGTTAGGCTATCGACCACGTGGTCCTTCCGCCATGTGTCATTTGTGTATTTGTGTGTGTGTAAATGAGCTTGTTACTTTAAAGGATCGCCCCCGTCACTCTAAAGCACCATTAATTGTATCCCAATGGAGAATGGTACCGGTCACCCAACCGACTACTGACCCGAATCAACGTTGCTGCACGTCAGTTCGGGGCCGTAACCGATGCGCCACCACCGGCGTGTAATAAAATATATATCTTGTGAAAAAAACATTAGTGCAAAAATTAACAAAAGATAACTGTCATAAATTAGAATCAAATCTCTCAATTTTAAAATATCAGCGATGCAGATTGAAGCACCAAGAAAAATAATTTTATTGTGTGGAAGATGCTGAATCTTGTTTCAATGGAAGAATTAGGTCTGGTAATTTAGTAAATTTAAAACTATTAGAGTCCGCTACTTTTCTTGAAAAAGCATACAAAAGTTTTTAATTGAGATAAAGAAAGCTCTTAAAACATCACTAATTAAAGTAAATTTAATTTAATATGCAAAATTTGTAATGCCAAAAACAGGTGAAATAGATATAAAGACTTTTAATACACAAAATAATATATCATAGATATCAATACAAATTTTAAAAAATGGTTTAAAACTATGTCAGATAAAATTCAATCTAAATTAGAGGATTTCCAAAAAAGAGATTCAGGGTGGGCATTATTGGAGATTTTATATTTGAAAGTGAATATTAACAATTGTAATCCTATAACATCTGGTACGTACATATCATTACCTCTCGATATTGAAAATAAAAAAGCTGTTATAAATGTAAAAAACTTACTGTTTTCTATAGGAAGTTGTATCAAGTCTTTATCCTGCTGATTAACACGTTAATCGCATTTCTTCTTATCCTCACTTTAGTGTTTTAAAGTATGATGGATTAAATTCCCAATGAAAATAAAACAAATTAAAAAGTTTGAAAAATTAAACAGTATTCGAATTAACGTGTACACTCTTGAAAAGGTAGGAAAGAAACACCAAACAATTCCAATTTATCTCAGCAAGTATGATAACAACAAAGTAGTGAATTTTAATGTTCGGTAATAATAAAATGTACCATTTTGCGTGGATAAAAAAATTATCACGTTTACTTTCATCGCAGCTTAATTTAAGTCAACATAAGAAACTTATTTGCGAAAGATGTTTGAATTATTTTAGCAGTGCAGATTTGTTAGACAAACATTTGGTATATTGTAATAATATAAATAACTGTATAGTAGAAATGCCTAAGAAACAAAATAATATATTAAAATTAAAAAACTTCAAAAACAAAGAAAAAGTTCCTTTCGTAATATATGCCGATTTCGAGTGAATTTTAATGTTAGGTAATAATAAAATGTACCATTTTGCGTGGATAAAAAAATTATCATGTTTACTTTCATCGCAGCTTAATTTAAGTCAACATAAGAAACTTATTTGCGAAAGATGTTTGAATTATTTTAGTAGTGCAGATTTGTTAGACAAACATTTGGTATATTGTAATAATATAAATAACTGTATAGTAGAAATGCCTAAGAAAGAAAATAATATATTAAAATTCAAAAACTTCAAAAACAAAGAAAAAGTTCCTTTCGTAATATATGCCGATTTCGAGTGTATTTTAAAAACATGTAATGTAACAAATAAAAATATTACAGTTTACCAAAAGCATATCCTTATGAGTATCGCATATTATTTAAAATGTAGTTATGATGACACCTTATCCAAATTTAATAGTTATCGTGGATCAGATTGTCAAAAATGGTTTTAGAACAGCTAAGAGACTTAGCTGAAGATATAGAAACAATATTTCTATGTACCATACCCATCGATAAACTCACATCTGACCAATGGTCTCAATTTCATAGTTCCCAGATGTGTCACATTTACGAGGAAGCTTTTGAAACCGATGAAATTAAAGTGCGAGATCATTGCCACTTAACTGGGAATTATCGAGGTGCAGCTTATCAATTTTGTAATTTAAATTATAATGATACTCAAGTAATACCTGTTGTGTTTCACAATTTAAGTGGATATGATGCTTATTTAATCATTAGAGAAATTGCTACTAGTTTTGAAGGTGCAGTTACTTTACTTCCAATTAACAAAGAAAAATATATATCTTTCTCTAAAATGGTTAAAGGTACAAACATAAAATTTCGATTTATTGACTCCTTTCGTTTCATGGCTAGTAGTATTGATAAATTGTCAACTGACTTAGAAGTTAAACAAAAAGTAATTCCTAGAAAATTTTTGGCTGATGGAACCAAATTTCAGTTAATGTCTGAAAAAGGAATTTACCCTTACGATTATATTGATTCTTGGGAGAAACTAGATGAGTTGACTTACATTGGTCAAACGTCACAACTACTGAAGTCCAGGCTCACCCAGTACAGAAGCGACTCAAAACTCAATAAGGGTTCTTGTGCGTTGGCTAACCATGTCCAATCTACAAAACATAATATTAACTATGATGCTGTGGAAGTTTTAGACACAGAAAAACACCATAAAAATAGATTGTAGATGTACCACATTAATAAACAACCTTGTCCCATGAACCAACGGACTGATATAAAAGGGTTGAATGCAATCTACACTTACCTCTTACAATTCCCAGTCTCATAGTTCAATTGTTTAATTGCTTGTGTGCTGAATTTGTAAATTTTGTCAGATTTTCTGTAACAAGTGAGTGGTGTTAAAATATTGGCACAATTTTAATTTTGTATTTTATCATTACTTCCTTAAAAAATTTTATTGTACAAAAAATTGAGAATGTTGAGTTTTTTGTTCTTTGTGAATTTTAAAATTTCTTATAATATAACTTTACATTTTAAGCCATTTAATAGTTACTAACTGCAGTTATTAGACGTATGGAAAATTGTTTTATTATTTGACATATTTAATTGACGTATTTTATTAGTTTATTTATTGTTTTAACTTGTTTACGTTTCCATGTCGGTTTGTTACACAATTTTAATTTTATTCCGTCTTGATATGGTCGACTTATTGATTATCAGGATTGTTCATTCACCTCGTTTTTCTGTAAGTATATTATTTTAATTTTAGTATATATTTTATTCATAGCTGTAATGAAACTAGTCTTTTTAAGATATGTTTATTTTGACCATTATAAATTTACACACTCTGTCTGCATTTATAGCGCCCTGAGGAAGGGGAAAAGTATCCCCGATATATTGGCTGATGTAATAAAGAGTATTCAGTGAGCAGTTCCTATTATTGACTGATAACCCACTAAACTTAATTTATTTAAAATATACGGTCAAGATATATTTTATTTCTACATACAAAATGGGTTTTTTTCGTAACATCGTACAGGAGTTCGGCCAAGACGTAGTGTGTAACCTAAAAAGATGGATCAAGGTTAACAAGAAATTAGCTAGTTTCAAGAACAGGATTTTTCTTTTAAAATGTAGACAACAAAGACTTACCCCGGCTAATATTCTCAACAGTACAAAACAGGTGTATAATTTAATCGATGGCGAAATACGAACATGCACGCGTGTTCAACGGTTCAGTAAAAAACTAGAATGTACGTTGATCAATTTAGAAATCGATTTTACCAATGACTGAGAAATCTGGAAAGGCAGTTAGGCAACCTTAGTTACAGTCTACAAAATCAGCTTCCACACAATATTTTAAATGATTTCAAAAACAAACAACAGACAAACAATAAAAACTTTATTGACCAAAATTTAGTGTTCCCCCCTTAATTAATGACATTTCAATACCTCGGTTATTAGCAATGACTGAGAACGTTATAAACAATAGCTCATTTATTGATAACAATTTAATCAGGGCAAGAGTTACTAACGTCATTACAAATTTCGTTCAGCAACCAAATCGCGTTTGTCAACTTAGAAATACTTTCAAAGAAACACAACGGTTCTTGAAGGAAAACACTAATTTACTTATTTTAAAATCGGACAAAGGCAAAGTTACAGTTGCTATGACGAAAGATGAATACAACAACAAAATTATGGAATTGCTTATTGATGAACATTGTTACACTCAAATCAATAGGGACCCCACTAAGAATATACAAAACAAACATAGTGTATTTATTAAAGAATTAAAAAATAAGCAATACATTGACGATGCACTGGCTAAGAAGTTGACTACGTATAAATCTGTTCCACCTAAATTGTATGGGTTACCAAAAATCCATCTTAGACCTGTTGTATCTTCAGTGGATGCACCAATTGAGAACTTGTCCGGTTTCGTTGCCAAAATTCTATCGACTGCAACTAGGGATAATATCAGAGATTTTAATGTGACTAATGTTTTTGAGTTTTCAAATCAAATTAATAATTTTAAACTACCGACAGATTATGTGATTATTAGTTTGGATGTAGTATCTTTATTTACAAACATTCCTCTAGAACTGGTTTTACATTGTATTGAGAAAAATTCGATTTCTTTTGAACTCTAGTTATTTCGTTTATAACAATATGTTTTTCAAACAAATTTTTGGTTGCCCAATGGGTTCAAAATTTAGTCCAATATTAGCTGACTTAGTGATGGATGATTTGCTTAACACTGTGATACCTCAGTTGCCTTTTCACTTGCCTTTTATTTACAAATATGTTGATGATCTAATTTGTGCTATCCCTGCTGAACATATAGAAACTACAGTTAATATTTTTAATAATTTTAATAACCACATACAGTTCACAGTCGAAGTTGAAAATTAATGTAGTGTTCCCTTTCTTGACACTAGACTGATAAGGGCTGCTGATGGCACTGTTATTTTAGATTGGTATCAAAAATCAATCAGTTCAGGTCGTTACATTAATTACCACTCCTACTACCCGATGGCGATGAAAATAAACGTTATTTCAGTCTTAAAAATAGAATTTCAAAGATTTGTCACCCTTCTTTGTTGCATAATAATTTACGTAAATTATTTAATATTTTAGTACAGAATTCTTATCCCAATGCCCTCTGTTTGATTTTAACGACGAAGTCGGCAAACCTTAACGAAATTAAAGGGACACCTACCAAAGTAACTTTCTCCTTTCTTCCCGGTCTGGCCAGACTGATGTGGACTGTATATATGAGTTGCAAAGCAACTGGTTGTTCTTCGTTTAACATATAACTTTTAAGACAATTTTACTCTATCTCGGAGGACGTCTCGCGCAAGAGTCCTTTTAAAAACGTATCCCAAAGAAAAAACTAGTAAGGTTTGCCAACACACTCCGAAATCAACTATATATGGCGCGAAAATTAAATTAATTTCTTACTTAAGATTCAATTTACGACATGACAAAATGACTAATTTTAGATTCCCGAAAATTAAATAAATACACAAATTGTTTCAAATAAAATAAAATAAATGAATGAATTCCGAACATTCCGCCCACCAAAAATCATAAGATTTTTATGGATCGACAGGTAAGATTGCAAGCTTTACTATAGGTCTCTGAAACAAGCCCGAAGGAGTACGCACAGTAGCAACTCTTGCAACCCCATCTTCTCCGCGATGCAGTTTGATAATTCGTCCCATCTGCCATTTCAGGGGGGGGGGCGCATTATCCTGTTTTATTAGAACTAATGAATTTTCATGCACTTCATCCTTCAGTGAAAACCATTTAGAGCGCTGTTGCAGCGTTTGTAAGTATTCAGTATGCCAACGACGCAAAAAATCTTGATGCATACGCAACAACAGTTGCCATCTGGATAAGCGTGAAAGTTTAACCTCCGCAAGATCTTCCTCGGAAGGAGCACTAAAATAAGAAAATGACCAGGAGTCAAAACTGACAAATCATTGGGGTCAGAGCTAACAGGGCACAATGGTCTTTAATTAAGGATAGCCTCGATTTGGATTAGGACAGTATTCAGTTCCTCATACGTCAGTATCTGCTCACCGATGACTCGTGTCAAGTGTGTTTTGACCGATTTCGCACCTTCCTCCCAAAGGCCACCCATATGTGGAGCACTGGGAGGATTGAAGTGCCACTTAATGGACAATTTCCCAACAGAATTTTGTAATAGCATCTGATTAGCTCCCACAAAATCACTGTACAAATCAGTACAGCGACCACGACGAGCTACAAAGCGACGAAAGCAAGCTAAGAATGCTTCCGATGTCAACGAAGAGACCAATTCCGGATGGATAGCCTTCGTGGCAAAACATACAAACACACATATGTACGCTTTTGAGGACTTTGATCCACGATACTTACCCAAAGTGATCATCACCGGGCCTGCAAAGTCAACTCCAGTACGCATAAATGGCTTGACTTGCGAGATACGAGAAATAGGTAACCTACCCATAAATGGTGTTTGAACCCTAGGTTTTACGCGAAAACAGCGTATACATTTAAATATAACACGTTTTATCTCACGTCGACACGATAAAATCCATAATTGCTGTTCTAACAAGTAATGCAATGCCTGACAACCAGGATGAAAATTGTCTTTATGATATTGTTCAATGATAAGGGTTGTCAACTGATGCTTACTTGGTAGGAGCATTGGATGTTTTGCATCATAGTGCAAAGAAGAATGGTGTAGTCTACCGCCCACCCTCACGATTCCCTTGTCGTCTAGAAAAGGAGCTAGGAAACGAAAGGGTTTACTACATATTTTTCCTTGGTTAAGTTTCAAAATTTCCTCAGAGAAAACTGTAGCTTGTACATGCTTAACTTAGTACCCAAGTGCAATGTGAAGCTCATCAAGTGACAATGAATGATGTAGTGAAGGTTTACCTTTAGAATTTTTAATAAAACGTAAGCAACTATCCCTTGTATTTTGCGAAGCGACGAAAAGTTATTTAATAAATTATCATATATGCTTGTAGGAGTGGTTGCTAACAGAGTCATAGGTTTTTCTTCTGTTAATACATCTGAGGTGTGAGAGCCAATAAGGCCCCGCCCACCATAATACCTTATTCAATAACTCAGCAGGAGCCAATCCTCGAGATGCACAATCAACCGGGTTATCACAAGTGGGTACATGACGCCACGCACTTGCCGGTACCCTATCCTGGATATATGACACTCTGTTACTCACAAAGGTCTTCCACCTGTGCGACAAACCTCTTATCCATGACAACGTCACCAATGAATCAGACTATGCAACTATTTGATCAAATTTTACGATATCCTTGAAATTGAAAACTTTCTATGAGGTCTGCCAAGAGAACTGCAGCACACAATTCAAGCCGAGGGATTGAAACTTTCTTTAAAGGAGCTACCTTTGATTTAGCACAAACAAGGAATTTGTCTATTTTATCTACAGGCGAAACACGAAAATAAATTACAGCTGCGTAGCCTGCTTCTGAAGCGTCACAGAAGCCATGTAACTTATAATTTAATGTATTATCCAAGGCGAGACGACGAGGAATTTGCAAAGAAGCGATAGACGACAATTGGAATTTAAAGCTTAACCACTTTTCTACGACATAAGATGGAGGAACTACATCCCAATCTAGATGAAGTGTCCATAAATGTTGAATCAACCTTTTAGCAAAAAATGGTGATGTGGCCATCATAGTACTTTCCCTATATTTTCAGTTTCTCATTCTCTTTAACTTTTGTTTGAACATTTTTGTAATATTTTTCATATTAAAAAAAATATCGGAAAAAAAACAAAAAACGCCTCGAGTAAACACCCACTTCCGGTTTATGAATGTTTACCAAAAGCTTTTCAGTTCCAGTTTTTAATGATAAAACTTGAGATACAGCACCCACGGACAGACAGACAGACAGACAGACAGACAGACAGACACACACACACAGACACAAACATTTTTTTTCCAGAAATTAGTGTTTTGGGTTCAGGGGACCCCAAAACAGATATTTCCGCAAAAAAAATTTTTCAAAAAAAAATCACGATCACAATACTTCCCCTATATATATTTCGTATATAAGGAAAGTAAAAATGACAATGTCGAGATTAGTCCTAGATGATCAAAGATGCGAGCAACATCCGACAAAATAGTTCGTTTAGTGCAAGGTTTATTAACTAATTTTACTTTAAAGAAGAAACAGCCTGAATCTGGCTGCCAATAAGGTTCCAAAATTTTGGCACTAGGATTTTCATTATCATCCAGTGACAACGACGACGCATCTGACTTGTCTGTCACATCAGTAAGTAAAGCATGAATATTGCTTGCCCATTTACGCAATTCAAAACCTCCTGATTTCAAAAAATCAGTGATCTTTGTAACAAGAAGTTTAGCCTCTTGCAATGACGAGCATCCCCTAACAAGATCGTCCACATAGACATCAGTGGATATGACGTGCGAAGCACGAGGATATGTTGATTGTTTTATTCGGGCTAATTCCAAAATGGTTCGAATAGCGAGGTATGGAGCAGACGAAATTCCGTATGTAACTGTATTTAGTTGATAGGTCTCTAAGTCATCCAAGGGAGAAAAACGCCAAATGATTCTTTGAAATTTGCGATGATCTTCACGAACCAATATTTGCCTGTACATCTGCTTGATGTCAGCAATGAATACAACAGGATGAAGTCGAAATTTCAAGAGAATCGAGAAAATATTAGTTTGAAGTTTGGGACCTATCAATAAATTATCATTCAGTGAATGACCTTCCGAGCATTTTGCGGAAGCATCAAACACAACTCGAAGTTTGGTCGTTGTACTGTTGTACATAATGATGTGGAATATAGTAACTCTCAGAGGTTGAAGTTGGTGAGACAGTAAGTTTTTCCATATGACCTGTTTCTAAATAATCTTTCATGAAATCAAAATAAAGCGAACGAAGTTCGTAATTCTGAGACAATTGACGTTCTAGAGCAGCAAATCTTTTTACAGCAATTTCTATGATCCAGCAATTGAAAACTGAGCATTAGGCTTGAACAATAAGGGTACGACAAACCGACCAGAATGGTCAAGAAAATATTCCCCTTTGAAGATTTGTTCCGCTTGATGATCATCAGGCGACAGCTAGACCTTCAGAGGAACCTGTTCTAGCTCCCAAAACCTCCTCATGTCAAAGTCAAGCACAGTGCATAATGAACTAACCTGAGTCTGACTCGAGATGGATCCGGGAAACTTCACTCTACCCATCAAAATCCAGCCAAAAAGTGTATTTACTGCTAGTGGAGCCATATCACCTCCACGTAATTTGCCATCCAACAAAACAGAGGAAAACACATCAGCTCCCAAAAGCAAATCGACAGTGCTGGGAGTTCCATAATTAGGATCAGCTAATTTTAAATTAGTTAAATGCTTCCAACAACTATTTTGAGGAATGACCGACGAGCGTATTAGCACAGATATTTGAAAGAATTGTGCAATCTAAAGTAAAATTAAGTTCAGAATTTACAGGCTTTATACTACAGGAGGTAACACCTTGAGAAGAGAATGAAGACATAGAATTTATTCCTTGAATAGGAATATGCGAATGAGCCCTTTGTAGCTTCAATTTTTGTATGCAACGTTCAGTGATGAAATTTGCCTGACTACCGGTATCAAGTAATGCCCGTAAAGTGTGAAAATTACCAAATGAATCACGAACATCTATGAGCGCAGTGGATAACAATACAGTAGTTCGATGAGTGGAAATAGTATTGGCTATTAGGTTAACCGAAGTGGGATTTGTAGTATCTGCAACGTTTTCCATTTCTGTTTGACTAACATCACGCTTTGGAAAATGCAGTAAAGTGTGATGTTTTATTTGACAAATTTTACATGTATGCACAGATGAGCATTGTGACACGCCATGTGAAGGACTTAGACAATTTATGCAAAGTTTAAAAGTTTTAACTATCTCAAATCGCTCCTTTGGTGTTTTATTTATAATAGTTTACATGTGTACAATGGATGGTTAGCCTTGCATAACCGACAAATACTTAATTTTGTTAAAAATGTGTAAGTTGGTTTTTTCTGCTCATTTGACTTAGGTTTATTAATATCGAGACGACAATTTGAGGTGGTTTCCCACGAATGACAATGTGATTCCAAATAATGTACGAGGTTTGTGATTGAAGGTAATTGATTATTAGGGAGTGTTAGTTCAAATCGCTCTCTAATCGAGGGATCAATTTTTTGAATCAACAAGTCGAGCCACAAGAATTCCAACTTTTCCTTTTCTGTAAGCTTAAGTGCATTAAAAGCCTTATAATTTTCTTGAAAGGTGTCAATTACTTGTCTAAGAGAGTTTGTTGCTTTAGTAGAAGGCTTGATTAAATTAATAGAGTTTAAATATTGATGAGAAAGAACTCGAGTATTCATGTATCTGTCCTTAAGTAAATCAATTGCGATTAAATAATTATCTGATGTCAATGTGAGATCTTTGATTTATTGATTTATTGATATTACTTTACATGTTCACTTCAAAAATAATAACAATTAATAAAAATTTACATATAACTTAACAATTTGGAGCAGGAACATGCGGGCGGAGTTCACATAGTGTTCTTCCACTCAAACCCATATTACTGGATGATGATATCCTCACCAGCAGTTATTTTTAGCCATTTTAGGCAATATTTTGGCCATTACTGGCTTATCTTACTCATTTTGTATGGGACTACATATTTTCTTGACGTTTCAGCATTGCCGCTGGGCCCTTCAAATAAGTTTGTAAATGATAGAATTTTTCAGCACTCAACAAATCGCATCTATTATGAACAACGCTACAATATAATTCGAAAAATGAAGGAAATTCCTTTAAATCACCGGAAAATGGTGGAATATGAATAGGCGGTAAATTTATTTTAGAACTTGAAACTTGATTATTTGACATGTTCATTGTATCACCTAAATTATACTTTACTGAATGTCTCGCAAATAGGTTTTAATTGAGTAGAACATATCATCAATTTCATTAACAATCTTATGAAGCTTTTCTAAATCTTCAGTTGTGTCAGTAGTACTTGAACTAATACGCGAATATTTAACGTGGAACTCATTATAAAGACCCTGCGCCAACTCCAGGCGCACTAAAGCGGCATTTACTTTAGTTTCATCGGCAACGGCCGCCCCCGAAATAACTAAAATGGGTTCTAATAGGTTTTTTGTACTGTTACCAGATGCAATGACACTGTTCACAGATACCGTGATGCCTTGTTTCGTTTCCATTGTCTGGAAAACGCGAATAATTAATATGCGAAAATTGATAATATAATATATTTGAATTAATTAAACAATTAATCTGATTATTTTCGAAATCAAATATCTGTATTTATTTAAATGAACAATTCAATAAAATAATACGCGAGGACGAGAGAAAAGAAAAGAAAAAAAAACACGAACAATAAAAAACACTAACAGATGTTCGTTCGCAGTTTGCGAACTCTTGAGTAAAGCGACAAGAAAATAAAAACCGACAATGCGAAATTAAATCTTAAGTATTGTATGAATAAGAAAACCGCGTAGGAAACGATGTTACGATTAACCGATGTTTAGTAACAGCGTTGCGACTAAACGACGATCCGGTTCGAAGGACCAAAAAAAATGTTTGAATTTAACGACGAAGTCGGCAAACCTTAACGAAATCAAAGGGACACTTACCAAAGTAACTTCCTCCTTTCTTCCCGGTCTGGCCAGACTGATGTGGACTGTATATATGAGTTGCAAAGCAAGCGGTTGTTCTTCGTTTAACATATAACTTTTAAGATGCAGCGACAATTTTACTCTATCTCGGAGGACGTCTCGCGCAAGAGTCCTTTTAAAAAAGTATCCCAAAGAAAAAACTAGTAAGGTTTGCCAACACACTCCGAAATCAACTATATATGACGCAAAAATTAAATTAATTTCTTACTTAAGATTCAATTTACGACATGACAAAATGACCAATTTTAGATTCCCGAAAATTAAATAAATACACAAATTGTTTCAAATAAAATAAAATAAATGAATGAATTCTGAACACCCTCCTTAATAGACTGCTATTCAGTACAAGGGTTAACACGACTGAACGCGTTAATTTATTACCTGCTGAGGACGTGGTTCATCCTGTCGTTCCATCATATATTGCAGTTCCCTATAGGGTTGAGGGTTTGACCTATCAACTCACTAAAATTTTAAATAACGAGAAAATTAAATTTGCAAAACAAACCACTGTACAAGTGGAAAAATTGTTTAGCAAGACTAAGGATAAAACACCTTTATTATCAAAGTCTGATGTCATATATAAGATCCCTTGCTCGGATTGTGAGTTGACTTATATTGGTCAAACGTCACAACTACTTAAGTCCAGGCTCACCCAGCACAGAAGCGATTCAAAACTCAATAAGGGTTCTTGTGCGTTGGCTAACCATGTCCAATCTACAAAACATAATATTAACTATGATGCTGTGGAAGTTTTAGACACAGAAAAACACCATAAAAATAGATTGTTTATGGAGATGTACCACATTAATAAACAACCTTGTCCCATGAACCAACGGACTGATATAAAAGGGTTGAATGCAATCTACACTTACCTCTTACAATTCCCAGTCTCATAGTTCAATTGTTTAATTGCTTGTGTGCTGAATTTGTAAATTTTGTCAGATTTTCTGTAACAAGTGGGTGGTGTTAAAATATTGCCACAATTTTAATTTTTAATTTTGTATTTTATCCTTACTTCCTTAAAAAATTTTATTGTACAAAAAATTGAGAATTTTGCGTTTTTTGTTCATTGTGAATTTTAAAAATTTCTTATAATATAACTTTACATTTTAAGCCATTTAATAGTTACTAACTGCAGTTATTAGACGTATGGAAAATTGTTTTATTATTTGACATATTTAATTGACGTATTTTATTAGTTTATTTATTGTTTTAACTTGTTTACGTTTCCATGTCGGTTTGTTACACAATTTTAATTTTATTCCCTCTTTATATGGTCGACTTATTGATTATCAGGATTGTTCATTAACCTCGTTTTTCTGTAAGTATATTATTTTAGTATATATTTTATTCATAGCTGTAATGAAACTAGTCTCTTTAAGTTATGTTTATTTTGACCGCCCTGAGGAAGGGGAAAAATATCCACGAAATATTGGCTGATGTAATAAAGAATATTCAGTGAGCAGTTCCTATTATTGACCGATAACCCACTAAACCTAATTTATTAAAAATATACGGTCAAGATATATTTTATTTCTATACAGGGTCCTGCAACAGTGCGTCGGGCTTTCCTAGCGCCTTTTTCGTGAGAGATAGAAAAAAATGTTTCGTATAAAAATTTATTGATTTAAAAATCTCTATGCCGTAAAATTATTTTCAAATATACAGGGTGTCCCAATTTTGCGGTATAACAAAAGCAAACATTTTTTTTAATGGAACACCCTGTATATTTTTTCATTTTCTAATTTGGATAATATTTTATTACTTGAACCTTTTTTTAGTTTTTAATTTCGATGTGGCATTTCCGAGTTATTAACGTTCTATTTAAAATTTAAGAAATTTTCTCTTTCCTATGTTTGTTCATAAGTACTGTTTATGTACCAGTGTTAAACATTTTCACATTTGAGGAACCCTGCCTTTGTATCAGACACGCCATTTTCTAAAATTTCAAATTGTCGTAACTCTTTTTTTTTAAATAGAATCATATATTTTTTTAAATTTTATATTATTCTGTATCTAATTTTCTACAAAAAATATTAAGCATACCCTATACCTAAAAGTGATATTTTTCAAGATATAAAAGAATTTATATTTCAAACGGTCCTTGAATGCGAATTTGTTTTTGAATACATGACTGAAAAAATGCATCTGTCAATTAAACAATTAGTTTGACATGTAAATGGGAAGTGTGAATTACAAGAAACAAAAGAAGAAAGCCTATCATCAACGAGGAAAGTGCTATTAACAGCAACTGAGCATCCCAACGTGAACCAAAAAGACATTGGTGAAGGAACTGGCATAAGCGAGAGGTCAGTACAAAGCATTCTGAAGAAAAATCGATATCATGCATATCATATTCAGCTACATCAAGAACTGAGTAATTCTGATTTTCAATTTCGTTCCGAATTTTTTTTTCTAGGGAAGACAGAAAATACAGGAGGATCTTGCGTTTTTCCAATATATTTTATTCACGGATGAGGCGTCATCCCATAACAACGGATCTGTCAATAGGTACAATTTTCACTATTATTTAACTGATAATCCGCATGTTATGAGACAAGTTGATCATCAGCATCGAATGTCTGGGGCGGAATTTTTGGAAACCATGTAGTAGGTCAACATTTCTTCGAGGGCCATCTCAGTAGGTCTATGTATTTGTACTTCTTGCAAATTGAATTACCTGGAACGTTAGTTAATATACCCTAACTAACAAGAAACAGTGTGTGGTTTTAACAAGACGGAGCACCTGCCCAATTTTCACAAGACGTGAGGGCATTTCATTTTTCCCAACCAATGGATTGGTAGGAATGGACCCACCAAATGGCCTGCTAGATCTCCGGATCTAACAAACCTGAGATTGTTTGTAAGGAATCACCAACAGCACCAATGATTATGCACCAACGAATTGTGGAAAGGTCTTTTCAGCGGCGAATTAATTTGTGTCTAAATGAAAATGGAAGACATTTTGAACATTTACTGTAGTATCGTCTCTCTTTTGTATTAATAATTTTGTTATCTTTCACTTCTTTGGAATAAAATAATGAATCGTTTCTGTTTATCTCACATTGACACTTACTTACAATTTGTTAGTTACTTTGTCTCAGCATGATTAACTCCGTACATGGAGTATAATTAAATGGTTATTTTTGTGAAAACTATTAAATATCTCAACAACTATGGGGTTTAGACATATTATTATTTGCAAAGTTTGGCATTTCTTTCTAATCTAATCGAATAATAAGAAATATAATTGTTTTCGCCTATCTGGGTAGCGCTGAGCATAAATTCTTTATTTATTTATTTATTTGCTTGTTTTAATTCTGTGCTAACATAAAAACCTAATACATACAAAAATAATATAAATAATATTCATCCAAAATTTAGAATGCACGAGAATTGGGCAGAGTTCATCCTAGATGATCTTCCACTCGTACCCTACTTCTTCTGCTGACGCTTCTGTCGTACAGGAATTCATCAGAAACCATTGAACCATATTTAGGTTTATTTTTGCCAAATATTCCGGCATTTTTGTCCCTGATGTGGGAATATGTCAACTTGACATATTTGCAAACAAATAATTCCATCTTCTCCAGTAGCATATATCACATTAATTCTTCTCAAAAATTGCATTGTTATAATCACCTACAATGCAACCATACATACTAAACTTATTGTTTAATCGACAGATGCATTTTTTTTCAGTCATAGCTATCTATTCAAAAACAAATTCGTATTCAAGAACCGTTTGAAACATAAATTCTTTTATATCTTGAAAAATATCACTTTTAGGTATAGGATATGGTTAATATTTTTTGTAGGAAATTAGATGCAGAATAATATAAAATTTTAAAAAATATATGATTCCATTTAAAAAAAAAGAGTTACGACAATTTGAAATTTTAGAAAATTGTGTGTCTGATACAAAGACAGGGTTCCTCAAAAGTGAAAATTTTTAACCCTGGTACATAAACAGTACTTATGACCAAACATAGGAAAAAGAAAATTTCTTAAATTTTAAATAGAACATCAGAATTATTTTTTTTTGTGAACCTCCGCTGTTTACATTTTTTTTCAGAAAAACGTCAATAACTCGGAAATGCCACATCGAAATTAAAATCCATAAAAGGTTCAAGTTATAAAATATTATTCAAACTAGAAAATGAAAAAATATACAGGGTGTTCCATTTAAAAAAATGTTTGCTTTTGTTATACCGCAAAATTGGGACACCCTGTATATTTGAAAATAATTTTACGGCATAGAGATTTTTAAATCAATAAATTTTTATACGAAACATTTTTTTCTATCTCTCACGAGAAAGGCGCTAGGAAAGCTCGACGCACTGTTGCAGGACCCTGTATATACAGGGTGAGTTTTTTTCGATGTTCTATATGGGGATCTTGAAAACTATGAGAGATAGAGAAACGGTTAAATGGGGAAAGAAGTACAGATTTACGAGACGAATTAAATTGCACTTTCAAAGTTTTCAAAAAAGTCAAGGGTAACTAGATATTTTGAAAAAAGTAAAAAGTGTCAATTTTTTCAAATCAATATATCTCAGTTATTATAACAGATAGAAAAAAACTGTAAAGGACAAAGTTTTAGATAATTTTACGCAGATTGATAAAAAATAATCAGAAAATTTTTATCGCTATTATTTTCCGAGATATGACGCAAACTTACATTTTTTTAAATGGAAACCATAGTTGGCTATGGCCTCATTCAAAAGGTATTTTTTTTCTCTTTAATGCAATATGACATACGACATAGTTAATTCTAAAAATAAGTGAGTTATAGTCATTTTAAATTTTATTATAAATAAAAAATGGGTAGCCATGAAAAAGATGAAAGTAAAACAATTGCAGTTGTTTATAATAATAGCAATATTGTAATCATTAGTTCTACAAAAGTTAAACAAAAATGAAAAACCAGCATAAAAATAATAATTTTGTAATTATCAAATGGCCTTCTGTATGTGGTATAAACCCATTTGTCAAGAGGATAATACGTCTCTTACAAAAATATTATGAACAGATGAATCGCGATTCACTAATTGTTGTATTTTTAATCGCCACAATGAACATAGATGAATTCGAGAGAATCCACGAGAAGTTTCACAGAGAAAACTACAAATTAATATTGCTATTATTATAAACAACTGCAATTGTTTTATTTTCACCTTTTTCATGGCTACCCATTTTTTATTTATAATAAAATTTAAAATGATTATAACTCACTTATTTTTAGAATTAACTATGTCGTATGCCATATTGGATTAAAGAGAAAAAAATTACCTTTTGAATTAGGTCACAGCCAACTATGGTTTCCATTTAAAAAATGTAAGTTTGCGTCATATCTCGGAAAATAATGGCGATAAAAATTTTCTGATTATTTTTTATTAATCTGCATAAAATTATCTAAAACTTTGTCCTTTACAGTTTTTTTCCATCTGTTATAATAACCGAGATATATTGATTTGAAAAAATTGACACTTTTTACTTTCACTATGATTTCATTAAAACAAAATTACCTTTTAAGTCTAAACTTTTATACACCGAAACAGATTCATTAATTTATCAATTTAATGTAGATATATACGAAATTATGAAACAAAATTTAAATAAATTTGATACCTCTGACTACAAATACAATAACATTTACAACATACCATTAGTTAATAAAAAAGTATTAGGTCTTATGAAAGATGAAAATAATGATAAATGATGAAATTGTTTGACGATAAGACGTTGTGTTGTATAAAATTATATAACTGTGGTTATATTTGTAACATTTTAATAATTATTTGTGCATATTTTCATTCACAATAATATATTAGTTCATTAAGAGAGTGAGTGAGGCGCCAAATGAAGCAAAACATGCTTTAAAATTTTAATTTATTTAATATTATTCCCACGGCCGAAAAACACCAAACCTTCCATCGGGTACATCGGGAACGCCTTGAAACAAAAAAAAATAGTAGTAGTAGTAGTGTTAGGCTATCGACCACGTGGTCCTTCCGCTATGTGTCATTTGTGTATTTGTGTGTGTGTAAATGAGCTTGTTACTTTAAAGCAAAAAAATATATTAATAGAAAAATACCTAATACTGTACCTTATATTATCTTTATTTTCAAGTATAAAGCCTCATTGTGGTCTTGATCAATTAATAATGAAGTATTGATTTATAAATTTTGTTTTCATTGTTGCCACAGAAACGTATTAATTAATTAAACAAAAAATATATTTCCTGCATACCTAACGGTTGGGGCAAGATATTATTCGCCTGGGGAATGCCTCCGTCCTCTTCGTCTAAAATATATACACATGAATAAAATTACTCACACTTCTACTATCTCTGTTTGCTGATTTAGAATTTTAGAAATTATTATTTATATTAAGTAATTAATTTTTATAATACCTCCATACCTAGAAGTTCGGGTAAGGGTGCCTGAGGATAGTCGTCTTCGTCTAAAATATATAGAATGTTTAACATTATTCGCAGTTCAAGTCACTCTGTTTTTTAAATTATAATTATTGTAAAGATTTATTTCTTATAACATTATTATTTTGTTATAAAAGAGGAATAATAATAAAATGTATTGTAGTCCTTTACGTTGCTGTAGAAAATTATCTTATAATTAGAAAAATATGAAAACATTTCGTAAATTTACAACAATGAGGTCTTACTAAGACTTGCTTTGAGAAAAAGAAAATACTAGTGCTATTAAATTAAACTTAGGACTGTATACTAATTGTATTATATATGTATTTGTGAGTTATGTGAAGTTTACTATTTAATTAAATAAACACAATTTTATTTCTTAGTTCGCTATTTTATTTAATCACTAAATGTACATTTCGAACATTATGTGTTATCAATAGTTAACTGGAGTAAGTAACACGTTAACAATTGATAATGAACACAGTGTTCGAAATGTATATTTAGTGATTAAATAAAATAGTGAAGTAAGAAATATAATTGTGTTTATTTCATTGTATACTAATTAATAACAACAATAAAATTATTTTGCTTCTTCGCCTAATAATTAAGAAAAGATGAATTGCAGGAGGTATTAATATGCATTTCAATTACTAAAAATACAAAATACCGTACCTCGCCGTGGCAATATGTTGTTAATAAGGTGGTTAGTATAATGGCCGACTTAATTTAAGAATGCTCCAACATCCCCGGTTATTTGTTAATTCTCTTGTGCAGCAACTATAAATAAACACATATTGTTAGAAGACGATTTTATTATATTTTTTTTTCTACTTACTTATATTGGCATCAAGCAATAGATATTTTCTCTTAGGCTGGTGGGGTTGTTCCACATTACTCAATATTCTCGTCAACTTGAGGACTGTACTGTTGTCATGGCCTTGGATATAATTCGTAAATACCCAAAAATTATGATGCCTAGGAAGAGCTGAATCCAGTATTTTGTGAAAGCTTTCAACGGCGTTATTTGTCCGATAAGGATCATCAAAAACTGATATGTCGGCGCTACCCCACTGACGCCTCCAGTATATACAAAACTGATGCGCATTTTCGGGAGTTAATGCCGTAAGAGCTTCTGCTAATAATTGTGTTCCTTCCTCTATACTATAGGACGGCAATAATGTCAAAACCATATATTTACGAATTATATCTCGGGCATTTTGGTATATCCCCAGGTACGATCTGAAATAAAGTAAAATAAAATGTTTTATTCCATTTTTCCAAAATATTATTTCCTTAAATAAATAATTTAATCTTATTGAAATAAAATTGTACTAACTTTTAAGCAATACTGCGTGAGCATAGTGGAACCAGCATCCATATAATCTTGCTTGCGGGAATGTTGTGCGAGCAGCTTCTCTTAAGGGGCCCTCGTAGTCGGCCATTATGCTATGAACTTAATTTCTACAATATGAATAAATTACAGAGTATTGAACATTATCATTTTAATATATTCTTACTCCCAAAATATTTCTCAAATAGCCAAATATTCCCAGGTATGTTACTGTGGTCCTATTTCCCATTAAACAATATACCAATGGAAATGCCTAAAAACGAAATGTATTTTAATTATTTTGTATAAAAAATTCAATTCAAACATTTCATCTACACTAATGTATAAGGTGATCTTACCATTTTTTTGTACATTATGTGTACTGTGAGAAATTGGATTGCCCCACCCGCCTTGGGCACCACTCTAAAGGTGTCGTCGATCGCGAGGTTTATATTTTGATCCCTCGCGATCCCTCTTAATGCATTGAGCATCCGGTCGGACACCCAAATTAATGCATTTACATGCAAAAATGTCCTAATGAACAAGTTATTGACTGTGTCTCTGCCCAGATGCTAATATCTGGAAACAGACTATATTTAGCAATTTATTTATATGTTTAAAATATACACCTTACTCCGACCTTCCTAGTAATTCAAAGGCATTTTCTAGGGACGTTGGTGCCTGTGGCGTAGCCATCATTCTTCGCCTGTACATTCGAGTTTTCGAATTCTTTGCACTTATAAGGCTTGCTCCTAGTAATTATAGAAATATTACAATTAAAAAAATATATGAACAATAAATGTATTCCCACAGAGTTCATTAAAATAATCTAGCAAAGATAAAAAAGGCAAAAATATAATATTTATAACTGTAATGTTTATTCCATAACAATTGTCATTTTTAATAGACATAATAATATAAAAAATAATAAAAATTAATTAAAAATTACTTCGGATTACATCAGTTTACCGTGTAAAGCATTTTTCTCGTTTATAGAGTTTAATAGTTCGGTTGTTTAATTCATCTACCGGACTATTAAACTATACATACCAGAAAAAAGAAATTATACAGAAAAATGATCAATAATGTGTTCAATAAACAAAACTAAAAAAAACTTATGGTCTTATGTAAATAATATGTACAATAAACCAAAGAAAATTTGTAATTTGTATAATATATTATCTATCATTATATTGCTAATGAAGTTGATGCACACTAACTACACTGGGATTAGTGAAATATAAAGTAAATGAAGAAAACGGAATGAAAAGTAATTTTTATTACCCCAACGTATAAAATAAAAATTATACATGTTACAAATTTAAATCTAAAAAAGACCTGTTTTTGAAACACGTCCCTAAATTAAAAAAATAAGTCATTCACTTATCAACTAAACGTGCTAGAAGCTGTACAAATGAAAAATCTCCAAATTAATTTAATGAACTTCGATATTAGTCGACTACAAAATATATTGTTAGAATTTATTCCTTAACCTTAATCCAGGTTTTTTAATACCGCGTTTTTAATTACCATCCTTAAATAAATTCCTCCTAGTAATTACTGCACTATCCGACCGATTTGCATATACCTTTTTTAATGTAATTCCTCTACACCCCGGTTTTAATTCACATATTAATAGGAGCAACTATATTAATAATAAAAACAATACATACCTCCAGGATAATTTTTTTCTTCCTCCATTAAAATTTCTCTATAAGTCTGAAGCGAACCCGCACTCTTTTCACGAATGCTTTTACAAAAGCGATTTTTTTCCACCTCATTATTATTTGGTGGATGTACATGGTTTCTCCCCAAATTAAAAACGTTATTAATTGTCCGACAAGTTGCCAGACAATCTTCATTGCGGCACTTGAAGTAAACAGTATTACATATACCACGTATACTTTTTTTATGTAAATGTACATGTCCTGCACATAATACATTTTGCTCGCATCTCTGTTAATTTACATGTTAAATGTTCGAAACTTAAGGAAGGAATGAAATTATTTTTTCTCAAAAGAAAACATCTGCAGAATATTTGTCCTTGTTATTTGTGGATACCTAAAAAATCGGTACGTTTAAACAAAGCTGACCTCTGGCTGCTTAAATGTTATTCATAGGGTTACTCCCTATTTTACTAATACAGGAAAAAATACATTGTTCTAAAAATACTTGAAATTTACATTCCTTTTACTCAAACCTATTGAATTATCTACCCAGGCATCAACGTAAATAATCGTGCAGGGGACGCTTTAGTAACACTAATAACAAATGCTTGACATTAAATTCAAACTAAATCATAATTAAAATTGTTATTAATATGATGAATAAATCAGCAAAATATTCTATATATACAAGAAATACATTTTCAAAATTATTTTGCCACAATGAGCTCATAATGTGCTTTGAATATATATCAAATGAAAATATTATTGCGTGCTCATTCACAATTATTTCAATTACTTTATTTTGATTTTATTCTTGTGGTTTATTATCGAGTATTTCGAATGAACAATGATACAAATACAAAAAAAATTATTGACAAATATGTACATTTAAATAATAAATAATGGATGAGCTGTTAGTATTTCTGCCTAAATATACAAATATAAATTTTATTTTTCACTCTTCCGACAATAATTTCAGCAGTTTAGTCCGTTTGCAAAATAATTACAATCATTTCTTTTAAAAAATATAATCAATTTCCATTCTGCTTTTAAATATATTTTGCTAAAATAATGCCAATATCTACCACTTCACTTTTAATGGATGTTAATGGGTGTTACACTTAAATGTGAAAAATATATATATTTTCTTATATTTGTATATAATTGTTCATTTGAAATATATTGCATTTATCTGTAAAATAATACAATTATTTTTTTTCTTTTATCTATCTATCTATTCTATCGGTATTTATTGTCAAAATAGGGACAAGGGCCATATAATAAAGAGATTTTTTAGAGCAGGCTGGATGTAGTTATTCCAATTCAGATAATTCTTCAGAGGGAAACAAAGATGAACCATCGAAAACAAAACGTAAAGAAACTTGGATTAGGCAGTACGATCCTGATTATATGAGGTATGGATTCTCAATGAAATCTGGCACAGAAACTCAACCTATTCCATAGTGTGTTATTTATCAAACGGGTGTATGAAGCCTTCTCTTTTGAAGAGACATTTATTAGCGAAACATTCCAATTAAAAAGATAAACCAGTTGATTTTTATTAAAGAAAACATTCAGAATTGTCCACTCAAAAAGCAGCTGTGTTCTCTTTTAGTAACATAAACACTAATTGTGTTCAGGCATCATATTTAGCAAGTTTGCGTATAGCCAAGTGTGGGAAAGCACACACAATTGGAGAAACATTGTTGCTACCTGCAACTACGGATATCGTCAAATCGGTGCTAGGAGATAAGGCAGATAAGGAAATTGAAAAAGTTTCCCTGTCCAGCAATACTGTTAAACGGCGAATAGAAGATATGGCATTACAGATTGAAAGCATTTTAATCAAGAGAATAAAAGAAAGTCAATTTTATTTTCTGCAACTAGACGAAAGTACTGACGTCTCCAATCTGGCACAATTACTTGTGTATGTTAGATTTGATTTCAATAATGAAATACAAGAAGAAATATTATTCTGCAAATCGTTATCTTATCTTATCGAGAACAACTTCGAATGAAATATTTAAAATAATTAATGGTGCTCGAGCTATAATTGGAAATTTATCCGGCGTAGTGACTAGAATTAAAGAAGTAGCACCGAAATGCAAATCTACGGATTGTATTATTCATCATGAAGCCTTAGCCACAAAAAAATATGCCTGTAAATTTAAGAAATGTTGTCAAGGAGCCATAAAAACAGTTAATTTTATAAATCTGAAGCGCTTAATTCCCGCCTATTTACAATTCTATGCAATGAGATGGCGAGTATTCATAAAACACTTTTGCTTCACACCGAGGTACGATGGCTCTCACGAGGAAAAGTCCTCAGTCGACTTTTTGAGTTACGCTTCGAGGTATCTATTTTTCTTAAGGATTCTGGAGATTCCAAAAAAGATAATTTTGCCAATGAGAATAGGTTATTCAGACTAGCGATTTAAATTTAAGTTTATAAGGAAGTAATAATTAAAGAAAAAATAAAATATTAGCATTTAAAAGAAAACTGCAGTTAATGATACAGCAATCAGAGAAAGGAAATATTATTATGTTTTTTTCTCTCTGCAATTTTGCTGAAGAAAACAATTTATCAGTATCAAACTGTGTGATAAACGACATTAAGCAACATCTAATATCAATGTCAGATTGGTTTGAAAAATATTTTACAGAAGATTTTACTTCCCAAAATTAGATTCGTAATCCCTTTATATTCATTGCCGAAGTTCCGGATGACCTAATTGCTAAAGAATCCT
Organism: Ontholestes murinus; assembly: GCA_963969525.1. Taxonomy (NCBI): domain Eukaryota; kingdom Metazoa; phylum Arthropoda; class Insecta; order Coleoptera; family Staphylinidae; genus Ontholestes; species Ontholestes murinus. Next base: position 37,389,960 of record OZ018390.1, read on the forward strand.
TCATATACCTCATAAATGACGGTGGTTCGAAATTAAAGTTTGAGAGCACAAGCTTATTTTCATTTCCATTCAGTACAACATATTTATGCGAAACTGGGTTTTCAACTATGGCAGCAATGAAAAACAAATATAGATCATTGCTCAATATTGAGCCTGATCTTCGCCTGAATTTGACAACAATTTATCCCGATATTTCTACGCTGGTAAAATGTAAACTGGCGAACCTTCACATTAATTGCAATAATTATTATAATATCGTTACACATTACATACATTTATATTTAGTATAATAAAAGTATTTACGAATTTAATTGGTTTTATTGCAATTGGATACCACCATGCCGCAATGTCGTTTTTCTGTGCCCGCCTCGAAACAGATTTTAACTAAATTAAATTTTTCAAAGGAAAGAAAAATAAATGGTATCGTTTAATTTTCAATTGACAAAGTCTGAACTATAGATAAATACATCTATATATTTAATTTTGTTATTTATTTCGTTGAAATCTTTTTCAAGGTAGGCCCATAAAATGACAATACTTTAGCATGCTGTACATATAGAGTTGCATTCTGGTTTTCCAAAGTTTTTGCCAAAAAATGGATCTTCAATAAATTGAGCGCTAGGGATAATTTTTTTTTGTTCGACAAAGTTTTTGAGAAAAAAATAAGGCTATTACTTGAATTTGCGAAATATTTACACTGGTACGCGACCATATTGTCTATTAACTACCGGTACAACATATTCAAAAGGTTGGGAATCTCTGGTATATACCATAAGCCGTAACGCAGTTCGTCTATCTGGCAATATTGAAGAACAATCGCAACTCAAAATCCAAAACTCAAATACCAGTCGGTTCTTACCGGACACACACAACCGTCCACGCCGGAGGCTTGACACCAAGAGACAGAAAAATTCGCCCGTTCTTCGCGCTCGCGCTGCGTCTCCGCATCTCGAATTTCGGCTCGCAAAAATAATCCATAGGCGTAGCAGCGGTACGGCCAAATCACAAATAATTAACGAAAAATATATACTTTGCCATTTATAAAGTGACCGTTACACAACCTAATCAAACAGTTGAAGATGTATTTACAAGAGATGTTTCAATAAAACCTAATCAAACATTATAAGATGAAATTAAAACACTTTAACTTTGTTTGTATAACACTGTATTTATTTTGTGACTATAGTTTCGGTAACCAAACGTACCATTATCAAACATAATGGTACGTTTACTTACCGAAACTATAGTCACAAAATAAAGAAGTATCATGAATTATAACGATCAACCAATTGAATATATTCACTGAGATGATCCTAATAAACTTGTACATCTATTAAGACTTTTACTTGCTTCACAAGAAGCTGGAAATAATTCACATCATAATGAAATTCAGAGTATTATCGAAGAATTGCGCGAAGCTAAAATTATCTTATTTTTTTTACTTCACTTTAAAAAAATAAAAAAATAAAAGTGCAGTAAAGAAATAACAAAGTATTTAATTATATAGTGATAACTTCACACAACTCACATAAAATCGTGAATATTGAAATTTAGTTTAGTTCTGCAATGACTCTCAAATAAGTTAGGTCGTCATATTGAAACTGAAAAATATAGATAAATTGCATGGAATTGTAAATTTTATTATTTCAGGTCAATCGGTTTATCCTACTGATAAAAACTATTTTTGAATATTTTACAATATTCAGAAGATAGTTTATAAAATCCTATAAAAAGTGTAAAATTCTAAAATTTACTTTATTTCCACCAAATTTGACTGGTTAAAAATATAATCATCAAAATTTAGCAACTTTAATTTTACACAAAATAGCGAATTAAGTATTGAAAAAGTATCTGATATTAAAACAATTTTTGTTGAATTACTAATAAAATATCCGTTAATAAAAGATGAATAAAAAGTGACAACTCATAGATGAATTACATAAACCTGCACATTACAAAGAAGGCATGTAATTTTAAAAGGTCTAAATGATTTATATCAAGCTGATTTAGTTGAAATGATTCCGTATGCTAAGCAAAATCGTGGATTTAAATATATATTAGTAGTAATTAATGTATCTTCAAAATTTGTATGGACAGAACCGGTTAAAAACAAAACATCTCTTGAAGTTGTTAATGCTATAAGGAAGATATTACTTAAACCAAATATTCCAAAAAAATTGCAAACTGATCAAGGAAAAGAATTTTATAACATAGATTTTTTAAAATTAATGCAAAAATTAAATATAAACCACTATGTGCTATGAAAGCTTCAGTTGTTGAACGAGTTAATCGTACTCTAAAATCTATAATGTGGAAAGAATTTAGTTTGCATGGTTCTCATAAATGGATTAATTTGCTGCCAGAAATTACTGTAAAATATAATAATACAAAACATTCTATAATAAGTGTGAAACCAGTTAATGTATGTTTAAAAAGTGAGCAAAAGTTATTAAACAGCGTGAATAATAACATTAAATAAACATTAGATAATAAATATAAAGTGGGAGATTATGTACGTATTAGTAAATATCGTAAAATATTCGATAAGGGTGATACAACAAACTGGTCAAATAAAATTTTTAAAGTTCGTAAAGTGCAGCTGACACATCCTACAACGTATCTTTTAGAGGATATTGAGGGGCAGCCGATTTTAGGTGGATTTTCTGAGTTAGAGTTACAGCATGTTAAGAAACCTGATTTTAATTTGGTTGAGAAGGTGATCAGAAATGGTTGGGATATCCATCATCTCCAAACAGTTGGATAAAGAAATCTGAAGTGGAATAATGTACGGGCCTAAACATCAAGTTGTATACTGTTTACTTTGTAATAAATGGTGTCAATACATTTAGAACATGTCTCAACTTTTAAAACTCATACACTAGTAGCACTAAGTTGTTTGTTAATATGCATGCCATGTTTACTTAAATAATGCAAAGATATTAATCATTACTGTGCTAGTTGTAATCAGCTTTTGGGTAAAGTTTGTATTAAGAATCATGTTATTAATTGTTAATTTTTTAAATAAAATTGGTTTAAATACAATATGTATTTTATTTATCCTCCGCTGAAATCGCTCTCTATCCATCCTCACTTGAATCCAATATAAATGATCCTCTTGGTATAATCCTATTTTAGAATAGTACGTTTCGCTTATATCACAAAATTGCACTGTTTTCATTTCTTTATTTGCAAATACGTCAATATAATAATAACAAACAATAAAATACAAAATGAATATAAAACTAATATTTCATTTACACAAGTTAAATGTCAAATATTTGTTGTTTTTTAAATAAAATCCTTTAATTCCAGAGAACATGAGGATGGAAAAGTTGTATAATTTATAAACATTCGAATCAAGTTATCAGGCCAAGATTCGTTTTTATTAAAACATGCAAAACAATCAGTTGCATCAATCGGTTTCGAAATATGTAGCGTTTGATTAATTACTGCGTACAGTAACATATATAGATAGAATCTATATAATGACTAAGGCACTAACATCTCACTATGAGGCTAATATAAAAATAAGACACTAATCGATTAATAAGGAGCAAAATTTGCACAAATGTTTTATCAGATTTAGCACAATTCATTTTGGGTAAGCTTAAAACATTAAGTTCAAAGGTTCAATTTATTTTCTCCTTAATATAATTGATAAACTTATTTACTTAAATTTAATATACACATTTTTCTTGCAATTAAATTTATGTTTTCTAAATATAAAATATCTTGTTTAATTTGATGAAATTTCTCTCAAACACCGCAATCCGTTTCACTAAAGAATCCTTTGATTTCCGTCTTGAAGTCATCTTTACGCTTCTTGAAGGTTCTTGAAGAAAACTGATGGATATTCCTCTTCCGTTTTCTTAATATGTAGAAGAAATATCTAGTTTTATTAAGAATCATATCATTGCTCTTTTAAAGTCGGCATCACGGAGTCGGATATCAATGTCTTTCTTCATGCTGACAAATGGCCTAAAAGTGTTATCGTCCGCCAGTTTAAAAATCGCTCATGAAAACTTAAATCATTTCAAGGCGAAGTTGATAATTTTAAGATATTAGAAATTGGTGCATCAGAAAAATCACAAAGCACTGTGAATTTTTTAGGGATGGACCAGAAATCCCCGCCAACCAATTCTATCATCAAAGATCATCTATCAACGGTTTAAAAATCTTTTATCAAAATGTTCGTGAGTTACGCACGAAACTTTCCACAGTTAAGGCAGTATCATTATTTAATCATGAGATAATCGTTCTTAGTGAGACTTGGCTGTGCGATGACATATTTGACGCAGAAATTGGTTTTGATAATTACAATATTTACCGTTGTGATCGTAATCCTTCCGTCTGTGTAAAACAGCGTGGTGGTGGAACACTTATAGCGGTAGCTCGTCATATCAAATCGCATCTAGTCAGCACTATTTCTGAATATCGTGATGAACTTATTGTATCTATTCGTGTTGGTCAGCAAAATGTGCTCCTAGGGGCAATTTATATTCCGCCTAATTCTCATCTCTCAACATACCAACAACATTGTTCTTCCGTGGAGCACTTTGCTGATATGTTACCCGACCATCAAGTGTGTATTATTGGCGACTATAATCTTCCTAATGTGACATGGCTTACTGGAGATTACGGTGTATATACTGACTCTAGCAACTCGATGGCTATTTTAATTGCAGAGACATTTGGATTCATTAATGCTTTTCAAGTTAATAATATTACTAACAACAATTCGGTACTGCTCGATTTGATATTTTTACAGACAATTTCGGTTGAGAAGTTTGAGATAAACCATCCTGCTCTGGAACTAATTATGCACTTTAAAACAAGCACCATGGAAGAGTCTGTTTGGAATGCTAAAGTCAAGTATGATTTCAAAAATTTAGATTTTCCAAGTCTTAACAATACTTTTATTAATATACATTGGGATTCCTTGTTTGCCGGCAAAAATTCAGATGAACAAGTAAATATCTTTTATAATGTAATCTATGACTCAATTAATAGTTTTGTTCCTATGGTCGAAATTAAAAGTAATCCAAAAGTAATTCTAAAAAAGAAATTACACTCAATATATAAACAATCTAATTTAGAGTCAGACTATGATGCCTTCAAAACAGCTCGAACTAGGTGCAAAAATTTAACAAAAATATGTTATTATAATTATCTACAAACACTTGAAGCATCTATCACAGGTGATACTAGTCTCTTCTGGAAGCATGTTAAATCTAAACGTTCACAATCTATGCTTCCCAATTCTTTTGAACATAATGGCAGTATAATTAGTGAGGAAGAAGACATTGTGAATTCCTTTGCATCTTTCTTTGGGTCGGTATATAAAAACTCTAGTCACATAACCGTGTTGGATACGGGTGATTCTCACTTAAATTTACATTCTATGCCGGATATTGGCATATCAGCCATTTTGGAAGAACTTTCTCATCTAAAGCCCAACAATTCTATGGGATCTGATGGATTGCCAGGTATTTTTCTCAAAGAGTGTGCGTTCACTTTCTCGCCCTCTTTGGATTATTTTTAAGAATTCACTGAAATGTGGTGAATTTCCCAGTTATTGGAAACACGCACTTATCACCCCCATTCATAAAAATGGGAACAAAAATCATATTAAAAACTATCGCCCCATTTCCATCCTGTCTCATATTCCTAAGATCTTTGAAAAACTTATAACTACTTATATCTCCGAGGCAGTTGACTGTTTAATAGCAAAGCAGCAACACGGTTTCAGACGTGGTTGTTCAACCGCTACTAATTTGTTAATATATATTGATTTTATAACGAAAGCTTTGGATATGGGCCAACAGGTTGATTCCATATACACCGACTTCGCCAAAGCTTTTGATACCGTCGATCATGGTGTACTATTAATAAAATTGAGTAACATAGGTATTCACGGTCCACTTTTTAATTGGACCCGTTCTTATTTAAGTGGAAGAACACTAAGTGTTCAGATTGGTAATTATTGCTCCCAATTAGTTCAAGCGTCCTCCGGTTTTCCCCAGGGTTCACATCTAGGTCCTCTCCTATTCAATATTTTCATTAATGACGTGGTTGATTGTTTTAAGCATAGTTGCTGCCTGTTGTTTGCAGACGATATAAAAATATTTACAGCTTTTCCAGAAAATAACTCCCATCTTCTTCAACAAGATATTGATTCAATAATTAGTGTACAATAAATAAAATTCACCTAAATATTGACAAATGCAACGTAATAACATTTGCTAAAATCAAATCGCCAACTTATTGTAACTACACTATCGATAATGTTCCTCTTACCCGAGTATATTCTATAAAGGACCTAGGTGTAGACCTGACTGGAAACTTTAGCAAAAAATTTCTAAAATAACATCCAAAGCATTTCAAATGTTAGGGTTTATTAGAAGAAATACTCATGAATTTCGAACTGTATTCACAATAATAAACTTATTTGTTACATTAGTCTGTCCGCATTTGGAGTATTGCTCAGTTATTTGGTGCCCTTATACATCAAAGGAAATCCAGGCGCTCGAGCGGGTACAGCGAAAATTTATAAATTTTTTAAAATTCAAATTTTCTCTTGAGGGCGATTACCTTGATACGCTTCGTCAATTTAACCTTGATACTTTTGTGCGTAGACGTTTTAATAGTGATGTTCTGTTCATCCACAAGCTCCTTCATGGCTCCATAAATTGTCCGACGTTACTTAAGGCCATTGACTTTCATGTACCATCTAGGCTGCTGAGATCTAGTCAGATATTATATATTCCTACTAAAAAACGGACTATGGAAGGAACTATGGTGTTCCTAGATTACTGAACAATTATAATATGTGTGATGTTGACTTTACTCAATTAAGTTTGAATAGACTGCGGTCATACCTTAAAACGTGCACTATATTTTAAGTTATTTTGTTAAATCACTTTGTATTGATTTTATTTGTCCTGTTGTTTTTAATTATGGTTAATTTTCTGTTTATTTTAATATTTCATTATTTTACTGTTGTTTTTAAATTATAAAATGTAGACCCTAGTTTTAGTGTATATTTAAGTTTTTAATTTGTATTTTTATCATCACATGACCTACCGTAAATAAATAAATAAATATAAATACAGAGCCCTTTCTTATTTTATCATCAAAATCATTTTCACTGAGATTAGAAAATCAAGAAGGTAAAATTAGAACTCAAGTTCACACTTTAAAGCTGCACGAAATTTTGATTTGATTTTCTTTACACTGATAATTTGGTATTTTTTTTCAACTTGCAAATCTTTCACTTTCACAAATTGTTTAATTTCACCAATTTCGATTAATTTGTTTAAGAAACTCATTGTAGATGTTAGTTTTCTCAGTTAATTCACAGAACCCGAGCAATAATCCAGGCCCTGATGGCATTCCACTTAATTTTATTAATAAGTTCGTTTGTTTTTTTATTTTTACCTATACTCTTGACGAAGGTGTTTTCATGTTGTTTGGAAACGAAGTTATATAACTCTTATATTCAATCTACTATATATAAACTGTTTGATAAGCTAATATATGAAATTGGGTTGGGTGACTCGCCAAATTATAACAGAGCAACAATATAATTACCGAATTGGTAGGTCCACAACTACAAATTTGTTAATTTTTCATTCGAATGTCATCTACGTGGATATTTCTAAGGCTTTTGACAGGGTCACGTTACACTAATATCTAAATTAAAATCATCTGGTTTTAGTCAGTCCATTATTGTATGGTTTCAATATGTAAAAATTAATAACCATCTATCTAAAATCTTTTATATTCCTTCAGATATACCGCAAGGGTCGCATTGTGGCCCTTTATATTTCTTCTGTTTATAAATGACATACTCAATTTTTCTGCTATTTGCATATGCTTTGAATATTTTCAAAGAAATACGTACTATTGAGAATTGTAGACTCCTTCAATCCTAATATGTATAATTTTAACATTGAAAAATATAAATTTATTACTTTTACTATGAATAAACTATTTTCACTGTTTTTATTATTGTATTATTATAATGCAGTGATTGATAAAGTCAACATATTTAAGGATCTCGGTGTCTGGTTTAATAATGAAATAAGGTTCGATTACCATATTGACTACATTTGTAACCAGGCTGCTAAAATGTTAGGTTTTATTAAGCGTATGTTCAGAGACTTATCAGCATTGTCTATTAAAATTTAAATGGATACTTTTCATATGTTCGCTTGCACCTTGAGTACGTACGCCTCTAGTGTTTGGTCGCCTCATTAATTAAAATATAGTAACCAAATAGAAAATGTACAAATGCGTTCAAATTTATGTCTTTTATGTTATGTTTTCATTCAAGAGTGAGTAGTGAATTTGTAATTTATTATTTACATATTGATATGACATGATATGTCAATTTTGTATTAAGTTATAAATGGTGAGATTCAATGCTGTCATTTTGTTTATGCCGAGTTTCTACATCAGATTTGGCAATCGTCATAGCCGACATACGCCTATTTTTTGTATGAATTTTCATAAGACAAATTATGGGTATAATAGTCCTACAAATCGTTTCATGTGCACATGCGATTCGTTATTAACGATTAGTAGGTTTGACTTATTTTGTAATTCTTTGGCTGCTTTTCTGAAGACCATTAAATATTTGAAGTTTTGTCACTAGCATTGTTTAACTTAATTTAATGCACTTCTGTTGGCTGTTTTGCTTTAGTTTTAAGTCTTTATATTTAATTTATTTTATATCTATCTATATGTTTTAATTTAATAATAATAATAGCTTTATTTCACATAAGTAGGGAAATACAAAAATATACAAAATTATTAGGAACTTACAAATCATAACAAATGTGTATCCTATAATAACTATAGTCTACTTAGTGAAATCAAATGGCGTCAATTCAAATAAGTAGATAACTGCCCTTGATATTCCATTGGGGCCATTGTATTAAAAGTAAAAGAAAATAATACATAATTCCTAGTTTATACTTAACCTAAAAGTAGTAATATACAGGGTCCTGCAGAGAAGTATGTTGTTTTTGGAACACTCACCGCAGGGGCAGTCTAACGTTTTCGAAATGTTTGATATGTGACCAGCCTTGCCATTTTGTTTGGTTTAGTCGTTATGGACAAAAGAAGAGATAGGTAAACTACAAAGGTAAAAGGATCTCTGGGACTATATAAAACAAAAGTCTTTACACACGAAAAATACCGGAGGGGGGATTGAGATGGCCAAGTGGAAGGAGTATTTCGAAGGGCTGCTGAGTTCAACAAGTGGTGAAGTAATGAGTAAAAGGCTTGAAAGGTATTTTGACAGAAGAAAATTAGTTATGAATGTGAAGAAAACAAAATGGATGATATATCGGAATGTGGGAAGAAAAGGGAAAGTAGAAGAATTAGTATGGAAGCGGGAGCGTGTGGAAAGAGTGAAAGAGTTCAAATACCTGGGCTTTATATTCTCGGAAACGGGTAGTAAGGCAGGGCATATTGAATATGTTTGTAAGAAAGCGAGAGTGGCGATGGAGCGGTTGAGGAGAACGTGGGAAGATGCGCTAGGAAATAATGTTAGAATGCAAATGATTTGGTGGGATGCATGCGATAGGACAATATTATTGTATGGATCGGAAGTATGGGGTATAAGTGTGGAGGAAAAGGTGGAAAGGTTGCAACTGCGGTACCTCAAAAGGTGCATAGGGTTGGAGAGGACCACACCCGGATACGTGGTGCTGCAGGAATGCAACAGAGTGTCTGTGGCGTGTATGGCAGCAAAGAGAGTAGTGAAGTTTGAAAGGAGACTGAGTGAAATAGAGAATGGAAGATTGGTGCAAGAAATTTGGAAAGTATGCTATATGGAATGGGAACAAAAGCATGAGAGTATGAAATGGATGCAAAAGAGAGCAAAGCTGTATGAAAGAGCTGGAATGTCTGTGATGTATGTAGAGGAAAAGTTAGGGCGGGGTCAGAAGTTAGAAGAAGAAGTAGTAGAAAAACTGAGGGCAGAAGAACTACAAAGTCGGCAAAACAAAATAGCACAGAGTCGGACCTGCCCGAACTACAAAAACCTGCAAGTTTTCGGAACAACCCCGCGCTACTTTGGCCTACAGAATAGAGAGGATGTAAGAATGCTAGCTAGGCTAAGGTGTGGAAATGAAGAAAGAGGAAGAAAGGTATGGATGGGAAAGGAGTATATGGTGTGTGGATTTTGTACTAGGGGAATAGACGTATGGGAGCATTGGTTGTATGAGTGTATTAAGGGACCTAATTTTAAGAGTAAGAGTTTGAATGAGGTGTTGTGTGAGAGTGGAAAAGGGATTGAAGAATGCAGAGAATTGATGAGAATGAAATCAGGGAGGTGTAGCTAGAAGCGAAAGTAAATGATTACTTCAAGAATTGTAATAGTTTTATATATTTTTGTATTTATGTTTAGTTTTACTATTATTTCATTGTTTATCGTACAAATGTATAAGTTTATAGGCTGGAATGGTATGCCAAATAAAGGTTATATATATATATATATATATATATATATATATATATATATAGTCGTTATGAAACCGTGACCTCTAGAGCAACGCGTAAGTGTCGTACACTTACATCGAAACCGGGCGTTCTGTGGTTGATACACAGCGCATATTTCGAACACAATTCAATCTTGGAAAGCACTATAATGTTCCTACGTAAAACAGCATCCTGAAGTGGGTGCAGAACCTCTGTACTAGAGGATCGTCGTCGAGTACCTCGAGGTGGAGAAAGAGGTATCAGAACTCCTGAAAATGTGGCTCAAGTTAGGGCAACTATGGAAGCAAGTTACCATGCTGCGTGATTTTTTTCCTTCCAGAGTTAACAAGGCATAATGTTGATATTAGAAGAATCTTTTTTCAGAAATATGGGGCAACTTGCCACACTTCAAGGGAAGCTATGGCATTTTTGAGAGAACAATTTTCAGGACGACTTATTTTCCTACGAGGGGACATCGAGTAGCCTTCACGATCGCCTGGTCTTACCCCCTGAGATTTTTTCTGTGGATTATCTTAAGGCCGGCGTATTTGTTAAGAAACCACGGACCCTTGATCAGTTTCCCAATGCTATCATCCGCGAAATTCAAGCGATTCCGGCCAACATGTTGAAAGGATGCATAAAAAACTTATCAACTCAACTTAAGGAATGTGTGGAAAAGAACGGAGATCACTTAGATGACATGTTTCTTAACCTTTTCTTTGATATGAATACGAAATGGCAAATCCACACCTACCTATTAAAGTAATAAAATTTTGATTTAATTGAAAATTCTCGGAGTTAGGATTTTTTAAATATAGTCTGTCCGTTGGATCTTCCGTCGCTTCAAAAAACGACGAAAGTTTTACAGTGCGTTCTTTTTCTAACGGATTTGGTTTACTTTATCAGACTGAATGTTTTTGTGTCGTTTCTCGAAGCGATATTTTGTGACGTAGGACGGAAGATCCAACGGATGGACTATACGTCATACTGCTCTGCCGGACCCTGTATAAAATAACATTTTATATTATTACTTTGTATAATGGTTATATCCGCCAATAAATGATTATTATTTTTATTACTATTATTAATTATTACAATAATAAAACATAGATATGTAATGTGTGCTTCTTAGTTTTCTCTCTCGTTCCTCACCTCGAAAACCAGGGTCATCTTATCCATGATTGTTCTCTCTTCTTACTCTTTGTTTTATATTTTTGTGTTTAGTATTAAATTTTTTAATTGTAAGCAGAGTATTTAATTGTCTAAATTTATACTTTTAGGTTGTTGAATTATTTTGTGGTATATTGTTTTTTTATAAATTTTTCATATTAAATAAGAGATTATCAATATCATCATTAAGTGAGGTTTCAGTTAAATCAAAAAATATATTTTCTCTAAGTATATTATTTCATGATTTTCTGTATTTAGGCCGGATAATAATAATAATGTGTTTATTTTTCCTACTATATACCTTTCACCTAGTGGTGATTTATACGTATTTTAAAATGTTTGGGAAATTTTCTGAATAATATCATTAAAAAGAATATTATTCTAGGGTGAGATTTCAATTTGTTTTTTCACACAGATTACAACGCTGAAGACGTAATCGATTTTATGGCTTTATATGGGCTCTAGGAATTGGTCACTTTTGCAACTAGAATGGACAACTGTTTGGACAATGTGTTCAGAAATGCGCACGCAACAGAAATAAATGTTATTCCCATTGATTTCTGTTTATCTGATCGTGCGGGAATACATACAAAATATCCGTAGCAGACTCAGGAAATTTGTCACTCACATGCTAGATACGACCCATTACACAATAAAGTAAATTTCTGGTAAAAGATGCAAGTATAAGGTAGGGTGAACTTAAAACAATATAGACTTATTAACATTTAACAGTTACTCATCAGAATTTGATGATTATTTAAAAATAGTTTTATAGCATCCTTGATTTTAGGAAAGTTTGTGGCGTTATTATTTTCTTAGGAATATGACAAAGACGATTTTTATTACGTATTATCTTTGAAATTCGTATACCATTTTTAATTTTAAGGAATTTGTTTATTCAAGACACTGTTTAATTTAGTCTATAGAATCTTGCAAGCTGATTGTGACTAATCGAAATATGTATTATACAGGGTTACTATGTATACGGCACGGAATATTGTGGCCAAAATACGTGACTTTCAAAGTGTTTCACTTTGGGGATATATAGGGGTCTATTAGGGCTAGTTTTAAAAATTAATTTCATAATATATAAAGTTGTGTTTATTTAACGGAACGCCCCGTAGTTGATTGCATTTTTGGATTCTTCGATCAAAATAAGTGTGTGTTTTAATAAGGTTTTTAAAACCTAAACCTTAAGGTTTTTTAAATTATTTAAATTTTGTAAAAATCTAACCTAGTTCATGATTCAAATACTTAGAAAGTAATTATGTTGTGTATACCAAATTTACACTGAAATGTGACAATAGATCATATTTTATTTTCCATGTATAATTTGCCATCTTATACAGGGTAAAATTAATTCAATTGAAATTAAAGAAATGATAATTTTAAATGGCTATAACTTCATTTATTTAATTGGAATGCCATATTTTTTAATTTATCAGCAAATACACTTTTACAAGCCTGTCTTTTGTTGTGTTATTTTGCGTTTTTGTTGTAGATCGTTAGTAATCGTCATTGTTTGAACGTCGTTGTTGTATTTCTTAGAAACAGTGAAGATTTGCACAAAAGAAGAGCGTATTGACATGATTTCTGATTTTCTTGTCGAGTTTATACTCAAAGGTTTCATGAAAGAAATTATCCTAAACCAGCCGTTTTGAGAGACTATTAAACCAGTTTAAAGAAGTGGAAGTGTCAGTAAAAAAAACAGTATAAGAAAATCTGTCACTGAAGATGAAGAAAATATTTTTACAGTAGTAAGTTCAGTTATCAAAAATCCCAGTATTAGTCAAAATCAGATATCCGAAAATACTAACATAAGTCAAGCAAGTATTTCAAGAATTCTTAAAACACAGATTTCATCCATATAAAATCCAGCTTTTCCAAGAAATTTATGGAAATGATTTTTGTTAAATAAAATGGCAGAAAATGAATTTTTTTTATAATGTGTTATTTAGGGATAATGAACTTTTCATAAAAATGGTCTCGTGAATAGACACAACTTCCATTATTATTCTGTTACGAATCTGCATGAATACAGAGTCACGAGAAAAAGGTGGTCTATTAATGTGTGGGGCGGAATACTGGGCCTAAATTTAAGAGGATCCTATTTTTTTGAAAGGCCTAAAAATGGTATGATGTTTCTCAATTTTCTTTAACTCGAATTTTCAGTGTTATTAGAAGAAACCCCTTTAAAAATCAGAAGAAACCTATGGCAACCCCGCAAATGTTATTACAATCCAAAGTTAGCACTAATTTTCGAAAATGAATATGCAAGTGCCTGGAATTGAACGGTCAACATTTCAAACATTTGTTGTAAATATTTTGTTTGTGTTTTATGTTATCATTGGTATGTTATTATTGTTCAAATTATTGCTTTTATAGCCTAATAGATAATAAATTAGAAGTTTCCGGACACTTTTAATTTCAATTTAACGTCGTAATATTGCTTGTAACAGAGCGACCTAAAATGTCTTTAATACAACTGATCTGGGCTAACATGTTAACTGCCGTTAGTAAGAAATAGGTTTCACCCTTATAAGACGAATTTGGTACATTAATTATCTAAAGATGATTTTGATATATGAGTTTAATTTTGCGAAACTAGGAACAATTATGATCAAAATTGATCAAAATGGCAAATTCGAAGATCTCATTTTTTTATGGAAGAGATGATATTACATTTCTTTCCACCCATAAATAACCCAAAAAACTTTAAAGCTGCTACCTTAGGATCGATATACATCTCAACGATGTATAATGCTATAGTATTGATTTTTCAGATTTATACTCAAAGTTAGCTGTAGACGAACTTGCAAGATAATATATACTAAATTAAACAGTGTCTTAGATAAATATATTCCTAAACATAAAATGTATAATAATTCTAATTGGTTACCATTATAGTATACTAATGAAATTTCAAAAATAATATATAACTAAAACTGTCTCCGTCGCATTCTTAAGAGATTGTCACAAACTTTCCTCAATTTAAGGATGCGAGAAAACTCTTGAAAGAAAAGATTAAGGAAACTTACTCAAATTATCTGTATATAATTGAACAAAACATCACCAAGGAACCTTAGGAGTTTTGGCCGAATATTAACAACAAAAGAAGGAACTTACGGATACTTGAACGTTTATATTCTCGAGTCACACTTGTCAATTATAAATAGTTTTGTCGATTATTTTAGTGACATGTATGCAAATAATAAAAGTGTAAGTGAATCAATATCATGTTCACGGTTATATTGGTAAATTTCAAATTAATTAAGACTTTGTATTTATAGAATTACGCAAATTTAAACCTAAATTAACAATATTAACTGAATAAATTTAATCATTCTTAGTCCAGAATTGTCGTAAGTACTTTATAAAACCTTTAGAGTACATATTTTATTTAATTTTGAAAACAGGTATTTTTCCAAAATGTTGGAAAATTACCATTGTGTGTCCTTTATTCAAAAAGGAAAATTATACAATCTTACAGAATAACTTAAATCGTTAAAACTGGTGTGTATCGTCGCTACCATGTTTTATTTGTATTCTTTGTATTTGTATAATACGGTTTATTATTTTTGTTTAGTTTTTAATATATAAGTCGCACTTTATATTTTCTCTGTAATTGTCTATAATACACAAAATGTTAAATGTGAAAATACACCTATTTTTATTACTTTTTGATGATATTGACATTAATATTCTCTTTTTAGAAGTTGTATGAAGAATAAAATTTACGTAAAAAATATGTAAAAGTTACGTAATCTTATAACCTCTCAGAATATACAACAAATTGGGGTTTTGTTTATTTTAAATAAAATTAAATATTGTTTAGGAGTTATATAAAAGCAAACATTGTATTCACATCTAGAATGTTTGATATTTTTTTTAACAACATTGACAGAAGTAAGATCTGATTCTACTGAAATAACGTGTAAAAGTATAGTCCATGAATAAAATGCTTTTGTTTAATACCAATACGTGTTGGTTGTGATATGTGACAATTATGACAACTGAATATTTATTAAAAATACTACTACAATTACCTTCTTTCTCTTTGAATACATTTTTGAGTTAAGACTTATAAGTTGATTTAAACTTATACAGAAAATACTTTATATAATTTATTTTTATTAAAATCAAAAAAATAAAATATTATAGCATATAAACTATTTAATGCTCTTCTAAATAATTTGGCTTAGCTGTAGCTTCATCAGCCAATCGTTGAGCTTCTCTCTCGGCTGCAATTCTAGCGTGCTCTTCGGCGATTTTTTGGAACAAATTGTAGTGATTTGCTGTAGCTCTCTGAACAGCCACGGAATCAATGGGAACAACTACTTGTCCAGGAACCGCTTTTTGGGCTTCAGCGATAGCTGCATACTTGTCAAAATGTGCTTGTTTAGCGTGAGCTACTGCAGCGGAATCTTGGGGAAGTGCCAAGTATCCAGACTGATGTTTGTTGGCGATCGATTCAAATTGTCTCAAGTGTTTTTCTTTAGCAAGAGCAACGGCCTGGGAATCTTGTGGTAGGGGTGGAGGACTGTAGTTTAAAACTGGGTGGAAACCATGGCTATCGGCTACGTATTCCACGGTGCGAATTTTGTGTGACGGATCTACGTAAGAATAAGAACCTAGAAAAGTAAAATATGTTAATAATCTGTTATTACGTACCGAGTTATATAATACGATACGGTTACATTACTGGAGGGTGCTTGTACTCATAACTAACAAGTTTAATTTAGTAATATAAGAATTTTGAAATGCTACGTTTGATTTAAAAAATCAATAAATTTTATACGTTTAAATTTAAATTCCAATATAATTGATACTACTTGAGCTACACTCTTGATGGAACGAAATATGTAAATTCGATGAGGTAAAACATTTGATATGTTCCATAATATTTTTATTTTCAGTTGCCTGACGTGTTTCGATCATTCCTGATCATTTTCAAAGTAAAATACAGTTTTGTACTTTAAAAATTATCAGGTGTTTTACCTCATCGAATTTAAATTCCAAATTTTATAACTTTATTTAGCAATAACAAGAAATATGTTATATAAAATAAATAACATTTTTCATTTAAAGATTCTTGTATTTATTATATACGATAAATTATTGCATGTAAATGTGGAATTGTGTAAAGTGAGAATGAATTAAAAGTAAAATAAGCTAAAGATGGAATAGCTTTTCATAGACTCACCTTGGATTATGCCCGATCCATCACTAACTTCTGAATGAGTTCTGTCAATATTGCCCGGAAATCTACCAGCTGCATAACCAAAGGCATATGGTTTTGGTGGTGGAGGTGGTGTGGAAGTTGTAACCAAAATGTGAGATACGTCACATAATGATATCGAAATAAAGGATGCAAAGACGATTAACTGCAATAAAGATAATAATATTATTCATATTATATTTAACTAAACGATCAATTTATTAAGGTATATTTATAGATGTTATTAAAATATAGTTACATACTATTTTGAGACTTAATTTAAATGATAAATAGTTAAATATATAAATAATAATAAATAGTTAAAAAGTTAAAGTTTACTTACTCATTTTAGGGATTCATTAATATTTAAAACGTTTTATTAAAAATAATATAACATCTTCAATTTTGTTTTTTGTTTTTTATTTCAGAATCATAAAAAATAATCGCCGGCAAATAGTTTTTTTTTTTTTGATAAATTAAGTTCATATTTAATTCTATAATACTTTTCTACTAATTTTTTAGTAACTCAATGGCGTTTTATCTGGTAGATTGACGATGGTTTTATAACAATTTTAAGGAGAAATTTCTAAACAAAAATACATTGAATTGATTTAGTTTTAAATAATTTAGTAATAGAAGTACTCATAAATTTATATCCATGTCTATCACTTATTCATTTAATTGAAACACCACTTTGTATATAAACCTTCACGTAACTCAAGTAACTATATTAAACTTATTTATTTGCTGGTGATGCAACTTTGTGTGGTGAATAAATTTTATTCGCGGTAATTACATTCATATTTCGGTCTTCT
Organism: Ontholestes murinus; assembly: GCA_963969525.1. Taxonomy (NCBI): domain Eukaryota; kingdom Metazoa; phylum Arthropoda; class Insecta; order Coleoptera; family Staphylinidae; genus Ontholestes; species Ontholestes murinus. The sequence goes on from OZ018390.1 coordinate 37,407,651, forward strand.
AAAATTGATGCTCGCGTATTGTTATGCAGTGATTTATTTTCTTCATTTAATTCCACCGGTTTATAGATGGTATGTTCTGTTGATTTACAGATATCTTCGAGAATAATTAATTTATTTTTAGAAGATGGTCTACTAAATTTGGTTTGCGATTTGACTTGGATTGGAGATGTTGAATTTTCTCTTTCAGAAGGATATTACAATGGGGTTTGGTGACTTAAATTTTTCTTCCTCTTAAACGGTATTGATGTTAGATAAATAGATAGATGAAATATGGGCGGCACCAGCGCCTGTTCTACCACGACCTTTTCAGATCTATTGTGGATCCCTACTTATCTCAGATGACCAGCTCTAGCTTTGCCTCTTGGGGCTTCGGTATAACTCTCCGCACTTGGGTTTGTAGTGCCCAGCTTTTAATGTCTAATCCTTACTAGGCCCTCACAATGGCTAGGAACGAGTCCTCTTCTTCCTCTAGGTATAATCTGCATGGCGCTTCTTACACCAGGCCTATTTTACTTATATGTTTGTTGAGTTTGCAGAGTCTTGTCATCAGACCTACTATTGTTTTGACCATTTTCCTGTCTTGGTTCAGACGTTATTTTTGGTGATTGTTCCTTAAGGAAAGGCTGTCTCTATCCTGGTGAATTTGTGAGTTGTCTCCACAAATTTTTTACGGATCGTTTAACTGCGGTTTTGGAGTTGCCAAAGGAGGCTTCCGGGCCAATTACTGCTTTTGACGATTCTTGTTTAGCCAATGTGTCTGCTTTGTCACTCCCCGGATGTCCTCCGTGTCCTAGGACCCATGTGATTGTTACTTTTTTGTGTCTTTCAAGTTCATGAAGAGCACAGTCCTACACTTTGACCTGTGTGGAGCTTAGTGCTCATAGTACCGCGTGGTTGTCGGAGAATATAGCTATTGACCTACGTTTGGTGTCTTGTCTTGATATTTCTCTTGTGCAATAGTGAAGAGCTACCTCTTTATCAGTACATTATACTTCCTTTCGAAATTATATTTTTTTACCATGGTATCACTTCTCATCGCTGTGATCGCGTTTGCCTTCAGCTCGTCTTCTAGTCGTTGATGTGTTTTTCCGTGTAATCGCATTATGGGCGTCTGCCCTTGCATCAGTCTATAAGATACGGACCTGGCCTCTCTTTGTATAAATATGTGCAGTGGTGGTATATTCAAGATAACTTCTAGCGCTGCTGTTGGGGTGGTGCTTAGAGCTCATGTTGTACGGAGAAGTGCTAGTCTTTGTGTATTGCTTAGGAGTCCTATTTCCCCCTTTTGCTTTGTCGTAGTCCACCACATCCCTGTTCCATAGGCTATCATGGGTTTTATCACCCTAGACACCTGCCCAATGCTATTGATGCTTTTTTGGTGACTTTTTTGATGTGTGGCCTCCACGTCATTTTGGCGTCGAAGGTTACTCCCAGGAACTTGGCCTGCCCTACGAAGGGGTTCTCCACACTCCTGAACATCAGTGGCTTTAGGCCTTGGAGTTCTCGTCTTTTTGTGAAGATGATAATTTGTGTCTTTGTGGATTGATCGCCAGTTGCTCCTGTTTGCACTAATTGTCTATTATGTTTAGGGCTCTTTGTGCTCGCTTCGAGACAACTCCCGCGAACCGGTCTCTGATGACTATGGCTAGGTTATCCGCGTACCCTTGGCAGTGGATATCCTCATTAGTCAATTTCCCTAGAAGGTCATCTACTAGTGTTGCCCCTAGCAGTGGAGACAGTACTCCTCCTTATGGGCAGCCTTTCCCTACCTTAGCCCTAATGGTATGGCCCCCCAAAGTGGATATGATTGTCGTTTTCTCTAGGCTGGCCCTAATTCATTGGCAAAAATTTGGCTGGACTCTATATCTAGAAATGTGGTCATGGCTATATCTTTGTCTTCCATTGACTTTTTGATGAGCCTGTTAAACTCGCCCAGCGCCGAGTTTGTTGACTTTCCCGGATAGTATGCATATTGCCTGTTCTTTCCCCAGTATCTAGTCCCTTATGTGCTTATCTATCAATATTTCAATTGTTTTCAGTAGGAATGAAGATAGACCGATAGGTCTGCATGACTTTGGCGATAGAAAATGCATTTACGGTGATTTAGTTACATTTAGTTTTTAAAACATCTGCAGACACGACTTTCCATATACACTTAATATTAAAATCAAGCAAAACAATAATGAAACATGAAAATTTTTTAGTTTATAAGTTAGTCTAAAACCACACAAAGGATTTATATGAAGCCTCATGGTTCGTATTCAAAGAGGTGATAACAGGTAATAATTACAATTTTTCAAAACTATAGACCCTGATAAAATAAATCAACACTAAATATAGCAAGTAATCAGCTTAAAACGGTTTACTGTTCTAATGAAACCAAATCAATAGTTCAATGTTTCTACACCCTATAATGACTTATGAATTAAAAGATATAGTACGAAATATAGAGAAGTAGCGGTATTGATGAAGTATTAAAACAATGTTTAGATTCTATTTTGGATCATTTATGTTTTATAATAAATGCGTCTTTACAAAATGGAGTTTTCCCACAGCTAAAATTGATTCAAGTAATTCCACTATATAAAAATGGCGATCCTGAAGATGAATCAAATTATAGTGCAGTAAGTCTTATATCAATATTGTATAATTTCACAAAATTTATTTATTCTTCTATGGAAGAGGATCAGTTATCCCTTGGGGTGCTTCTTGACTTATCTAAAGCTTTTGACGGTATTGTTCATAGCATATTACTGTCAAAATTGAATCAAATGGGATTTAGATATTTAGTACCGTAAATGGTTGATATCGTATATATCCAACAGAAAACAAATCGTGGAAATTAAAACAGAAAACGGCAATGTACTGCAGTCCAGAGTTTTGGAGATTCTTCGGGGTGTTCCACAAGGAAGCATTTTAAATCCTCTCCTCTTTAAGATTTATATAAATGATCTATTTATTCTCAATAATGAAGAAAATTTTCAAATTATTAATTATGCAGATGATACCAACATCATTATCAAGGGGCCAAATATGATTGAAAGTATTTTGAGATACGGTATAATTCATTGGGGTAGCTTCTCAAATATTAACTCAGTATTTGTCAATCAAAAGCGGACACTCAAAGCAATGTTAGGGCTCAAACCTTCGGTCTCATGTAGGACACTATTTTCTGAGAATGGGCTACTCACAGTATTTACCATATACATTCTCGAATGCTTATTATTCGTTTGGAAACAAAATCACTTATTCTCAAATTATAAAAGTACGCACAACCATAATACACGTCAAAAAAGTTAATTTCATATATCCCATTCATAAATATACATTTACTGAGAAAAGTCTGGAATACAGATGTATACAATTGTTTAATCATCTGCCAAAAAACCTACAAACGGAAACTAATATCCATGCTTTCAAAAGGAAACTGACCGCAATTCTAAAAATCTGAGAACCATATAATTTGGAAGAATTTTTCAAATTTGAATTTAATTGTACATAAATTATAAGGATTTCTTTGACGCTAATTTCTAGATTAAGTATAATTGTATATATTAAAAAAAATAAAGGTGTTTTATTATTATTATTATTATTATTATAATATATATATATATATATATATATATACAACATCTTTATTAACAGACAAAAATAAAATACAGATAAGACAAATATAATACATTTATGATGATATGAGTGTTAGGAGGTTAGTCTGTTAAATGGCTATCGACCGGCGGTCTTTCAGCCCTGATTTGTCCTTGTCGATGTGTCACGTTAGTCTGTCTCTGATGATGATGATGATGATGGATGATGATATGTGATGAATTCGAAAATAGTAAATGGGGGGTTTTTGAATTTTGGGATTAGGTTAGGATTTCTGCGTAAGCAGTAGAGAGTAAGGATTTGATGGTTGAAGGGGTTTTTGGAAAATTTTTCACTTAAGTATAGAAGGCGTTCCTTGATGGGGATAACAGAGGTAGAGTCGTATAGGAATTGGTTAGAGGGATTGTGTAGAGGATTACTGGGGTGTCGGATTTTGGTTAAAGTTCTTAGGGAGGATCTCTCGCTAACTTGGATATTGTGGATAGTAGGATTGCAGGAGTTAGAGAAAAGGACATTACCATAGTCGAGTAGAGGACGGCATATCATTTTATATATTTTAACCGCTGTTTTTATAGATATACCGTTCTTTTTGTAAGTTAAGTTTCTGAACATTTTGGCTCTAGCTGTGATTTTTGTTTTGTTTGAAACTGTATGTTGTTTGAAATTGACTTTTCGATCTATGGTAATGCCTAGGTATTTTATGGATGTAGAAGGGGAAACAGTTATGTTGGAGATATGAATATCGTGTGAAGGATTATTGTTACGGTGATAGGGAATTAGGAGCTGGGATTTGTGGGGATTGATTTTAATTCGCTATTTAGCAAACCAGTGTTGCAGGGAGTCAATTTGCTGCTGGAGGGATTGAAGAGCTTTAGGAACGGTGGGTGCGTGGGAAATTATGGCTGTATCATCTGCAATATAATTATATATTTTATTAATTCTTGAATGTTGTTGGCGTTTACTTGGTACATTTTTGATTAAAATTAATTAACACACTTTTAACTTTGTTTTACCACAATAGTTATTTATTAACTGTGAGTATAGTTTCGATCATAAACTGATCATTATCAAACATAAAGTGTTTGATAATGATCAGTTTATGATCAAAACTATAGTGGTAAAACAAAGATAAAAGTGTTTTATTTAATATATTTTATTATTAAATTACCCTTTAAGTTGATTTAATTTATTCAAATCTTTAATTTTCAAGTAACAAGTAAATAAATATGTTTCATTGCATTACAATCATGCATTAATATGAAGTTTAAAAAATAATACAGTATAATATTTTGTTAAAAGTTCCTATTTGGCGAGCTTTAATTGTATAAATCTATGTCGAATATTTATTATTAATTTCCTTAACCTTAACTTCTTTACCTCCTTGTTTTCTTTAAAAATACTTTTTTTTGGAAATGCTATTCTTCTAACCAATATTTTTTAAATAATTCTAAAAAACATTGACTTTGTGTCTACTTCCAACATATATTTTAAGCATGAACTCTTGATATAACAGTTAAAATTAATTATCCGATAGTGGCGATAGAAACTTTTATGTATTAATTACCACTATATAATCTAGTGAGAAAATAATGGCTTTAAAAGATTCCTTTCAATCGCATTATTTTTTTATTCAATATTGACTTTTATGAACTATTTACCATAACAGGGCTTCCACAAAAATCTCTACATATTTACATTTTTAATTTAAGGTGATTTAAAAATAAAATAAAAAATCTCAGAACTTGAAAAACTTCCAGTCGAGGAAAAACGCTTTTGAGTTATATGTGTTATTTATTGTGCGTAATCAGAAATACCTTTAGACATATTATTACACAGCCTTGTACTATAAGATTTAATCACCAAAATATATCTATATCTACAAGAATAAACAAAAGTCCATTATGAATATGTATTCTATCACTGTTGGAAATGATGTTCTTTTAAACAATATTTTTGGAATAATTCTAAGAAGCATTTACGTTTAGTTCCAAAATATGCTTTAAGCATGAACTCTTATTGTAACAGTAACAATTAATTACCTGGCGGCGAATTTTAGATACTTTGGTAAATTAATTACAAAATTCATAGCAAAAATAAATTTACTTTACAGCTAAAACAGCTTTAATTTTTTTAAAATTAAATGCAATTCAAAACTACTTTCAAATGGAATGCATTAGATAAAACCAAGGGTTCTTTTAATCTCATTCCTTTATGATCACTTTAATAAATATTAAAATACGATGTTCACATGTACTTAAGATTTACCATTTAAAAATAATTTTAATTATAATTTATAGAACGAAATTACTATTTAACAAACATGACAATACAATTATCGCCACAACTGGATTTTTAGAAGATTTATGGTCGCCTAAATTTGGTTTGCGATTTCACTTCGATTGGAGGTATTAAATTTTCTCTTTCAAGAGGCTATTACATTCAGTTAGCACGGCGTTTTTGCTTTCTAATTATTTTAGTAGTTCTTTTTAAGAGTTTATTATCACATAGCGAAGTTGCAAAGTAGCTTAATTAATTCTGAATGGAAGTGTATATTACACACACCACAGCAGACTATATACACATCATGTTTGCATTTAAAACATTTAATTTTTGATTTATTTATGGCGTTTTCACACTCGACGTTTTCTTCATCCGACATATTATTATCATATCAATCTTAATAAAATGCTGTATTATTAAAAAAAATTAAATGAAACCTAACAATGCATATTTTGAAAATGTGTGTTTTTATTGACATTGAGTAAGAATAAGGTCTTAAGTTTTTTAGCCTTTTTATAAAATGAAAGTATCACAGTAAAAATTAATAATATGAACATCAACAAAGAAAGCTAAAAGAATGTTAGTGTTCAACATATGTTGTGATTGAGTTATATGTTAGGAAAAGCTTTGCATCAGAAAAGAAAAAGAAAACATGGGATTAACGATGATGTACGAAAGTCTCTTATATAGAAGAAAATTATACCTTAATGACAATTATATATACATTTTCTTTAGTTGTTCATTAATGAAAGGTGAGATGCTGGAATTAATTTACAACTTTGCAGCTATTTAACCCACTACTACTTACTATTACTATTTATTTATAAAGAACTAATGGTAAGTTTTATATTATATCATAATCGAAGGTATCAATATTTGGATTGGTGTCTATAACAAAAGCTTTCCAATTACGCTTCGAGAAGATAAATTAGTATATTGTATAATGAACAAACAATGATACTCATTGTCCATGACTATGAAATTTGCTGCATGAGCCAAAGGCAGGCATGTTATACATTGAAAAGCACTTTTTAAGCAATACCTAATAAACCCAAAATCCAATATGGCCACTATAAGAAAAACAAAAGATAGCGCTAATAACCTGTAAACAAATGCAAATGGGGGGTTTCTGCTTACACCAAAAATTTGTCTTAAAAAAGTGTGTCAATAATGTAAAGGTTTAACAGCGGCCGCGTTAGGCGTTATCGAGTTATTAAGGAAAATTAAAATTGGCAAAGTTTGGACTTTTCAAAATATCTTAAAAGTTAAGGTTAATTTGAAATGAGATTTGTTACGAGCACTAATTTCTGTAGAAAGGAAAAAGGTTTTGTAGAAATTATTGGATTTCCCTTGTAATTTCAGAAACTATTATATTCTATGACCTAGTTAAGATTTAAATAGTAATATTGAAAAGGAAATCGCTAATAATGGAAAATATGATAATAATTATTTACTTTCTGGATTTATTTATGCGAATTTACCAAATAAAGCGATAACATTGTGTAGCTAGTCTTTCGAGATGAATATTGAAATTTTAAAAATAATAAACAGTGCTTAAATTATGGATATACGTAATATATTATACTTCATCCTTGTTTATATTATTGCTTTGTATAATGTATGACCTTTGGCTTACAAATAGGATCCAATAATAAATGTGATTTAATCCACATGGTGCACGATTCATTAAAATTACCTGTTTTATGGTATTCAAAAAAACCGGTATGAGTATATCCAGATGTTTCACGATGGGCAATTAAATTTCGACTTCAAAAATATTATAAATTATTAAAATAAATATTTATAACCTATTTAAACCTGCACATTAAAGAGGTTATAAAATTGATTCATAATATACATACATGAATATAAAATTGAGATGAAAGAGGCAACTGATATGTTTATGTAAAAGTATGTACTATAATTCCCATCCAATATCATGTTTCTAGTTGATGCAGAATTAATAAACAATATCTCACACTTTTATTTGAGAAAAAAATATAAAGTATTTTAGGAGAAAATCCAGAAAAACAAAAATTGGACTCGACAATACACTCAGAAAAAGTATAAAAGCATAAGTTTAAATTGGCAGGCCCTGACAAAATTAGGAGACATTGAGATGGTACAGAGGAGCGACAGATTGCAAGTAAAATTAAGATGGGGACTCTAAAAAAACATATCTTCAAAGTGAGTGGTAAGCAAAATAAGGCTGAGAAACTATGCTCTAGATTTTTATGCTGAACACTTAATTAAAACGTAAGGCATATTACCTTACATACAATGGAATTTCACCATGTATCAGCCTCGTCAATTCAATACTTAATTAAAATTGTAAGAGTTAATTAATGAAATAACGATTTTTAAAAATAAATATTCATTAAAGCCAACAACATTAGAATGATTTACAGGAGGAAACAACTCAAAAACAATAACTAAGAGAATACGACTTTAATTAATTGAGGACTTTTTGTGAAAGGGAAAATAAGACAAGGAAATAATCCGAAAAGTTTCTGTAAAAGTAATTTTCATTCAACAACATGCAGTGTTACTAGTTGATTATAAATTAAGAGACAACAGCTAAATTTTAATAAAAATCGAAAAACCCCTAAATATTAACCCCTTCCTTCAGAGAATGATCACTACAATAATAGAAAAAACGATTACAAAATCATCAAAAATGATTTAAAAAAAAATGATACTAATACGATTAGTATACACATCCCATATGGTAGACATTAAATATTTCGACTGATTATTAATTAATTGTAAAGACGACTTTTAAATAGAATTGAAATTAGTTGCATAATATCAGCAATATAAATCCGAGCATTAAATCTTCTAGTCACTTATGTTTTTAATATACTCAATACTTGTTGCGCTACTTTCTTGATGGAACCATATTTTCAAATTAGGTAAAGTAGAACACTTGTAACATTTCATTATTTTAAATTAGTTTAACTTTGAAAATGATCCTAACCGATCGAAACACGTGTCAGGCAACTGATAATAAAATTATGGAACAAAACAAGTGTTCTACTTTACCTAATTTAAATCTTCTAGGGGTGAAAATTAAAAATGCATTATTTTTCCTGTGCAATGTGTGTGTGATTCTCAAGTGCAAATCACAAATCAAAGAGCGTTGCGTTACCGCATAGTTGGGAATACAATTACATTATAGAGACTCTCACGTTGATATAATAGGTAAAAAATTGGTAAACACTTGGTTTATTTCACTGAATTTGCATATTTACTCAACTAGTTTCGCTTGTTACGGCATTAACAATAGTGATTATAAAAGAAAACCGGCATATTTTAAAATCACTCTTGATAAAATAATAATTTTACTATAATTTTATATTTTTACTGTACTCGTATATAATTCGTAGTGCATTTGAGTGAATTGAATTCACCAAAAATTTAGTTTTGAAATCATCGAACTACTTTAAAGAATGCGAAAAAGGGGACAATTCGTAAAGATACGATAACATTGAAGTCATCCAACGGCTTAAAAAAATCCAACAATTGCGCACGTGCTTCGACCACGTTTTTTTGTAACGATGTCAAAGTACTCACGTTAGTAATATTGGCGAGATCAGTGATAGATTCGTCGTTGACTTGTGTGCGTGTGCAAGTTTTTTAAAATACTTGTGTAAAAGTGGATCTTTTTGAGGGTTAAATTATCAAAAGAAAATTTGTAAATTCATCGCGTGAGCGCGTAATAACGTGCAGTTATATCTAAACGGTAAATGTTCTACTGATTTTAAAATTAAACTAAGTATGCATATACAAATTAAATATTGAAATATTAGTGCAGTTTTAATAATATTAATTAATAGTGAGAAAATTAAATTTTCTGTATGAGCATTTCTGCACTTATGTTTTACATTTTACTGTAAAAACTTTTTTTCACCATTTACTAACTTAAGTCGCTTCCGTAAAGTCTTAATGATAATCTTTCATATGTTAATTGCAAAATTCCTATATACAATTTTACAATTGTTTTTAAATATACCATTTGGTGTAGGTGTTTGTGTCCATCTAAGAAGAACGAGAAGGATTACTAGATTTTGCAAGGTTCAGGACCGTTAGGGTAAGTCGCTTTTACCGGATTTTGAATTTTTTTTCTACCCGTACAAAAATTAGTCACCCATTTTTTGACTCGTACACAGAAAATACAAAGATATGTTAAAGGAATGAAACTGTGGGGATAGATGAGGGGAGATTGGTGAGGGAGGTAGGGTGGGTTTGTCAGAGGGGAGGAGAATGTATGAGAAGGAATGGCTAGAATAAGAGGTGAATGTGGCGGCATCGAGATTAGGGAGGAGATAATAGTTATATTATTACAAGAAGAAACTATAGGAAGGCGAGGAAAATATGTAAGAGCAGAAACAATAAGAAAAAAAGTATCAAATGAATAGAATTACAAGAATTGAATGATGCAATAAAAACATTGGAAAATTACTAGGTGACAGTAGAATCACAACAGAAATTGAAGTTGAATGTTGAAATTTTTTTTCAACCAAACAAGTCGTGTGTAAATAGCTATAATAATGTCCTAATATAAGTATGCAAATAAGTACTGCTTTTTGTGAATCTAACAATCTAACAGAGAAAGTATATTTTCTTTACTACTTGTGAGCATGTATGAAAATTATTGTATAACCTATTATTTTTTTATTTATTTACTTATCGTTATATTTTTCTTTGGATCTGTGTAAAACTCAGTCATTCATATAAGTATAGGGTCTTTCGTTGAGCGCTTCCTATCTTTATATTCAAATAAAACAAAATGTGAGTGAGATATCATCAATTTTTTTTTATTCATTTGAAAGGCCTATCGTTGTATGGAATATAATATCATGCAAATGTCTTCCGCGACTTCGCTGGGTGGCGCGCATCCGAAATGTTCAATTTTCCATTATTCTTAACCACAAATAATTATTAATTTAAAAATACGAAAACATTTCGTGAATCTATAACAATGAGTCTTACTAAGACTACAAAACAAATTTTGAAACAACTACTTCCATAGCTAATACTACGACAGACATTGAATAATACAAAATTAATTTGCGTGTTACAAATAGTACAACTATTAAAGCAACACTAATTTGAATGAAATTATTTCTGTTGAATATACTAATAAATGATAATATGTACTCTAGACTGTATACAGTTATATAAATAAAAAAAACACAGCACGACTCGAGTTTTATCGTCATTATAAATTGATGAAATTTTTATTTTATACCAAATATTTTGGTGTAAGGGAATATATCTGTTGGTAGTTGTTTTCGGATTATCTCGGAGAAGAGTGTACCAGATTAAACATGGACAAACAGATTTATTCGGTTTGCTCATTAAGGAAAGTTACTGATGGATTTCGGCTCTGTTTGAAAATTTACAATGACTCCACGAGATTAAGATTAACCATCCACTTTTGTCCTTGAACTCGGATGCCAAAAGCTTTCATTTTTCTAGCAATATTTCCAGAACTACGTTTTCAAATATTCTTAACAAAAAAACTATAGCACATGCGAGATAATTATGATCTAGTACATTTAGTAGCTGAGATATACGCCAAAGAGCGCATTTTCCGTTCCACGATTTCTCAGAAAGCCATGCTGTGACATACTAACAAATATGCTGAAAAGTTCGTCGCGTTTTGAAGAAAACTCATATTTTTGACAAAATTTATTCAATTTTATTATTCAACATAGTTGAAAGCGATGCATCGATTGTAGCGATCTTCCAACTTTTTGATACAATTTTTGTGATATGATTTATCTATCTTTATCTTCAAAATAGGCCTATGTTTCGGCCATTACTTCTTAATTGATGCTAAATTTCTTTAAAGCGAGCATTCTGATGAGGTCTGCAATGAGGAAATAGTCGCTGCGGGTCAAATCTGGGGAAAACGGTGAGCGGGAAAGCAACCCGTTGCCCAATTCATTGACCTTGATCATCGTTTTGATCGACTTGTGACTGTGCATTATCTTGGAGAAAAAACACTTTTTTTCTTCAAATGGTGCCGTTTTTTCTCGATTTCATCCTTCAAACATCCCAGCAATGCTATAATTATATAGCATTGTGACTATTATAAAACAATATATCATGTAAATCTTAAAATACAGACGCCATAATTTTGCCAGTCGACTGTTGTGTTTTTCCTCGTTTTAGATTGGGTTCGTCGTGTAATAATCCACTCAGCTGACTGCCGATTGAACTCTGGAGTATGATGACATAACATAGATCCTATGCTTCATCAGTTTAAAATAGTGCTCAAATATTCATGCACGATTTGTCCAATTCAGTATTTTGATTTTTTCAGAGTCTCAGGTATTTCGATCAACTTCACTTTACAGCCTCTTTTTGGACGCCCACTGCGCTCATCACCTTCGATGCCCATATGACCTGTACGGAATTTAGCAAACCGAATATTTGTTTCCGCTTGAGCAGAGTCCGGATAACACTTATCAAGCCAAGTTTAGGTCCCAGCACTGTTTTTCCCCATTAAAAAACAGTGTTTCATTAACACACGAAATTCCTTTTTTTTATTCAAAATGCTTTAACTTACGAACAAATTGTCCGATTAGTGTCAAACATCTACTGGTGCCCTCACTTAGAAACGCTACGAACTATCCGACTATCTAATAATTATGATAAGGCAGCAGTTTTTCATTGTATTTGCTTTTCCTATATGGAATATATAGAAAAAGTATTGTCTGTGGGCGCTGTATCTCAAAAACGAATGATCCATTTGAGATAAAACTTTAAACATAAGGTTGTTTCATTAAAAACTAGAACTGTTTTTTTTTTTTATTAAATCATAAACCGGAAGTGGATGTTTACTTGAGGCGTTTTATTATTTTTCTCGATATTTTTCTAAATTTGAAAAATATTATATAACTTTTCAAACAAAAGTTAAAGGGAATGAGAAACTGAACAAGTTTTATTAAAACATGTTTTTCATTTTGTTCTTAACTTGCGAGAAAAAAATTAGAAATTAAAAATTTGGATAGTTTTTGCTTACTTGGAGTCACACAAAATTTGTATAACAAGTAATTGTAAAGAATTTAAAATTGACAAAATATTTAAGAATAGCCTTTTTGCTTAAACCTCATAGTTTTTGAGAAAAATGTAAGGAAAATACTATGATGACCACATCAACATTTTTTATGTTTCTTTACATTTTACAATTTTTAATTAAAACCCTCGCTTATGATTTATTGATAGGATAGAGACCACCCACCCACCCTACATATACATGATAACTTTAAATACTAATCATTGGTGATTGACTGCAAAAACAATAAAATCTTTAAGTAAAGTAAAACTCACTTTGTTAATATCACACTATTTATTTAAAATGTGACTCGAGTTTCGATCAACAGCTGATCATTTTCAAACTTAAAGTAATTTAAGATACATTTCAACACATTTTTATATACAGTTAAATAAAGAGGAGGATACTAGGTCCAACTGGTCGTTAATTATGGGGAAGTCCGGATTAGATTTTGCTTTGTGAATTTCCAGAGACTCGAGTAAATCCATTTTAAGCCCTTTCTCGGCGAAATGGATTATCTCGAGTGCATCTTCATCAAAGGTATGTCGGTTTTCTATTAATTGGTTCGCGAATGTCGAATGTTTTTTATTTAATCGAAATGATGCTTTATGTTCGTTTAGTCTAATTTTGAAGTTGCGACCAGTTTGCCCTACGTAAATTCCTTGACAATATTTGCATATTAACTTATAAATACCTGATCTACTTAACTTATCGATAGGTGTTTTTGCATTAAAAATAGAGGTACAGATATTATTTGTTTTGAACGCTACATCAGTGCCCTGTCTTTTTAGGATGTTGCGTATTTTTAAACTGACTTCACCAAAGAATGTCAATGATTTGTATATTTGGTTTTCTTCGTTTGGACCTGCGTATAACATTTTGTAAATATTGTTATTCTGTTGTTTTTTAATTAAATTATCTATTGTTTTCTTCGAATACCCATTTGTCTTCGCTAATGTATGAATAGTTTGAATTTCTTTTTGATAGCCAATTTCTGATAAAGGCAACGTTATTGCTCTATGGATCATCGCGTTAAATGAAGCTAATTTATGTTTGAGAGGATGTCTTGAATTGTAGGGTATGAGGGAATCGGTGAAGGTTGGTTTCCTATATATTTCAGAATTAAATTGATTTTTTGTGTTTGTGATTGAAAGATCAAGATATTTAATATTTTTGTTATGTTCTGTTTCTAATGTGAATTTAATATTAGGGTGAAGTTGATCGAAACTCGACTCACTTTTTAAATAAATAGTGTGATATTAACAAAGTGAGTTTTACTTTATTTAAATATTCAAGATGTATCACGAAGTGAACGCCTCAACCATTAATCAATCAATAAAATCTTGTATGTAATAAAAAATAAAGCATTCAAATTTAAGTTTAAATATAATTGACCTTCTATCGCTAATCTTATCTTAGTCTGCTCACCCATCATGCATAAGAATTTAAATTATTTTACTAACTCAAAAAAAATACCTTTTGAATTTCTTTTTTATTCAAAAAGTTTTGCAATTAATTTTACTCCAGACCGCGAGACGATCAGTAATTGAAATTTATATATATATATATATATATATATATATATATATATATATATATATATATATATATATATATACGGTCTGGAGTAAAATTAATGACTATCTATAGCTAATCTTATCTATTTTAGATTTTAAATCTGCCTATCCATCATGCATCAAATTTTTACTAATTTACTTACAAAAGTTTTGTAATTAATTTCATTGGATACAGTGAGACGATAAAGAATCACAGTTTATATGTATATGTAGGTGGGTAAAACATCATCAAAAATTGTTTAAATAAATCTATTAAATTTTGCAATAATGTTATGTTTATTTACGTTTTACAACTTGAATTAGGAGGGTGGGTTAAAGTACACCAACCCACCCTACACATACATGATAACTTTAATTACTAATTGTTGATGGACTTTACATCTTTTTTACTTTCCCTATATAGAATATAGAGAAAGTATTGTTTTTGTGAAAATTTTTTTAACGGAATTATCCGTTAAAGACATTCCACCCTGAGACCATTCCACTAATTTCTGGAAATATTTTTTGTGCGTTTGTGTGGGTCTGTCGGTGGGCGCTGTATCTTAAAAACGAATGATCCTATTGAGATGAAACTTTAAACTTCAGGTTTTATGGTTAAAAACTGGAACTGAAAAACTTTTGGTGAACAATTATAAACCGGAAGTGGATGTTTACTCAAGGCGTTTTTTTTCTCGATAATTTTCTAAAATTGTAAAATATTACAAAAATAGAAGTTAAAGGAAATGAGAAATTTAATAAGTTTTATTAAAACATGGTTTTCATAAAGAACTTACGAGAAAAAAATTAATAATTTTCACATTTTTTGCCCATTGCTAATAAATTGTAAAGAACTCAAAATTGAATAAAATATTAAGAATAGCCTTTTTGTGCAAATCTTATAGTTTTCGAGAGAAATATAGGGAAAGTATTATGATGGCCACATCACCATTTTTTAAACAGTGGCAGTGGAATAAGAGGTGTTAATTACTTTATACAATGGTTTTGTTATTAAGATGTTAGTGGATTTATCATGTTAATAGGCATTCTATCATAACCGTAACTACGTTTTTACTATATTCATAACTATAAGTATAACTTCATTCTCAACAACAGGACATAACTGAATAGAAGCAAAATTATAATTAACACTACAAGAATATTGGAACACCTAATTCATTGTGTCTTGCATTTATTCTTTTTTTATCTCAATGGATAATGTTGTAAATACATAATAAACGTGTTTATAACGTTTAAACCCAGTAATACTTCATGATGACGATAAAACGTTGAAAGTCGAGTTCTCTTGTGTTGCTTAGACTTATATTTAGATTTATATAACTGTGACTACACTTTACATAACATTTTTACAATAATTATTTTCGGTTAAGTATATTGAATTTTTTAATTCAGTACAAGTCGCAAACCATTCTCTTCATAATAAACGAATTTTAAAAGGTTGATACCTTTGTGTTTTGTCCCAACCAATATATGGTAATTATTCAAGTGTCATTCGAATTCATTTAATATATTGGTTTATACTACGTTTAATATACAACGGGCTTATAACGTTATAATTTATTACTTAGGTAAAATAATTTACAGGTAGCTACAACAAATGTTCCATAATTATTATTGCGATAACTCAAAGCAAGTGGAGGATGTGCTAGTAATCGTTGTAGATTCTTAAATAAGTAACTTAAAAATCAAATGAATTTATGAAATTTAAAAACATATTACAATCTCTATCATCAATGGAAGTTTGATATAAAAATAAATGAATAACATTCTTTATCCAAAGATTTTCGTATTTGTAACATACATATACAATAATTTATTACATGTAATGACTAATATATTAATTATTATATTATGATTTGCAAATATAAGATTTGATTGTAAAAATAGGGGTGTTATTGACACATTTTATTTCAATGCTATACGTATTTATATAAAACTCATTTAAAAATATGTCATTTTGGTTTACTATAACATAATATAATTAACAGCTATAATACATATTTTATAAATCTGGATTTAT
This sequence comes from Ontholestes murinus, assembly GCA_963969525.1. Classification (NCBI taxonomy): domain Eukaryota; kingdom Metazoa; phylum Arthropoda; class Insecta; order Coleoptera; family Staphylinidae; genus Ontholestes; species Ontholestes murinus. The sequence goes on from OZ018390.1 coordinate 37,424,194, forward strand.
ATTTATTTAGTATACATATATTATATTTATTTATTTAGTATGCATATATATATATATATATATATATATATATATATATATATATATATATATATATATATATAAAATCCAAAATCCCCATTTGATGGTGTAGGGGATATATATTTAGTAATAATTAAATTGATCATAAGTGCGATGTTAATTCCTATTTATTTAAAATCTAAAATTGAATTCTTATATAATCAGTTTAAACTTTCATCCCATTATTTTATTAAATAGAAATATTTGTATCGAATTAAATTTATTTTTAATTCTGGCTATTTTCTTATTTATATTATGTATTTGATTTTTCCAAATACATCCAAAATAAGTTTATTTATTGCTTAATTTAAGTATTATTTAATTATAATTAAATAAATTTTACCTTAAACATTTTGGCTAATTATCCAAATTTTACACAAACACAATCAATGTAACACTTCGTCGTTAATACGCGTATGGCAATGATTAACAATGTACAATACTATATAATAGTTTCGAAAGAGAAAGTATAAGACTGACGAGTATTTCTCGAATAAACTTGGTGCAATGTCCCAATTCGAGTAGTCGACCTTTCACCACTTAGCATCAATAACGTAACTTGTTTGTGCGCCTGTGGAGGCGACTATCGTGTTTTAGATGGACGTGATTTTAGACATCCTTGATGTTCATGAATAGATTAATAATTAATTCCTTGAAGTTTATGCCATCACACGAATTCTTAAAAGCGTCAGAATGTCATGGGAAGTTATATTCCGGCTTGGCTTTTTTATTTTATAAATTCGTAATATGGGAATTTTGTAGCAAAATGTAAAGCAGTTCTATAAAAGTGAGGTCAATGATCAAGGAATTTAGACTCAAAAATGTTTAATAAGAATTTTAAAATTGCAATTTCACTCTTAGTATTTAAACTGTTTGCATCAAAGTACTTTTAATAGTAAATATAATTTGGGCTACCTTAATTAAGTGAACCAATCAAATGTTACACGTAGCTTTTTTGAATTAGTAAATGTATAGATATATGGTTTTAAACATTATTTTAAAATATTATGGTGTAATCTTATATAAGAATTCAAGGTTTCTGTATATTTTATTAATTACTCTTTTAAAGAAGTTTATCTTACTATTTGTAGCAATATAATTATGAAGTATCTTACAATACATAAATAGTTGTATGTTAAATCAAGCGAAAGTTCTAAAAATTCTAAAAATGTATATATAATTGTAATACAATTATTTGGACAATTAAGTTATGAAAGTTGAGAATGTATCACGCTTATTACGAGCATGGTGTAATATTGTAAAGTGAAAATGTAGGCCCAATTTAATTAAAAAACAGTATCTAAAATCAATTACGTTGTAAATTTTACATAATTCAAATCTAAATCGTTTCTCTTATTTTTCCTAATCCTTGAAATTTATGAAAAAATGTTGAAGTTACTTCAAACTTTCCTATTCACCATATGGTTTGTGGATACATTTAATAGGGTAACCATATTTACTTAATCGAAAACAACTATTAATACAATTAAATAAAACTAAAATATAATAAATTCTTCAAATCATGGTTACAAATTCTTTATAAGAAATTAAAGAATAAAGTAATGTAATACAATACTATTGATAAGACAATTCAGATAAAATGTTGCAAGCTACGTTTTAGCTACAAAAATAAAAGGTTTCGTATTAGTGTTTAGTATGTTACAGTCTTATAAGCCGTGTTGAGACTATTTGTAGAATGTGAAGGCAAACGAAATAATACGATGTACTAAATTCAAAGCAAAGTTTTCAAGTTTAAAAGATAAAAGTTTTATTCTGTATCAATTTTGTTAGACCGTGTAGCATTAAATAGGCTTCAAATAATAGATCGATGTTCCAATTTGGGATACACAACTGAAACATATTATAATTTAATTGTATGTATTAAATTGAGTAAACATCTACTTATTGCGTAAAGTAATTGTAATAAATTGACGAATATTAATATTTTAGATTAAGCTTGTCTAATTTACACTATTTAAAAATAGTTATTTGTATAACAAGTGTAGAAATGTTACGCTTTCCATACGAGAGTAGGATGTTGGTTTACGAGCGAGCGAAGCGAGCGAGTGCATCAAGTTCCTACTCGTAAATAAAAGTACTACTAAATAAAAGTAGTGCGAAAAAGTGTATCCATGCGGAAAAGTGTTGTTATGCGAAAAAGTGTTACTTTTCTCAACGATTTTGGATGCGTAAATGTAAGGTATTTCTATCCAGTATGTGAAAAAGATTATTTAAATCATTTTGTATTTTAAAATATTGATTGAAAAAATCAGGTTACATAGATAAAAATGAATACACGCTATTATATTCAGGTGAGCAAGATCAAGGCATAAATGGAGTAGCTCTCATAATAACCAGAAAATTAAAGAAATGCATTTTAGAATTCAAACCGGTTAGTGGTAGATTAGCTTATTTGCAGCAGCAGACGATAAACAGAAAGATGAGATATATGGAGAAATAGATGACATATACCAGAAGACGCCTAAACAAGACACAATAATTATCGCATAGAAGACTATATAAAAACAGTAGCATGGAAACATACCATTCACGAAATATCGAAAGACAACGGACTTAGACTAAGTAATTTAGCAGCATCAACAGGCACGAAAATAATAACCACAAAATTTAAACACAGAAAAGAACACAAAATAACATGGATGTTACACGATTGGCAGTACAATATCCAAATTGATCATATACTAATTAAGAAAGGGCAAGAAACACATGTACTGGATGTAAGATCATGCAGAGGTGCAAATGCAGATACAGACCATTTCATGGTTACGGCTACCATTAAACAGAAACTTTCGAAAAAAAAGAAACAGAAAAATATAACAAATGGGAAATTGAAAAACTTAACAACATACTTACAAAGAACGAATACGAGGAGACTATACAAAGGAAACTACATACGAAAAATCGAAAATCAAACGATAGGATCAGCAGAGCAGAATATAGGTGTAGTACAAAAACGCTACTACGACTGGTGAAATGAAAAGTGGTGCATTATAGTCAATGAAAATGAGTAATGTGAAGTGTTCTATATTATGATGAACGAAATAAAATTTATTAAGTGAAGTAAGGAATTTTATTTCGTTCATTATAATAATGAAAAAACATACTTGAGAAGAAGATGGACACAAACAAACAACTATGAAGATAAAACGAAATATGACCAGAAAAGAAAAGGATGTAACAATTTTATAAGGAAAATCAAACGTACATGGATACAGAACTAGATGCATGAAAGAGAGAAAGAATACAAATTCCACAACTTATTTTTTTCCACAAAAAAATCAACGCACAAATGAAAAAACGAATATTAGAAATCTAAGAGTTAAATGCAATTATGGAGTAGCAGAAAACGCAAATGAGGCTAAGTTAATATAAGGAAACTAGTTCAAAAATCTACTGACAAACTCAAACGAGGGAACACAAACAGAAGAAATAGTAAGAGGAGATGAAATAACCATGTAGATGAACCAACCATTGAAGAGATAAGAGAAATAATTAAACAATACAAAAACGGAAAATCTGCAGGCGAAGACGGAATCTATATGGAGATGAAAAGAACTACACTACGAGGTACAGGCACGAATAAAGGAAATATGAAAGAATGGAATACAGGAGTGATTATTACAATACATAAAAATGGTGACCAATCTGACTGCAATAACTATAGAGGAATTACGTTACTAAATAACACATAAAAATAAATAAAATATTATCAGCCATCGTACAAAAAAGACTGATCACATACACGCGGAATATCATAGAAGATTACCAATGTGGTTTTGTCAGAGAGAAATCAACGGTAGACGTATCCATGTCATTAAGCAAATTACAGAGAAAACACTAAAGCATAATTTCAGCATCGAAATGTTATTCATAGATTTCAAGCAAACATTCGATTGAGTAAATAGAAATCAATTATTCATTGCATTAAAACGGTTCCGAATCCTAAACCCCAACATTAATGTATAACCATGCAATAGTACGGACAAATCAAGGAAACACAAATTTATTTGATATAACTAAGGGAGTTAGGCATGGTGATTCTGTCTGCCACACTGTTCAATATTGCACTGGAGTACATCCTCAGAAACATTTACAAACGAGGCACACTAAGAACAAAAAGAAGTCAAATTATTGCATGTGTGGATGATCTCGTAATAGTAACGAAGCAACGATATTTAATGGAAAACATTTTAAGAGAGATAAAAGGGGATAGAAGCAAATTGGGCTTTAAAATAAACGAAGATAAGACAAAATTTATGAGTATTGGGAAATATAACTATACAGGAAAGATCAAAATAGGCAGGCACGAATTCGAGAGCAAGCGACAAGAATAAAATACAAGCAGCAAACAAAGCATTCTATGCCAACCAAAAAGTATTACAAAATATAACCATGAACATTAAAACAAAGGTACAAATATATTAAACAATTATAAGACTATATTAACATATGCAGCAGACACAATATCATTAAAACGCTAAGATCAAAATAAATTACAAATTATAGAGAGAAAGAAAATGAGAAAAAACCTAAGATTAATTAAATCAGGAGAAAGCGAAATAAGAAGACAAATAAACGCAGAAATAGAAGACCAACTTAGAGGATCCAAAATTGTGCAAATAATTAAGTCAATAAGATTAAAATGGATAGGACATGTATGGAAGTCAGGAGAGACAATTACGATAGGGAACATTATGGAGTGTCAACACGTAAAAAGAGAGGACGAGAAAGACCAAGAAGTAAATGGCAAGACGAGGTAGAAGACGATATAAGAGGGCTGGGAATTACGAATTGGAAGTCTAAAGCAGAAGATAGAAAAGCATGGAGAGAAATAACGAAGAAAATGAATTCTAGAACGTGTATATAATATAGACTATTTACTCGCCAAGAGGATTGTAAGGGCTTTAAAAGAAGCAGCAAAGCTAGACAAGAAGCGTAGTAGAACATGTATAATGCTATCTAAAAAAGATAATAAATTAACTTTGAAATAGTGAGTTCTCTAATATTTGTATCAACTAAGTGAAGAAAGATATCTCTAGAATAGAATATATTTGAAATAATTATTAAGCGCTAGTCATGCCGTTATCTGTCACTATATATACAGATCTGATGAACTGTCATGATGTGATTATCATAAAAAGAGATATTAGAGTTAGGTCAAAATAAAATTAGTTAATTTTAGTTACTAAAAAATGCTATATGATAGAAAATAAAACCAAAGATAATTAACTGTCTGCAAGGGAGATTATCAAAATATCTAGCCTTTATGCATTCTCATCATGATCCATCGCTGAATACAGTATTATACATTTTTACCTATCAATTCTGCCCTTCTATGTACTTTGGCGGTAGTCGATGTGAGCACTAGTCGTTGGCAGCACGAAGAAAGTAAAAAATCTTCAATGCGGCGATATACAACGTATTGACGGGTATATGTTTTCTGATATGACTTTTTCTTTGAAGAAGCTTTTTTTCTTTGTTTCTTTAACTTCTTCTGTCTATACCTGACAATTATATTATTGATGCCTTCGAACTCGAAGCATTTTGTATTTTTTTAAATGTAATCACTCTCTTATAACAAATTAATTTCTTTACATTATTGTTTTTAGGTGTAACTTTTAAAAACAATTTTGTATATTATATCCTTCCTTTGTTGTTTTGCTTAAAAAATAAATTATTAGAATAAACAATATTAAATTTAAATCAATTATATACGGTGCAAAATAAATGACATAAGTCATAGTCATATCATTTATTCACTTTAGCCCCATAAATTCATATACAATGAAAAATAGAACATTGTTACATCGGTGTACGTGAGCATAAAAAAATAAGAAAACAATATAAAACAATAGTTACTGTAACATTCCGGGGCATTTAAATTAATATTTTAAAAATTGAGTAAATTAAAACTTAGTCATATATTATAATCTGTACTCGTCCAAAAATAAAAATGTATGTAATTGCAAGAATGGATTAATAATTAAAATCGTTAGCACTAAGAAAAACACCTTATTGGATTAAATTAAGCTGTTTTAAATCTGCTTTTAATATACTGGTATTCTTATTATAGATATCTAGATCTATGCTGCAACTGATTTGATTATATAGGCGAGACATATTATTTATTGGCGAGTTAAAACCTACATTAGTTCGACTGCGATTAATTTTAAATTGGTTATATCTATTATTGATTCTTGGTACTTGTATATTTAGTTTTGATAGTGTAGTCATATCATCAATTTGGGAGTGTAAGATTTTATGAATATTTTTAATTACCATGATATTTCTACACGTTTCAATGCTGTTTGCCTCAAATTTTGTCAAAAGGTCTAGATAGTGAACATCGTGATTCGGGTACACGCCATGCTTCATTTTTAAGTACACTAGAAGCATTCTTTTTGTAATCATATATGACATTTCTACGAAGGATTCCAAACAATATAACAATAAGTTAATTTACAACTAGTTAATTGACACGACTATGTCATTAGGGTATAGCTATTAAAAAAATGCGTTGTACATCTTATTATGAAGCTTCAATGATTCGTTCATAATAATATTCGTATATATTATTATACGGTCGATAAAACACAATTTGCTGTCAAAAGTAACTGCAAGTCATATGATACTTGATTTATATTATCTGTTAGGAATGTTGAACTATTATTTTCCACCTTGTATAGGTCATCGCAGCATATTTTTTGGGTTTGAAGGTAACGTTGTTATTCGCACACCAAAGTTTTAGTCTTCTTAAATCACGTTGTAGAATCACTGTCACTATCACAAATCCGATACAATTTTAAGTCATCAGCATAGATTAGGCACTTTGAATCAAAGATATAACAAATATCGTTTATAAATAAGATTAATATTAGTGGTCCTAGGTTTGATCCTTGTGCAACACCAGATTTTTGAACATAGTTTGCAGACTTTACTCCTTTGAATTCAACGTATTGAATGCGATTTCTTAGATATGATTTATGAATAAGGCAATTATGTTATTATCTAATCCATATTTTGACAGCTTTTTCAAAATAATATGATGCGATAATCTGTCAAACGCTTTACTGAAATCTGTGTATATCACGTCTACAGGCTTATTGCCATCAAGAGCTTCAGAAATATACTGGGTAAATTTTATTAGGTTGGTACAAGTACATGCTGATATGTTGATATATGTTGTGATGTATTATTGAAAATACTGTCAGCAAGGATACATTCAAAAATCTTTGCGAAATTCGAGATAATTGCAATAGATCTATAATTGGTTACAACATTTTGAGGTCCATTTTTGTGAACTGGACTGACCTTCGAAACTTTCCAAATATCTGGGAAGACTTCGGATTTTAAAGATAGGTTATATATAAGAGGTGTAAAAATTATATCAATTTCAAATAAGAAAAAATGGCACTTTATCTGGCCCAGTGCACATTGTCGCTTTTATTTTCGTCACTGCCTTGAATGTGTCACTTGCCTCTATATATTTTAATGAAATTGTGTTTTCTGTATATAATTTGTTTTTTAATTCGCCAAGTATTTCGGTAGCATCATACACCGAGCTGAAATAATCTGCAAACCCATTTACAATTTCTTGGGAAGAATTCATTACTACATCCGCTAATTTCATACAGCCAGGTATGCAATTTGTTCCTTTTATATCATTAAGATGTTTAAATAATGCCCGAGGGTTGCATTTAATATCGTGCTGGATGTTACAAATGTAATTTTGCTTTTCTTTATCGATGAAAAATTATACAGTTTTTCTAAGATCTTTATTTTTTTTCACTATATCCGTAGATATCTGGGTAACGTGTTCTTAACTTATTGTTTTTCTTAAATTTTATAGATTATTTCCTTAGAGAATCAGTTAGGACAGTTTTTATTTTATTTTATTTAGGCACAAACTTGTCTAGTACAGAGTAAAGCACTTGGTAAAAATATTTACATGCCTTATTAGAATTCTTAATTTGGGTCAAGGGATCCCAGTTTACATTTAAGATTGATGCATACAGATCTGGAATGTTCGCCATTTTAAAGTTGTAGTTTAAATTATTTTAGGAAACGTTATTAAATGAATAATATTCGATATTAATTTCAGTATAGGTGATAACGGTGGATGATGTGCACCAATGCACACTAATGATCAACATCAGATGTTAGAACAATGTCAATATTGTCGGATGAACAAATAACATCTAGTATTCTTCCCATTTGGTTCGATATTCGATTGCGCTGAAGTAAGTTATTGAATTGTAAGAAATGTTGAAAAGAAAGTAGAGAATTAGCAAGTTACTTTAGATGCTAGGAATGAGTAATATTTTGGAATGTTAATATTACCCATAAACAAGACATAACTAAAATGAAGTAAAATGTTTCTTATAAAATTATTGTCAATGTTATTCAGAGCTTCCAGATATAATATATAGTTTGCTAGTGTAGTTTCAGGTGGTATATACGTATAACTAATACAACATTATCATTACAAGACTTTATAGGGGATATTCTAACAATAACAACATTAATATCTTATATCACTTCTACACAATTGAATTTATTTAAATTTGTTACAATTAGGACTCCACTACCTCGATCACTTAATCTATCACTCCGAAAGACTTGATATTGATTGCCAAAAAGCTCGTTATTATATACGTTTGGTTTAAGCCAAGTTTCTGTTAATGAAATTATATCATAATCATTTGCTTCTTAACTTTAATATAGCGAAATCCTTCCAGGATAAAACTTCATTGATAAACGTTCCTAGAAATAACCACCGAAATTGAAGGGATCTGTCAACAGCGACAATTATAACAATAATAATGTAAATATTAATTATTGTTCCCTGTCAACAACAGCCACGGACCGGTTTAGATCTATTTTAGATTCTCATCTACGTAGCGCAGTTGGAGACAAGGATTTTTTTCTAAACCATACTGAGGATTCTGTTTTTGCTTTTTGATTTTTTTCATTTAACCCTTTTTGTGTCTTAGACGAAACTACAATAGTGGTATCATCCGCATAGTTAAAGATATAACCCTCCTTTATATGAAGTATAAGATCGTTTATAAACAAAACAAACAATAAAGGACCAAGATCCTTGCGCTACACCTTTGTTCATATCGTATATTGCAGACCTTTTCTGATTTACCTGAACATACATTTGTCGATCTGTTGGAAATGAAACTATCAAATTTTTCAGCGAATGCCAAGAGCTTCTAATTTAGATTTCACAAAACTAAGTTCAAATGTATCGAACGCAAATGATAGATCAAAAAACAACGCGGCAACGAACAACTAACTGTTTGGAGATAATTTCCACTAGATTTACAGATGTGGTCTCAGTTGATCTGTCTTATCGAAATCCATGCTGACTGTCTGACACAAGGTTGTATTTGCACAAGAAGTCCCACAATCTGCTTACTATAACCTGTTCAAAAATTTTTGAGTATATGTTAAGCACTGAATCTGGTCTGTAGTTTTCCTTTTTTGTTTCCGGTCCTTTCTTATAAAAAGGAAATGCTTTGGCAATTTTTTGCAGTTGGATATATTCCTACATTGAATTGAAAATTCACTATGTTTCACAAATAATTATTGTAAAAATATTATATAACGTGTAGGCACAATTATATAAATCTAAACAACACAGCACGACTCGAGTTTCGACGTTTTATCGTTATTATCAAGTGTATTCCTATAAATGCGATATTAATCAATTCTGATAAAGGTTCACATATTTCACCTACCTATTTAATTACATTAATTGGTATATTATCGCATCCTGTCAGTTAGTCAGTTCTCTGAATGTCTTGTGTTACTTTCAGCTAATTCTTGCAAATTGTTTGGTTTGTTAACATACGCCTTGGAATTGACATTAACAGCTAAAAGTCTCCCCTAAAAAGGGGACAAAACAGAAAATAAAAGCATATATAGAAGAATCCAGATGTCCAAGAGAATATTTGCTCCCTCAGCATCGTGGTCAACCAAGGGTTAGAGGGTTAGAGTGGAAGATCGTCGCTGCTGCACGAACTCCGCCCAGCTTCGTCCATCCAAAATTTTTGTACGTTTCGTTTAATTTTTGTGTATACAGGGTCCTGCAACAGTGCGTCAAGCTTTCCTAGCGCCTTTCTCGTAAGAGATAGAAAAAAATGTTTCATATAAAAATTTATTGAATTAAAAATCTCTATGCCGTAAAATTATTTTAAAATATACAGGGTGTCCCAATTTTGCGTTATAACAAAAGCAAACATTTTTTTAAATGGAACACCCTGTATATTTTTTCATTTTATAATTTGGATAGTATTTCATAACTTTATCCTTTTTTTGGTTTTTAATTTTGATATGGCATTTCCGAGTTATTGACGTTTTTCTGAAAAAAATGTAAAAAGCGGAGGTTTTATCTCCAGCGTTGGAAACACTTGTGCATCTAAAAACTATAAATACGTCTATCCGTTTAAATTTTCTTATAAGAAGAACGGCCCCTCGATTCTGTTGTAAATACCGGCCCAAACAACTTTCAATATTTGGGGATGTTGCGTGTGAGTCTCTTGTACCCAATGAAGATTACTTTGTGACTATTACAGGTAGTTGTATCGATTAATCGTACCATTAAAACAAATGTTGCCTCGTCTGAAAACACCACATTTTTTATAAAATTATTGTAATGGTTGCAAATATCCACAATTTCTAAAGTTCTAAAGATCTCTCGAAATCAACCTCAAGTGTACTTGAATAGGGCGAAATTTGCATGGATAATATATTTCTCCCCTTAATATATATGGCTAATTTGGTACGTGTTGATAAATTCAGTAGTGGATACATTAGGATGACAATATTTGAGTTACATTTGTATGTAGTGCACTTTAGTAAATTGCTGCCTGTTCCATTATTAACTGTCGATTCGAATAAATATTGTAAAAATGATCACTAACTTCATGATGCATTTTTTCCTATCCCCATACCCCATCACCATTAATATTTATTTTTTTTATATTTCACTTAATTTGACCCTTTTATATTCAAATGCAAACACTACTTACATATTCTGACAACAACTGTTACTGCTGTAATGTATTTTATGAACTACTAAATATCATTCGGTTTGTATTGAAATAAAAATTAGTTTTTGAACTCTGTTAACGGTGGACGCGGAAGACGTCCTCGTGATGGACTGACAAGGAAGTAGCACCGACGGTACTTTCTGGAACCAACACGCACTGGAGGCGGCACAGGGGTCCCTGGCGAGGCTCACCATCGATTAACAGCCGCAGGCTTCGATTAAACAGTTTTCCGTCTGTGATACTTGCTTGAGCTTCCACGCCACGTCAACGAATGGGCACCGGCTAGCTGTGAACAGAAGTAAAAGAAGAAGAGAAACATGTATGTAAATTAAAACATGGGGCCTGGAGAAGAAGATATATTACAACAGAAAAGATAGACAGAAAAAATATACCATATATAGAAGTAAACAAGGAGGCTTGAATCGGCGGAACCGACCAGGCTGACCACCGCTGCTGATGGCAGACGACTGGTAAAGAGCGATGGCCGGAGCCTGGTTTTATATGGTGGTCTTCGGTGACGCGGCTTTGTTTCGGTCACGTAGGCCCCGCAATTGCGGGAACAGGTAATGATCCTCTTCGCCGAAAAAGGGCCTGTCCTATTGTTCCACAGTGGCAGCTGCACATTTTGGAAAATTATCTCGTTTGGATTATTTCAATAATGCGGAATTTATGCAAATTATTATTAGGAGCAATGGGTAGCTCGTAAAATGGATTAAAATATAATTACGCATTTGTTACCACGTTCAGGTAAACTGAACGCCGGTAACAACTCGCAATAAAATGCTTTATTCAAAGCTAAAATAATATATAGTGTATAATTACACAGGAAATAATTGTAACACTTTCTTTCACAAAATATTTTTTATTCGCTAAATGCAAAGCACTCATTATCAATAGCTTACTAACTAAATTACAAGGTTGTGGCGTAATATATACCTAGAACAACGAGTAGTACCTGGTAACGGGATTATTGACGAAATCCTAATGAGGATGGCCCAGCAACTGTGCCGGGGAAGATTGTAGGGATTAATTCTAATAAAAGGTTATTTAGCGGGGTTAAATCAAAGTTAAGTAATTTTGTTTTGTGTTTTTTCATCTCCATTGCCTCCAACATATTTAAATTTTTCCTTGATGAGGATTTTAAAATTGTACTATTGTCTATCGAAAATGTATGTCCAGTTGTATGGTGATTAATCGAATAAATGCCTGATTTTTCGGCAGAGCATTGTTTATTAAATGTGTTGCCTAGCAACGTTTTTAATTGTGTATTGGTATACAACGCTGGAGAAAGGTTATATTTCTTAAATGATTAGTCGAATTTTGAGTTAGAAGATTGTGAAAAAATTAATTTTGAATTTCTTGAATTAGTTTCTCATGTAGCACGTGGTGAAACATTTTGTAATATAGATGGGATCCCCGATTTCACCTTTACTAGCAGAAATATTTATGTCAAATTTTGAAAAAAACTATTTTCAGTAACATACATTCAAAAAATATATTATTTTGGGCTAGGTATGTAGATGATATCTTCTGCATTTGGATAGGTACTACACGACAGCTAAACTCATTCGAAAGCTATCTAAATTCTATAAATGAAAATATTAAATTTTCTTCTGAATACGAAACTGATAATAGTCTAAATTTCTTAGACCTAACTATATTAAAATCACAATCTAACAAATTAGAGTTCAAAATTTACAGAAAAGAAACTTTCACGGATACAATTATACCGGAAGACTCCAATCACCCAAATCAAATCAAATATAGCTCATTTCACGCTTTTCTACATAGATTAATAAATATACCATTAAATAAGGAGAATTACACAGATGAACTAAACGTTATAAAAATTATCGCGACAAACAACGGTTATAATAATACGTTAATAGATAAGCTACTGAGAAAGAAAAAACAAAAAGAATTTCTAAAATACTTTTATCCGCCACAAGAACAATGCAATAAATGGTTTAAAATCGGATTCATCAATGAACTGTCACATAAAATTATGAACTGTTTTAAAGGGAATGAATTTAATATTATTTGCACGAATACTTTGAATATTGGTAAATTATTAATTAATAACAAAACAAACATAGAAAATGTCAAAAAATGTGGTATATATGAGATTCATTGTGATCAGTGCGATGCAATTTACATTGGCCAAACGGGAAGATCTTTTGAAGTGAGGTTAAAAGAACATAAAAAATCAATCATGGATAACAAATATGCCACAGGTTTTGCTAAACATTGCATTGAAAAAAATCATTTTTTCAACGCAAAAGAATTTAAAATCTTACACTCAGGTAATAAGGGACGGCATTTAACGCTGAAGGAGGGATTAGAAATAAACAAAGCCATAAAATCCGGGAAATTTGTCGTAAATGATAATGAAGAGATTTGGAACTCCCCGATTATGACATCCCTTATTACCTGACTGGAAGTATATATATAACAATACAACATCTCTGTATTTCATTCTTTGATAATGACATAATTGTCGAAACTAGTCAGATTAAATAAATAAACAGTGAAACAAACCAAGTGTATATTGTCTTATTTCTATAATTTTGAATATTTCCTTTCAGTTTTCTCTCCACTAGGAATTAAACTAGTGGTTAATTTTATTTTGTGTTTATTTGAGTGTTAATTAGTTTCATTATTGTATTTGTATTGTACCAGGTTACCTAATTGGTTTCGGTCTCTTTTTATGATTGCAAATATATCATCTACGTAGCGACACCGGACTCTTGGAAAGTTGGGATTTGACTCTTTTGATTTCTGCTCCAATTTATTTAGAAAAATATTTGCCAAGAAAGGTGATTGTGGGTTTCCCATAGCAGTTCCAAAAGTTTGTTTATAAAACTTGTTATTAAATTCGAAAGTATTCGAATCCATGACTATTTTAGTTAATTGAATGTATTGTTCTATTTCGTCTTTTGGAATGTTGTTGTCCTGTAAAATGTCCTGGAGTCCTTTAATACTTTCCTCAACCGGTGTATTCGGAAAAAACAAAACTACATAGAAATATATTAACAATTCATCTGGTTCTATTTTAACACCCTTTAATAATTCTGTTAGGTGAAATGAATTATTGACGGAATTGTCTTTTTTAATTGTTAAATGATTGAATTTTTGTACAAGATTTTTTGCCGAATAAAGATGTTGAAGTGTTCAAAATATTATTAATGTTTTTTATGTAAGTTTTTAAAGGATTTCTTTTAAGTACTATAAGGGACGGAATCTAATAACAGATTTACATCTCTGATGTAGTCTGATTTTCTAACAATTACAATGGCGTTACCTGTCTCATTTAAGATAAAAACAGTCCTTTTGTCTCAGTGATTTGAGCGTTGTGAAGTCTTGATGTTTCGTCCTGTGTGTGTGGATTGTGGTTTTTCATTTTTTCTAATAAGTCTTTTGCTGTTTGTCGGAAACAGGGTGCTTCTTCTTGACTTAGTTGCTTGGAGGCAATTTCAATGTCGTTGATCATCTCTTCTAACAGGACGGCTCGGCGTTCGATGGTGTGTTTTAGACCTTTTTTTGAAAGGTCTACTCCTTTTTGCGAAAAAACTTGATTACTCTTGTTATGTACCAACGTTTGATGGATTAACGTGTTTGTATTTTGGAACTCTATGGGTGATCTGTGTTTAATAAAGTGTTGTTTAAGTTTCTTTTGTACATTTTGGTTTGATGTTTGTTCCAAAAATGAGATGGGCTTGGGTTTACTTAGTTTGAGATGGAGTTCGTATGCGTCAAGCTCCGGTAACAACTGCGACAAAATATATATCGGGCAAACCCAAAAAAAAAATAGCAACCAGGTTCAAAGAACACATTTATCATGTAAAAAATCAAAATTCTGAAAAATCAGCCGTAGTACACCATACAATTACAACTGGATGTAAATTTTCGATAGATAATAGTACAATTTTAAATTCTTGTCTGGGAAAAATTTAAATATGTTGGAGGCAAAGGAGATGAAAAAATACAAAAAAAAAATTACTTAACTTTGATTTAACCCTGCTAAATAACCCTTTATTAGAATTAATCCCTACAATCTTCCCCGACACAGTTATTGCGCCATCCTCATTAGGATTTCCCAATAATCCTGTTACCAGGTACTACCCGCACTCATTCTTCTAGGTATATATTACGCCACAATCTTGTAATTTAGTTAGTAAGCTATTCATAATGAGTGCTTTGCAGTCGAAATGTATACGTTTAGCAAATAAAAAATATTTTGTAAAAGAAAGTGTTACCATTATTTCCTTTGTAATTATCAAATCTATTTTCACGTAACTTTCGAAACCACGTTCCTATTTGTATCGTTATACATTTTAAAATTGACATTACTTCGGTTTAAACTGGAATTTCAAAATTGTAAAAATATCAAAATACTCAATTTTTTGTAGTACTTTCCAAATTTTATTTTGTTATATGTAATAATTGTGATTGGCAAATAAAACAACTTTTTAACTTTGTTTGTATAATGACAAGTTAAAATTGTAAAACTATAGTCACTTAATAAAGTCAGTGTTATACAAACAAAGTTAAAAAGTTTTTTCTTTGTGAAGAATAATGTATAACGAAGTAGAAAACTCCGCCGTTAACAGTTTAAAACTATTTGGTCTGACTGGAAGAACACACAGTTTGGAAGTGTGAACTCCGCCTCTAAGTCCTGTGAAAATCTTTTTTCTGAATACTTTGTGTAGTTATGAAATGGTTTATGTATAATACTAATAGGATATTGTAAGTTTAAATAAATATATAAATTCTAGAGATATTTACCTCGTTCCAATCATTACTGTATATTATAGTATTCACTATAAAAAATTAATACTAGGCTAAATTCTTGATGGAATTGATATTTTATCGATTTATTTGTTGTTGTGTTCCATAATTTTATTAGTAGTTTCCTGACGTATTTTGAGTTATTACATCTGTTCTTAAAGAGGTTCGATTTTAAGTAGAATGTCTATTATTTCGGTATAAATACAAAAATTACCTCATAGTGCGACTGCTTGGTGCTTGTTTAAAATCAATTTGCTATTCTTAATTAGTGTTCAAAAGTTCTTCAGAATTGACATTTATAAATAGAATTACAATCCTAGCAATATAATTGGTATTAATTGGTATACAACGCTTTTAAGCGTGTTGTCCGTTCAATTTGTTTATAATTAGAATACGTTCTAGTTTTTGTTTATTTACTAGCAATGTGATGAGTTGGGGTGTTTCGAGTCTCTTGTTTAGTCTTTGTGATAAAAATAAAAAAATCCGTATGTACAGTAGACGTAGTAAAACATATTATCATTAAAATTCAATTATTGCTCTTGAACCCTTTACGTATTAATGTGTAATATCCAATGTTTATATTTCCATGAATAAATTATATTATTATTTTTAAAAACATTTAATACTTAAACTGCCTACGTCAAAATTAGGTTTTAATATGCTTACATTACGACTATTCTTATATAGAAATAGTAGCCAAGTAAACATAATTGGGATGTAAAAGCAACAAGAATTTTAAATCGATTGTGAAATAATTATGTCGAAAATGTCGAAGCCTATTATAGAACTGGTTTTGCTTGAACTAGATTTAGATTACATGCACATATAACGTCGGGCATAAAATCAACAAATAAAAATATTTGTCATTTATTTAATAATTTAAAAAAGTAATTAATGATCATTTATTAGTGTTAACTAAAAAATTTTCAAAGTAGCAGTAAGACATTAGATAACAAGAAAGATGTAATATTTTGTGGGCGTGTCATAACAATTACTACTTAAATACATGTATGTGAGATATTCCATTATATATTCTTCGGAATGTATGAATAAACATAAATATTAGAAATAAAATAAACGTTGGCCTGTTTATTGTTATTATTAATTGTTCCTTTCTCAGTTTATTCTACCTTTCGGTGTAGGGCGAGTCTAAATTTCCTAGATTTTACCATCCGAAAAACAATTAACAATAAATTAGAATTTAATATTTATAGAAAAGAAACTTTCACTGACACCATAATTCCCAATTGCTCCAATCATCCTAATCAAATTAAATTTAGTACTTTTAACGCATATATTCATTGTCTATTAAACATCCCTTTAAACCCACAAGATTTTGATAAATAATTATTTATAATTAAAACAACAGCCCGTAATAATGGTTACACCGACCATCTGATTGATAGCTTATTAAACAAAAAACGTAAGAAACAGCTAATGAAATATTTTTATATTCAAGAAAATAATAATAATAAGAATATGGAATAAAATAAATTATGTTAAAGACTTGTCAAATAAAATTATTAATAATATTAAAGGAAGGGATTTTGATATCATTTGTACAAATCAATCAAGTCTCAGTAATTTTCTGGTAAACAACAAACCACCAGTAAATAAAAACAACAACAAGTATAAATTCAGACCTTCAGTCGGTTATATTTCATTATTGTGTCAGTTGCCGTACATATCTGAGTAAGTTATTTATATTTCATTATATTTATTTTAGAAGGTCTTTTTTTCAATGTCCGAGCAAGATCAATCACCTATCAATGATAAAACCGATGGTTATAAATTGAGTATTGAATTATTTAATTGCTTTTGCTAATTTATTTTTAATTACATCAACTTAAATTAATTTCTTGTTCCTAATTTATCGTAATATAGTCACTCACAAATTATTTAACGTACAGTCAATCATTTTTAGTTCATTTTACAGAAAGAAATACGTTCAAACTAGTGTTGCTTTGATAACCTTGCTATTTTGTAACACGCAAATTACTTTTGTATTATTCAATGTCTGTCGAAGTATTAGCTAGAGAAGTAGTTGTTTCAAAAGTGGTTTGTTCTTGTAGTCTTAATAAGACTCATTTGTTGTAGATTTTACGAAATATTTTCGTGTTTTTTCTAATTATTAGTTAATTTTCTACAACGTAAAGGACTTATATATTTTATTATCAAGTGTGGTGTTTACGAGGTTAAGTGTGCTCAATGCGATGCAATATACATAGGACAGACAGAAAGAACTTTTCATACAAGAACACAAGAAATCGATTTTATATAACAAACAATGTACGGGTATTTCAAAACATTGTATCAATAATAGTCATTTTATAGATATAGATAATTTTAAGATTTTATACTTAGGTAATAAGGGATTTAATTTAAATCTGAGAGAAGGCCTTGAAATTAATAGGGCAATAAAAGCGGGAGAACACATCGTTAACGACAACGAAGAGATTTGGTCTTCCTCAATACTCGAATCACTTATTACCTGGATATATAAACATCGCCGGTTTTCTTCTAATAGTTACTCTTGAAAATGCTGTAAAAAGCGAAACTAGTCGAGTGAATATAAAACTTAGTGAAACAAACCAAGTGTTTTTAATTAATTACATATTATTAATATAATTATTTGTAAAAGCAAAAATTCGCTCCCAAATAATGGTATTAATTATTATGCATCAATTAATTGAAAAAATCTAAATTACAGACTTTCTTTTTTTCTAAAATACCTCCGGACGCACTTCCAGTAAATCTTCTCTACTAGTATATTTATTATCACAAAATTATTGACAGTAGTTTATTTATAACAATCTAATATACATTACTATAAATAATTTAACCAAATGAATAAGAAAACGGTAAAAAACAGAAATTGTAAATTTGAAAATGAACTCTAAATGTAGGAACACACAGGAATATGTATTTAATTGATAAATATTAGAACAAAAGAACATGTTACGTTTCATCATGATTGAGATTTCCTTGCTGTAGATTTTCTGATCTTCGCCGTGAAAGTCCTTTGAAGTTAATGGTAAGCATATAAAATTTATCTAGTTAGAAGCAATAGATAATTAATTGCACAACCATATTGTTCATATTTGCGATAAAATTGATATGCTATTATAGTTTAAAAGATTTTAACGAATAAATACACTTTTAACTTTAGTTTACCACAATAGATATTTATTCAATGTGACTAAAATATATTTATGTTTGGTAATGATCAGGGTATAATCAAAACTATTACATACAATAAATATCTATTGTGGTAAAACAAAGTGAGGAGTGTATTATATTTTTAATCAAAATGTACCACAACATTCAAAATTGTAAAGAAGTTGTTTATTATATAGATCCAAATATTTTGAATAGGTAATTGTGTAGGCCTCTACTTTGTGATACATTCTTAATAATAAATGATTTTAAATTCCTTTTTATATATCACACACTTTTATTTTTAATGTGACTATAGTTTCGACAGATTTTCTGATTTTGCTTGGGATTCGATTTCATTGGTGCAGGGTTCTTTCGCTACCAGGATGAGCGAACTTAGTAGTGTACTTCTTATATGTTTTGCTCGGGGTGTGCGAGGTGACCCATACTAAATCTCCTGGATGGCAAGTGTCTGCTTTTTCCCTTTTGTTATCTGCTTGAAATTTTGATCCTGGGATTTTTCATGTTCGTCTCGGAGTTTGGTAAAATATGTTGACTATTACTTTTAGTTTGTTCTTGATCTTTGGGATGTGAATTTCGTCTTCAAGATTTGCCTTGTCACTGAATGTTCGGAGTTCTCGTTAAAAGGTTAAGTATGCAGATGAGACTCAGTACGACTGAATGTAGTCGAGTTCATAGCAAATCTAATGCTGGAAGTTTCGATAGCTAGCTGGTACGGTCAATTTCAAATTGTATTTTTATGTCCCTTATGGCTTTCTACTGGGTTGGCGACTAAATGGTATACTGGGATAAATCGGTGGTAGATTTGATACCAGTGCTGATGAAGTAAGTGCTTATCGCTGATTATTCTGTGAAGTCTATATTGTAGGAATACTTTATTAATCAGCGTTGAACCGCATTTATTGATGTGGCTTCAATTAGCGGGAAGAGCTTGATCCATCTGAAGGCGGTGTCTTCTATAATGAGGATTCATGTCTCTTTATTTGGGCCTTCTAGGAATGGTTCAAGGAGGTAAAATCCGATTACTTCTAACCTTCTATTTATCACGGGGGTTTATAATATTTCAGGGAACTTATAATTTGCTGCTTTGTACTTTTGGCACTCTTGGCAGTTTTTGACGTTATCGACAATATGTTTCATTATTCCTGGCCAAAATGAGAATGAGTGCAAATAATTTAATAATTTTTGCAATACCATTCCATAGTCTCAAGCTATAAGAGTATAGTGAAATTTTTAGGACTTCTTTAAGCTGTTATTTTTTCTTTGGGATGAAGAGTTGCGGCTTTTCCGTATCATCATGGGGCGAGTATTTGTAGAGAATTCCCTGATTCAGGATGTACTCTCTACATTGCTATTGACTAATTTCTTCATGGTTATTACGCTCAAACGTTTTTACGAATTTTCGTAATTTTTCATTGTCAACTGGTTCTTGGCCAATGTGTTCAGGATCCAAGGTTCACTGTGAATAGGTTGATTCCGGTCTCATGTGATGTGGTTGACTTTTCCAGGCATGTACGAGTATTCAATGATAATGTTATTAGGTTGAAGTTGAAATGCCCATCTTCCTTGATGTAACCAAGAAATTTCTGGGTTGCCCAAATCTCGGCCAAGACTTTCCGCTCTGTGGTGGTGTAGTTCATCTATGCTCGGCTTAGGAGGCGGTTGAACTATTGTTGCAACTTTGTGGGGCTGCGGTCCATCTGGACCGATAATGAGGCCAAGCAATTTGACCTTTGTGCAACCAAATATACACGTTTTCCGATTCATTCTGAGCTAAAACTTTTTTAATTTTTAGAATATCATTTCTAGGTCTTCTACTGAGCTGGAGAGCACTATCAAGTCGTTCAAGTATATAAGTAGTCTGGTTCGCTCGGTTTTGGTCTTCACTCGGCCCAATTCTCTAGAATCTTGCGGGCGCATTTTGGATGACAAAGGTGGTCTTATCTCGGTTCCTCTCATTTACGTTTATTTGGTGATAACTAGATTCAAGGTCCAAGATGTAGATGATGGCGATGTCTCGCTAATTGATTCATCGGTAATAAATGCATAACCGTTTTTTCTCCTTCTGGTTTCGGTACCATGACTACTAGAGCTGACCATGTGCTCTCGCACTCTTCGATGATTTCATCTTCTTTAGATCCTCTGTTCTTCGTGGAAATAGACGGGCTAGGAGATTCTGAGGTGATCACCTGCGTTAATTTCAAATTATAAAACAACAGCAACATTTAATTTATAATCAATTAAAATTAATAATATTCATTTACAAATATAATATATGCAACCAAATCTGCTCACATCTCTGCTAAAATAAGCTGTAGTATGAAATGTTTGAAATAATTTGAGGGAGACGCAGATTAGTATAAATAATAAAAACATATGTGTAAAGTAATTAAAAAATTAACATCCTTTATATATAAGTATATTACATGATAATAACAACCAAATTTAGAAGTAAAAAAGCAGATATTTAGCTTTAAAAATAAGACAAACAAAATATATAATTAATCATATATGGAAGATAAAAACTGGAAAATTAATTATCTAATTTTATTGTAAATATGTAAAAATTTCTTGAAAAATGGACCCAGTATGGTTTTCTTAATAATTGAAAAGTAACAGTGGATTATGATGCATAATATACCATTTAAGTTGATATTGATAAGACTTTAAGTCTTTATGACTTATTGTTATTATATTTTGTGGCCACCCTTTATTAAAATTAAACGAATTACCTAAAATTTGTTTTATTTTAAATAATTCGCCGTACCTCTTGATTATCCCCTTTAGCTTTTATACAGCGGTGCGAAGGTCGTGGTTCAAAATAAAAATATAACAGTCAATTATGACTAAAATGGGCGCCAGTAATTTTTAATTCAAGAGATACTCAACTAAGGAATCTTAATAAAAATTACAAAATTAAAATCCCTAACCAGTTAATAAATAAACACAATGAATTTTCTTAAATAAGTATTTATTAACAAAAAAATAGTTCTTAATAAAATATAAACAAAAATGAATGCAATAATAAATAATATCTAAAATTAATCAAAGTAGTTCTAACTATTAATAAATCTAATTCATAAAACTTATTCAAAACTATCAACAAACAAACTAAACAAATATCTTTGAAAACTTATTAGCATCACCCTGTATATTTCAAAAATTAAAAATTAACAAACATCAGAAAATTAAATTACAACTTTCAAATTCAACTTAATATCAAAATATTATACTTTATAACGTTTACGAGAATTCTAAACACAATTCAACATCAACTATATTACTCAATCCTTAATATTTACACAATTTTTAAATTCAACTGAATATCAGCAATATTACACATTACTATTTCTAATGGAAATTGCTTCAAAATGAATTAATTGATTTCATAGACAAACCATTCAAAATAACACTATATAGCAATATTTAAAGTATAAAACAAACATTACCCTGTATAATATTAAAATAAAACATTAACACGTGCTATACTAATATATAAAAAAAACGATAACGCGCAACGCGTTGGATCCAATGCTCATACGCAATTATTCACATCATACGCGAATCTTTTACTTATCTTAAATATGAAATTCATGTATCATAACACACACACACGTTCATATATAAATATACACATCATGCACACATTAATAAATTGCATTTATATTATAAAAAAATAATAAAAATGGAAAGAACTGGCCTTAGTTTTAATTCCAATTTCCACGAAGTAGTGAAATTGATTGTAGCAACTTCCAAAGAGGATCGGTATCACAGCTATGGTACCTCGTCTCCATCCAAAATTCCTTGCTACTGTCTTGTTCCATTACTTCCTCTAACAGACTTCCGCCATCAAACACGTGGCCGTCATCAACATGAATTATGGAAAACCAATCTCTTGTTATAATTTGTACTACACTCCATCTGCCAATATCCGAGCTTGATTAGTGCTCATTTTTAGGCACAATTAATATGAGTATAATAAAGATGAGTGTAATAAAGAGACCTAAAGACGAAATCGACAATATAATAACCCATAAAAAAAAACTAACGAAACATGTTTAGCCAAATTTAACGGAATTTATTTAATAAGGATTATTAAATTTCATACCTGAGGTGGTGGACGGTCTCCTAGTTTATAATATTATATTATATTCAATTTTATTTGTGTGATTTATAACATAACTTTGTTAATACGAGCGCCATTCTCTCGGGCGTTGTTCTTTCTTCGCTGCGCAAATTCATTCTTCCTCAAAAACTCTGCGCTCCCGTTGTAGCAAAAAAAACTACTCCAACGGCCGTGTTAAATTTGTCTTTAAATGGACTTCTAACATAGGCAACTTAATTAGCCAATTTGATTTTAAATTCAAATATTTAATTAAACATCTCATAAGATATCAAAAGTTGAAAAGTAAATGTTACAATTTATTTAATTAATTATTCCCTCTTCTATCTTTTAGGTAAAGGGTATTTTTCCTTTCATTTAATTTGTTTAGTATTCCCTAAATTTCTTTCTATATTAAGTAATCTTCTTTACTTATGTTGTTACAGTCCTTTCTTGGTTCTTCTTTGTCTCTACGTTATTTTTTCATTTATTAATTTTATGCATAGGTTTTGTCTGTATATCCGGTTCCTTATCCTGATTCTTGGTTTTATTTTTTATTTTACTGAGGAACCTTCATATCCATAGCGTTTACACTTTCAAATTGGGAGAAGTAAAACTCTTGTTATGTTCCATTTTTTTATTTTCAGATAAGTGACACGTCTTTCGGTCGTTTAAACGTAGTTTTAACTTTGATAATGATCTAAAGGGTCCGCCAATAGGGACGCGCGAAGTTTGCCGGAAGGGTGCGGCCATGTTGTTCGAGGTAGAGCTGTCAAAGTTGCTGTCATTTGTTCAGTATATAACCCCAAATCACCATGGCAAGTTTGAGTGTCGAGCAGCACGTGCAAATTATTAAATTGTTTTACGAAAATGGGTCATCAGTTCGAGCAACGTTCCACGCACTTCGCCCATTTTACGGTCGCGATGATCGGCCTGTAGAGTCGACTATCCGTCGATTGGTGGGCAAATTCGAGTCGACTGGTTCAGTAAACAACCAGCCAACACTGACACGTCGACGAAACGCCCGATCGAACGAAAATATCGCTGCTGTCCGTGAGAGTGTGCGCGAGAACCCGAGGCAGTTCATTTTTTGTCGTGCACAGGAACTTGGCCTTTCGGAGACATCAACTCGCAGAATTTTGCATCTGGATTTGGGTCTGTACCCGTACAAAATCCAATTGACCCAGGAGCTCAAGATAAACGACCACAGACAGCGTCGGGCGTTCGCTGACTGGGCTCTGGAGCAGTTGGAAGCAGACCCCCATTTTGGCCGAAAAATCATCTTCAGCGACGAGTCTCATTTCTGGATGAACGGGTATGTGAACAAGCAAAATTGCCGCATTTGGAGTGAGAACAACCCACACGAGGTCCACCAAGTGGCAATGCATCCCCAGAAAGTCACTGTTTGGTGTGGATTTTGGGCCGGCGGCATCATCGGTCCGTACTTTTTCGAGAACGAAGCTGGGGCGGCCATAACCGTCAATGAGGAGCGCTACAGGTCGATGATAACCAACTTCTTTTGGCCTAAACTGGATGATATGGACACGGACGACATGTGGTTCCAGCAGGACGGCGCCACGTGCCACACAGCCCATGCCACAATGGACATTCTGCATGAGCGATTTCCGGACATGGTCATCTCGCGCGGAGACGATATCAACTGGCCACCGAGATCGTGCGATTTAACGCCTTTAGACTTTTTTCTCTGGGGCTATCTCAAGTCGCTGGTCTACGCCAACAAGCCTCTAAACACCGATGACCTCAAAGTCAACATACGCAACGCCATCGCTCAAATTGAGGCCGATATGTGCTCCAGAGTCATCGAAAATTGGACCTCCCGGATCCGGGCTACCAAACGGAGCCGCGGTGGTCATTTGAACGATGTTATCTTCCATACTTAATGGGGTCGAATACCCTTTCGAATGAAAAATAAATTTCGTTTCTACCTCACACACAACTTGTTTTATTCAATTTTAAAGTTCACGCGCCCTTATTGGCGGACCCTATATAAGAACCGAAACACATGTCAGTTATCTGAAAATAAAGAAATGGAACATAACAAGAGTTTTACTTCTCCCAATTTGAAAATTTGGTTCCATCAAGAGAGTAGCAGGACAAGTATCGTTTACACTTTGTTTTCGTAATTACAATATATCATAAATTGAAATTAAACAACACAATTGGGAGGGTTTCACATTTATTGTTGAACACTGCATCATGTTTCGCCACACAGTGGCTTCATTAGGCAGATGAATACTAATTTATTATAAATTAGTAATTATTATTATATGTTTAAATTTAATTTGTTATGGAATTTCATCATGAATCCGCCTCGTCAATTCAATATATCATAAATTGTCTAGCAGACGCAAAATCCCTGTTTATAACGGGTGTCCAACAATTATTTCAGTCCCGGGTGGCGTTGGAATCAAAAACGTAGGTCAATTCTTTCATGTGCCAAATAAATGAACTGACACGTTAATTGTCAAACATAACCTAAATGTGCATTAAAAATGTCAGTTCATTTATTTGCAACATGTAGGAATCGACCTACGTTATTCCAACGCCACCCGGGACTGCAATAATTGTTGGACACCCGTTACTTTAATTGTAAAGTTTGGGTTGCGTGTAAGAACTGATTCTATTAAACGAAAAAGTGCGATTCTAACATAATCGTATCATATATCAAATGTGTCCATGTGACAAAAGCAAGAGAAATTTCCACGTCAAAAGTGTTGAAATAAACGTTCTACAAAAGTCAACAGAGTTGATATTGGAAGCTATGCTAAGGTACTTATTATTATCATATGTCATATGTCAAAACCCTTATGCACTCTATAAATCACGTTTATGTAGATTTATAGAGTGCATAAAACTTTTATGCTCTTATTTTGACTATTGACAACATGTTGTTGAAAATTGGCAGTATTTTGTTTCAAATTGTTTGTAGCAATTTAAAAAACAAGTCTTTCGTAATACTGAGAGATTTAGTAAGCAGAAAGACAATTGTTTGACCAGAAAACGTACTCTGCAGCCATCTGTTCTTTAAAAAAAAATTAGTTCTGCTAATTATATAATAAAATTAATATTAATAATTTTCGGCAAGCATCTTAGCTGGAGAAAAAGAAAGCTTATTTAATCCAAACTGCCACAATTTCGTTAGTTAAGCTTTGCAATCTATTTTTGAGAAAGAGACTAAAACTTGTTACAATAATATAAAAAAATGTCCTGTCAAAATTTTGGAAACTGACATTCGATACATTTTTTCCGTAAAGACCGAATTGTTTTACATAGACATCAATTTTATCTTTTCATATTTTACAATTCAATATTTATATTAATGGAATTTAATAACAATACAATTGTCTATGTTCATTTAAACAATTAGCTGCACTATATACCTAATACATTTACCATATATATAATTACGGCGAATCCAGTAGAGATTTATATATTTATACTTAAAATTTAATTGGTTTGAATTCACTACTTGAAATTATGAACCTTTAATGGGAATAAAAACACACATGTACTTTTAATTGAATAATTTGCAAATTAACGACAACAACATATAAGAAAAACAACTAAAAATTATTTTATTCAAACACCATAGTAAATTTTTAAATGAAACAATGTAATATATAATACAATATGCAGACAAATAACAGTGAATTAAAAAAATACTAAGATAAAGATTTTATAACAACATAATTTATATTTTGGTTTAATAATAAAAATTACAAATTTAAGTTAATTTCATTATTTTTCATTGAATTTAAATTCTAATTTAAATATAAGAGTTCTAAACTTTACATTATCGAAACTATAATATCAACTCTAAATACCGATATACGTTTTATGC
Organism: Ontholestes murinus; assembly: GCA_963969525.1. NCBI lineage: Eukaryota > Metazoa > Arthropoda > Insecta > Coleoptera > Staphylinidae > Ontholestes > Ontholestes murinus. The sequence goes on from OZ018390.1 coordinate 37,451,264, forward strand.
AATTAGTCAATGTCCAATTTTTTGAAGGTGCCTTCAACTCCAAAAACTTCTCCAGCATCCTTTGGCTTTCCCGGTCTTTTTGATTCATCTACTTTTTGTTTCTCTTCTTCCAGGAAGAAAGCTTTGTTGTCGATTATATTCTTTTTTCCAGCCACTGCAATTAAAACATTAATTATGTGTATAAACACATATATTTAATATTAACTAATTAAACATTAATTATTATTGTTATTATTGTTACTGCTGACAGATTCCTTGATTTGTCGGTGGCTAACCACTCAAAAAGGGATCTAGTGCAAAGTGTAGACAATAGGTGACATTTTTATGGTAATATGATCATTTATTTATTTTGGTCCTACATTATAGATTAGTAAATACGGAATGGAGTTATGTTTTATAGTGCAATATTATTCTATATATCTGTGTTTATCATAATTATATTGTTGCTAGGGAATTTTATATATCAGATAACAGTAGTTATGATGATTTTATTAGTGATATTAAAGTTTTACTTTTCCTATATACGAAGTATACAGGGTGACTGACGAAAAACCTTTGGTGCTGTATCTCGCTTATTTTTTATCCGATTTTAATAAATAAAACATCAAATTAAATCATTTTTAAGGGACTTTAATATAAACTGAGCTGATATTTTTTCTTGCATCCAGTTTTTGACAAAAGACGATCAACTTTTTTTTTCAAATTGCACTGTATATATATTTTTTATTGATCCGCAAGAAGATTTTTTCTGAATATAAAATTGTAAACGATTTTATCCATTCATCAAACCAAAGTAGAGAAATTGAGGATTTTTGGAAAAAAAAAATTAAAAATCAAGTACCCATAGTAAACACTATACAGAGCCTATTCCAAATGTCAAAAGTGACAGTGTCAGTCATTGGTACAATACTGCAATGATGTTTAATAATTGCACCATTAAAATGAATAAAGAAGTATTCTATTAGTATTTATAATAGGGAATTTTATTTCGAATACGTGAAGGGAAGAAGTAACTAAAACAAATATTAAAAAAAATCTAAATATATGTGGTGTAGCACCATCCTGATGCAACCTGATTGTATTCAACACTGATATTGGCAATTTATCCAGACAATTTTTTATTTCGTTTGTTATTAAGACTGCCTTTAGTAAAACGGGGCCTACTTTTCTCTCTCCTAATATACCGCACTACCCGTTAACACTAAATAGTTTTTAAATAATATTTTCCACAACAACAATCATTACGCACCAGTCTTCCAAATTTGTCGGCACATGGAATTATTCTATCAGAAAAAACGATTTCTGTAGAGGCACAAAATTCTACTACAGTAGTAGTACTGTGTTTGAAATATTGCAACATTTTAATTATGAAATTATTAAAAATCGTTGCAGTATTGTATCAATGGCTGACACTGACACTTTTGACATTTAAAATAGGCTCTGTATATTGTTTACTATGGATACTTGATTTTTTATATTTTTTCAAAAAATCCCCATTTTCTCGACTTTAGTTTAATGGATGGGAAAAATTGTTTACAATTTTATATTCAGAAAAAATCTCCTTGCGGATCAATAAAAAATATAAATACAATGCAATTAAAAAAAAACAGTTGATTGTCTTTTGGTTAAAACTGGTTGCAAGAAAAAATATCAGTTCAGTTCATATTAAAGTCTTTTGAAAATGATTTAATTTGGTGTTTTATTTATTGAAATCGGATAAAAAATAAGCAAGATACAGCACCAAAGGTTTTTCGTCAGTCACCCTGTATATAGGGAAGTATTGTGATCGAGATTTTTTTTAACATTTTTTTTTGCGGAAATATCCGTTTTGAGGTCCCCTGAGTTCATTGCACTAATTTCTGGAAAAAAATGTTTGTGTCTGTGTGTATGTCTGTCTGCCTGTCTATCCGTGGGCGCTGTATCTCAAGAACGAATGATCCGATTGAGTTGAAACTTTAAATTTAAGGTTTTATCGTTAAAAACTGGAATTTAACTGGATTCTAATATGAAAAATATTACAAAACTTTTCAAACAAAAGTTAAAGGGAATGAGAAACAGAACAAATGTTGTTGAAATATATTTTTCATAATATTCTTAACAATCGAAAAAAATTTTTTTTGACATTTTTGGCCAATTGCTATTAAATTATTGGAGTTAAATGAAATTTACATAACAAATAATTGCAGAGAATTTAAAACTGAACAAAATATTAAAAATAGTTTTTTTGCGCAAACCTCATGGTTTTCGAGTAAAATATAGGGAAAGTACTATGATGGCGACATCACCATTTTAGTTATTAATATTATCAATAATAATGGCACACATTTTTAAAGCAATTGAATTGTTAGATAGTGGATTACAAGTAAATTATATTACACAAATATTTGCTGATAAATCAAATTTAAAACGACAGCAAAATTAATGTCTTAATTAATTTTCTCCTTGGACTTAAACATTCTGATCCGCAATTGGCACCAGCACATTTTGGAACAATCTTGGGAATAAGAAAATCAAATTAAATAATAAGAATATTAAGTGTGGGAAAACAAGTTTGGGTTACATTGTAGGAAGTAATATACCATGTAATAATCTAACAAATAAGAGAAAGAGAAAACTTTTAACCAACGGGAAAATTTATATTTTGATTTGACCAAATTTTAGGAAAAAGAATCCGATAATAGAATTAATTCTTGGACTTCAGAGGAACGGCAATATGAACGTCATTTTATCGATAACGTTGTTCAAATTAAAAATAAATTTAAAATTATAGTACCTTTTAAAAATAAAGCACCTGAATTCGGAGATTCTAAGCAAACGTAAATGTTTATGCTCTTGAAAAAAGATTAGTAAAAAATCTGGCAGACGTTATTTCTCGACGCACCATGAACTTGATTTAATCAAAAATTCATTATGGTGGTATGGGCCAACTTCAGTGTGCAATAATAAAAATTCAACGTAAAAAGAAATGTGGAATGGGACTATACATTTATTCTTTTCGTTTATAAAATTAATAAGAGTCACTGCCATGCGTATTCGATTTATAATAAAAGGATTAATTAAGCACTTGGTTATGTTTCACTATTTTTATATTTCTCCGACTAGTTTCGACCGTTGGTTATTGTTGAAGGATGGCCTAGATATTGAAGGAAAAATAAAACACGTCTTGCTCGTTTCAAGGCTAAACAGGAACTATATAATATGTTAGGTTATACAAAAGTAATACAGGGATGCTTCCGCCTAGAGGGCGCAAGCTTAGGGCGCGAAATACGAAATTACATTTTCACACTCCTCCTTAATTTCGTATTTTTAAGCCTAAACTAAAAACTAGTTTTTTATGCTTTGGTGAAGCCAAAGCCTTCGTTAATATATCCGCGATCATTTCTTCCGTAGGCATGTATTTTAAAGAAATGTCACCGCTTGCACTTTACTGCGTTTTGACCATTTGTTAGGTCTACTGCACTCCACGCACTGTTATCTTGAAAAACTTTGCAACTCACTTTCCATCGCAGCTTTCCATTGGGCACTGTGCGGGCCTTCTAGCGCTTCCTCGACTGTAGTAGGGTCTTCGACGTCTCTCACTGAATTTGTAGACTCTTCTATGGCAAGATATGTTACGTAGTCATCATATGTTTTCGGTTTCCTTGCTCTCTCTGATTTTCTTATGGGTCCTTCGGGAAGTTCCATCGAATCAGCTGGAATATATTCTTCATCTGACGTATCGGTGACCTGAGACGTTGACGTAGCATCTAAAAAAGTATCATTTTCATTATTTTCAATGTCATGATTGGTTTCTTGTTCGAAAAAATATTCTTGAACATTTTTAGAATTTGGTTTTTCCATTATTCTTACGTCCCTACTGACTATAACATCATTTGTTTCAGGGTTATACAGTCTATACCCTTTTGCCACTTCTGAAAAACCAACCAATTTAAGTTGAATGGATTTCTTGTCCCATTTTCTTCTTTTTTCTTTTGGTATATGGGTCATAGCTACGCTTCCAAATGTTCTTACGTGTTTTAAATTTGGTTTTCGTCCGTAAAACATTTCATAAGGTGTCTTTGGTAGATTTGTGACTGCAGACCTATTTCGCAAATAACAAGCTGTGTTGACAGCTTCAGCCCAAAAACTTTTTTCCATTTCCGCTTCGAATAACAAACACCTGGCCTTCTCCACTAACGATCTATTTAATCGTTCTGAACGTCCATTTTGCTCTGGAGTATACGAGGTAGATCTTTGATGCAAAATACCTTCTTTTTTCAGATAACTTTCAAACTTGGAGTTTATATACTCTTTGCCGTTGTCTGACCTTATAGATTTGATGGATTTTTCTGTTTGTTTTTCAACAAAATTCTTAAATTCTACAAACTTGTTGAACGCTTCGTCCTTGTGTTTTAAAAAATACACAAATGAGATTTTGCTGAAGTCGTCCTGGAACTCTATGTAGTATCTTGAGCCACCAATTGAAGGTGTTTCCATTGGCCCTGCCAAATCGGTGTGTATAAGTTCTAAAATTTCTGTCGCTCTGCTTTGCGACCTGCCAAATTTCATACGACACTGTTTTCCTTCACAGCATACCTTGCAGTTTGTCAAATTAATGTTTGCTGTACCCTTGTAGTTGATGCCATCCACCAGTGAATTTTTCATTAATTCTAAGGCACTAGAATTTATATGGCCTAGTCTTCGATGCCATAACTCTGCATCACACGACGACGTTGTTTGGCTAGCAACGAAACATTTTTCGGATTTCACTAATTTGTAAACACCATCTTTTAAACATGCTTTGGCAATACATGTTCCTTTTCCATTGTAAATAAAGCAATTCAGTCCTTCGAACACAACTTTATTTCCTTTGCTTATTAGTTTGCTGACTGATAGCAAATTCGTTGTCAATCCTGGAACGTACTGTACATCTTTAACTTCCACTTCATAGTTACCATTAACTTGAGTTACGATTTTGACATCACCACCACATTCCACATGTAATTGTTCGTTGTTAGCTGCGGTAATATTATTCACAGTTGGTTTTCTTTTCTTTTCGAGCCAGTTATCATTGCATGTTAGATGTATGCTGGCCCCCGAGTCCACATACCACTCGCCTTTGTTGAAAACACCACTGGAAAACACTGCACTAAATGCATTTCCTTTTTGCTCACTCTGACTGTTTTTTAAATTGCACTTTGAAGCAAAATGTCCCGGTTTTTTACATATAAAGCATTTGAGTTGTTTTTTTGATTTGGCGCCATCTTGAGGCTTTGCCTGACTATAACGCCCCTTCTGCCGACAATTGGTACTAAAAAATGCTCCACTAGCGTCATTTTCCGGTAGATTTTCCAACTGCATGTCGAGGAGCTTTGTCTTCACAAGATCTGTAGATATTTGTGTGTTGGAATGTTCTAAAGCCATTAACATTGGCTCGAAACGTTTCGGCAACCCCGCCAGCAACATAGAACCTGCCAACTCGTCGTCGATATTTAGGCCAATTTTTTGTAGCTTTTGTAACTTCTCCATCATTGTGTTGACGTAGACCTCCATTTTGTCAAAATGCTCAAGTTTCATGCTCATGACTGTTCGCAACAGCCCCAACTTTCTAGTAGATCCTTCACTGTCGAATGCCTTTTTCAGGTTTTCCCAAACCTCCTTCGCTGTAGACGCATTCTTTACGTGCACATATACACTCGGATCTATGGTTAAGACAAGCTTTGTCTTGGCTTTTCTTAATTTTTCTGGGTTTATTTCGGTGCCCTCTATGCACCCTGTCAAATCTTCATGTTCGAGAAAATTCTTGACGGCAAACGCCCAGTCTTCATAATTTTCTCTGCCAACTAAACGGGGCAAGTTTGACAAATAATTAATTGCCATTTTTGTGTTTTCTGTTACAGCCTTTGCCACGTGGTACCACTATCACTTTTTACAATTTCGCCGGGAAACACTTTCACAATCGCGAATATACACCTCGCGCACTACTGAACAGTCTATTCACTTCAATTCTAGGGTACTGGGCCCATAACCTGTTGAAGGATGGCCTAGATATTGAAGGAAAAATAAAACACGTCTTGCTCGTTTCAAGGCTAAACAGGAACTATATAATATGTTAGGTTATACAAAAGTAATACAGGGATGCTTCCGCCTAGAGGGCGCAAGCTTAGGGCGCGAAATACGAAATTACATTTTCACAGTTATTCTCAAGGAGATATGAAATATAAAATTAGTGCTTAATTAATCCTTTTATTAACATACAAATTTTTACCACGGGTTAAGTGAGAAGTTAATTAATCGTTCGATTTATAAATTATTGTCAGCGTGATAAATAACGTTGATTGGATCAATGTCAGCAGTTGAATTTAATAATTCTCTCTTTAGAATTTTTAAATTAAAACAATATTTGTGTTTTAAAGATGATAAAATGTATTTTCATTTAAGCATTAAAACAACTCTATCACAAGCAATATCAAATTATTTGATATTAGACGGTTCTAATTTAATAGAGACATTCGAAAATGTGTAATATGTTTTAAAACAAAACCTACTTCGGTTTAACCGTTCATGAAAAATTTACCAGAAGAAAGTAACTTTAATTAGACCATTTAATAACAGTGGCATAGATTTCTGTGGTCCAATATAAAGGGTCCTGCAACAGTGCGTCGAGCTTTCCTAGCGCCTTTCTCGTAAGAGATAGAAAAAAATGTTTCGTATAAAAATTTATTGAATTAAAAATCTCTATGCCGTAAAATTATTTTCAAATATACAGGGTGTCCCAATTTTGCGGTATAACAAAAGCAAACATTTTTTTAAATAGAACACCCTGTATATTTTTTCATTTTCTAATTTGGATAATATTTTATTACTTTACCTTTTTTTGGTTTTTAATTTCGATGTGGCATTTCCGAGTTATTAACGTTTTTCTGAAAAAAATGTAAAAAGCGGAGGTTCACAAAAAAAATTATTCTGATGTTCTATTTAAAATTTAAGAAATTTTCTTTTTCCTATGGTTGGTCATAACTACTGTTTATGTACCAGTGTTAAAAATTTTCACTTTTGAGGAACCCTGCCTTTGTATCAGACACGCCATTTTCTAAAATTTCAAATTGTCGTAACTCTTTTTTTTTAAATATAATCATATATTTTTTTAAATTTTATATTATTCTGCATCTAATTTCCTACAAAAAATATTAAGAATATCCTATACCTAGAAGTGATATTTTTCAAGATATAAAAGAATTTATATTTCAAACGGTTCTTGAATACGAATTTGTTTTTGAATAGATAGCTATGACTGAAAAAAATGCATCTGTCAATTAAACAATTAGTTTGACATGTAAATGGGAGGTGTGAATTACAAAAAACAAAAGAAGAAAGCCTATCATCAACGAGGAACCTAAAAGACATTGGTGAAGGAACTGGCATAAGCGAGAGGTGAGTACAAAGCATTCTGAAGAAAAATCGATATCAAGCATATGATATTCAGTGCTATTGGTGATTCCTTATAAACAATTTCAGGTTTTGTTAGATCCTGAGATCTAGCAGGTCATTTGGTGGGTCCATTCCTACCAATCCACTGGTTGGGAAAAATGAAACGCCCTAACGTCTTGTGAAAATTGGGCAGGTGCTCCGTCTTGTTAAAACCACACCCTGTTTCTTGTTAGTTAGGGTACATTAGCTAACGTTCCGGGTAATTCAATTTGCAAGAAGTACAAATACATAGACCTACTGAGATGGCCCTCGAAGAAATGTTGACCTACAACATGGTTTCCACAAATTCCGCCCCAGACATTCGATGCTGATGATCAACTTCTCTCATAACATGCGGATTATCAGTTAAATAATAGTGAAATTGTACCTAATGACAGATCCGTTGTTATGGGATAACGCCTCATCCGTGAATAAAATATATTGGAAAAACGCAAGATCCTCCTGTATTTTCTGTCTTTCCTAGAAACAAAATTCGGAACGAAATTGAAAATCAGTATTACTCAGTTCTTGATGTAGCTGAATATGATATGCTTGATATCGATTTTTCTTCAGAATGCTTTGTACTGACCTCTCGCTTATGCCAGTCCCTTCACCAATGTCTTTTTGGTTCCTCGTTGATGATAGGCTTTCTTCTTTTGTTTTTTGTAATTCACACCTCCCATTTACATGTCAAACTAATTGTTTAATTGACAGATGCATTTTTTTTCAGTCATGGCTATCTATTCAAAAACAAATTCGCATTCAAGGACCGTTTGAAATATAAATTCTTTTATATCTCGAAAATTATCACTTTTAGGTATAGTGTATGCTTAATATTTTTTGTAGAAAATTAGATGTAGAATAATATAAAATTAAAAAAAATATATGATTCCATTAAAAAAAAAAAGAGTTACGACAATTTGAAATTTTAGAAAATGGCGTGTCTGATACAAAGGCAGGGTTCCTCAAAAGTGAAAATTTTTAACACTGGTACATAAACAGTACTTATGAACAACCATAGGAAAGAGAAAATTTCTTAAAATTTTAAATAGAACATCAGAATAATTTTTTTTGTGAACCTCCGCTTTTTACATTTTTTTCAGAAAAACGTTAATAACTCGGAAATGGCACATCGAAATTAGAAACCAAAAAAAGGTTCAAGTAATAAAATATTATCCAAATTAGAAAATGAAAAAATATACAGGGTGTTCCATTTAAAAAAATGTTTGCTTTTGTTATACCGCAAAATTGGGACACCCTGTATATTTGAAAATAATTTTACGGCATAGAGATTTTTAAATCAATAAATTTTCATAAGAAACATTTTTTTCTATCTCTCACGAGAAAGGCGCTAGGAAAGCCCGACGCACTGTTGCAGGACCCTGTATATAAAATACGGGATTCGAAAGGGTTTTACAACGAAAGCATATTTTGCAACAAAGACTATTGGAACTTGTTTTAAATTTATCGCGGATGCGTATCTCTAAACAGATTTTTCTCGGGATGTCGGAAATCTGGGAACATTTATTCAGTTAATCGTACCAATTTTGTCGGGGCTGAAAGTAAAATAAAGGAATGTGTAAACATTTTTAATTCATTAATTATTATTCCCTGTCAACAACAGCCACGCACCGGTTCGATTTTGGATCTCATCAGCGTAGCGCAGTTGGAGACAGGTAATCGAGATATATAATACTTTGGAGTATTTAATTCTCCGGGTTAACCTCGATTACGATATTAGCATATTCCATAAATAGATTACATTCATAGTAATATCTTAATTTTTAATTCAAGTGCCAACAAAGAATAAATTTGCTAAGGATGGAATAAATTGGAACTTTATTCCTCCTCGAGTACCTAATTTTGGTGGCTTATAGGAATCTGCAGTTAATATAGTAAAGAGTCAAGTCACGAAAGTTGTTGGTGAAACAAAATTTATCTTCAATTTGCCCCTTATTTTCTTAATTCAATGATCCCATTTATTATAATTTACTTACACTCGCCCACTTTTTAATTGGCACTTTGTTGTTGTATTTACCCAAAGATTATGCAAATGGCAACATATTCAGTACTTTAAATAAAATTTCTGGAAACGATGGTATTCGGAATATTTGCACCACTTTCAAACGAGGACTAGATGGCAGGTTCCAGAACATGAGCCAAAGGTTAATCAACTTCTGCTCATTTAGGAAGAAGGCGTCACAACTATGTATTGGAGAAGTGGCAGAAGTGATAGATCCCAGTTCCTATGGTGTCACCAGAGACATCACCGTAAGAACTCCGAAGTAGACCGAAGTCTAGAATTAATCGTTTGTGTGCGTGTCCTCTCGATAGTGAATATGTTAAGTGTACCCTCTCAAGGACCTGTAGAACCTTGACGTTGGTGAGAGGGCTTGAGTGGTCCTATGAGTGTTGGGGTGAGAACCGGCTGTTCAGTCGAGCGGGAGGCCTCTCCGTACTGAACGGATAGCCGGGATGCGGTCAACCACGCATCGTTGTGGCCGCGATGCGAGGATGTGCACAAGGTTACCCGCGTGTTTGTGCCGTGCGTGGAGACCCGTAAGGAAGGACAAAGGGAACCTGGTGGCTGAGTCGCCCTCGTGATGCGTCACGTACGGCGGCAACACTCCACTTTGTCCCTGAGTTCTCCCTAAACGAGCGGTCGGAACTAACCCACTCCGATCAATCGGCTGCGTTGTAAGGTCAGACTTACGACAGGGTGAGCCCCTGGGAGCGGAGGGGTGCTCAACGGACCCAGCACATGTGCCAGGCACCCGTTCGAGTGCAACCAGTCCTTGGTGACTATATCCCCTTGGTAGCCCTGGCGATCGATTATCGACGTCCCCAGTGCGGGCTCCGTGGCGGGTGGGGAGCCAAAGGGATGAAGTACTATCCATTAGCATGGACAAAAATAAAATAAATAAAACAACGGTAGTAGCAGGCAGGTCGCAAGATCAACCTGCTACTACGAAAAAGACCCCCCCGCAACAAACAGTGGCTGCGGGCGGGTCAACTGATCCACCCGTCACCACAAAAGAAGCCGGCCCACAGAAGCAACCCCCAAAAAGGAAGCGTATTTGTGGAGCCGAGCTAAAGCGCAGAAGGAAGGCCAGGGAGGCATTGGCTGCTGCAAAGACAGCTGAAGCCCCCAAGACCCCTTCTGTTAAAGAAGGAACACCTCGCGTGGAGGTCCCGATGGAAACGGAGGATGGAGGCACACCGCCACCTCCATCCCAGAGTAGCCTTCACAGCCGTAAAGGTGATATAGTGTAACCTGGATCATTGTAGGGCGGCCGTGGCAACCCTTTGCCGCCACCTCAACACTATGCAGGACACAATAGCCGTCATCCAAGAACCATGGATTGTTAAATCCAGGGTTTGTGAATTTGGTAAGTTAAATGGGAACATATTTACACATCCCACAAACATCCTATCTTATGCCACAGCTTTTCACAAGTGACATCACAGTGGTAAGGCTGTCAGCAGGAGACGGCAACAAAGACACCATCCTGGCGTCAGTTTACCTCCCTCACGACGCCCCCGCACCAACCAGGGGGCTGGAGCAACTCGTGCTATACTGTGAGATGGAGAAACTTCACCTCGTCATTGGCTGCGACGCTAACGCACACCATATCATGTGGGGCAGCGTGGACACCAACAACAGAGGCAAGTCACTACATGAATTCATCATTTGTAACAATTTAGAAATACTAAACCAAGGCTCTGAAAATTACATTGGCGACTAGCGGTATCTCAAACAAAATCCACGACTGGCATGTATCACCGTCGGTTTCAATGTAGGTCATACACTAACACATACAACCGGTAAGAAAACACGTTACCTTCGCAACCCGAGACTAACGGACATGAATGCCTACATAGACAACCTCTCGCGGAGTCTGCGAACTTGTGAAGCTAGCGGCCAACTTAATACAGTGGAAGACATTGAAACCTATGTAAATACGTTTCAACACTCCATTATAAAAGCATATAAGGACTTCTGCCCTGCGAGAAAGGTGGAAGAGTCTGAGAACGTCACACCCTGGTGGTGCGGAGAACTCGATAATCTCAGAAGAGCTGCGAGAAAATCCTTTAATAAAGCAAAGAAATCTAAACAACAGTCGGACTGGATGGTCTATAAAAACATCCAACAAGACTACAAAAAACTAATAAGGCAAAAACAAAGGGCAGCCTGGAGGTCTTTCTGTGAGAAGGTTGAAACCACCTCGGCAGCTCAAAAAGATCCTCTCCAAGGATCCTTCACGAAAACCGGGTTGCCTAAAACGACAGGATGGAAGTTACTCTTCTAACCTCTCGGAAGCAGCTGAGATTCTCAGCAACACCCATTTCCCAGGATGTACGAACACCTCCGATGAAGGTTGGTCAGAACCCATACCCTCAAACCCCTCCAAGGAGGATTGGGAGGTGGCAGATCACCTCACGGAAGAGACACGTATAACCTGGGCAATCAAAAGCTTCTCACCATTTAAAGCGCCAGGCTTGGACGGTATATTCCCGGCCCTCCTCCAATGGGGGACATATTATCAGCCCACTTACCCAAAATGTTCAGGGCATGTAAAAGTTATCTTCATACCGAAACCTGGTCGTATAGATTATACACTAGCCAAATCACACCGCTCAATTAGTCTAACGTCATTTCTCCTGAAAACGTTAGAGACATTGTGCGAAAGATTAATTCGCGAGACGGCCTTGATTACGAATCTGATCCACGCTAACCAACATGCATACACTCAGGGGAAATCAACGGAGTCGGCTCTGCACACTTTTGTAGACCAAATCGAAAGATCTCTGGACAACAAAATGTCCATCTTGGGCGTGATCATTGACACAGAAGGTGCTTTTGATAAAACGACCTTCAGAAAAATGGAAACTGCTCTCTCCACGCATGGTGTGAACCCCACAGTTAGTGGATGGATCAATGCTGGAGAATAGGACAGTCACAGTAAATGTAGGAAACACCACTGTCAGAAAGATCGTTGCTAAAGGCTGCCCACAGGGTGGAGTACTCTCACCACTCCTGTGGAACATAGTTGTTGACAGCTTACTGCGGCGACTTAACGACAATGGCTTCCACACCATAGGATATGCAGATGACATAACCATCCTGCTAACAGGCAGATTTGAGACGGTGCTATGCAGCTTGATGCAGGAAGCCCTCAAAATAATCGAACACTGGTGTAACGACCAGTCTCTGACCATAAACCCGTCAAAGACTGAAATGGTCCTCTTCACAAAGAAAAGGAAACTAGGTAAGCTAAAGCTTCCTAAGCTCCTAAACACCCAGTTGATATTGTCGTCAGAAGTCAAATACCTGGGAGTGATCCTCGACGGCAAGCTGACGTGGGAACCACATCTCAAAATGAAATGTAAAAAAGCATGCGTCTCCCTCTGGCAATGCCGGAGGGCTGTGGGGCAGACATGGCGGCTATCTCCCAAGATAGCACTTTGGCTGTACACAGCGGTAGTAAGACCAATGCCAATCTATGGAGCACTGGTTTGGTGGTCCAGAGCCAAACAGAAAACCTCAGCAAAGTAGCTTACTCAGTTGCAAAGGATAGCATGCCTCACCACGACCGGAGCAATGCGAACAACACCCACTGCAACAATGGAAGCAATGCTCTGCCTTCCACCTCTCGACTTATACGTAGAGGAGATGGCCACGGCAGCAGCACTGCGCCTAAACTCAGTTGGACTCTGGCACAAAGGAGGCAGGGCTGGCAGACACTGTCACCTTTTAGAGGAGGCTGTCAAAAAGACAACCTTCCTTGGAAAGAAAACAGACAATTTTCCACCCTGCTACGTCTTCAATAGACCCTATAATGTATCGATACAAAGAGGAACTGGGAGTGTAGAGGGTGGGGAAACCCTCCGAATTTACACCGATGGTTCTAAAACCAAAAGAGGATCCGGGGCGGGAATTTACTCGCAACAAATAGACCTCTCATTAGCTATACCCCTAGAGAAGCACACAACTACTCTGCAAGCAGAGATCGTTGGCATCATCCAAGGGGCGAAAGAAATCCTACACCGAGACATCCGTGATAGGAACATCCAAATCCTTACAGACAGTAAGTCAGCAATACTAGCAGTGAGTGGTCACAAGATCACCTCAAGACTAGTAAAAGAATGTCACAACACCCTTAAACAAGCAGCACAATCAAACAGTATTGAGCTACGCTGGGTCAAGGGACACAATAATGAAGAAGGCAACAGCAAGGCAGACGAGTTGGCGCGAGCTGGTTCGGTTCTCAGTGATACCACGGACGGGCCCCCGATCGCGCCAACACCGAAATGCCTCACTGATATCCTCAAACAGAATACTCTTAAGATGTTAAAACAACGTTGGGACAACACCTCAGGCTGCAGACAGGCCAAGGAAGCAATACGTTCACCTAATCTGAAAACAGCTGAATATTATTTGGGACTATTCCGGTGGAATCTGCGTCTTATCACGGGTATCCTTACGGGTCACTGTCAGCTAAGGACACACTTGTTTACTATGGGACTGATGGAAATCCCCATATGTAGAGCATGTGAAGAAGAGAACGAGACAGTGGAACATGTGTTAACCACCTGCCCGGCTCTCGCCCACCTTAGAAAGTCCATTCTAGGGGAGCTCTGGCCGAACATGGCTAACATTAGGGATATTGCACGCCACCTTGGATAGCTAAATGAGTGATAGAACAACGCAGGGCTGTCCCAGTCAGGGGGACACAACGGGCCTAGTGAGGCCTAAGTGCTCTGGTCAATGATTTGATCACCCTTGGCAAACTCAATCCAGATCCAGATGTTTATTGATAGTGTATTCCTATCATTATTTTGAACAAACTATATTTTCCCCAAGTGATAGTGATTCGCCATTTGATTTTGCATTGAATGTTGCAATGTGTTGTAAGGGATTGGTGCATGTCGCGATCTAATTCGAGATTTTATGAACGTGCCTGAAAACTTGTTCCCGTGTGAACGTGCTCGTATTTTTTTAAATTTGTATATTACTCTATTTTTACGCCGGCTTGGGTACAAAATATATGTAAATAATCCCTTTGTAAATTCCCGAAATTTTCCCTTTCATATTACTGTCTCGTTTAGCCATAAAACATCTCTTTAACTATAGATTAATCACGAGAATTGCCTCAACACTTGTTGTGGAGCGAAACATTTTTTGTATTAGTGTAAAATACATATACATTTTTAAATATAGATGAATTCTAATTTAGAATTAAAACAGTTAACATATAACTTAAATTAAGGGCGTTTAAATTCTGTTATTCCTTTCTCACGGAAAACGAAAGTTGCAATAAAACACTGTATAACTTTATACTAAGTAGAAACTTAGATATAGTAAATAGAGGTAATGAACCTACCTTAGTAAACTCCCGTAACCAAAGTTGCATTGCCCTTATTCATGCTAGTACTTATATCACCAGGTATTTTGAGAACTGGCACGTATCTCAAAATGCCACAATATCATACCATAGATGGATGAAATTACAAATTACACTAAAAGGCTCCAACACAACCCAGTACAAATATCCAAGACTGACCCTCACTAGGATCTTTAAAACTAGGGACCTGGGAAAAGAGCCAATAAAAGATATACCCGAAGTGGAGAATATGACTGATGCACTCCAGAAGGGCATCATATCAGCGTACAAGGAAGCATGCAAGAAGAATATGAGGCGCGACAAGTAGTAGTACAACGCGACCATAAAAATAGTAAAAAATCAGTTGCAAATCCTAAGCATGGGCCAATAAGCCTTACATCCTTTCTACTAAAGATATTGGAGAGGATATGCAACCGGTACATTAGTCATAGTATCACCACATCATCTACATCAACATGCATACTCTGAATGCAGGTCGACGGACTCGGCGTTGCTGAGCAAAATGCCTTCGCCCTTGCGACTTTCATGGATATAGAAGGAGACTTTGATAAGACCTCCTTCCCAAAGATAACAGCTGCACTTCGACGCAGGGGAGTTTGGGTGGCCTTCAGCCAGTGGATCATGCTGCAATGGAGAACAGCCAATATTACAATATGTGGCATGAAACTTGTATGTCGGATGTCGGGAGTTCTGTCCCCTTTACTATGGAACCTAGTCGTCGACAAACTACTGGAATTACTGAATAAGCAGGGTTTCTACACAGTAGGTTACGCCGACGATATCATGATCCCACTTATATCAGATTCTCTCGACATAGTAAACAAATGGTGCATAGGTCAAAGATTATCCTATATCCAACAAAAACGGAACTGGTACTGTTCACAGCAGTAACGCTGGAATGTTGCGAAGCCTTGTAAGGAGTGACTCATAACAATAAGGTGACCATATGCTAGGTAAATAGTCACAACAAGAACAGAGGTAACAGTATAGCACCTGTTTGGCGAGGAAGGCATCCGGACGAACGATATGCGGACTGGACCCCTCCCTGCTAGATTTGATTATCTTATTAAAAAATACATCAATCAGATGCCACAAAGATACCTGGCTGTTTCAAAAAGCTTCATCGTCATGAGCACTAAAATGGCCAGATACTGTATGCAACTGTCCAGAGAAAACCTACGGAGGATTTTAGGGCTCTTAACCGGACATTGCAATTTAAGATCGCATCTGAACAGACTGGAACTACAATCTAATCCTACCTGCAGAGGGTGTGAAGAGGAAGAGCAATCCCTTAAGCCTGTACTTTTAGACAGCCCGGTGTTATCAAACCTGCTTGAATCTACAATGGAAGAGTCATGGCGTTTGCCAATGCTTTGGGTTAGCTTGACCGTAGCAAGGAATGATGGGAGGCCGTACAATGGGCCCATTGGGGGCCTACGTGCAGCGTAACCTAATGAATAAATTCAGATCCAGATCCAGAAGAGCTAATTAAGTGGTGTACGTTACTAGCTTAACTAATAGAAATTTAAAAGCCTAATCAAAAGAACATACACTTGTTCATATTAGATAAGAACCCAAAAACAAACGTTTTAAAATATTGCATTGACTACAAGCACAATTTTGACAGTTCTTAATCGAAATCATATGACAGGTTTAAAATGCAGGTTATTGGATCTAAGTACACCGATGTTGCATTCGATTGCGACCGAACTAGCGTTAGCGAGAATGCAACAATGTTAGTTCGGGTCAGCAGTTGGATGGGTGACCAGTACCATTCACCATTGGGATATAATTAAAGGTGCTTTAGAGTGATAATCCTTTAAAGTAACAACCTCATTTACACGCACAAATACACAAATAACACGGCGGAAGAACCACGTGGTCGATAGCCAAACACTACTAGTACTACTGGATTTAAGTAAAAGATATATAAGAGAACTCTAATTAATATAAATTAAGTCAGTGCAAATTTAAATTTCTCAAACATCTTGAAAAATAACTAAATCAGTAAGTACATAAGCAAACGTTTCTAAAACTTTATAAAAATATTCATTACTGAAACTAGTTTAGTTACAAATAGTATTCAAAACTGGATGGCTTTATTAAAAGAAGATAAGTCTATCCATTTTCATCTCACTTGCATATTTTCTAAATTTATTTCATAAATTAATATTTGAAATAAATTAATTTAATAATTTAACTAAAATAATTAACGTATGGATGGAACTAATTCATGTGTGTTTGTATCCATCGTTGATAACCATTAGTGTTATAATTTTGTCGTTCTCAAGATTATGAATATTAAGTTATAATTTAAAATATGCAAAAATATTATGTGTTGCTACTAATGTAAAAAATGAACTAATCTAGTTATACAACTATAAATTTTTTATGTCGGCAAATAAAAATGTATGTTTTTTTAATATCGAACATTTACAATTATATGGTTTTATATAATTGACAAAATTATTAGTTTTCTTTAAATACGTGTAATTATTTATGTATTTTTAAAAATAATTTTGTTTCAATAAGTATGCGTTAAAATACTTCGTGCACATGCAACTAAACATTGTTTTGTAATTAAATATAGTTATATATGAGATCATTTACCACATGCAACATATCGTGCTGATTTTTATAAATATACAATCTTATTACATTGCGGTTAATATAGGTATTAAATTTACTCACGATAAAGGTCCTTGCAACTGTCCGCCGTTCCTCCTTCAAAGTCACAAGGAAAACATTCTTTGGGTACAAATGGATATATTGTTTCAATATTATTATGGGTATAAAGCTGAAATAAATAACGAGTTAAATAACTAATGTGTTTAAATGTATTAGTTAAATGGAATTTTACATACCACATCAGTTAATTCCTTCTTCATGAACGGTTTAATTAATGATAGAACTTTGTCAATTACTGAGCCAGGATTAACGAAATGAAGACCTTTAATACGAACCGGCATACATTCCTAGGATATAAAATATGAATTAATTTAAAAAAGTCTTTGATTATTAAAGATAATGGTGTTAAAAACCAGTATTCTTTTCAATAATTTATTAATTAATGTTACTTTCATAATTCATGGTAGACAATAATAAAATAATAAATAATATCAAAAGGTTTAATATTTCATTTGGAGGAAAATATGATTGAATAAATTATTTGGTAATAATAAATAATAATAATAAAGAACGATACAAAATCTGTTGAATTCGCTTAATTGGTGGTAATTTTTACATTGGCGCTCTTAATCACACATTAAACAAACGATTAGAAGCGAAAATGGCAAAGAACCGAACACAATTTTGCAAATATATGAAATTTTATTCAATTGCTCTCTTCGAATAGTTTAATATTTGTGCCATTTTTGGTCAAAAAATTTCTATCCCTTCTTGGTGTTGCGATTTCCAATGATAATATATTGAACACTTATTTTAATTCAGGCATATGTTATTTTTTATATCCAGCGTATTTAAATGAAACCAAGTGTTCATTGAACAACCAAAATTTCATGTATAAAAAATGCAGAATAATTTGGTTGTTGGATTATTTACCTGTAAGTAGAAGAAGAATTTCTTCATTAGCAGTAGATTGAGTTTTGTAAGATGTGTAAATGTTAATCCAGCTAGATCGTGAATTATAATTTCTCCGGGAGATGTTCCATCTTTGTTTAACATTAGCATTGTAATCATATCGAATACTCTTATTTGAACAGGGAAATTGTAGACGTCCGGATTGGTATCGACTAATTTCGCATATATGACTTTATAACCCTCCTTGGTCGGTTTTGGCAAAGCTGTATATAATAATCTAAAACAAAGAGTTACAATCGTAAAATTTTATTACCTTATATGAAAAATAAAAACGATTATATATGCGTGTATGGAATTTTACGTCTTACTTTGAAACATCAAATATATTGTATATTCAATTTAAAAAGGAGTACATGGACGCATATAATCTCAGACATAGCTTTAACTCTTTATTTATGTTATTTTCAAGTATTAAATTTTATAATGTTTGTATTATTGTTCTCTATAACAAGAGCTACTGAGCGGTTTCGATCTATGTTGGTTCTCTTTACGTAGTGCCGTTGAAGACAGAGAAACGAAGTTATATTGAAGTATTAAACTCTTCAGGTATTCGTAAAGCAAGATAATACCATTAAGGTGCCATCTATTTTCTGAGTATTGTATTATGCCTATGGTTATCTATAACTTGAGAATCATATTGCAACGCTCAGACAATAGATGGAACCTTAATGGTATTATTTTGCAACACGTAGTCCATCCGCCGTTTTATTTATGTATTTGTGTGTACTTCAATGAGCTTGTTACTTTAAAGTATCGCCCTAAAGCGCCATTAATTGTATCCGAATGGCGAATGATACCGGTCACCAATTCACTTGCTGACCCAAACCAACGTTTTGCACCATTATTTTTTGTTATTTCCTTAAAAACAGTAATTATACATAATCATAGTGGATACTTACACATATTAAAAGAAAACTATCGTGTTTTTTTTCATTTTAATAAGATTCGGATTACAATTGTTCATTATTAAAATAGTTTGTTCTTAATATATAATTTAGTCAGAATACCACTAATCGATTGCTGCAAAAAAGAGTGCAGATACTAAGTGAGATTGCAGATCAAGTTGAATCACCACCAGAAAACATAACCACTGAATAAATTCAGAAGAAGAAACAGCTGTTTAGAGTAAGGAAGCTCAACGTGGATACTATTCACTCGGAATTTGATGAAACATTTAAGCAATTATTATCACTCTTTAATAAAGTTTCTTACAAGATTCCTAGGGACTTTGTCCACATTAGGACCACCTTTGAAACTAATTTATATAATGCAAAAGCAGTAGAATCAGCCATGTTTCCTCCAGATGGCGGTGGATCGCCCTCCAATAAACCATTGGTCAGAAGGGCTCCCTTTGGGGGTGTTTCGTTACCCAAATTATATATTCCAGAATTTCCAGGGAGAGTTGAAGTGTGAGGAAGGTTCTTGGACTTATTTAACATGGCTGTTCATAATAATCAACAACTATCTGATGCGATTCACTTATTAGTTTCAGTATTAAAAGTTGAGTCTTTGTCATTAGTAAGCTCACTTTCACTTACTGATAGCAATTATCACCTAGCATGACAAAGATTAAAATCTGGATATGAGAACTTAAAACTATTAACTCGTGCTCACTTGGATACGATGCTTAACTGCACTCCTGCAACGTCGAAGCAGTCAGCTTCATTTCGTAACTTGACCGCAGCGATCACAGAAAACATCGGAGTACTTTTAGATTTAGGTTTCCCAGTTGATGAATGTGGGTTCGTTATCATTCATCTCATGCGACAGAAGATGGATGTTGGTTTAAAGGAATCCTGGGAGAAAGAGACAATTGGCGATCCTTCACCTACAATTTCTGAATTTAACACTTTCTTTAACAATGAAGCATCAGCGCTCGAGGGCCGTGGAACAAGTTCTTCATTGCCAATGGGAAATTGCCGGGGGATAGCTAGTCGCATCACCAATTTGTTTGTACATACAAATCCATAAGATGAACCTTCTTGCTCGAAACCAAATCCTTCTCTAGTCTGCGTGAAATTTCAGTGTTGACATTCGGTGTCTCTACTTTCAAGAGGACGTTTGCGATAAAGAGATGGAAGTTTACTTCCCGGACACTTCGTTAAGGACTGTTTGTCAAAATTCTCGTATCATACCTATGAGGGTATGATGAATTATCATGAATTACTACATAGAGATCCTACTTCACCAAAGAAGAAGGAAAATACCACTGAAAATATATCCACTCCCTGCATGTTTTCATTGAATAAAGGAACCAGTTCTCATCGCACAGTAGTACTTCTTTGTACTGTTTAAGTATTGGTGCTTGATGGTTGGGGTCGATACCAACCGGTCAGAGTAGTACTTGATGGAGGAAGTGAATCCAACTTTGTTTCGCAAGCTTGTGCTAATTGTTTGGGATTAGATGTTGAGAAGGACAACATTTTATTCCGGGTTCGAGGAATACCGACATCGGTCATATTAGTGGAAACATAAATTATGCTGGTAATGGTGGACCATTAAGTGTTTAAGAAATATTGACTGTTTCTTGATTCCCTTATCACATGTCCCTCGAAACAAATTGAATTTAATTCGAATAACTGGCGACATCTAGAGGGTTTAAAATTAGCAGATCCGGATTTCTTTATTTTCCAGGGAGTAGATATGTTGGTAAAAGCTCAGTGGTACACGAAGGTTCTCAAGGAAAAAATTAAATGTGGCCCTCCAGACACACTTGATGCAGTGGAAACCTTTTGAGGATCGGGTTTGATGGTTGCAGTGATCCAATCGTGATTACCAACATCGGAATTCAAAACCTTATGTATCCAGATACCTTTATTGGAAGAGATGTTGGATCTTTTCTGGAAAATTGAGGAACTGCTATCTCCGTTCAAACCAAGGAACAAATATGTGTGGAAAATCATTTTGTTGATTCGAGATTCTTCGGAAAGGTATGTCGTCGAATTACCTTTCAAATCGTCTCAAACTCTAGGAGTAAGCAAAACTTCAACCTTCAATCGATTTCTGGCTTTGAAAACGAAACTTGATCGTAATCCAGATTTGAGAAATGTTTATGAAAAATTAATGAGTGATTATATCATTGAGGGACACACGACTATAGTTTCGAAAATCTTTGACGATTCAGAGGAATTTACCTCATTATGGAATCTAACAAGGTGAGACTCGTAAACTTCGTGTGGTTTTCGTTGCCAGCATTAAGTGCACTTCGGGAACTTGAATGTTATACATATCGGACCAAAATTGCTGTTGGATATCGTTTCAATTATTTCACTTCTACGGTTGAATCCAGTCGTTCTAATCGGGGATATTTGCCAAAATATACCGAAACATCAATCTTTCGGAGAAGCACTGGAAGTACCAACGCATATTTTGGGGAGAAGATCCAACTCATTTGATTAAGGAATATGAGCTGCGAACCGTAACATACGGCAATTCTTCATCACCGTTCCTGGCAATTAGAACACTTAATCAATTCGCTCGAGATGAAGGTGCTAAGTTTCCTAAGGCCGCCGAAGTCTTGCTTCATAATACTTACATGGATGAAGAAGCCAAGGAGTTGCGGAAGGAACTTGAAGAGTTGATGAGTAAAGGAGGATTTACTCTCAGAAAATGAGCCAGCATCTCGGAAGAGGTGCTAGAAGGGCTGAGTGAAGATCACTGTTCCGTTCCAACCTCATCACTTTCATTTCAAAATGAATTGAATCATTCGTTGAAAATATTGGGGCTAATTTGGTTACCAAAACCTGATTATTTTACTTTTTCGATGAATACAATTCTTGAGCCTGTAACCAGGCATGGTATATTATCGGAGATCGTTTGAATTTACGACCTACTAGGATGGATCAGCCCGGTTACATTCTTCGCGTATTAAGCAATCTCTTTGCAAAACTGGATTGGATTGTGATGATCCATCTATCCATCCATATTTATATTATTTATATTATATTTGCAAAAAGAATTAAACAGCACAGTTCAAATGGAATTTTTGTAATGGAAGACAACTCAAAAAAAACAACTCGCGAGTTCGTGACCGCGTGGTTGCTCTCCCGTTCAATGCTAAAAGAGAACTTACTCAGACGAATTCCTTTCTTCTTCTCCGCGAGGCGCGGATAGCGATGCTACACAGGTTTAATATTGCCTCACAATACAGAAAGAACACTTATCACACGAGCTCGCGAGTTGATGTTTTTGAGTTGTCCGCGTTCTTCAATTGTCTGTTCGTACGCGTCAAACTAATTAAGGGCAGCAACCCAATAAACTGTTATAATAAATGGTAATTTATGCGAATTAATAAACGTCCGGAACCGAACATCCCGCCGGCCTTGAAACAACTCAGATTCAAAATACATTGAATGTGTTTTGAACTTTATACGAAACAAAGTAAACCCTATGTCGAGAGACACTTACTTTGGTGGTTTTGTCGTAATTTTCGTTACGAATGGGATTTAGGAAGGGAAGGGTAACTAATCTACTTAACCTCTAACTTTACTAAATCTTCACTTCAAGGGAGTTATTAAGGAGACTTTCCTAAAGAGTCCTAGGAAAATAAACAACAATTAAATTTAGACAATAAAACAAAGTTCCGATGTCTGAGCCGAAACAAATTTTAATCTACCTTAAGCAAGGGACAGAGTTTTACCACAGGTCTAGTCAAATAATCTTTCGCAGTGAGAATGTCAGCGACTCTGACAACACCATCCTGTCCTGTGTAGACTTTAAAAACTCGAGCTAATTTCCAGTTTAGGGGTGGTGAATTATCTTTCTTTACGATAACAAGTTCGCCTTGTTTCAAATTCGCTGTTTCAGTGGACCATTTCTCACGAAGTTGAAGAGTAGACGTATTCCAATCTCCATATCTTACAAAATGCACGATGCATTTGCTGAAGCATCGACCATCAAGTTCGATTATCGAGATTGGCTTGTGGTGAGATGATCTCTGGGATCACAGCCGGAGGCTCCATGTTGAGGATGTGACCAGGCGTCAGTGATTCAAGGTAAGTCGGGTCGGAGCTTAGTGAACAGAGGTGTTGTTAGTTCAAGAGGGACTCCACTTGAATTAGAAAGGTGTTAAATTTTTCGTAAATTCCACCGAAATTAGGGGCTGAGGGGGGATTTAAACTTCAATTAATTCCTCTCTCTGCTAAGTAGTCGGTGATTTCAGCATTAAGCTCCTTCGATTTCATAAGTAGAGCGAAGTAATCTATTTTACCTTTGCACCGACAAAATTAGTTCAATCACTGATGATTTTAGTAACTGTTTCTCTTCTGGGAATAAAGGGATGAAGTGTTGCTAGAAAGGCAGACGTAGTCAGTTCAGAAACCAATTCAAACCAATTAAAGGTAAACTGCTTTCGTTACTCAACAAACGAAAACACACATCGACGATGGCAAATTATTTGAAAATGCAAATTTGGTTGAAAATTTAAATGATAATTTCAAACAACTTTCTTTAGACATTGTAAATAAAATGCTCTATTCATTATTCAAAACTGACGTACCTTTTAATATTTTACTATGTTTTTGTAACAAACAACAGAAAGAGAAAAAAATACAAGAAAATTTAAAAAAAAACTGATATCATAGTCAACACAACTTTATTGCCTTTTTTTAATCAAGTTGTCATTTTCAGTAGGTTATTGTCCTATAAAACAAGTTACCTCAATATTTAAAAATACCAATGAAGAGGACATAATAAATTAAAGGTCAGTAATGCTAATAATGGCCATTGCAAAAATATTTGAGTATTATGTGCTTAAAATAAAAATATACAATACGATGCCGAGCGAAGTAGACGGCAGTGATAAACATTCTAAATTATCTACTAAATCAAGTGATTTAATAAAAATCCTTGGGTCTGTGGAGCGGTAGCAAGATCGAGAACCGTGTCCAGTTTGCAAGAAGTGCAAGAAGTGGTATCATTCCAGTTGCGCAGAATAGTCTAAATCGTACTGCAATTCACCTGAATTTCAATTTGATAAAGAAGCATATATGGATCTAAAAGATGTCGTTATTTGGAGGTTAAATACAGTGTAAACAAAACACACGCGTCCTCAAATATTGCCAAAGTACATGCTAATGTAGGCAACTTCTGCCCAAATCAAGAAGTCCATAATTAATTCGCCTTTGAAAATTAGTTAAACTACGGAACTAGATAATATAAACTCAAAATATGATTCTCTCAGATGATGGATCTTTCACACGAAGTGACTTAAACCTTTCAAGATATTGTGTTGAAAAAGACTGTGAAATTGCTGGAATATATATACATGATATTAATTGTAACCTTATTGTGGTGTATCGTTCCCCAGTAGGTGATTTTAAATAGTTTATAAATGTATTTTCCATAGTAATTAATGATATAAACTCCATTCATACCAATATAGTTTTAACTGGTGATTTTGACGTTAGATTTAATGGATATGATCATAACAAGTATGTACTAACTGATTTCCTAAATACTACTGTCCTTCAGAGTACAATTACAGATAATATATTTTTAAATATAACTACCAATACACAAATAATTAACTCTGAACTATCAGACCACCGAGGAGTAGAAACGACCTTCACTTTAGAACAATTTAAATCTAAAGAAGACGCTAAAATAATTAGACCAGTTAGCGAAGAAGGCAAATTGATATTTTTTAATTTAATAGAATAATAAAATTGGAATTTTTTGAATGAAGTTATAAACATAAACGAAAAAAGTGAATCACTTTGGTAAATTTTCGTAAATGAAATGAAATTGGAACACTTTCAAATATTTATTTTGCCGTTCACGACACGCTGTGTCTTCTTTATAGTTTAAGTTTTTAATGACATTAAACCAACAACATCCCATCTGGCATTTGAAAACAAAATTGTAAAATTTAAAACTAACGTAAACAAACCACAGCTAAACTAGTACAATAAAAACTTTAAGGTTATGAGATCAAACTTAAACCTAATGAATGATCAAGAATTATGTAGATATTATAAGAGCTGATTATAAAATTAAATATAAACTAGCTATACAAAAAAAGCAAAATAGAATCATTCCATAGCTCATAACTATTCATCATTCATTTGTGGAATGTTTTAAAGCAGAAAAAAAATAAATCGGGTGATTAAAATTGCCATAAAACTGCGGATGATTTTAACGAGTATTTTATTAATGCACCAATTATTATTCAGGACTCATTGCCTAATCTAACGTTAGTTCTACCATTTTAATGTGTTGTGACCTGTCTCATGTTAATATGTATTTTAATTTTCATGTGACGCTAAATGAAATTCTGCAAAAGTTTAAACATATATGGGATAAATATTTCTTGACTTAAGTCGTACTTTCAATTGTGCCAATATTAATTAATTTTTGGATAAATTGTTTAATTATGGTATTTTAGGTGTGGCATATAATTGGTTCCTAACTTATCTCAAAAGATATAAAGAGTTAAAGTAAATATATATATATATATAAATGACAATTATCACCTCATAAATTATGCTAATCTTTTATCAAATAAATATTAACTATCAGTGTCATAAATAATAAAATTAACCTTAAATTGGCTCAATAAAAATGCAGATAAACCTTCTATTATCTAATAACTTATTTATTTAGTGGATTTTCTAATGTTATTATCTTAATCGATTAATCTTATAGATATTATATACTTACACATCTAACTGAACATCTTTTGGATCTCTGTTGGAGAAAAATTCCGGACAATGAGTTCTTGCTGTGAAAAAATTATCGATACATTTTTTTGCAGCTTCGGAACTAAAGTAATTGCTATGTAGAAAGTGGATCACTTGCATCTCTGAAAATTAAAATAATTTTATAATTAAAATGATATTTTAAAAACAGTTATTTAATAATATTTGCAATTTATATTGAGGATAACAAATAGAAAATAACAATAAAATAAAACCGGAAGATTAACGCATGAATCTTCCGGTTTTATTATAATAAATAACACAAATGAGTAAAATAAGAGAACGAGACGCGAGTGAGACAGACAGCAAAGAAGATATTTTCAAAAGCAGTAAAATAGTGTTGAGATCGCCAGAACAAAGGCAAATTGAAAAAAACAAGGTCGATAGAACAAAGAGACATACAAGAAAAAAAGACAGAAATAAGAATTGGAAATAAACAAACCATAACCGGCGAGAGTAACAGGTACGAACTATACAAAGGAAATGAAGATATAGAAGAAATTAAAGAAATGTTGAAAGAAATTCTACAGGAAATGAGAAAAAAACTCAGGAACTAAAAGGCGAAATATAGGAAATAATGAAAGAAATGCGGCCAAAAGAGGAGAAATGGGAACAAGAAATGAAACAAATGGAGGAAAGATTGGAAAAACTAGAAGGAAAAATTGAAAAAGACGAGAGAGAAAAGAGAAGGAATAAAATAATTGTTAAAGGATTTAAAACGAATAATGAAAATTTAAAGGAATTACTCGAACAATATATTTTAAAGGAACTAGAAGTAGAAGCAAAATTTACCAAGACGTACAAAATTAATGAGGGAAGAGAAGAAGAAATGTTGATAGCGGAAATTAAAACAAGAGACAAAAAAGAAGATATAATGAAAGGAAAGAGTACCAGATTGGAAGAACAAAATATACATTGACAATGATATGACAGCAGGAGAACGAAGAATACAACCAGAAATTAGAAACATTGCTAGAGATACAAGAGAAAACGGCAATAAGTTAAGGGTTGGATTCAAAAAACTTGTACTAAATGGAAAGGAATTCATCTGGAATGGATTAACAGAGCATAGACAAAGTAGGCCTACAAAAAACTAATATTACAAGCGAAAACGAATAAAAACATAATAAAAGCAAGAAATGCGAAAATGAGTATGGAACAACTATTAAAATACAAAGTCGATGAAAAAATAATCGTTACAAATAGAATGGAAGTGAAAACAAAAAAAAGGATAGGTACAAAAACAGCACTACATTTCAAATACACAAAAAATAGAAACTGAAACAAGAATATGGAGGGTGGGAACCTCGAAGATTAGGAGCTTGACCGGAAAAGAAAGAGAACTTACTGAAGAATTTGAAAATGTAGGCATGGACATACTAGGTATAACGGAAGAGGAAGAGAAGAAATTGTACTAAATGGAGAATATGTCCTAATATACAGCGGAGTAGAAGAGCAAAACAGAGGAAAAGAAGGAGTAGGATGCAAATCGACAAGCAGACTAAAAGAAAAGATTAGATTAACACAGTCAGCAGAGGAATATAATTGACGATTGATAATCCTAGGAGATATCAATGGATGGGTAGGGAAAAAGGACAACGAACCTGGAGAAACAATTGGAAAACAAGGAGAAAGTACTCGAAATAACAACGGAAAGAGGCTGATAGATTTCTGCAATTTGATAATAACGAACATGTTCTACAGCCACAAAGCCATATACAAGTATACAAGAGAAGTCTAAAGTAGAGGAGAGAAGTCGATAATAGATTATGTAATAATAAATATGAGAGCTAGAAAAGAAGTAAAAGACACACAAGTGAGAAGAGGAGCGGAAATTTATTTAGACCATTTATGGTGCTATCAGAGGTAGCAATCAAAGAAGAAAAATACGATACTAACAAAAAAGAAGTAACAAGAAAAATCATTAAAACAAAAGAAAAAATAAAAACGTATAAACTAAATCAAGAAGAAAAGATTAAATAATATGTTTAAATAAAACACTTTATAACTTTGTTTTACCACTATATTTATTTAAACTTTTTATCAAAATGCACCACCAAGTGAACGCCGACATCATACAAGAATTAAATAATATATCAATGGAAAACCTGTGGGATAGCATACAGGAAATAATCATTAAAGTAGCAAAGGAAGCTTGTGGAACAATTAGAACAAACAGATCATGGAAACAAACAAGATGGTGGAGTGTAAAGAAGTAAAATTGAAAAAAAAAAGAAATGGAGAATATACGTGGGAAACAGAAACAATGAAAACTATAATATATACAAGGCGCAAAGAATAAAAGTAAAAGAACTGGTAGAAAAGGAAAAACATAGTGGATGAGAAGTGTTTGGAAACAAAATGGAACAAGATAGTCACGGAAACCAAAAATTATTTTAAAAGGCACTGAAATCACTTACGGAAAAGAAGCAATACAATAATGGATACATAAAAGATAAGAAGGGAAAGATACTAGAAGAAGAACAAGATATAATGTCATGATGGAAAGAGTACTTCGAGGACACATTAAATATAGAACAACTGCATAATGAGCAAGAAACAGAAGATAATGAAGATGGTAATACACAAGAGGAAGATGAATGTGGAGAACTAAACGATGTAAAGGTAGAAGAAGTAATTGCAGCTGTTAAAATGTTAAAAAGAGGTAAAGCAGAAGGTAATGCTGATATAACACCAGAAATGTTGAAAAACTTAGGAAGAAATAGAATAGAAGTACTTACAAAATTATACAACAAAGTATGGGATAAAAGAGGATACCGAAAGATTGCGAGTTAGGTATAATACTGCCCCTACACAAAAAGATAAACAGTTGAGAGTGCAAACACAACAGAGGAATTACTCTGACAAGTGTGATAGCAAAAGTATACGAAAGGATACTAGAAAAGAGACTAAAAGTAATTACCGAAAAACAACTGCAGGAACCTCAATGTGGATTTAGAAAAGGGCGAGGAGTACAAGACCACATATTCACAATAAAACAAATAATTGAGAAGAACAAAAAACAAGGGTGTATTAGTAGCTTTCGTGGACTTGGAAAAGGCTTTCGACAGCATTCCAAGAAATATAGTATGGGATAGTCTGAAGAGAAGAGGAGTAAAAGGAAAACTAAGGGAAAACATAAAAAAACATGTATCTCTTAACTCTTAACCAGAAATTATGTTGTCCAATCCGAAGAATTTGAGACGAAAGATGGCTTAAGGCAAGGGGGTATTGAGCCCAACTCTTTTCAACATCATCTTATATGAAAAACTCAAAGAAACAAGAGAAAAAATAAAGAAGATAAAAATTGGTTACAAAAATATGAAAATAATATCAATTGCAGAATGCGCTTTCGCAGATGATTTAATAATAATGGCAAAACACGAGGAGGAACTACAATACAATCAAAAATATGGGAAAAGGCACTACAGAAAGGAAACCTAAACATAAACATAGATAAAACAGAAGTAATAGCAATAGAGATGATGATAGAGAGGTGACTGCAAAACTAAATGGAAGAGACATAGAACAAGTAGAAACGTATATTTATATGTTATTTATGTGACACGATCTATATATATATATATTAATACAAACTATATCTATATCAATAAAAACAAAAATTGCAATCTACAACACAACCTTCAAACCTGCCATTTGGATGTGAAAGTTGGATATTAACAAAAAGGATGGGAAACAAAATCCAGGCAATGGAAATGAAGTACTTAAGGGACGTTAAAGGCATAACGAGAGGAGATAAAATCCGAAATGATACAGTAAGGAAAGAGTTAAATGTAGAACCAATGATAAATTAAAAAGACGACAACTAAAATGGTTTAGACACTTAGTAAGGATGGAAGAAAATAGACAGACAAAAAACGTATGGGAGGCAAAATCAATAGAAAACAGAAAGAGAGGCATACCAAGAAAAATATGGAACGACGTAATAATGAAGATATTAAAAGAAAGAGGACTGACATGGAACGTGGGAAAGAAACTGGCAAGAAACAAGAATAAATGGGCACAATTATTTGTTATTACAAATTGTAATAATCTCTTTAAATTTAATGAAGTCTACTATTAAATTAAAAGATAATTAAGTAACTTAATTCAATATAAACTATTTTATAAAGAAATTTTTTTTTTTGGTAAAAATATTTTCGTACTTAAATATTATGTCAAAACATAAAATGTTTAATTACAAAAAGTAAAACATTGATGATTATGAGGTTTTAAGCGTTCAAATTTAAAAGATAATATTATATTTTGTAATAATTTTAGCAATTACAACTAATTTAATGTCTGAAAGATATTTCAAGTTGAAAGTGCTGATATAACATCGGTATAATTTAAATTTAAAAACATTTTTCTATTAATAATGGTGCAGGACATACATAAATTATTAGCTTATTTATTGTATTTAATTGATATTTGCTATATACATATTAACAAGACATGTCATCGTGGCGTAATTATTTGTAATTTATTTGTATATGTAAAATCATGTACTTGTTCTGTGCTACGTTTAGTAATTTGCAGTATATCTACTATGTTAATTTTATGAGGATCCTGACCTTATGTAAATGAATAATTGAATATTAAATTCAAAATTTATTAATGTAAACGACAAAAAAAAGACAATACTAAAAACCATAAAGTGTTTGAACAAACTCGTACTTTTACATCACATAAAAGAGCTATGAATTTAAAAAATAACCTCAACAAACTTTTTAAATAAAGATAAGTCTATCTTACGGCCCTTTTTAATATAAGCAAATTCAATGAATTATTGAATTAAATTAATTTAATTTGATTAATTTAAAAGCAGGAAATTAAATAGACTATAATTTTAGTCTAAACACAAAGGTAAAGGAAGTAAATACTACTAATGAAGTATTTTTTATCAACAATAATGAATATGTTTTAAAGATTTCCATATATGTTTGATTGTGTGCTTGCGTCTTTAAACTACATTAGTTTAAGCTAAAATGCCATTTAATTATTTTATTGTTTATATTGGCAAGAGATATAAATACACGTTCACTTGTAGTATATAGACTCTTCTAAAATAATTTAGTTGCACTAAGAACAGAAAATTATTATATCAGTTTGTGCATTGTCCGCATTTTCTCAAAATACTAATTAATTTGTGACAACATCTTATTGTTTATAGATAAAAGTAAGTTTTCTATATTTATATATCCCCTTTAATTATAAACATATAAGCAAAAATACTAACCTGTAAGTTTTGGTAAATGCGGTTGCAAGTCGGCCCAATTCTTCAATTTCATTACATCTTCTTTCTTAAGTTCTTTAACCTTTTCGTACTCCTTCTCCGCATCACCGATAATCAGAGCTGAGCTAGCCATCGTGAATATCTAGAAACAAGCAAAATCGAATTTAAAATGGCTGCGATTATTTTAAATCGGAGATTATATTGAAACGCATCTCTTTAATTATATATGACAGGTTTTGCTGACATCGGTAGTTATAGATCGTGTTCGTTGTTAATTGTTTAGCAGCAACAATAAATTGCATGATTTGCACTGAAAACAAGGTCGGAACTTCCATTCAATTGTTATAACAAAGCTATATTTTGTATGATTTTTTTAGAATTTTTAGATTATTGGAATGTAAATAAGGTGAAAATAGCAATTATTATATCCAACCTCCGGTAGGAAACGACATCAGAAGAAGAAGAAATTGAAGTGAAACTGTAATTGATTCGCTGTATCCGCCACTTCATAGAATCTCAATTATACATAAAACGATTTAATAAGGGAAATGTTTAAAGCCAGTATGTTAAAAGTGTATTAATATACTAATAGTAATTAAGAAATTTCTAATAAATTATTGTTTCCCTGTAAACAACAGCTACGGACCTATTTGGGTCTCGTTGGCGTAGCCCAGTTGAAGACTGGAAAACGGAATGTTTTACAACGAGGTTTATATAATCTATCTAATTAGTCATATCGGTGCAACGTTTAGATAATACATTGCACCTTAATGGCTTCTCTATCCTTGAAAGCATTATTGATTATACACTTTATGATTTTTTATTATTTCATTTTGTGTTATGATTAACACATTCATGATGCAACTTTAAAATGAAAATTTGCCCTTAAATATATAAATATAATGTAATTTATTGTTTTTAATACTAGCCATGACTATTTAATTTTAAATTGATGTATTTTTCCGATTTTTATATTTACTGCTCATATTTACTTAACGTAAAAAATCATACCCATATACATATTAATTGGTTAGTTTAATTTTATATTATGATATTATACCTCTTTTTTGTATTTAGTTTGGATGTTTATTTTTATGTACACGTGACCTAAAAATTTTGGATTCTTAAACTAAAAGAAAAAATGCGGTTTCTTCGATTTACAAATTTCTATATAAACGATAACTAATTTACTGGAGAATAAATATTATTTTTATTAACTGGTTTAGTGTGAATTTTCGAGTGGTGTTAGCAACTTCAAGATTATTATGAACGTCATGTAGATTTGGTCTTTAATTCTTACAATTGTCTTAATTATGTAAAAGGTTATGAATCCAGAATACGCAAAAAGGAGATGAACATAACAAATTGTGACCAGTTAATATCTCTGAGTCGAATCTTAGATTAAACACAATATAATCTTAAATCGTTTTTTTTAAGTTTTTGACCGTGTTAGAGGAATTTAGGCATACTTATGTCATAAAAAAGTTGAACAGTCTAAACAAGTTTGATGGCAAAAACTACAATTAATGAAGATTTTTAATGAATAGAAGGATTTTGTAACAGTTTTCATATTGATTCGAAAAAGTGATGAATTTTTTCAGTTTTCTGAAAAAAGAATTATACTATTTGTAGCAGCAATTGGGTTTATATTAATGCCTGTATTGACCTATTCCCAGATTGCCTTGTTTTAGAATTGTAAGTTTCCTCAAAAAATTATAAGTTTGAGTTCACTTCATTCGTTCGCTAGTATAATTTTAATGAGATTGAAAGCTTTTTGGCAGTGTCATTTGAGGTATATTTGTTAAAGAGCTTTAATGACATTAAAAACACTTGAAACTGAACAGCTTAAACACAAATTCGATGACAATAAACACAAATGGTGAAGATTTTCAAATGAATTGAGAAATATCGTTTGTAGTGATGGGAATCCGAAAATTTGTTTTAGCTGGATAGAGCCAGGAAAAATTTGACACACAAAACCAATCCAAAGGAAGTTGAACGTTGTGTGTCAGTGCGTAGAACATTACATGGTATTTCAAGAGTAAATCGAAGCAAGACAATGAGGAATAGAGTATATTAAATGTGATTTTTTTAAGAACGCAGCAACATAGGATATATTATATACAGGTGTAATGTATTTGCGTTTAGCATTTAATGCGAATATGAGTTAAAGCGCATGCCCCAAAAAACGCATAAGTATGGCGAATCCTCGTGTAAGAGCGAAACGTGTTAAATTGTTATTCTGAATAAAAGTTAAGTTCCCAGTTAATTTGTGTGCATCATTCTTATCCACGCGGTCACACTGAAGTCCTGTATTGATACACAACAAAAGTGGCGACGAGGATATTACTTGCGATAGAGTTTTGACGAAACTAAATTGTTAAGACGGCGTGGCAAAAATGGCGAACGTTGTCGGAATTTTTGTGGAATTTAATCCGAACGTGGATGAATGGAATATACACAGGAAAAGACTAGAGCAATATTTTATTGCGAACGGAGTGGTGGATGATAACATTAAACGTGCAATGATGTTAAACAGTTTATCACAAGAAGCCTACAAATTATTAGTGAACCTGTGTCTTCCTGTGGCGCCAGAAGATGTCATATATGAAGAAGTAGTTAAACACCTCACAAATTTTTATGCACCAACCAGCGCAGTTTTTGCAGAACGCTACAAATTTTATGCAGCAACTAAGAAAACGGAGGAGACCCTACAGGAATGGGCGGCCCGAATAAAACAATTGTCAATAAAGTTCGGAGCAAATTTAGAAGATTTTCTGCGTGATAAATTCATTGTTGGGCTGGAGGCTGGAAAAGTGCGAGATCGTTTGTTTACCGAGGACGAAACGTTGACCCTGAAAAAGGCATTAGAAATTTCACAATCAGTGCAATCGGCTCAATTTCATTATGGCATCCATGATCGGGAGGTGAAAACCGAGGCCGGGGATATCAACCAGCTGAGACGTCAGAGGAAGTTCCAAAGACCGGGCAATGCGCAGACGAGGGGTGAGTGCAGCAGGCAGAGCAGCGATGACGTGCAAGCCAGCTGGTAGCGAGGCCCGCGTCAACAACGGACGAGCGTGAGTACAAGAAGCGCGCAGTCGGCGCATGGTTGTTCAAGATGCGCTAAAGGAAACCACTCGAAGAATAACTGCAGGTATAAAGAATATTCCTGCAATGCTTGTGGTCATAAAGGACATTTAAGTAAAGTTTGCAGAAATTCTAATTATAGTAATTTTAAATATGTAGGTACATCAGACACAGCACTGTTTCATTTAAAAAGTGTGAATGGAAAACCAATAATGGTTAAGGTACAATTATTCCCTTCGGGAAAATAACAGTACGTATTACATTTAATGGGAAAACAAGACCATTAGAAATTTATATAATTAAAAATGGTGGTCCACCGTTACTTGGGAGAAATTTTTTAGAAATATTTAATTTAGGATTTTCAGAAATAAATAGTTTAAGGGAACAACCAGATATAAAAGGATACTTAATAAATAAATATCCAAACGTATTTAACGATAATCTAGGAACATTTAATAGGTTCAAAATAAAATTGAAATTAAAAGTAGATGCTAAGCCTAAATTTTTTAAAGCACGAGTGTTACCATACTCACTTAAAGGTAAAGTCGATGCTGAATTAGATAGACTAATCGAAGAAAAAATTATTTCACCAATAGAGAATAGTGAATGGGGTACACCTATAGTTCCAATAGTTAAAGAAGATAATTGTGTTAGAATATGTGGCGATTATAAAATAACATTAAATCCTAATTTAGAGTTTGAAAGGTATCCGTTACCTCGAGTAGAAGATTTGTTTGCCAAATTGCAAGGGGGCATACAATTTTCAAAATTAGATTTGTCACACGCGTACCAACAAGTATTACTTGATAATGAATCAAAAAAATTAACTGCGATTTCAACGCACAGGGGTACTTTTATATATAACCGCCTACCATTTGGCATACACTGTGCACCATCACAGTTTCAGAGAATTATGGAAGAATTATTAGGAAAAATCGAGGGAGTTTGTGTATTTTTAGACGACCTTTTGATAACGGGAACAAGTAGAGAAAGTCACTTAAAAACACTGGAAAATGTTCTAGGTATTTTAGAAAATGCGGGTCTTACAATTAAAACAAATAAGTGTGAATTTTTTAAAGATTCAATTTGTTATTTGGGTCATGTAATTTGGGTTACATAAATCACCGAATATAGTGAATGAAATTAAAAGTATTCCATCACCGCAAAATGTCACACAACTGAAATCATTTTTAGGTGCAGTAAATTATTACAATCGTTTTATAGCAAATTTACCAGATATTGTTCATCCATTGTATAACTTAATTAAAAAAGATGTACCATGGAAATGGACGGAAGAATGTCAGTATGCATTTAACAAAATTTAAAATATGTTAATAACAAATGATTTTCTTATACATTATAATCCCAGGTTACCAGTATTTTTAACGGTGGATGCGAGCCAGCACGGACTGGGCGCTGTATTATCACATATCGAACCGGAAAGTGGTGTTGAGAGACCAATTGCGTTTGGTTCTCGAACCCTAAATTCAGCCGAAAAGAATTATTCGCAGATTGATAAAGAGGCATTGGCTATTGTTTTTGGAGTTAAAAAATTCTATCAATACCTATATGGCCGACATTTTACATTAATTACAGACCACATGCCGCTTGTATCAATTTTCGGATCAAAAAAGGGAATACCGACCACTATTGCAAATCGACTACAAAGATATGCTTTATTTTTAAACGGATTCAGTTTTGATATTAAATATGTAAAATCAGCAGAAAATAAGGCGGACTTTTTATCAAGACTATCAGTGAAAGATAAATGTCAATATATAAAATCCAATTTCTGTTATATAAATTACATTAAAGAATTTTCAGAAATTCCATTAGATATAAATGCAATTAAAAAGGCGTACAATAGTGACAATTTATTATTGAAGGTTAAGTATTTTGTTCAAAATGGATGGCCAAATAAGATAAAAGATGATGAAATTAGGTAAACCTTACATATTAAGAAAAAACGAGCTAAATATCGAAGATGATGTTTTGGTGTTAGGATGTAGGGTTGTGATTCCGGAAAAATTAAGAGAACCTATTTTAAATGAATTACACGATACACATTTAGGCATGGTAAAAACAAAATCGTTGGACCGTGCGTACATTTGGTGGCCTTCCTTGAACAATGATATAGAGAATTTAATAAGAAAATGTAGTGCTTGTCAGCAGACAAGAACTAATCCGGCAAAATCTCCTCTGCAGTGTTGGAAAATTCCAGAAGGTGTATGGGAAAGAATTCACATAGACTTTCTGGGACCTTTTCAAAATAAACATTTTTTAATAGTAACTGATGCATTCTCTAAATGGATTGAGGTTTTTCCAATGAATAAAATCACAGCTAGTTATACTATAATCAAATTACGAGAATTATTTGCCCGATTTGGAATACCAAAAATTTTAGTTTCGGATAATGGTACTCAATTGACTTCTGTTGAATTTAAAACGTTTCTAGAAAGAAATGGTATCAAATTCATAACTTCGCCCCCCTACCATCCTGCCTCAAACGGAGCGGCAGAAAATAGTGTAAAAACAGTTAAGCAATTTCTTAAAAAAGAAGCGTATACGCATAAAAACATAGATTTTGATTTAGCGATTTGCCGATTTTTAATAAATTACCGATGCGCTCAACATTGTGCAACAAAAGAATCGCCAGCAAAATTAATGTTAGGTAGAGACTTGCCAACTAGATTAGATTTAATAAAACCAAAATCTCTTACTACAGCAAATAAAACTTTGAATGCGGTGAAATACAACATAAAAATTAATCAAGAGCGCAATAGAAAATATTATAAGGGAGGAAGAAATATAGAATTAGTAATTGATCAAAATGTACTTGTTAAAGATTATAGATTTGTTAAACCAAAATGGACACAGGTACAATTGTAAAAAGATTAAATGTATTTAGAGTAAAATGCGGAAATATGGTTTGGAAACGACATAAAAATCAAATTCTGCCGGATAACACGGACATAACATTAATTCAAAAATAAAAAACTTTTTAACTTTGTTTGTATAACACGGACTTTATTTAGTGACTATAGTTTCGACAATTTTAGCTTGTCATTATCAAACTAGAAGTAATTAAACTAACAATTTACAGGTATATATATGCTTAAAAATTAAGGTTTTACAACAGCGTTAAAAAGGGGGGTATATATCAGGTCAACCTGGTCGTTAATTACGGGGGTTTCCGGATTAGCGCGCGCTTTGTAAATTTCTAGAGACTCCAGGAGGTCCATCTTACGGCCTTTTTCGGCAAAATGTATAATTGACAGTACATCCTTACCAAAAGTATGATTGTTTTCAATCATATGTCTGGCAAAAGATGACTTATCAATTAAATTAAGCCGAAAAGAACGAAGATGTTCCTTTAGTCTTGTATTGAAATTACGACCAGATTGCCCTATATATATTCCCTTACAATTTTCACAAGTAAGTTTGTATATCCCTGATCTGTGAGTATTCTCTATTGATGTTTTCGGATTAAAAATTATGTTGCGTATTTTCTTAAAAGGTTTTAGAGCTACTATTACATTATGTTTTGACAAAATATGTTTAAT
Source organism: Ontholestes murinus (assembly GCA_963969525.1). Classification (NCBI taxonomy): domain Eukaryota; kingdom Metazoa; phylum Arthropoda; class Insecta; order Coleoptera; family Staphylinidae; genus Ontholestes; species Ontholestes murinus. Next base: position 37,489,305 of record OZ018390.1, read on the forward strand.
TTTTAATGAAATGTCACCAAAGAAGGTAAGGGGCTTATAAATTAAATGTTTTTGTGGTACCTGGCCTGCATATATGTATTTACGAAGGTTTTTCATTTTGTATTTATTAATTAATTTATCAATGATTGATGAAGAATACCCATTTGAAGAAGCTATTGTTTTTATGATGTTAATTTCTGAATTAAAAGCTTGTTTTGACAGTGGAATATTAAAGGCTCGAAAAATCATAGAATTAAACGCAGACAATTTATGTTTTAGTGGATGGTTAGAACTGTTAGGGATGACTCGATCAGTATACGTAGGTTTACGGTAAATTTCAAATGTTAATGATTGATTAGTTTTTGTTATTGAAAGGTCTAGAAATTTAATATTATTGTTAATTTCGGATTCGACTGTGAATGTTATATTTGGGTGGAGGTTATTAATAAATTCTAAAAATTGTTTTAGTTGTCTATCTGTTCCTACAAATGAGGCTAATATATCATCGACGTATCTAAACCACATTTTGATATGTTTTTTACCTAATGGAGAATCTAATATAATATTTGTTAAATTGCACATGAAAATTTCGGCTAGCAATGGGCTCAGAGGTGAACCCATTGCAAGTCCTTCTGTCTGTTTATAATATTTATTTTCAAATGAAAAATAGTTGTTATTTAAAATGATTTCAAAATAATATTATAAATATATATATATATATAAATATATAAATATTATAAACAGACAGAAGGACTTGCAATGGGTTCACCTCTGAGCCCATTGCTAGCCGAAATTTTC
>OZ018390.1:37490281-37933568 GCA_963969525.1 Ontholestes murinus
CTTGTTTTCTTCGTCTGTTAGTCTGATAGATCTTGTCACTAGGGTTTTGGCAACGGAATATACACCACCATCCAGCACAGATATATTCCGTTGCCAAAACCCTAGTGACAAGATCTATCAGACTAACAGACGAAGAAAACAAGACACAGGAACTGGATACACTTCAGAAAGCCCTCATTCAGAACAATTTCAAACCGGACATAATGACCAAGATCACCAACAAGACCAGTAATAGACTCCAAACCGATCCAACTGAAGAAAAACCTAAAGCCACCATCACCTTACCCTACATCAGAGGCACTACGGACCGAATCGGGAACATCCTCAGAAAATTTAACATTAGAACGACATACAAACCCGAACTAAAAATAGGTGACATCTTACGGCCGCCCAAGGACCGCATACCATTGGAAAACCAAGGTGTATACGCAATACCATGCGCCAATTGCCACAAAAAGTACATCGGGCAAACAAATCGTCGAGTCAGCGCCCGTAGAGAGGAACATAAACTGGCTATCAAAAAACACGACCCAAATTCTTCCCTTTTCCAACATATGCTGCACACCGATCACCGAATAGATTTCGACAACACCAAAATAATCGCATCTGTTAACAACTTCCACGAAAGGATTATTAGGGAAGCGATTGAAATAGAAAAAAATCCGCTTAATTTAAATAAAAGAGACGACGGAAGCCGCTTACCGAATACCTGGAAAACGGCAATTAAAATCAACACCCCCCATGCCCCTAATCCCCTACATAGAACGACCGACGATAATCAGATTAACAGGACTTCAAGAAACACAGGGACGCCTAATCTCATAAACACAGACGATTCCCCACCCACCGTTAATGGACCAATCACACGTAGCAGAACAAGAAGAAACCACCTATAAATACAACACGCCACGACAACCAATATCAAAATTCCAGAAGATGGCGAATGAGATGTCGCCGAAACGTCGAGTAACCTCAACGAACGAAACGCGAGGAATATCCCGAAAAAACATCAGAACATATATATATATATATATATAGCAAAACCAGCGAAAGCATGTCGACCAATAAGTCCCACATCCTTTCTACTAAAGATATTGGAGAGGCTATGCGACCGGTACATTAGGGAAAAGTCATAGTAAAACATCATCTACATCAACATGCATACTGTGAAGGCAGGTTGACGGACTCGGTCTTGCACACTGTGGTGAGCAGAAGTGGCCGATCCTCTAAGCAAAAACCCTTCGCCCTTGCGACTTTTATGGATGTAGAAGGAGCCTTTGAAAGACCTTTGAAAAGATAACAGATAACTTCGACGCAGGGGAGTTCCTTTGGCCTTAAGCCAGTGGATCTCCAACATTCTGCAATGGAGAACAGCCAATATTACAATAGTTGTCGATAAACTACCAGAATTACTGAATAAGCAAGGCTTCTACACGGTAGGTCACTCCGATGATATCACGATCCTACTTTACGGCATCTCGGAAAGTATGTTAGCGAAACGTATGTTGGTTGCTCTTGGTATAGTAAACAAATGTTGCATAGACCAATGATTATCCATAAATCCAACAAAAACGAAAACTGTTCACAAAGAAAAGAAAATTCAAGGATTTCAAGCCACCAAGCTTTCGGGGCGAAAAACTCACCCTGAAAGAAGAAGTCAAATATTTGGGCATTCTTCTAGACAACAAAATATTGCCCATCTGACGGAGAGATCCAAGAAAGCATGCATAGTCCTCTGACAATGCACACGACCTGCGGGGAAAACATGGAGACTATCCCAAAGGTAGCCCTATGGATCTACACAGCCATATTGCGGCCAATGTTGGCATATGCATCATTAATATGGTGGCCAAAAACGACCACAAAATCAGCCGCAAGGCTCCTAGACCACATTCAACGTAGCGCCCTTTTGAGCGCGACAGGAGCCATGAGAACAACACCAACAGCGGCTATAGAAGCCCTGCTGCATCTGCTACCCTTGGACATATTTATTAAAGAACAGGCACCAGTGGCGGCTATAAGGCTACGAGCAACAAAGGGATGGCTTGTAAGCAACAATGGAGATCAATACCACAAAATCTTAGAGGATTTCAGGAAAAGAAATCCCGAGATTATGATGTCGGTGAACAATATCTCTTGAAAATATATATTCACTAGAGAACTACAAATCAAGATCAATGAAACAACATATACATTATAACGGACAGCAGACAGCAATTTTGTCCATTGCCCGCTGTAAAACTACTTCAGCAATAACGCTGGAATGTTGGGAAGCCTTGGAAGAAATGGCTCGTGACAACAAGGTGACTCTATGCTAGGTAAAAGAACACAACAACAGAGGTAATATAATAGCAAATGGTTTAGCGACGAAGGCATCTGGATGAACGATTTATGGACCGGACCCCTCCCTGCTAGACTTATTAAGACATTAATTAGATGCTACAAGGAACGATGGAACAACCCCAATTTAAAATTGAATCTGAACAGACTAGAACTACAATCTAGTCCTACCGGCAGAGGGTGTGAAGAGGAGCATGTAGCTCTAGACTGCCCGATGTTATCCAACCTGCGTGAATCCACAATGGGAGAGGGATGCCTAAAGTGATCAGACATCTTAAGAGTCGTTTGCTAATTTGGGTTGACTTGACCCTAGTAAGGAATTCATATGGGAGGACGTGCAGCGGAACTCTTTGCCCTCTCATTGAATAAATCCAGATCCAGTTCCAGAAGAGCTAATAAACTTGTTTCTATTAGACAAGAACCCATAAACAAACATTTTAAAACATTGCATTGACAACAAGCACAACTTTGACAGGCCTTAATTAAAATTCTGTGATAGGTTTAAAATGCAGATTATTGGATCTAAGTACGCTGTGTGTGTGGAGGCGCATTCGGTTGCGGCCGAACTTGCATTAGCTACAACGTTAGTTCGGTTCAGCAGTTGGATCAGTTGGATGGGTGACCGGTATCATTCACCATCGAGTTACAATTAATGCTTCCTTAGAACGACTGCAAATTTAAAATACTCAAACAATCTTGATAAAAAACTAAATCAGTAAGGACATAAGCAAACGTATAGGTGTCCATTATAGTGTTTTTTTTAAATATAATTTTACTAACATTTTAATCATTTCTTAAACTTTATAAAAATATTCATTACTGAAACTAGTTTAGTTACAAATAATATTTAAAACTGAATGGTTTTATTAAAATAAGATAAGTCTATGTAGTTTCGTCTCACACTGGCATATTTTCTAAATTTATTTCATAAATTAATATTTGAAATAATGAATATAAAATATTGACTAATTTAACTAAAATTATTAACGTATGGATGGGACAAATTTATGACTGTTTGTATCTATCGTTGATAATCAATAGTGTAAATAAAAATGTATGTTTTTTTAATATCGAACATTTACAATTATATGGTTTTATATAATTGACAAAATTATTACTTTTCGTAAAATACGTGTAATTATTTATGTATTTTTAAAAATAATTTTGTTTCAATAAGTATGCGTTAAAATACTTCGTGCACATGCTACTAAACATTGTTTTGTAATTAAATATACTTATATATGAGATCATTTACCACATGCAACATATCGTGCCGATTTTTATAAATATACAATCTTATTACATTGCGGTTAATATAGGTATTAAATTTACTCACGATAAAGGTCCTTGCAGCTGTCCGCTGTTCCTCCTTCAAAGTCGCAAGGAAAACATTCTTTGGGCACAAATGGATATATTGTTTCAATATTATTATGGGTATAAAGCTGAAATAAATAACGAGTTAAATAACTAATGTGTTTAAATATATCAGTTCAATGGAATTTTACATACCACATCCGTTAATTCCTTCTTCATGAACGGTTTAATTAATGATAGAACTTTGTCAATTACTGAGCCAGGATTAACGAAATGAAGACCTTTAATACGAACGGGCATACATTCCTAGAATATAAAATATTAATTAATCTTAAAAAGTCTTTAATTATAAAAGAGAATGGTGTTAAAACCCAGTATTCTTTTCAAAAATTAGTTAATTAATTTTACTTTAATAATTTATGGTAGACAAGAAATTAAATAATATTATCAAAATGTTTCTGCAAGAAAATCTGATTGAATACATTATTTGGTAATAATGGATAACAATAATAAAGAATAATGTTAATAATTTTAATTTAAAGCTAAATCACTAAGCTTTAATATAAAATTTCTTTCAGACCAGATTACGGAACTAAAATATATAGGAACTTAAACCATTAATTTAAAGGTCTAATTATAAATATTTTGACCTGTAGGTTTATCATTTTGTATAAAAATCATTATGAAATGAAATTTAGTACTGCATTGACTGCAGGTTTCATTATATTTTATTTTATTTATACTATAAAATGTCAATATTTGTCAATAATAGTATATAATATATCTTATGTATATTATTAAATAGTTATAGAAAATAACTAGTATTAGTTATTAATAAAAATTAAGTTGATTCTGTTGAATATATACTCGATTCCTTGGAAATTACAATAATAAGAAGGGGTAAGAATAATTGAACCAAACATAACACAAATGTTTACGTATTAAAAGATAGCAACTAATGAAACAATGAACAAAATAAACAATGTTTCCTCTCTATTTTCGTGGCATCGATTCATCAGGTGGTCGATAACCTGTTAATGTATTGTATCCAAGGGCTTGCAGCGCCTGCGAAGGATTCTGTAAGTTCTTTAATCTTCTCCCTATACTGTTCCATACATACTTAATAGACGAAATATCAGGAGGTGTCCATGGCTAGATATTGACAATTTTCTATTTTCTCTGCAAATCGGTTTATAGAAACTTTGGGCATTGTCTTGCTGGAAAAGTTGGTCATCCAACTGCTAAAGGATGAAAGCGAAAATTTGATAATATATAGTAGACACTACTATAATCCATACAATTTATACACATGCCTCTTAATAAAAAGATTCAGATTAGCTTGATAGCAGCCCATGATGCTTTCGAGTAAGACGATTACCATTTTGATTTTGAGAATCCACCTTTGCGCAAACCAACTATAGAAACTCTATGCATAATCACACATTCAAAACAGACGATTCGAAGTGAAAACAGCAAAGAACCGATCACAATTTCGCAAATATACACTTGCCATTAACACTTGATCTATATAAATAAAAATTTATTTAATTGCTCTCATTTAATAGTTGAATATTTGTGCCAAGTTTGGTCATAAAATTCCTATCCCTTCTTGGCATTGCAATTTCCATATCACTGATAACATATCTATCCATTGAAAACTTATTTTAATTATGGTACTTTTTATTACTTACAGCTTATTTAAATGAAACCCAGTGTTCTTTGAACAACCAAAATTTCATGTGAAAAAAATGTAGAATAATTTGGTTGTTGGAAATGGAATATTTACCTGAAGGTAGAAGAAGAATTTCTTCATTAGCAGTAAATTGAGTTTTGTAAGGTGAGTAAATGTTAATCCAGCAAGATCGTGAATTATAATTTCTCCTGGAGATGTTCCATCTTTGTTTAACATTAGCATTGTAATCATATCGAATACTCTTATTTGAACAGGGAAATTGTAGACGTCCGGATTGGTATCGACTAATTTCGCATATATGACTTTATAACCCTCCTTGGTCGGTTTTGGCAAAGCTGTATATAATAATCTAAAACAAAGGGTTACAATCGTAAAATTTTATTATCTTATATGAGAAATAAATATGAATATATATGTGGGTATGTAACTTTACGTCTTACTTTGAAGCATCAAATATATTGTATATTCAATTTAAAAAAGAGCACATGAACGCATATAATCTCACACATAGCTTTAACTCTTTACTTATGTTATTTTCAAGTATTAAATTTAATAATTTCCGTTCAACAACATCTACTGAGCGGTTTCGATCCATTTTGGTTTTATTTACGTAGTGCCGTAACGAAGTTATATTGAAGTATTTAACTCTCCAGGTATTCGTTAAGCAAGATAATACCATTAATGTGCCATCTATTTTCTGAGTATTGTATTATGCCTGTGGTTATCTACAACTAGAGAATCATATTGCAACGCCCAGACAATGGATGGAACCTTAATGTTATTATTTTGCGACACGTAGTCCATCCGACGTGTTATTTATGTATTTGTGGGCGTTTAATTGAGATTGTTACTTTAAAGTATCGCCCTAAAGCGCCATTAATTGTATCCGAATGGCGAATGGTACCGGTCACCAATTCAATTGCTGACCCAAACCAACGTTTTGCACTATTATTTTTTGTTATTTACTTAAAAACGGTAATTATACACAACCATAATGGTATACAAATATTAAAAGAAAACTATCGTGTTTTTTCCTCTTCATTGTAATAAGATCCGGATTACAATTTTTCATTATTAAAATAGTTTGTTCTTAAAATTTAATTTTGTTAAAATACCTCTAATCGATGTGCTACAAAAAAAGAGTGCAGACACTAAGTGAGATTGCAGATCAAGTTAAATCACCACCAGAAAACATAACCACTGAACAAATTCAGAAGAAGAAACAACTGTTTAGAGTAAGTAAGGATGCTCGACGTGAACACTATTCACTCGGAATTTGATGAAACATTGAAGAAATTATTATCACACTGTAATAAAGTTTCTTACAAGATTGCTAGGGACTTTGTCAATATTAGAACAACCTTCGAAACTAATTTATATAATGCAAAAGCAGTAGAATCATCCCTGTCACCTCCAGATGGCGGTGGATCGCCCTCAAAAAAACCATTGGTTACAGAGGTCCTGTTGGGGGTGTGTCTTTATCCAAATTACATATTCCAGAATTTTCAGGGGGAGTTAAAGAGTGGGGAAGGTTCTTGAACTTATTTAACATGGCTGTTCATAATAACCAACAACTGTCTGATGTTCAGCGATTCACTTATTTAGTGTCAGTATTAAAAGGTGATCCTTTGTTATTAGTAAGCTCACTTTCTCTCACTTATAGCAATTATCACCTAGCATAGCAAACATTAAAATCTCAATATGAGAACTTAAAACTATTAACTCGTGCTCACTTGGATATGCTTAACTGCACTCCTGCAACGTCGAAGCAGTCAGCTTCAATTCGTAACTTGGCCGCAGAGATCACAGAAAATATCGGAGTACTTTTAGATTTAGATCTCCCAGTTGATGAATGGGTTTGTTATCATTCATCTCATGCGACATAAGATTAATGTTGGTTTAAGGGAATCCTGGGAGAAAGAGACAATAGGCAATCCTTCACCTAAAATTTCTGAACACTTTCCTTAACAATGCTCGAGGGCCATGGAGCAAGTTGTTCATTGCCAATGGGAAATTGCCGGAGAATAACTAGTCGCACCACCAATTTGTTTGTACATACAAATCCAAAAGATTAACCTTCTCGCTCGAAACCAAACCCTTTTCTAGTCTGCATGAAATGCCAGTGTAGGCATTCGGTCTTTCGATGCTCTGATTTCAAAAGGACGTTTGCGATAAAGAGATGGAAGTTGGCCAAATTTAAGCATTTTTGTTTGAAATGTTTACTTCGCGGGCACTTCGTGTCAAGGACTGTTTGTCAAAATTTTCGTATCATACCGGTGAGGGTAATCATCATGAATTACTACATAGAGGTCCTACTTCACCAAAGAAGAAGGAAATACCACTAAAAACACATGCACTTCCTGCATATTTTCATTGAATAAAGGAACCAGTTCTCATCGCACAGTAGTACTTCTTTGTACTGTTCAAGCATTGGTGCTTGATGGTTGGGGTCGATACCAACAGTTCAGAGTAGTACTTGATGAAGGAAGTGAATCTAACTTTGTTTCGCAAGCTTATCCTAATCGTTTAGATTAGATGCCGAGAAGGCCAACATTTCTATCCCATGGGTAGAGGAATACCGACATCGGTTATACTAGTGGAAGAATAAGTTGTGCTGGTAATGGTGGCGCCACGTTTCAATATTGAATTTATTTCGAATAAAAGGCGGCATCTACAGGGTTTAAAAATAGCAGATCCTGATTTCTTTATTCTACAGGGAGTTGATACATTGTTAAGAGCTCAGTGGTACTCGAAGGTTCTGAAGGGAGGAATTAAATGTGGCCCTCTAGACACACCTGATGCAGTTGATGATGGGCTTTGATAGGTGGAGTGATCCAATCGGGATTACTAATATCGGAATTCAGAACCTTATGTATCCAGACACCTTCATTGAAATAGATATTGCATCTTTTCTGGAAAATTGGGATATCTTCGTTCGAACCAAGGAAGAAATCTGCGTGGAAAATCATTTTGTTGATACTCATAGTCGAGATTCTTCGGGAAGGTACGCCGTCGAATTACCTTTCAAATCGTCTCAAACTCTAGGAGTAAGCAAAACTTCAACCTTCAATCGATTTCTGGCTTTGGAAAGGAAACTTGATCGTAATCCAGATTTGAGAAATGTTTATGAAAAATTCATGAGTGATTATATCATTGAGGTACACATGACTATAGTTTCGAAAATCTTTGACGATTCAGAGGAATTTACCTCATTATGGAATCTAACAAGGTGAGACTCGTAAACTTCGTGTGGTTTTCGTTGCCAGCATTAAGTGTACTTCGGGAACTTGAAAGTTATACATATCGGACCAAAATTGCAGTTGGATATCGTTTCAATTATTTCACTTCTACGGTTGAATCCAGTCGTTCTAATCGGGGATATTTGCCAAAATATACCGAAACATCAATCTTTCGGAGAAGCACTGGAAGTACCAACGCATATTTTGGAGAGAAGATCCAACTCATTTGATTGAGGAATATGGGCTGCGAACCGTAACATACGGCAATTCTTCATCACCGTTCCTGGCAATTAGAACACTTAATCAATTCGCTCGAGATGAAGGTGCTAAGTTTCCTAAGGCCGCCGAAGTCTTGCTTCATAATACTTACATGGATGAAGAAGCCAAGGACTTGCCGAAGGAACTTGAAAAGTTGATGAGTAAAGGAGGATTTACTCTCAGAAAATAAGCCAGCATCTCAGAAGAGGTGCTAGAAGGGCTGAGTAAAGATCACTGTTCCGTTCCAAACTCATCACTTTAATTTCAAAATGAATTGAATCATTCGTTGAAAATATTGGGGCTAATTTGGTTACCAAAACCTGATTATTATACTTTTTCGATGAATACAATTCTTGAGCCTGTAACCAGGCATGGTATATTATCGGAAATCGTTTGAATTTACGACCCACTAGGATGGATCAGCCCGGTTACATTCTTCGCGTATTAAGCAATCTCTTTGCAAAACTGGATTGGATTGGGATGATCCATCTATCCATCCATATTTCTTCGAGTTAAATCATATGGAAATGTGAAAACTGCATGCTCATGGTGAAGTCAAAGCGCGGCGATCAGAGATTATATTTGCAAAAAGAATTAAATAACACAGTACGTCCAGAGATAGTGAGGGATTTTCTAGCGTTCAAATGGGATTTTTGTAATTAAAGACAACTCAAAAACAACAACTCGCGAGTTCGTGACCGCGTGGTTGCTCTCCCGTTTAATGCTAAAAGAGAACTTACTGGGACGAATTCCTTTCTTCTTCTCCGCGAGGCGCGGATAGCGATGCTACACAGGTTTAATATTGCCTCACAATACAGAAAGAACACTTATCACACGAGCTCGCGAGTTGATGTTTTTGAGTTGTCACGCGTTCTTCAATTGTCTGTTCGTGCGCATAAAACTAATTAAGGGAGGAAACCCAATAAACTATTATAATACATGCTAATTTAAACTTTATACGAAACAAAATAAACCCTCTGTCGAGAGACACTTACTTTGGTAGTTTTGTCGCAATTTTCATTACGAAAGGGATTTAGGAAAGGAAGGGTAACTAATCTACTTAACCTCTAACTTAACTAACTCTTCACTTCAAGGGAGATATTAACACGTTGACGACGGCGTTTTTAAACTAAGCAATTATGCGTTTAAATTGACAATATTTGGCTCGCACGCCTATGGTTGTTATTGTTGCTATGGAAACAAGTGACTGAAGTGAACCACACATTGATTCCCCCGTGCAATTGTCAAAAATGTATGATGTTTAGGTTATATTTTAATTTAATTAAATTGTATTATAGTTTGGATTATAATATAAAGGTAATTTTATGATAGTTTTAAAATATATTTATATTATTTGCTCTATATTATTTGAACAAAATGAAAATAAATTTATCAGACGACGAAAGTTCTTCAGATTCATTTATAGGAAATAGCAGAAAAAATCAAAGCCACTAATTACGTCTTCTTCGGAAGATATTAACATTGCTACTTGTGGCAATGAGCCGATTGACCTAGATTCTGAAAATTCTTCTACATATGATTGTATATTAATGAACGACTCTTTTAAAAAATGGTCACCAATAACGAAAAGAAGAATTCAATTTTACAATTATACAATGGACGGAGAGTTGACAGAAAATGATTTAGAAACAAACTGTCAATTTTTGAGACGAGCAGGGAAAATCAGAGAACAGCAGAAAATAGCAGAGAAGAGTGAAGAACAGCACAGTACAGCAGATAACATCAAAAAACAACAGAGAACATCAGAAAACAATAGAGAACATCAGAGAACATCAAAGGACAAAAGAGAACAGAAGAAAACATCAAAGGGCTAATGAAAACAAAAGAAAACAGAAGTGAACAGAAGAACAGAGAAGAGAATATGACATCAGAGACTAGAGGAGAAGAGATAGAACATCAGAGACAAGAAGATATAACAGAAAACGTCAGAGAACTTTGGAGAACAGAAAAAAACTACAGGTCATATTAGCGCGATTCTTTTGTTTTGCCAGTACAGAACAGCAGAAAACATCATATAACAGAGAATAACATCAGAGAAGAGAAAAGAACAGCAGAGAAAAGCAGAGAAGAGAAGATTATAGCAGAGAACAGCAGAAAATAGCAGAGAACGTTAGAGAAGAGCATAGAACAGCAGATAACATGAGAAAAATGAGAAAAAAGAACATCAGAGTATCTAAGAAAATATCAGAGAACTGCAGAGAACACCAGAGAAGAGAAGAGAAAAGCAGAGAACATTAAGAACAGCAAAAAATCGCAGAGAACATCAGAGAATAGCAGATAACAGCACAGAATATTTAAGAACAGGGGAGAACATTGAGAACAGCAGAGAACAAAAAAAATCAGAGAAAAAAAGAGATCATGAGAGGAAAACAGAGAACAGAAGATATCAGAAGATAACAGAAAAGAACAGAAGAGAATATGACATCAGAGAACATCAGAGAAAATAGGAGAAGAGCAGAAAACATCAGAGAAGAGAAGAGACAAACAGAGAACGTCCGAAAACCGCAGAGAACAGAAAAAAAGCTACAGGCTATAACGCGATTCTTTTGTTTTACTAACACAAAACAGCAGAGAACAGAAAAAAACTACAGGTAATATTAGCGCGTTTGTTTTGTTTTGCCAGCACAGAACACCAGAAAACATCAGATGCCAGAGAAAACATCAGAGAAAAGAACTAAAAGAACAGAACAGCGAAAAAAGCAGAGAGCTACAGAGAACAGAAGACAACAGCAGAAAACGTCAGAGAAACGAATAGAAATGGGATGGCAGAAAGTAACAGAGAACAGAACAGTAGATTACACGAGAAAATAGAATATCAGACAATAAAAGAAAACATCAGAAATCAGAAGAGGAAAACAGAGAGCAGCAGAAAATAACAGATAAGATCAAAGAAGAGCAGATAACATCAGAGAATAGGAGAAAATAGCACAAAACAACACAGAACAACAAAGAACAGCAAATACCATCAGAGAACATTGATAATAGCAGAGAACAGAAAAAAAATCAGAGAAACGACGTGAACAACATAGGAGAAGAAAACAGAAGAAAACAAAAAAGAACAGAAGAGAACAGAAGAAAATAGTAATTAAGTTATTCATTTTAATGCTAATTTTACTCTGTTTTTGGCGTTTTGGTTGTTGGGTATAAATAAATATATATAACATCAGAAAACAGAGGAGAAGAGCAAAGAACATCAGAGAAGAGAGTAGAGAAATAGAAAAACAGAGAACGTCAAAAAATGCGTAGAACAGAAAAACTAGAGACCATAGCGCGTTTCTTTCGTTTTAACAGCACATAATAGCAGAAAATAGCAGAGAACATTAGGTGACATCAGAAAAGCTTATTGGATTCTAAAGATAAATTATTTAAAATAATGTCATATTTTTCTCACATTTAACAAAAACTGTAGAATTTACACCAGTTATTTTTCAAAATTTTTAATCAACGCAACATTGATTTAAGTATATCCCCAAAGATTTCTATTAGTGGATTCTAAAGATCTCTTATTTGGTATTATTCTCTCAAATCTTTTCTCACATGTGGTTTGTAAATTATTTTCACAACGTTTCGATGGCCTCTCTACCAACTTTTTCAAGGGTTTACTCTTGTGTGTTCAGTATTCAGTAATACCTTTAACACACAAGAAAAATATGGCAGAGAGACCATCGAAACGTTGGGAATATAATTTACAAACCACGCGCAGTATAACCCGAAAACCAGCTACACCATACCATACCCGCGAAAATATCAAACTAAATAATATATAATAATAATAACAATAATAATAATTGCGTTTACGTTTAAGTCCTAGAAGCGCGATAAAATGATTTATTGTCACCATAGAAATAATCAGTGGCGTGCGAAAAGTGTAGAAATGCGTGTACCACCGGTGGTACACGCCGTCGTTAACGTGTTAAGGACACTTTCCTAAAGAGTCCTACGAAAATAAACAACGATTAAATTTAGACAATAAAACAAAATTCCGATGTCTGAGCCGAAACAAATATTAATCTACCTTATGCAAGGGACAGAGTTTTACCACAGGTCTAGTCAAAGAATATTTCGCAGTGAGAATGTCAGCGACTCTGACTCTGTCCTGTGTAGACCTTCAAAACTCGAGCTAATTTCCATTTTAGGGGTGGTGAATTATCCTTTACGATAACAAGTTCGCCTTGTTTAAAATACGCTGTTTCAGTGGATAATTTCTCACGAAGTTGAAGAATAGACAGGTATTCCAATCTCCATATCTTCCAAAATGCACGATGCATTTGGTGAAGTATCGACCATCAAGTTCGATTATCGAGATTGGCTTGTGGTGAGATGATCTCTGCCATCACAGCTGGAGGCTCCATGTTAACGATGTGGCCAGGCGTCAGTGCTTCAAGGTATGTCGGGTCGGAGCTTAGTGAACAGAGGGGTGGTTAGTTCAAGAGGGACTCCACTTGAAATAGGAAGGTGTTAAATTTTTCGTAAATTCCGCCGAAATTAGGGACCGAGAGGGGATTTAAACTTCAATTAATTCCTCTCTCTGCTAAGTAGTCGGTGATTTCAGCATTAAGCTTCTTCGATTTCATAAGTTGAGGGAAGTAATCTATTATACGTTTTGCTCCGATAAAATTAGTTCCTTGATCACTGATGATTTTAGTAACTGTTTCTCTTCTGGCAATAAAGGGACGAAGTGCTGCTAGAAATGCAGACGTAGTCAGTTCAGAAACCAATTCAAGCCAATTCAAGCCAATTCAAGGTAAACTGATATCAAAGTCAACACAGCTTTATTGCCTTTTTTAATCAAATTTTCATTTTCAGGAGGTTATTGTCATATAAAACAAGTTACCCCAATATTTAAAAATAGCAATGAAGAGGACATAATGAATTAAAGGTCAGTAATGCAAATAATGGCCATTGCAAAAATATTTGAGTATTATGTGCTTAAAATAAAAATATATAATACGATGCCGAGCGAAGTAGACGGCAGTGATAAACATTCTAAAACTAAATCGAGTGATTTAAATAAAAATCCTTGTGCGGAACCGAGTGTCCAGATTGCAAGAAGTGGTATCATTCCAATTGCGCAGAATAGTCTAAATCGTACTGCGATTCACCTGAATTTGAATTCGATAAAGAAGCATATATGGTCTAAAAGATGTCGTTATTTAATTAAACTTGAATAATAATTTGCAGAAAAGTGTAGTGTCTAGAAACAGATATTACTTACATTTGGAGGTTAAATCCTGTGTAAAAAATGGTGATGTGGCCATCATAGTACTTTCCCTATATTTTACTCGAAAACTATGCGGTTTATGCAAAAGGGCTAAACAAAATTTTAAAATTTAAAACTAACGTGAACAAACCACAGCTAAACTAGTATAATAAAAACTTAAAGGTTATGAGATCGAACTTAAACCTAATGAATGCTGCTTGTAATTGTAATTATGAAGATCAAGAATTATGTAGATATTATAAAAGCTGATTATAAAATTAAATATATACTAGCTATACAAAAAAAGCATAATATAATCATTCCATAGCTCATAACTATTCATCATTTATTTGTGGAATGTTTTAAAGCAGAAAAAAATTAAATCGGGCGATTAAAAATGCCATAAAACTGCGAATGATTTTAACGAGTATTTTATTAATGCAACAATTATTATTCAGGAATCATTGACGAATCTAACGTTAGTTCTACCATTTTAATGTGTTGTAACCTGTCTCATGTTAATATGTATTTTAATTTTTATGTGACGCTAAATGAAATTCTGCAAAAGTTTTAACATATATGGGATAAATATTTTTTGACTTAAGTCGTACTTTCAATTGTGGCAATATTCATTAATTTTTGGATAAATTGTTTGATTATGGTATTTTTGGTGTGGCATATAATTGGTTCCTAACTTATCTCAAAAGATATAAAGAGTTAAAGTATATATATATATATATATATATATATATATATATATAAATGACAATTAGCTTATATGACTTAATTTTATATCACCTCATAAATTATGCTGATCACATTTAGACAGTAATCTTTTATCAAATAAATATTAACTATCAGACTATCAGTGTCATAAATAATAAAATTAACCTTAAATTGGCTCAATTAAACCTTCTATTATCTAATAACTTATTTATTTAGTGGATTTTCTAATGAGTTTATCTTAATCGATTAATCTTAAAGATATTATATACTTACACATCTAACTGAACATCTTTTGGATCTCTGTTGGAGAAAAATTCCGGACAATGAGTTCTTGCTGTGAAAAAATTATCGATACATTTTTTTGCAGCTTCGGAACTAAAGTAATTGCTATGTAGAAAGTGGATCACTTGCATCTCTGAAAATTAAAATAATTTTATAATTAAAATGGTATTTTAAAAACAGTTATTTAATAATATTTGCAATTTATATTGAGGATAACAAATAGAAAATAACAATAAAATAAAACCGGAAGATTCATAAATAACACAAATGAGTAAAATAAGAGAACGAGACGCGAGTGAGACAGACAGCAAAGAAGATATTTTCAAAAGCAGTAAAATAGTGTTGGGATCGCCAGAACAAAGGCAAATTGAAAAAAAAACAAGGTCGATAAAACAAAGAGACATACAAGAAAAGAAGACAGAAATAAGAATTGGAAACAAACAAACCATAACCGGCGAGAGTAACAGGTACGAATTATACAAAGGAAATGAAGATATAGAAGAAATTAAAGAAATGTTGAAAGAAATTCTACAGGAAATGAGAAAAAAAACTCAGGAACTAAAAGGCGAAATATAGGAAATAATGAAAGAAATGCGGCCAAAAGAGGAGAAATGGGAACAAGACATGAAACAAATGGAGGAAAGATTGGAAAAACTAGAAGGAAAAATTGAAAAAGACGAGAGAGAAAAGAGAAGAAATAAAATAATTGTTAAAGGATTTAAAACGATTAATGAAAATTTAAAGGAATTACTCGAACAATATATTTTAAAGGAACTAGAAGTAGAAGCAAAATTTACTAAGGCGTACAAAATTAATGAGGGAAGAGAAGAAGAAATGTTATAGCGGAAATTAAAACAAGAGACAAAAAAGAAGAAATAATGAAAGCAAAGGGTACCAGATTAGAAGATCAAAATATAAATAGACAATGATATGACAGCGGAAAAACGAAGAATACAACCAGAAATTAGAAACATTGCGAGGAAAGAAAGGGAAAAAGGCAACAAGATATGGGTTGGATACAAAAAACTTCTACTAAATGTAAAGGAATACTTCTGGAATCACAAAGAAAATGGACTAATAGAGAAGTGACAAAATAGGCCTACAAAAAACTAATATTACAAGCGAAAACGAATAAAAACATAATAAAAGCAAGAAATATGAAAATGAGTAAGGAACAACTATTAAAATACAAAGTCGATGAAAAAGTAATCGTTACAAATAGAATGGAAGTGAAAACAAAAAACAAGGATAGGTACAAAAAACAGCACTACATTTCAAATACACACAAAATAGAAACTGAAACAAGAATATGGAGGGTGGGAACCTGGAACCTTAAGAGCTTGAGCGGAAAAGAAAGAGAACTTACTAAAGAATTTGAATAGGTAGGCATAGACATACTAGGTATAACAGAAACGAAGAAGATAGAGGAGAAATTGTACTAAATGGAGAACATGTCCTAATATACAGTGGAGTAGAACAGCAAAACGAGGAAAAGAAGGAGTACGCTGCATAATAAAACAGCAAAACTGGAAGTATACGAAACTGTATTGGAATTTCTGAAAGAATACTAAAGATAGTGATGCAAATCGACAAGCAGGCCGAAATAAACTATAAACGTTAGTTGTATATGGACCAAATGAAGATGAAACAGCTAAAATAAAAGACGCCTTATGGGTACAATTAACACAGGTAGCAGAGGAATATAAGGGATGATTGATAATCCTAGGAGATATCAACGGATGGGTAGGAATAAAGGACAACGAATCTGGAGAAACAATTTGACAACAAGTAGAAAGTACTCGAAATAACAACGGAAAGATTCTGATAGATTTCTGCATAATAAACAATTTGATAATAACCAACATGTTCTACACCCACAAAGCCTTACACAAGTATACAAGAGAAGTCTAAAGTAGAGGAGATAAGTCGATAATAGATTATGTAATAATAAATATGAGAGCTAGAAAAGAAGTAAAGACACAAGAGTGAGAAGAAAAGCGGAAATTTACTCTGATGGTGCTATCAGAGGTAGCAATCAAAGAAGATAAATACGAGACTAACAAAAAAGAAGTAAGTAGCAAGAAAAATCAATAAAACAAAAGAAAAAATAAAAAGTATAAACTAAATTAAGAAGGAAACATTTAATAATATATCAATGAAAAACCTGTGGGATAGCATAAAGGAAATAATCATTAAAGTGTCAAAGGAAGCTTGTAGAACAATTAGAACAAAGCGATCAAGGAAATAAACAAGATGGTGCAGTGAAGAAAAAAAGCAGAAGTAAAATTGAAAAAAAATAAATGGAGAATATACGTGGGAAACAGAAACAATGAAAACTATAAAATATACAATGTGCAAAGAATAAAAGTCAAAAAACTAGCAGAAAAAGAAAAAATAATGGATGGGAAGAGTTAGGAAACAAAATGGAAAAAAATAGTCACGGAAACCAAAAATTATTTTACAATAATTTATTTAGAAAAGTTCGAGGGGTACAAGACCACATATTCACAATAAAACAAATAATTGAGAAGAACAAAAATAAGGGAATTTCAAGGAAAATAGTATGGGATAGTCTGGAAAGAAGAGAAGTAAAAAGAAAACTAAGGGAAAACATAAAAAGTATGTATAAAGTAACCAGAAATCTAGTTAGAACGGGTAACATGCAATCCTAGGAATTTGAGACGAAAGATGGCTTAAGGCAGGGGGTGGGCTTTGAGTCCAACTCTTTATAACATCGTCTTAAATGACACACTCAAAGAAACGAGAGAAAAAATATAGAAGATAAAAATTGGTTACAAAAATATGAAAATAATATCAATTGCAGAATGCGCTTTCGCAGATGATTTAATAATAATGGCAAGAAATGAGGAGGAACTACAATACAATCTAGAAATATGGGAAAGGGCACTACAGAAAAGAAACCTAAACATAAACATAGATAAAACAGAAGTAATGGCAATAGGAGATGATGATAGAGAGGTGACTGCAAAACTAAATGGAATAGACATAGAACAAGTAGAAACGTATATTTATACGTTATTTAAATGATACGATATTTATCTAGGCGTAAAAGAAACAATAAAATATCAATAAAAACAAAAATTGCAATCTACAACACAATTTTTAAGCAAATCCTGACATTTGATGTGAAAGTTGGATATTAACAAAAAGGACGGGAAACAAAATCCAGGCAATGGAAATGAAGTACCTTAAGGGCGTCAAAGGCATAACGAGAAGAGATAAAATCAGAAATAATATAGTAAGGAAAGAGTTAAATGTAGAACCAATGATATACAAATTAAAAAGACAACAACTAAAATGGTTTGGACACTTAGTAAGGATGGAAGCAAATAGACAGACAAAAAACGTATGGGAGGCAAAATCAACAGAAAACAGAAAGAGAGGCAGACCAAGAAAAATATGGAACGACGTAATAATGGAGATATTAAAAGAAAAAGGACTGACATGGAACGATCAGTAAACTGATTTGAAAAAAACTCTCTTTAAATTTAATGAAGTCTACTATTAAATTAAAAGATAATTAAGTAACGTAATTCAATATAAACTATTTTATCAAGAAATTTTATTTTTTGGTAAAAATTATTGCATACTTAAATATTATGTCAAAACATAAAATTTTTAATAATAAAATATATAAGTCCTTTACGTTGTAAAAAGTTAACTAATAATTCTTCTTGTAGTCTTAATAAGACTCATTTGTTGTAGACTTTACGAAATATTTTCGTGTTTTTTCTAATTATTATAAAATTTTTAATTACAAAAAGTAAAACATTGATGATTGTGAAATTTTAAGCGTTCCAATTTAAAAGATAATATTATATTTTGTAATAATTTTAGCAATTACAACTATTAATGTCTGAAAGATATTTCAAGTTGAAAGTGCTGATATAACATCGATATAATTTAAATTTAAAAACATTTTTCTATTAATAATGATGCAGGACATACATAAATTATTAGCTTATTTATTATATTTAATTGATATTTGCTATATACATATTAACAAGATATGTCATCGTGGCATAATTATTTGTAATTTATTTGTATATGTAAAATCATGTACTTGTTCTGTGCTACGTTTAGTAATTTGCAGTATGTCTACTATGTTAATTTTATGAGGATCCTGACCTTATGTAAATGAATAATTGAATATTATATTCAAGATTTATTAATGTAAATGATAAAAAACAACAATACAAAAACCATAAAGATAAAAGAGCTATGAATTTAAAAAAATAACCTCAACACACTTTTTAAATAAAGATAAGTCTATCTTGCGGCCCTTTTTAATATAAGCAAATTCAATGAATTATTAAATTAAATTAATTTAATGTGATTAATTTAAAAGCAGGAAATTAAATAGATTATAATTTTATTCTAAACACAAAGATAGAGGAAATATATACTACCAATGAAGTATACGACATGAGTATTTTTTATTAACAATAATGAATATGTTTTAAGATTACCAAAGATTTTCCTATATATGTTTGATTGTGTGCTTGCGTCTTTAAAATACATTAGTTTAAGCTAAAATGCCATTTTATTATTTTATTGTTTATATTGGCAAGAGATATAAATACACGTTCACTTGTCACTACAAGACTCTTAAAAAACAATTTAGTTGCACTAAGAACAGAAAATTATTATATCAGTTTGTGCATTGTGCTCATTTTCTCAAAAAAAAAAACTAATTAATTTGTGACAAAATCTTATTGTTTATAGATGAAAGTAAGTTTTCTATATTTATATATCCCCTTTAATTATAAACATGTAAGCAAAAATACTAACCTGTAAGTTTCGGTAAATGCGGCTGCAAGTCGGCCCAATTCTTCAATTTCATCACATCTTCTTTCTTAAGTTCTTTAACCTTTTCGTACTCCTTCTCCGCATCACCGATAATCAGAGCTGAGCTAGCCATCGTGAATATCTAGAAACAAGCAAAATCGGATTTAAAATGGCTGCGATTATTTTCAATCGGAGATTATATTGAAACGCATCTCTTTAATTATATATGACAGGTTTTGCTGACATCGGTAGTTATAGATCGTGTTCGTTGTTAATTGTTTAGCAGCAACAATAAATTGCATGATTTGCACTGAAAACAAGGTCGGAACTTGCATTCAATTGTTATAACAAAGCTATATTTTGTATGAATTTTTAGAAATGTTAGATTATTGGACTGTAAATAAGGTGAAAATAGCAATGATTATATCCAACCTCCGGTAGGAAACGGCACCAGAAGAAGAATTTGAAGTGAAACTGTAATTGATTCGCTTTACCCGCCACCTCAAAGAATCTCAATTATATATAAAACGATTTAATAAGGGAAATGTTTAAAGCAAGTACGTTAAAAGTGTATTAATATACTAATAGTAATTAAGTAATTTCTAATAAATTATTGTTTTCCTGTAAACAACAGCTACGGACCTACTTGGGTTTCGTTGGCGCCCTTAGCCCACTTGAAGACAGGAAAACAGAATGTTTTACTACGAGGTTTATATAATCTATCTAATTAGTCATATCGGTGCAACGTTTAGATAATACATGCCACCTTAATGGTTTCTCTATCCTTGAAAGCATTATTGATTATACACTTTATGATTTTTTATTATTTCATTTTGTGTTAAATATGTGTATATGTAATAAATATATGGATGTAATGTAATTTATTGTTACGTAGGTTTTAATACTAACCATGACCATTTAATTTTAAATTGATGAATTTTTCCGATTTTTATATTAACTGCTCATATTTACTTACGTAAAAAATCATACTCGCTCGTTTGAAAATTCTATTTTCTTGATTGTTGAATTAATTGATTGGTTTAATTTTATTCAATAGATTTATAGAAGGTAGAGAATCGCGATAATATTATGATATTATACCTCTTTTATGTATTTAGTTTGGATGTTTATTTTTATGTACACGTGACCTAAAAATTTTGGATTCTTAAACTAAAAGAATATAACATTATTATCGGCGGTTTCTACGAATATACAAATTTCTATATAAATGATTACTAATTTAGTGTGAATTTTTTAAGAATAGGGCAATATGAGATATATTATACATCACTTAATTAGATGTGTCGACTTTTTCTCTAATTTTTATGGTGTTATTCTAGGTTGTCGCAAAAATATAATTATGGTCTAAAGACGCCCCTTTATTTATGACTATCCTGTTACAGAAAAGAAGCATAATTAAACACGGGGTGTTTCTACTGACGTATGTGAATATATATTGCAACTGAATATGCTTTATTCTTTTTAAGGAATATATATGATTAATGATCTGGTTCACTTTATGAACTATTCAGAGATGACGGTAAAGCACCACGATCAACTTAGATAACAATTTAACACCCCGTAGTAGAAAGGCTGCATAGAGAGATGATGATACATTGGCACTCAATTAAGAGATAACTGCATCTAAATTTTTTTGGCTGCACCGCATTAATGCATATCCAGAACAATCAAAGAGTAAATTATAAAACTAATTATTGTTAGATATTGTGGGTACTGAGACAACTATCTATTATCTGATGCTATAACATATATATATTAACATAATGTTTCACCAAGTGATTCATGAGAAACAAGTATATGATATATGTAATAAACATGCTATGGTAGATTAAAATTAAAATAGAGATGCCGAGCATCGATGAAGTTAGGCTAGAGAAGAGTAAGGGGCAACGAGGATAGAAATGAATTTTATCAAAGACACGGCAACGAACAATCAAAGATTTAAAGCAGACATGTGCATCGTACGGCCCGCGATCCGATTCCGTATAAACGGCCCGCAGCACAATTTTCAAATCTCAATTTTCATTTAATCTAGGGATCATACAGTTTTATAGGTATCGTAAAGTTTTGTACTGTATTTAGTCAACTCAGTATTCAGTGTACGCAATAAACAGGGAAAACCCCGTCTTATTTGCACTGGCTGTAAGTATGTTGATTAGTGAAGGAATACTCAGCAGAGCAAAAGCACGTAGTTATTTGTAGTGAGGCACAGCAGTTTCTAAATCCATACTTAATTTACAATTTAACATAATCTTTAAAATGACATCGGAGAAGAGAAGAAAAGTTGATATTGAAAATCGTGTTTTTCAAGATAAGTGGACTAACGATTACTTTTTTATTATGCAAAAAACAAGCCTGTTTGTTTAATTTGTCTCGAAAGTATATCAGTGGTAAAAAGAATTTAATTTGAAACGCCACTTTACATCAAAACATTCTAGTTATAGTAATTTCAATGGGCAACAAAAAAAGATAAAATAATAAATTTGAAAAAATGTTTATCTGCGCAACAGACTCTTTTCCACAAACGAAGTGATTTATGCAATAGTATTGTTCGAGCAAGTTTTTTAATTAGTGAAAAAATTACAAAGAATTCTAAACCTTATTCTGAAGGTGATTTTGTTAAAGAGTGTCTTAGTGCTGTCGATAAAGAACTGTGTCCTGAAAAGAGCGACGATATAGAAAAAAATAAGCCTTTCTCGCTGGACTATAACAAGACATATCGATGATATAGCCAACGATATCACATCAAACGTTAAGTTATGTGCGTCGCAGAAGTTTGAGGTATTTTCAATTGCTCTCGATGAGAGCACAGATACCACCGATACCGCATAATTAGCTATTTTTATTCGCGGAGTTGATATCAAATTTAATTACATGGAAGAATTGCTGGCTCTTCAACCTATGAAGGATACCACACGAGGATAAAACATTTTCGAAGAAGTTTTGATCAATTTGAGCTTAAATGGGAGAATCTAAGTGGAATTTCTACGGATGGTGCTCCAGCTATGGTTGGTTCTAATTTAGGAGTTGTTAATGGAATTAAATTGGAACGATGTAGTAGGAATATTGACACTGAAGATTTGAGTGCATTTCATTGCATTTTACATCAACAAAATTTTTGGGTCTGCGATTTTGCATTTCTCGTTGATGTAACAAGTCATATGAATGAATTAAATACAAAGTTGCAAACCCAAGAACTGTATGGACAGGTCAAGTAATTCGAAAATAAATTAAGACTTTGAGAAAATCAGCTCCGAACAGGGAATACCTACCATTTTCCCACTACTGCAAATCATAAAGATCATGCTAACTTCGAAACGTTTGCAAACGAGTTACAATTTTTAAGAGTTGAATTTAACACCAGATTTAAAGATTTTCGCTGCCAAGAAACAAGTCTGAAATAATTTTCCTCCCCATTTGATGTGGAAATAGAAGAAGCTCCATTTTCATTGCAAATGGAACTCATTGAATTGCAAGAAAAATCCGATCTTAAGGCGATATTTAGAGAGACGCCGTTAACCGATTTTTATAAAAAATATTTACCAACCGATAAATTTCCAAATCTTTGGCTCAGAAAAAATGTCATTATTTGGAAGTACATACAAATGTGAGCAGAACACGTACAAGATTAACAGACTCACATTTGAAGACCACTCTGCGTGTTGCGACATTCGATATTTCAACAAATATTGATTGTTGTTTTTTTTTACATTTTTTTTTGAAATGTTAAAACGTAATAAATATAATATCATTTCCTTAAATCAAACTACGAATCTCTTCGTTCCTTATAAATTCAAATAAAAGGTCCGGCCCGCGATTTTAGGTTGAATTTGTTTTCCGGCACGCGGCCTTGATGATGTAAAGAGGTAAATGATACATTTGCAGATTAAGATAAGATCGTTTGATCTTCCGCCAGATTTGAATCAGATTCTGATATCAATAGTCAAAAACCATTACAAAATCGTTCAGATCAATCTAAGTTAAGCATTTTCGTATAGGGAGCTTCCTGATATATTTTACAAGATTCCATCAGTGGTATCAATGTAGGGGACGGTATTGTGTGCAGATAAAATGTTGTGCGTATGATATTTGACACAAGCGCCATGATGTTAGAACAAAAACATTAGTTTATGGTAAATTAAGGATCCCAACAAAAAATTCAGATATTGTCTGTAAGTGGGGGTGAATAGAATATAATAGAATAGTTTATTCATATTATACCATTAGGTTTACATTCTCCTAGTTTAGTGTGGTATACATAAGTAAATAACAATTTGATCAAATGTACAAATTAAAAATGCTCGAAACAAACCTGGATAACATAAACAAGAATAATATGTGGGAAAGTAGTTTTAATTTACATATAATTTGAGATACGAAATTCAAATTATTGTAAAATATAGAACATAAAATACAAATAGTAATTCAATTAAAATATATCTTTTATTTGTTTCTCATTTATCACTCTGGGATTCCCCGATTTCAAACGCGCTTATTATCTGAGCCCCTCCCTATATATAAACCTGTTAAAATTACGTGTGTACATTATTCTTGATAATAGCCCAGTACCGAAATTACTCTGATATTAAAATAAAAATAAAGTGAAACGAACCAAGTGAATTTTTAATCAATTATAAATTAAAATAACTTAAGAATAAATATAATAACGTTATAATTAAAATAAGTGTTATGATATGGTAGTAATGGGTGATTTTTTAGCAACTTTCTTTTTGGAAACACTGTTTTTGGCAGCTCAACTGTTTTCCTGTAACATATCAACTGTCAAACATGTTCAGTTTGGTCTATAATTTAACCATGAATCGACTTACAAACGAACAACGTTTGCAGGTTATTGAATTTTATTATCAAAATTCATGCTCGGTTAAGAAAGTGCATCGTGCACTTATTCCACTTTATGGTCAGTTTGAGCGACCTTCTGAGGCGGCTATTCAGAATCTTGTGACTAAATTTCGCACCAAATTTACATTATTGGACATTAAACCACCAACACGCATACGTAGAGTGCGGACAGAGGAAAATATCGCCAGTGTTGTTGCTGACCGTGAATTATCGATTCGGCGCCGTTCGCAGCAATTGGGCCTACGTAGAAAATTTTGCGGAAGGATTTAGGTGTAAAACTTTTTAAAATACAGCTGGTGCAAGAATTGAAGCCACGCGACCTACCACAACGGGTAACTTTTGGTGAATGGGCACTGGCAAAGTTGGATAAAGATCCACTTTTTTATCGGAAAATTGCATTCAGCAACGAAGCTCATTTCTGGTTGAATGGATACGTGAACAAGCAAAATTGCCGTATTTGGTGTGAAGAGCAGCCAGAAGCATTGCAAGAACTGCCAATGTATCCCGAAAAATGCACTGTTTGGTGTGAATTATGGGCCGGCGGCATCATTGGACCGTACTTTGTAAAAGACGACGAAGGCAGGTACGTTACTGTGAATGGCGAGCGCTACCGTGCGATGATTACAATTTTTTTGTTGCCCAGAGTAGAAGAGTTGGACCTATCTAACATGTGGTTTTAACAAGACGGTGTCACATGCCACACAGCACGCGAAACAGTGGCCCAGTTGAGAGACGAGTTCGGTGAACAGTTTATTTCACGATTGGGTCCGGTCTATTGGCCGCCTAGATCGTGCGATTTAACTCCTTTGGACTATTTTTTGTGGGGCTATGTTAAGGCTCATGTCTACAGGGATAAGCCCGCAACGGTTAACGCACTGGAATCCAATATTGAAGAATTTATTCGTGAGATACCGGCTGATATGTTGGAGAGAGTATGCCAACATTCCGCGGTCAACATTTTCATGAAATCTACTCAAATCAAGATTTCATATGTTTCTCTAAATTGTATGTGTTTTTTTAATCAAATCCGAAAGCTCCTAAAAAATCACTCATTATAAAGTCATGTGAACCGATATCATTAAGAAACTCTTCACAAGAGAAATACATCTCATTTAGTAATATTTCTTTAATTTTCGACTTGAACGACGAGTAATTCAAAATTCTCAAATATACTAGAAGAGAATTTTAGTATCAAACAAAATAGTATCTTATTCCTGTTTTGGACTTATCTATTAAATGATAAACAAATATTATCTTTGAGGCTTGTATTATATGTGTGCATTTCTTGATGTTTTTGAAAGTTATGTTAATGACTCTTTGCATATAGCAGACAATCCATAATATAGAGACATGGCATGGGTAGCAATTTATTTTTATTGAAAAGAGGTTTAGTATCACCGTGTATTGCTTTCCACCGGATGCAAAATAGTCTATGTTTTATAGCGCTACGATCCCTGATTAAGATGCCTTAGCGTAAGTGAGATTCAAAGAATGCGCCATATTAGTACAATATAAGATATTTCTGTTCTAAGTCTTCTCATTAAAAAATTGACGTGTTTAATTTCTTGACAAAATGACTACCATGTATGGACCAGTTAAGTTTGTTATCAAGATAGATCGCAAGAAATTTTGATCCTGAAAGATAATATGTGAAATAGTGTCAAATACCTTAGACAAGTCAATAAAAGATTCTGTGGACTTTTTTCCTCTGAAATCATGCTGACTCATATGAAAAAAATTAGTTTCAAAATATGTAGTTAATTGAGAAACCAGAATTTTCTCAAAAATTTTAGATACGACAGGTAAAATCACAATTGGACGATAGTCATCTAATTCATTAGAACTGAATTCTTTAAGACTGGAATTATTTTTGCTAGTTAGAGTGGTGATTGAAACTTACCAATTCAAATTGAAAAGCTCTGTCAGCGGTTGTATAATAATGTCTTTTATGGAACGTATTAAATCAAAATATTAAACGTTTCTCTAACAGGATAATTAATATTTTGAGTTCTTCCGTGGCTAATTGGATCATATTTGCAAAGTAAATGTTGAAGTAGTTGCAATTAAATTTGCTGCTACCAGACCTGAATTATCAACAGTCTTCGGACTCTTTTCTAGAACTCCGTATTAAATTACCATTTGCCTTAGTTTTTGCCAGTTTCAGCGCCGGTATTCTTTGCGGTATTTGTTTCTTAGCAAACTAATGTTGATATTATTGGAGCATTTGTGGTATTAAAAAATGTATCAATTTTTTAAACGTTGGAAACATTGTTAACGTAAACAAAGTTAAAATCAATTGAAGATATATACGTTGATTGAAATATTTCATTCAACTATATAAGGTTGTAGAATAAAATGTTACCTGCATGTATTAGTAAATAGGTTGTCTATGAACCTATTTAGCCTTGTATTAAATTCAATCCATTTTAAAAATTGCTATTGTTTTTTAAGAAGCCACTATTTCGATATACCTATTAATGACTATCTCGGCGGACTTTTACAAATAGAAACAAAATAAACAGTTGACTTTAAAGTTCATAATATGAATTGTTTATGTCGATGATCATGTGCTTTGATTATGTTATACTGAACATTTTGTGGGGATGGAGATTCTGGGAGACATTTATTAAAATACTAATGGGTTAGTATTTTGACGTTCGATGAAGTATTTCTGGTAAAATGCAGTTACTGTTGGTACATCAGCAAATTCAGACCCTAGAAAACGACGGAAGAAACCTTGGTGACCTTTAATATTATGATTGGGTGAGATTACTGAAGTTTACAATAATAAATTTGCAACAAATCAACTTAAAAGTAATAATATCGAAAGCACGATACTGTGTATGGTAAAAACTGTAATTTAAGTAAATTGATGACAAATACCTATAATAATATTGGATTGATGAGGCTGTTACTTGTTGAAACTCCATATCACTTGATAAAATAAAATAAAAATATTTTTTATCTACCTGATGAAGCAACTGTGTGGTAAAACATTTTTGTAGAGTAATAAAAACGATTTTTAAACCATATACTGTGTCAGTATTTTATGAAGGCATATAATCATATTTTGTTACGGTTCTTTTAGAAAACATTTTATTATCATAAATTGCACACAAATTCTAATCATAGTGATGACTTTACTTAATGTGAAATTTCATTATTAATATTAAACAATAAGTTTCAGTACAAAATGTGTCACACCAAGTTATTTATAAAAATGACTCAACACGATCTGTTACTAATCAAACAATGCGTGCTTATCTTATCGTAAGCTTCAATTATACACCGAGTGCACAAAGGAATTTGCATAAAGGAAACATTAATCAATTTTACACCTATTGAAATCAACAAATTTGTACTCCTTAACATTTATGATTTAAAATAATAATAAATATTTTAAATACCCGCTATTGTTTTTTCTAATTAAATTTAACAATACTTTTAGAGTCTTATTCATTACAAAACTAACACTTACTATGTTTTTTACTACTAGTAATTATATAATATATATACATATATTACAAAAACACACGACTTAATTTTCGACGGGTTAATGTCATTATCAAGTGAGTGACTTGATAATGACATTAAACCGTCGAAACTTAAGTCGGGTGTTTTTGTAATATATGTATATACACGTTGTCCTCTTAAATTTGAATATGAGTAATGTCATGTTGTTTGTATTGTATCTCGATTATAATTATTGGTCGTCATGGTTGTTTCTGCAATATGCATGTCAATTTGACTTACATAGCTTCAAAATGTTAACAAGTGAACAAAAAACACAAATTGTTAAATGGTTTTATGGAGGTCATTTGTTTGAGGAAACTGGTTCTGTAAATCCACCATGTAAGTGCTCCAAAGAACTGATGCCTCAAAGTGAAGTAGCTAAAATAAGGAAAATTATGGTTTATAAAATGATAATAGAAAATGATACGTTATCAACAAGAGCTCTTGCAGATGATTCTGAAATTATTGCCGGAAAATCAGAACTGCATAAACTACTTAAAAGGAATGGTTTTAAGACTATTCAAGTTAAAACAACACAACAGGTTTTCGCCGATTTTTTATTGAGGGAATCTAAATGGCCAAATTTGAAACTGCTTGAGAACCAAGTGATGCCAGCAGTGTAAGGCTTACAGAATATTGATATGGCATATCTGGTATCAGCATGATGGATGTCCTGCTCATAACGCGGTTAGGGAATATTTGAATAAAATATTTCTTCGTCGCATTATTAGCACCAAAGGAGACATAAAATGGAAACCATGATATCCTAATTTGTCCCCAGATGTTTTTTTTTCTTTGGGGCCATATAAAGCAAACAATTTATGCCCATCAGCATCGATGAGCTAACATTGTGGATGACCTCAGATTAAAAATTCAAGCCACTTAAAGTATTACTCCTGTCACGTTAAAAGACAAGAATTTTATAATCGTCTGCGATATTGTTTGGCTCAACAAGGAGATGTTTTCGAACATTTAATAAACATTGTGGTTATTTGTTATTAGTTACGTTAGCATTGTGTTTGTTCAAATATCGTGTAAATATGTTTCACTTTGATTCCCTATTTTATTACAAATTAGAAATTACTGATTTATTTCTGGTTAGTCAGTCCATTAAAATATGTGACTCGGCTATGCAAAAAATGAGCGTAGTCACTAAGTGGCAAGTAATGCATTCAAATTCCAGTATTCAAAATTTTGAGGGTCAACGTGTATATTACATAATTATTAGTGGTAAAAACATAGGAAGTGTTAGTTTAGTATTTATCATGAATTACCATGTAGTAACGGTCGCCACCATCCTTAGGATTAATTTTTATATTGCTTGTTAATATATTTAAAAGAAATTATTTTCAACCGGACAGATTAACAACTTGTATGATTGCAGTAATTTTAAAATATCTTGTACTGTTTGTTTGTCATATTGTTTGGCAATACCCAATTACTTGTTTGCTTGGTTGGTTTCATAAGAAATATTTAAAATTCAGAACAATTTAGTATTCATGTAATTTTTACTCCAATTTTTTGGAAATAAAAAAAATCGAAAGTAATTGGTCATCCATGTTTGATGGTGTACTGGATTGTTTGATTAAAACAGCTGCTTTAGCTCATCGGTGCAGCTTACCACAGTTTTGATGTTCGATTTGCAAGGCGCTAACTAAACATTGTTTTACAGATGCAGCACTATATAAATAACAATTAGTAATACGTTATATACTTTCTTCACTGAACTCTTGATGAAACGAAATTATAATATTAGGTAATTTCAAATTAAAATACTTGTTTAGTTTCATATTGTAATATTCAGTTTCCTGACACGTGTTTCGGTCAATGACGATCATTCTCGAAGGAATCACAAAATAACTAATTAAAAAGAAGATGTTACAATGTATATATATATATATTATGGGGTTAATTGTGGAAAAGTCCAGAGATTAAGTGATTCGAACTTATTAATAGTTCGTTCTGGTTGTTTATCACCATCCCTAATTGCTCTCTTAATCTCGAGACCTTCAAGGAGATTTAATTATCGGCCTTTTTCTGCAAAGCGGATTGGTTTGATGTCGGCTAATTGATGTCCTGTTGGGACGCAATGCTCGGATAATCCTATTCCGTGGTTTGTTTTTCTATTGCCTTCTTGTGTTCATTGTACCCGATCTTGAAATTTCTTCCTGTCTGTCCTATATATTTTCCAGCACAATTTTCACATTGTACTTGATAAATTCCGAATTTTTCGAGTGGTTTTTTCAAATTTTCCCTGTTGACTTCTATTACTCGGATATTGTGTTTGGTAAGTTATTTTGCCATCTTCTGGCTCACGTATGGGATGTATGGAATGGCTGCGAACTTGCTATCTTCTTTGGTTCCTACTCCAGTGAACAAGAGTTTTTGAACAACTTTTCTTCTTTTCCGTTTCAGGGTTCTGTCTACCTTGTTTTTCTTGTATCCGTTTTTGGCGGCAATTTGGTAAATTGTATGCAGTACTAGGTTAAAATTTTCTTCGCTTAGTGGGATGTTGATCAGACGATGAATATAATGAATTTAATGCGCAGGATTTGATTTGTTAAGATTGTAGTAATGTTGATGGGATGAGTGTGTCTGTGGCAGTTGGTTTTCTATATATGACATATTTTAGTTTATTTCTTTCTATTGAAATATTCTTGTTGATGTGTTGTTCTTAAATACTTGGTCTTTGAAATCACTCATGAATATTTCCGCGACGAGTGGTGAAATAGGCGATCCCAAGGGCAGTCCTTCATGCTGGATGTAGAAAGTGTCGTTAAAACGGAAGTAATTTTGGTTGAGGCAAGCATTTATCAAACTGGTAATTTCTGACGTGTTGTAATTCGATAATTGTTGAGTTTTTGGTTTTCTTCACGAAATCGATGGGGTTTTTATGCCGTATTTGGATGTGTCTTATCGGGATGTTTGGTTTGTGTACTTTGGACAGGCCGTATAGTGTGGGTGCCCTCGGATTCATGATTCTATATTTGTAGATTTCATTATCTGGGATTATGGAATTTGCTGTTTTAATTACTTCAACAATCTGCTTCTGGAACTTTTTGATGTTGTGGAGGTTATTTTCATCGATAAATGTGTTCACTTTTTCAATATATGTTTCCTTATCCAGAATAGTAATAGTATTACCCTTGTCTGCTTTGCAAATAATTAAGTTGTTATTCTTGCATTTCGTTTTTATTCCTCTTATGACGTTTGCTTCTCGATGGGTATTACTAGAATGTTTAACAGATTTTTCAACTCCTTTCCTGATAATGTTGGTGAATTGGATTTTATCCAGATCTGATTTTATATTTATCCGGTTGAGTGTTAGTTCAGTTTCAAGCGCTAAAGTTTCCAGGTTTTCTCTTGGATTCCGTGGGGTTGGAGAATATTTCAGTCCCTTATTCAGGAGTTCCATTTCACTGTTGTTGAAGTCGGTCTTAGATAAGTTCTTAACTCGTGGGTAGAAACTATGTGCCGAATATGAAGTTTTTTCCGCTCTTCGTCGTCTGATGTTCGTTCTCATATTATAAAATTTAACATAATTTAAATGTGAATTTAAAGTTTTGTTAACTTTAATAAGTATTTAGAAGGTTATATCATTTACATTTAAATTATGTTTGACAATTAAAATGTTAGTTCAATTTATTTGGCCCATGTAAGAATCGAACGACGTATTTGATTCCAACGCCACCCGGAACTGCAATAATTGTTGGACACCCGTTAGTAAGATACAATTCATCAAGGATCTCTCCTCCAAAATAATTTCCCTCTTCAGGGAGATATGGCATCAAATGGCTACATCCAACCTGGATCAACCATGAACAACTTTAAATTGTGCAAGTGGAGTCTATTAACTCAATTGCAATAACTGCAATGCAAAATATGTAGGCCAAATGTCACAAAAGCTCGAAGCACATATTAAGCTAACACCGACCATCCCTTTAATTTCAAGGGCCTTCCAACAAAAACTACGCTACTTTTGCCACGGCTCTTTTAGCTTGAATAAACTTGTTTAAGTTTCATATATGAAATAATAGGTAGATAATTGATAAAACAAGTGTTTATCAATTATTATCTATTGTGGGGGGGTAAGAGGGTGGGGGTATCATTCTTTAAGAGATTGATGTTTAGTAGTGGTGACCGATTGATGTCCGTTTGATCTCTTTTGTGTTTTTTCTTTTATTAATTTCTAGGATTTCTAGTAAGTCTAGTTTCTTGCTTTTTCTTTCTTGGTGTAATATTTTGAATTCTTCATTGATAGAATGTCCTTCGTCCAGCAGGTGGTTGGCATATGTGGATGTCATTTTATTGTTGATATATGCGGCACGATCTTCTATGATTTGTTATCTAGTGACATAATTAGCATTGCACTTGATTAAAGTACTGATATAAATAGTATGGGTAAGCTTGCAATTATTATTAGATTTGCATCAATAAATAATTAGAAAGTCAATGAAGAACTGTGCGTTCTTGCTTCAATGAATGAAACGATCAAAGGCACTGATATTTTGCAAGTACAAAATTTCAAAAATGGGCAAGAATTGGATTTAAAACGTAAATTGTTTTTAATAACAACTGATGGTGCTCCAAGAATAAGAGGAAATATATGGATTTGTAAAACTAATGGAAAATTAACTTGGCCGCTCATTTTTATCTTTTCATTGTAATTTTAATGTAATGGAAAATGTTGTTAAGATCGTAAACAAGATAATAGCATGATCACAGGTGCTTCAAAGCTTTTTTGGATGAAATTGAATCGAAATATAGAGATTTGCTGTAACATTCTAAAATGCGGTGGGTAAGTCGAGGAAACGTTTTTAATAGATTTGTAGAGTGTTTTGATAATATACAAATATTTATTCGGTGAAAATGATCTCGAACTCAATGATAAATAATGGGTTTTAAGACTTTTGTTCTTAACAGACATAATAAATCATTATAATGATTTCAATGTACCACTCCAAGGAAATAACCATACAATTTTGAAAATGTATGAGGAATGGAAGGATTTTACATCGAAATTACTATTATTTGAAACTGATATAAAAACTAACAAAATAGTTTCTTTCCTTTGTTAAAAAGAGAATATGAAAAAGAAAATATCGATGAAAGCAATCTAAATATGTTCGAAAGTTAGATTTTCGTCATTCAAAGTGAATATGAAAGTTGATTTCAAAGTTTTAAGAAGCTTGGCGAAATGTTTACATTTATAATAAAGCCCGACGAAACAGAAGAAAATGTTTTAATTTTGCAGTATTTTCAATATCTAAAAATTGAAAATTTTAATTTTGAAATGATTGATTTTAAAAATTCAACGTTATGGACGGACAAATTCAAGGAATTGCGGAAAGATTTGGAAAAAGACAGAAGATAATCATTTCCTCATGATATCGACGTGTTGGGCATCACTTCACGAAGTTTTCATCTTTGAAAAAAAAAAATGGTTATGCCACTTTGTCCACATTCGGCACAACTTATAAATGTGAGCAAATATTTTCACGAATGAAATTTATTTTAAGCAAGACCAGGAGCAGGTTAACTACCGAAAATGCAGATCCTTGTATTCGTATTAAAACGACTGACTATGCACCAGACTTGAATAAATTGACGTCACAAGTTCAACATCAGGTGAGCCATTAATATTGAGGTGAACGTTTATAACAAGAAAGTTTATTCAACTAGGTTTGTTTTTATAATAATAATTAAAGTTTAAAAGAGTATTATAATTATTTTCTTAATAAAATGTGTCTTATTATTCCCTAAAAGAAGAAAGAATTTTATTTTAAAATAAGAATATCATAGACCCAAAACGCCCCTTTAATATTCACATTGCGGTTGATTTTGAACCGCAGCCTAAAAAGGTTATCGACCCCTGATCTAGACAGTTTACTAATATAGTTATATTGGAAAATGTACTTGTTTTTATAAACTTTTTCATATAAAAAGTGAATAAACTAAACTAAACTAAACTAAGCAGCATACACAATGAGAACAATGTTTTTGCTTTGCTGTCTCCACGCCTTCCGATTTGTAGTTTCATATCAACTATCATCATGTTACATATCTAATGTCATATAATTAGTTTAATAAACCACTTTAATATAACGAGTATGTTATGATTTTCACGTGCTATTAATGATCAATTATTATCTATTGACTGGTGGAAATTCCTTGATAAAATTAGTGTTAATAATATTATTGATTTATTTTATAATGTCTTATATTATACACTTATATATACCAATAAAACATGTAAAGTTAATAAGCCTAATTAAGTATAAAAATTGCCCACAAACCATGCATGCAGTGCCGTAATTAAATGATTAAAATTTTAAGGTATTGTGCAAAAGATGTAATAATAAAAAATAACATTGATGAAAAATATGTGGAATCAGTTAATTTTAGTAATACATGTGTCTAGAAAAATTTGGAAATTTCGTTAGATCCTCTAATTCCTTTCCGGAATTTCTAAAAAATATATATTTTAATAATTTTAGTAGTTGCGAAGAATATCAACATATATTTTTATTCGTTGGCTCTTCTTCTACTGTATACACTCATGACACGCCATTACATGTACTAGCTGTCAATAATATGCCGGTAGTTATCCATATGCCATTTCAGTTCATACTGAAATTCTGTAATACGGGCCCTGATGACATTCCTTCTAGTTTTTTGAAAAAATCAGTTTTTCTATTATCATACCATTCCATTATTTATTTTATTTCATTTATCACTAAAGCAACTCTACACTGCACAACTCTGGAGATAGAAAAAACGCATCAAGTTGTCGTGGTATCTCAAAACAATCACTTATTCCAAAATTTATGGATGATCATTTTCTGTGAAACTAAACTGGATGTATGAGTGTGAACTTCTCGATGAGCAGCATCTTACAAGATTTCAATTATCAATAGCTTGAGTTAACTAAGCCATTTTAATTGCAAAATTAACGGCATTGGGGTTTTATGATTCTAAGGTGTGGATTTCTTGCTAATCGGACCGTACGTCAATTTTTTTATTAGATCGCATTTTTGATTCTTTAGGTATGCCACAAGGTTCACATTCTAGTCCATTATTACTTTCCCTATATGAAATATAGGGGAAGTATTGTGATCGTGATTTTTTTTTTGAAAAAAATTTTTTGCGGAAATATCCGTTTTGGGGTCCCCTGAACCCATTACACTAATTTCTGGAAAAAAAAATTGTGTCTGTGTGTGTGTCTGTCTGTCTGTCTGTCTGTTGGTGGGCGCTGTATCTCAAAAACGAATAATCTGATTGAGATGAAACTTTAAACTTAAGGTTTTATCATTAAAAACTAGAACTGAAAGGCTTTTGGTAAACATTCATAGACCGGAAGTGGATGTTTACTCGAGACGTTTTTTTGTTTTTTGCTGATATTTTTCTAAATATGAAAAATTTAAAAAAAACGATTCAAACAAAAGTTAAAGAGAATAAAAAACTGAACAAGTTTTATTTAAACGTATTTTTCATAAAATTTTTAACTTTTGGGAAAAAAATAAAAAATGAAAATTTAGACATTTTTTGCCAATTGTTAATTAACTGTTGGAGTTACATGAAACTTATATAACAAATAATTGTAGAGAATCAAAAAATGAATAAATTATTAAGAATAGCCTTTTTGCGTAAATCTCATAGTTTTCGAAAAAATTATAGGGAAAGTACTATGATGGCCACATCACCATTTTTTTTATCAGATCGCATTTTTGATTCTTTAGATATGCCACAAGGTTCACATTCTAGTCCATTATTTTTCTTAGTTTTTATATAAGAAATATAAAGAATTCTTTATTTTTATTATTTACCTTTGACTTAAAGTTTCTTAAAGACATCATAGCTATTGAAGACTGCCTGCCTTTACAGGACGACCTAATATGTATATAATTGGTGCTCTGAAGTCGTTTTTAATACTAAAAATTACAAAACCATTTCTTTTTCATTCAATAATCAGTTTATACATTTTAATTAGTCTATTGTTAATAATATTTTAGAAACAGTTGATGAAATTAAGGATTTAGGAATGGATAAACTCTTTTTACTTTTCCTATATACGAAGTATATATAGGGGAAGTATTGTGATCATGATTTATTTTGAATTTTTTTTTGCGGAAATATCCGTTTTGTCTATTGCACTGATTTCTGGAAAATTTTTTGTGTGTCTATCAGTGGGCGCTGTATCGCAAAAACGAATGATCCGATTGAGATTAAACTTTAAACTTAAGGTTTTATCCTTAAAAACTGGAAGTGAAAAGCTTTTGGTGAACATTCAAAAACCGGAAGTGGATGTTTACTCGAGGCCGTTTTTGATTTTTCCTGATATTTCTTTTAATATAAAAAATATTAAAAAACTTTTCCAACAAAAGTTGAAGAGAATAAGAAACTTAACAAAATTTATTAAAACATATTTTTTATAAAATTCTTAACTTTGAGAAAAAAAAATAAAAAAAAAAATAAAAATTAAAAATTTTGACATTTTTTGTCAATTGCTAATAAACTATTGAAGGAACATAAAATTTATATAACAAATATTTGTAGAAAATTCTAATGTGAACAAATTATTAAGAATAAGCTTTTTGCGTAAACCTCATAGTTTTCGAGAAAAATATAGGGAAAGAACTATGATGGCCACATCACAATTTGTTGCCAATATATTATTCATATTTCTAGAAGTCATCTAAAATGTTACGTTATCTTAAATTCATTTAAACTCGTCTATTTTGCAAGTGTACCCTCTTCTTTGGAATTTTTGTAATGCGCCTGGTCTCCAACTCACGCAATTTATATTAATTCAATAGAAAGGAGTCAGATGAAGTTTTTAAAATTTATTGCTTTTAAGATGAATTACATGATGCTGCCATAACCTCAGTTATGTTTGATTGATAAACTTTCCTGTTGAAGATATGCGGATATGTCATTTTTTATAAACTTATTTCAGATAATATCCATTGGTCATTTCTTTTTACTCACATAAGCTTTTATGTTAATATGCCTGTTCAGCCAAACATATAGCCTGTAATTAGAATACTATTTCATGGTACAAATTAGGGCTCGGATAATTCAACGTCTTTTTTATGAGAAACCCGTACAGGATATTAAATACTATTAAGAGATAAAAAAGTCTTTAAATTGAATGGTCTTTCAAATAGTATTATTTTGGGTTATATTGGATGCACCAATAAAACATATTTTAATTTTTATGTTTTTTATATTTTTTGTCAACCAATAATAACCCTAATAACTGAAATGATATGTTATACATTGATAATCATTAGTATTAAATTTCAAAAAGAAATATTTTAGCTCTAAGAATCTGTTGTCCAGCTATTTCCCCACATTAATGAAACACTGTATATATATAGGGTGAGTTTAGATGTTCTCTATAAGAAACTATACTGGGTGAGTTTTTTTTAGATGTTCTCTACGTGGATCTCGGATACTATAAGAGATAAAAAACGGTTAAATGGGGAAAGAAGTGTAGTCTTAAGAGACGAATAAAATTGCACTTTCAAGGTTTTCAAAAAAATCAAGGGTAACTAGATATCCCGAAAAAGTAAAAAGTGTCAATTTTTCCATTTCAGTATATGTCGGTTATTATGACAGATTGATATATGATATACATCAATAAATATAGTTAGAAATTTTATGCCGCCTTTATTTTCCGCGATATGAGGCGAGCCATAAATGGCTATGGCATCATTCGATAGACTATTTTTTTCTCTTTAATCCTATATCACACATGACATACTTTTTTTTTAAATAAATTAGTTAAATCAAAGAGTAGTTAACCATGAAAAATTAAAGAATTGCAGTTGTTTATAATAATAGAAATATTGTAATTATTATTATTATTTTGACCAAGAATTTATGGTTTAGTTATTTCCCCACATTAACGAGACACACTAAATGTTTCTAAACGTGCTAATGAATGGAATCATTAAAATATGGCATTAAATAATTGAATGTAATATATTAATTATAATTAGCATATAAAAACTGATAACAATAGATGTGGCAATTAATTTAAATAACTTTTAATATACTTAATCATTATAATTATGCAATGTTTTGAAGTGCGTTTGGAAAGTGATGTTTGTGTTGTGATTGCGTATTAAATGTATATGGAAAGTACTGAAATTTTGATTAAAACGAAAGCAAGACCTTTCCTGACCTACATCCGTGCTGTAGTGAAGAAAAATAAAGAATTTCTAATATGATGAATATAGTTAATATATTACATTCAATTATTGATTACCATATTTTAATTATTCTATTCACTATTTTTTCAAATTTCAAATTTTTTTTTTCAACAATTATTAATTACTCAAAATAGAAAGGAATTCAAATTATAGTGCACTTTGAATTTAAAAATTTTACTAATTGTTCCAATGAGATTATTAATATATTTTAATATTTTAAACAAGGTTTACGAAGATGCAAAATAGTTTACAATTTTTATTATTTAATTATTAAACACTCGTCATATTTTTACCACAAACATTATTATTATTATTATTATTTGTGGTGAAAACATGCCAATTTATTTTTAATATACCATCTAGTAACAGTCGTAACCATAAATTAATAAATTAATTCAAATACTAAGTCAGTATTTTGAATTGTTTATATTTCGGCGACTATGTCCCGCCAAGGGCACCGTGTCGAAACCCGGATGAATGTTACCAAGCAATACGACTTTGTTGTCAAATTCGTGCAACTCGTTACCGATAACTTTCAATGCAATTTTGTGCAATTACTGTTAATAACAAAAATTATAACAATTAACTTAAGAATCAAAAGTAAATTAATTTTTTTCCTGAAAAAATTATAACGTTGTAATAATTACTATCATACTAACAACAAACCAATTAATTTCAATAAATTTATTATTTTACGTAATAAAACATTGTTTATGTTAAATTTCAATATCATTTCCAACGCATTCATGCAAATAACATAAGAAAATATAACAAAACGTACCTCTTTAAATCATGCGCACACGTCTGCACGGGTCTATACCTGATTTTACACTGACGACTAACCTTGTAATGTCGAGGTTTATCCAATTTGATTGCATGAAATCAAATTATAAAAGGCACATTGCATATGTAAAGCAAGTGTACTTTTTCTCTTAGTTATACCTGTTTTAAACATATAATATTAATATATTGAACTATACCCGTGGTCTCATAGTGTAATTATATTTTACTTAATAATAATAAATATGTATTTCTTTTCACAGCTTCATAACACAATTATTATTTTGTGCCAAAGAATAAATATTGTTATTTCAAGACAAGATTTCGTTTATAATTTGATTGGATTGGACAGGAAGTATAAAAAACAGTAGTACCATAACTTAAAACTAAGTATTTTTTTATTTGTGTATCCAATAAAAACTAGAAAAATACTACTTGAAAGAGCATTTAATTTAAAACCTTTTTTGTCTCTTAATAATATTTGATATATTGTACGGTTTTCGCACAAAAAAAATAAAATATGAATATAGTATGCTCAGTATGCACTCGTTAACAAATACTAAATCAACGTATTCAAATGAATAAAAATTAAATAAAATCAATTGATAAAATAAATCAAAACAACATCAAACACCTTTCAAAGAATTTCTTTCGGAAAATCCTAATACGAGCAAGAATTAAATATTAAAAGACACTCGGTAATTATTTTTGTAAACAATTTACATTTTTTAAACAAAGACGGCCACGAAAAACATGTATTTTTGATTCTATGGAAAACTAGTTTTTATTTTTACTAGATGGCTTAACCGTAAACTTTTGGATATAGATAAGTTTCAAAAAGTTAAAATTTGTTGGCGATGGTTATGAATCAAAAAATAGTTAGCCATAAAGAGATAAAAGTAAAAAAATTGCAGCTGTCAAAATAATAGCCCTATTATAATTAAAATTTGATAATAGGGGACAAATTCTAATATTACCAAACTTGTTCAAAGAGTCTACTAATAGAGAGATGACGTCGGTGGACAATATCCCTTGAAAATACATTTTTACCAGAAAGCTTCAAATAGACCTGAGATTTGGAGACTAAGGAGTAGGAAGCAAGGAAAAAGACATCCACATATACACTGATGGGTCGTTAACGAAAGCAGGGGCTGTTATAGGAATTTTCTTACATAAATTCACAGAAAAGAAAGATTTAATTTTTTTTGATATCTATTGTATAAAATTTGTATCAAGTACCTAACTTCACTTCTAGTTCAAAGATTAAACATATCTCTAGATTTATAGGTTTCTAAAAATTGTACCGATTAAAGGCTAAAGATATTTCTACATTTGAGTTTTTGCAAAAAGATTATATAATAGGTTGTTGAAAAAATTCACTTGGTTTGTTTTACTAAATTGTTTATTTTGTATTCGACTAGTTTCGGCACTGGGCCATTATCAAGAATAATGTACAAATATAATTTTTTCATATTTATATAAAGGTGTCAGGTAATAAGTGCGTTCGAAATTGGGGAAATCCAGAGCTCTTCATTATCGTTGACCACGTTTGGTAATTGAGAATTTTTCCTTTATTACCTGTATATAATTATGCGCGCTAAAATAATGGTTAGAAGTTACACAATGTTTGACAAATCCAGTAGAAAGTTTATTATTTAGTATGTCCGTGCGATGTTCTTTTAATCTTGTTTCGAAGGATCTTCCCGTTTGCCCTACATATAAAGCGTCACATTCTTCACAAGTTATCTAATATATTTCACTTGTTTTCATTTTATTGTTTTCTGTTTTTATTTTATTATTTATTAACAGTTTACCTACATTGATGGAATTGGTCATTATGATATTATAATCTTTACTCTTTATTGTGTTCTTGATTTTTTGAGAGAGATTTTTTACGTACTCTAACCTTTTCCAATTTATATTCTGTGATGTGTTTGCATTATAAAAATATTTTTGAAGTTGTTTTCGTTTTTTCATTTTAATCATGTGATCGATCAGTTCTTCTTTATAACCATTATTAATAGCCATAGTTTTAATTGTTTTCAATTCAATTTGGTACTCCATGTTATTAAGGGGGATATTGAGCAACCTGTGCAAGAGAGAATGAAAGGCACTGAATTTGATTTGATTATGTGTATTTGAATTTTCGTGAATTATTGTATCTGTGTAGGTTTCTTTTCTAAATATCTTATATGACAATGTGTTATTGACTGTTTTTGAAATAGTTAAGTCTAAAAAGTTGATGTTATTGTTTATTTTTTTTTCTACTGTAAATTGTATGTTTCTGTTTAAGGAATTTAAATGTTTTGTAAAAATGTCTAATTCTCTGAATGATCCTGTCCAAATGCAAAAAATGTCGTCTACGTATCTTGACCAGAAATATATATGTTTGCTTGAAGAGTGTTAAAAAAAAAGATTATAGTTTTCTAAAATGTTGGGAAAGAGCATTCTAGTTAAAAAAGTAATGATTGACATCTTTATAGTAGCTGAAGAACCTCTAATTGAAGTTGTAAAGATTTCAAATAAATTTTCTTGAAAGTGAATTGAATTGTAAAAAGCTATCTCTAGTTTGCTTTGCCGTTCGTAACAGATTATAGGTGTCCAAAATATTAGGGAAACGTAATGATTGTTAAAAGTCTAAAGATATTTCTAGATAAGTGTGTTTGCAAACAGATGTTATGTGGTGGAGCTTCGTCATGTTGGAACCATTTTAATATTGCCAGTAATGATAAATTTAAATCATCGAGCATATCTTCAAATATTAGTGCGTTAGTTTGTCTATTAGGAATTCAAAACATCATTAAGATAAGCTATTTAAATAAACAAGTAAGAAATAAAATATGATAAAATTGTGCTAAAGAGATTGAAGAGAATAAATAAAAGTATAATTTTGTAAATGATTCAGCGAAGAAAATAATATAAAAGAAATGAGACTTGATAGCAAGTAAATATTGTCCTATTCTGTATAAACGAATATATTATTTTATCAGGTAAACCGCATTGAATGTAGAAAATTTCATTAGCTTATATGCATGATCGTCATCTAATGGTAATGGAAAATTGAGACCATTAGATAGTAATTTCACTTTTTTATCATTTCATTCATAAATGAATTGTTTTAAAGTTACAATTGAGAGATGTAAAATATTGTCTCTTGAAAAAAAACAGCATCTACCAAAAGGTTATATTGTTCTGAAAGTTGATTTATGCGCGAATTAAGAGTGTTTGAAGTTTTTACATCTGATCTTTGTTCATTATTTTCACTTATAACTTTATTATATAATTTAATATTTTCATCAAGAATGTTTCTTGGTTTTTGAAGTTACGAATAGTATCATTGAAAGCACTTGTATCTAATCCTTGATCAGCTTTTGTGTTAACGTATTATCATGTTGAACTATTTATTAAGTCGTTATAATATTCAGCATTACTAGCATCTAGGGTCCCAAAAACCCAATTGAAAAGACCTCGAACATCGGGGACTAATTAAATGAATAAACGTGTTTCTCTTCTGTTTTAAACGGGTAGTTGATCTGAAAACAAACTAATTGATTGTTGACAGTGAAAATACGAAATAATGAAATTTTACAAAGATCTTAGGTCATGTGGAAAGTATTTTTTAGTAATTGCACTTTAGAATGCAGATCTTATATGTTCACATATATTATCATTTGCCATTGGTTAGAGTAAAATTTGATGTGTTCAAGTTGTTCGTAAAATACACTACTTCCGTTTTTTATTTCAGATATAGTTCCAGCTGTTTCTGGGAACAACTATCTGAAATATCGGAAGGTTTCAGTCTATTTAAATGAATCTGACCATTAGAACCATTAAAATTAAAATTATTTTCTTAATATATAATACGTTTATCAATACGCTTTACATAAAAATTCTGCTTAAAACTAAAATTAACTAAAATCTATTCATAAAAATAGTTGACCATTAAATGTTGTTCTATGTGTTCAATTATAAAATTATACTTTCTGTCGTTCAATAAATTTTTGAAGGCAGAAAAACTTCTCTTCACATCCACACTTGTTAAGGACGCATTTTTAAATTTAGCTAATATAGCTGGTTCTATTTGAAAATTGGGGACATTGTCGCCATTCAAAATTTATTTTCATTTAATATTAAAAGTCCATAATTTTTACTAAATACTTCTTTCTAATTTATTTTGATTTCTTGGCCAATGTATCCACGTATTTTTTTAATAGAATTTTTATATCTACTTATTTATAAACAATAAATTGTTATTGTATTGTAAAATGCTAATTTATAATGATATTTATTAATACCCATACTCAGTTGGTACATATTGCATTTTTATAATTTATACAAAATTATAATTATTGTATCATATTATAAACAGCTACAAATAAATAAATATTTAAATAATTGAGACGTTTATTTTGAAAGTGGCCCAAGTCCATTTATCTTTCATTTGAAATATTTAAGGTTTTGCGTTTTTACAAAATTAAAAATATACGTAAGGTATATAAAAAATC
Source organism: Ontholestes murinus (assembly GCA_963969525.1). NCBI lineage: Eukaryota > Metazoa > Arthropoda > Insecta > Coleoptera > Staphylinidae > Ontholestes > Ontholestes murinus. Next base: position 37,534,060 of record OZ018390.1, read on the forward strand.
GCTATTATTAAGTGTATAATATGTCCTTGCTTACCTTAGAAGGACTTAGGTCACTTTCAAAATAAAAAATTGTTTTGTTATAAAATGTGAAAGTGTGTAGCTTAAAAATATTAAAAATCCATTTTCTTTACTTTATATTTTTAGAAAAAAAAAAAAATTAAATTACAAGTTTGTGAGTGAATATACTATGGTAATTTGGAACAAGAAATGAATTTAGGTTGATGTGATAAAAAATGATTTCTTTTAAAGACATTTCTATAACGCAAAAATCTCTGTCATTAGGTAAAAATTTTCCATAAATTGAACAATTTTTAACCACATTAAAGATACTTTGATGTTTCTATACGTAAACCGTTTCCTACATTTTTAGATTTTAACACACGTTTCAATCGTCCTTCGCTTATTTGAAAAGTGTGTAAAGAGATTTTTTTTACAAACAGAAACTTTGCCTGTTTTAGAATTTAATCAGTGCGTAAAACTCTCATTTCTATATTAACCTTTTCCGTTTCTAGGACGTCTCGTTTTTAAAAGTAAAGCGTTCGGTCGCATCCTATAGCAATATATTTTGCATATTAAAGTCTCCTAAGTTCCAAAACATTTCAAAAATACGTTTTCTTTCTGTTTCATTTCAATTTTTTAAGCAGTCTTCGACATTGGCAATCTTTATTTTGAAAAACTTTGGCAGGTATAATTTTTCCCATTTGTGTATCGTATCTTTTCCCCGAATTTCGTTTAATTTTACGAAGTTTCTGAATATAGGTATCACTTCTGTTTTCTCTGAATCCTTCTCTGAAGCTGTTGTTTTGTAAATTCTCATTCTCAATTAATTCCTCTTCCTCTGTTGAAGAATGAAGTTCTAAAATTCTCTTTCTTTGTCTATATTTATTGTATGATTTTAATTCTTTTTCAGTTTCAGAATCAAAGAATCTTGTGATTCTATCCTTTCCTATGGGTTTAATAATTTCTTTAATTAAATATTATTCTTTGAAATTTAATTCAATTTTATAATGTAATTTAAATTACCTTCATCACTGCTTTCAAGATTTTGTTCCGAACTTTTTGACATTATCAAAAAAAAATAACTTTGAAAATTATGATTTTCAGTATTTATATTATTATGAAAATGTACGTGTTACAAAATTTCCAAATGTATTAAATATATTTCAATTCCGATTTATTCTTTTGACAGTACAGCATAAATTATAAATGTCACTACAGTTAACTTGAAAAAAGATAAAAATGGACTTGGGCCACTTTCAAAATAAAGGTTCAATTATATGATCAAAAGACATAAGGAAAATAGATCATACAATTATTATCCATAAATGATGGGATACAAAGTTTTTATGAAAATTATCTAAATTAGCACATTATTTTAAAATCAGTGTAGAATTTTTATTAAATATTTATTAAAAGTTTAAGAAAATGTACAAAATAAGCATCAAATTCTAAAAGAAAGCATAAAAATTAAAAGAAGAACAAAAGGTCAAAATAAGTAAAAAGCGCAAAAAACTAAGTAATCAATTTCTCAAGATTCGTATACACATTTAGAAATTTTTTCGATGTTAAAATATTATGGATAAGCATAATGGCTAGAAATCCGCTCTCTAATTTTAATAGTAAATTGTATTCAAAACATTAACACTTTCTTCACAAATTTGTTTTTATTAACTAAATGTACATTTCGAACACAAAGTGTTCCTAATCAACTGACATAAAAGATATAATAATACAAAAGTCAAAAAAAGTTTGAGAACTTTTTATAATTAATTAAATAAAAATAATTGAAAAATTCGAGGTGGGTTTAAAAGTTATGGTTTATAAACAGAAAAATGTTTACAAGATTGTTAATTCGGATAAAATGCATGTATTCGTTCTAGTAGTGGATTATTTAACTGACTTAAATCAAAATTAAGTAATATTTTTCATGCTTTTTCATTTAGATTGCTTCTAACATATTTAATTTGAAAGATGATGAAAATTTTAATAATTTTGTATTGCTGATTGAAAATCCATAACCTGTGTTAAGTGAATGATAAGCGACAGCTGAATTCTCAGGGTTTTGATTTTTAATGTGTTAATTGTGTTTTTTGAATCGTGTGCCTAAATATCTTTGCGTTTGCTCTATATAAATATTGTCGCGTTGGTTGCAATTTATTGAGTATATATCTGATTTTTGAATGTCATCTATTTTGTTAAATGTATTGCCTAAAACTGTTTTAAATTGTGTGTTTGTGTAAAGGGCAGAGTAGAGGTTGAATTTTTTATACAATTTCTGGATTTATTTTCTAACGTTAGTACATAAATTAATCTACAATAGTTATTTATGTACCTAGTCAGTAAAGTCATACTTTATTGAACGAGTCTGAGATTATGAGCCGAGTGAGCGAAGCGAACGAGGCGAGTAACAGGCGAGTTCAATAAAGACACTTTACTGACGTGGTGCATACAAACTTTTATCGCCAACCGTAAATATTTATAATTTAAAAAAAAATTAACATATTAAACTTGTCACATTATATTATGGCAAAATAAACAAAACGTAAACATTCATATCATATTTGTTTTGAAATATTTGCATAAATTACCTTCATCATCAAGTAGATTTCATCCGGTGCACTTGGTAAAAATCTTCCTTTTTGTTCTCTTCCATTATTTTTTAATAAATAATTTTCGATTAAATTTTCACTGTTGGAGCTGAGACAGCGAGACGCACGATATCTGTCAATGTCATATAGTCATGGCTATGTCGATAAACATTTGCGGCAGGTAAAATACTTTATTGTACAGTTTTGCGGCAGGTAAAGTACTTTACCTGCCGCAAATTTTACAGTTAAATAAAGTGTTTGTTTACTTCCGGAAATCACTATGGTAATGCATGGTTTTACTGACGGTTGGCGATAAAATTTCTTTTGTGTATGTATATTCATTAATTTGGTTTAAACAAGTTATGGATTTTATTCTTTGTTTGTATGAATTTTGTTTATTAATTTTTTAATGGTATTTTTGTTATAATTAAGTTATTTTTGAAATTAGATTGATTTCTTTTTCTCTATTATATTTGGACAATGGTAAGTTAATTGTACTGTAAATCATTGAATGAAAGGCTACCGTTTTATATTTCCATGGACTTTTAGAGCCTGCATAAACATAATTTTTATAGAGATCGAGAAAAATGTAAGGAAATTATTATAATGGCCGCATCACCATTTTTTATGTTTCTTTACATTCTACAACTTTTAATTAAAACCCTCGTTTATGAGTTACTGATTTTAGGGTGGGATAGAGGACACTTACCCAACCTACATATACAAGATAACTTTAAATAGTAATCGTTCATGATTCATGCATATAAATTTTATTAATTTACTCAGTACAATAATTTACCTTTTGAATTTCTTTTTTATTTAAAAATTTCATAAAGGGTTTGATTGTTTTTAGCAGCAAAATCATTAACGATTAGCAATTAAAGTTATCATGTATATGTGTCCTCTATCCTACCCTCCAGCCAGTAAAACATTGTCAGAAATTATTTGAAATATTGGTATGAATACATCAATTAAAAATGCAATTATTTTCTGTTTGTTTACGTTTTACAACTTCTAACTAAAACCCTCGATTATGTTTTATTGATTAGACGGTGGGATAGAGGCCACCCACCAACCCTACATATATATGACAACTTTAATTACTAATCGTTAATGATTTTGCTGCTAAAAGCAATCAAACCTTTTATGTAATAAAAAATATAACAAAATCAAAATTTAAGTTTAAATATAAATAACTTTCTATAGCTAATCTTGTCTAATTTATAGTTAGTAGTACGGCAGATCATTTTATATATTTTAACAGCTGTTCTTGTGTTTATACCACTGTTTTTATACGTTAAACTTCTAAAGCATTTTGCTCTAGAAGTAATTTTACCTTTTATTATGGGTGTATGTTTTTTAAAATTGATTTTTTGGTCTATGGTTATGTCCAAGTACTTAACGGAAGCTGTGGGAGGGATCATAGTTTGGTAAATATGGACTTTGTAAGGTGAGTTATTGGTTTAAGAGCTGCACCATCTTTGAAGGGAGTCAATAAGCTCTTGGAGGAATTGAAGGGCTTTTGGTAGTAAGGGAGCATGTGTGATTGGGGCAGTGTCGTCTGCAAATTGCAGGAGGTATTTGGATAGATTAAAGTAGAGAAGATCAGGGTTGTGGACACCAGCACAACAAAAGTTATATAACAGAGGTCACAGGTGAGTCGAGTAAATGGAGAAAAATTGTAAATCAAACCAAGTGTAATTTAACTTAAACTTAAAGGGGAGTAAACCAGTTGTTATGTTAATGGGTTAGATTATATTCTCTACACGATAAAATAGATTTTTTTATTGTTGGTCATTAGGTTTTTCCTTTGGCAAATGCTTCTTCGTAATATTATGTTTTGTAATATGTATCTTGTTTGCGGCTTTTGTAATAAAGATGATTTTAAGTGTGAAAATTGATCGAATTTAATAAATTATAATAAATTATTAAATCATTTTTTATATATCATGTATCGAAATCTCAGTGTGGTGCGTTGTAAATGATTTGTTCTTCCGGGACGGTAATTGAAATTTTCTACCTCGATTGCTTGACTTATCGCAGTTTTAATGCTATCAGGTTGTTTACCTTGAAAAACTATTACCGTGTATGATCCAATTTCAGGTAACCTTGAAAAAATGATTAAGCTTTTTTATAATTACTTTTCATCTCATGATTGATTACTGCTAATTACTGCGCATTTTTTCCTAGTTTTCTTTTGAATATTCTTAATTTATTTATTTTATTTCGACATTTGGGGTTATTCCAAAAATGTACTAATTTTCTTAAGCCGCTATTTATGTGTTCAAAATATGTGAATCCTCGTGGAATATTGGTATTGTGTTTATTTCAATTTATATAAACATTTTGAAAAATAACTATAATTGTCTTTTTTATAACTTTTTTGTGGGATCCATGGTACCTCAACTTTTTAGAATGTCGCAAGGTGTCCTGTATATGTTGCTAGTTAAAGTTGCTGGATTCACAAAAGAGTTTTTAAAAACTAAGTTTTAATTAAAAACAAATAATGATTATAACTGTTTGAGTAAAGATTAATAATTGAAAATTATATACTAATAAATTAAAAATTTAAAAACATTTCGTAAATCTACAACTATAATAATAATAATAATAATAATTACTATTATTATTATTATTATTTAAATCAAAATAGGTATTTTGTTCAGGCAATGTTTCGTGCGCTTTGCCTATTTTACGGTTGCCATAATTGTCGTACAGGGGGGGCTATTCGCAGTGTGTTGGATAAATTTGAGTCCACTGTTATCAATGAACCAACTCCAGTATGACAGAGAAGCACAAAATCTGCCGAAAACATCGCAGCTGTTTGTAAGTGTGGGCAGGAGAATCTGAGACAATCGATTTCGTATCGTTCACAAGAACTCCGCTTTTCGTAGACCACTTTGGTGCGTCGCGCGACTTTTGCCCGCACCCGTACAAAATTCAAATAACTCAGGAGCTGAAGGTAAACGACCATGGGATCTGGGGCAGTTAGAAACTGACCTTAATTTTTTTCAAAAAATTGTCGATTTTAGGACGATACCGATTGACGGGAACTAAGAGCGTCCATAGTGGCCCTCAAAGGCAAAATTAACCATGCCATCGGTCAAATTCAGTTCAATGTATGCGCCACAGTCATGGAAAATTGGGCAATTCGGATGCACGAAAATATGCATGGTGTTTATATTTCCATACATAAAGGCATACACAACTCTATAGTTGATTTTGAGATAGATCATAAGTTTAACAATTATTTACAACTAATCATCCAGAAAAATATTTAATAAGGATCAATAAACTGTGTTAGGTAACAAAGACGCCAAACGATAAGATGGTGTCAATTATTACTGATGAAGGTTTAAATTAAATTACACTGTTTCACAATTTTTCTCCATTTACTCGACATGTTAAATGGGCGACAAATCAATCGACCGAGCAGCTCATTGGAGGAAGGCTTCTTTTAAAAAACGTGTTTTTGCCCTTGCTGTATTTGGGCGAACATTTTCCTATTGGAAAATCAGATTTTCCAGCCCCCAAAGATACGCGCAACGGGTTTTAGCACATTGACATTGTAACCAGCTAGGTTTAGGTTGCCATAAATAAAGACCAGGGGTAATCTACCATAACATATTGCACCCTATATTATCACTCCTTGTGTGATGGCTGTGTTGCATTTCACAAAAAATGTTGAATTTTTACGTTCTTCATGCATCCGCCTAATCCTCCGACGCCAATCTCGGGGCAAAGCAAAATCACGTATCCTTAATAAACTCAATTTAATGCCATTCTGCCCTATTCGCTCTTTCGTTGTTTAATTCTAGCGTGCGTAGAAGGTGAAAACTATGAGAAAAACATACCAAATATGCGACATGAATGCAACTTATAAGACCTTACTGGTAAAGCGATAAACAGATAAAATTGAAATTCTGGCTCCTACACCTCTCATCCAATAATTTGCAATTGATCGAATTGTTTAAAATTAAAATGAGGAATTTCTCTTGGCTTGGCTTGGCTTAGTTCGGTTTCTCTCGTGGCAATAATATGGTCACGTTCAAACTCAGTTAATTGGAAAAAATGTTAATGTTGACGTACTCTTAGCATGGTTCTTAAGTTCAAAACAAATAATTTAATTTGCAAAATTGGCAGTAAATTACACATTGATAGGTTTATTTCTTAAAATGTATTGTTACTAAGTACAAAAGAAAAAAATTCAAAAAACAAATAACTACTGGCTAGATTTTATTCAATTTTTAATAATTACTTTGTTTTATGAAAATTTAAATAAAACAAAAATCCTCTTCTATTTCCTTGCACTTTTGTGCTAGTTGACTCCACGCATCCTTTCCATCCTCACACAGCACGCATTCTCCGTTTCCCTCACCCATCAATTTCATTCTCTCTCCCTTTTTTTCCTACATCTTGTCCTTGCCAAGATCATCCTTTTTTCTTTTCAAAACCGGTTTTCCTCCAGGTAACTTGGCCTCCTCCTATGTACTTGCCACTCCCTATAGTCCTCATTATATACACTTTTCTCTATACATCCTTGTCTCTGTTGCCCCTCTACCTCCTTTGCCTTATCATGCTCCCATCCCGCCACATTCGCCTTTTGCTTCAAACATTCTTTTATGATCCCCTCTAACAAATCTACCTTCTCTCACATTCTCCTCCTTTTCGCTTCTATCTACCCACTCCTGTGTCTACACTTCCCTTCCATACCCCCTCCACCAATCTCCTTTCGTCTAACCCCCCCATCTTATTTCGATTATTGAAGCAATATGTATTTAATCTTTTTCTCCATCCCTAACATCTGTTCTCTCTTCGAATCTCCACCCCATACATCTAGATCGGTCTTACGCACGCATCATATAGGTCACACGTCATCTATTCACTTTCACATTTGTTTTAATACTGTCCTCGTAACCTCCCAAACTCTTTTAAATATGAACTCCGGATACTTGAACACTTTCACCCTCTGGATCACCTAGCTCTTTTATCTTTATCTCCCTTCCTTTATTCCTAAATCTCAACGAACTAATATAAATGTCAATCAACCCACTACTAAGAATATCAACCCCGGCATAGTGTCAATAAAGTCAATGTATATGTATAAACACATAGTTCTAAGATCTCTATCATCACTGTAAACTTTAATTTATCTGAAGAAGCCATTAATTTACGATACAATTGATGTAAAAATAAACACACTTTTTAAAAATTAAAAAGGTACTCATAATTTTATTTATACAAATTTTCAACATCCTAATGCTTCATTAATTAACCGATTCTGATTTATTTTTAAAAACTACTTTGGCCCATTTGAAGATGTCAGAAAAATGTAAGTGGGAGTGATGGTTTATGTTAACAGTCATATTTAGGGGGGTGAGTGCTCACTATAACACACTCCTAGAAGAATAAAATAATTATCACTTCACTATCACCAATTACCAAGTCAATAAAACAATAAACAAAGACAATTTTACACAAGAAGTTTCCATTCGTCATAATATTTCCTTGGATTACGAAAATTAGTTTAACGTCGGCTCTGCGATGATTACGACGAAACATATAGAATTATGTTAAATTGCGTAATTTTCATAATGATTCATAATGTTCAAATCATTATAATAATAATTTGTGTTTAATATAAATAAAACAATTTCTACAACTTTCATATCGATCTATCGATCTTAACTCCTTCACATTTGCCCAATTTCAATTAATTTTCTACCGTCCGACACTTTTAAGTGATTTTATTTAGTGTTTATATCGTAATTAAATGCGCAAGTTGATTCCGAATGGGAATGCGATAATGCAATGCCACGGACCAATTTAAATACCGTATGCACATAAATATGTTTTTCTCCCGATTTTATTTTATTATTATTGCTATTACTATTATTATTATTATAGTTGTATAGTAAATTATCTAAATATCATTATCTATTCGTTTATGTTAATAAAAACTAATGCTAGCAGTTTTTTTAAATGTTTCCTTGGACTTGTAAACTGTTATGAATCGCTTGTTTCATGGTCAGTTTGGTTTTTGGCACCAGGAAAAGTGATATGAATATAAAGTAGGTAAACATGAAGGATATTATAACACTTACTCTTTTTGATAAAAAATAAATGAGCCTCCATGTACATGAATATTACTAGAAAATATATTACCTTCGTAACCCGTATTAGGTGATTATTTATTAAAATTAGTAAATAATCACATCATTAGTTTCAGGATTTTTTATAACTGCGTTCTATTATTTTTTTAATTTAGACTTTTAATTACCAGTTAATGTGTTTTAAATGGACATCGTGCATATGTTACAATATTACCTTCAATTATAAACAGTAAGCTAACTGAATGTATCAAAACAGAACATTATTATATGTCACAAGCCGAACAAGTTACACTTTTTTTTCTTTTTCTATTTCCTGTATTAATAAAACATGAGAAAATAAATGTATACATAGTTACATTTCATATTTTAGTAATGTATGTCACTAAACAGCTTGAGTATTTAAAAATGTTTTTATTAGAATGAAATAAATTAAATCAAACTAATAAATCTGTTATTGTTGTGACAGTTTTGAATTTGTATTTATTTGCGTTTTTAATTAAAAAGTGTTCATAATTAATTGATAATGAGCATATGGTACTATAATATAAATCTGGTATTTATAGGTACTACTAAAAATAATAAGTGAAATGTTTTTTTGTGTGATTTTTAATTAATTTAATTTAATACAATTTAAAGAACTTACATTTCTTATAAATATAGAGTTAGATTAAATTAAATTCGATTAGGTGGTGTCGTTTGGCCATAGACAGCCTTTCAGTACTGCGACCTGGTAAGATCTTTGTATTAATACCCTACTAATAGTATGTTCCCAAGAACTCAATTTCCTTGGTAGGTTCAATTAATTTCCTAGAAGGTCATGCCCTGACCCTTTCTGGCATTATCTCAATTTCTCCGGTTAGGGCTAGTCTGGTGATAGCCAGTGCTACAGATAGGATTTGCTCGGCAATTTACTCTGTAAATCAACATAGTCTACAAGTGGTGTTGTTAAATTTATCTATCTTCTAAAGATGTTACTTCACTGGGCAATGTCTTGTAAGGAGTCTTATTTCGCTTTTAGTTAGGCACAAGGGCTATTTAGCTCTGCTTTGCGAGATGTCAATAAACATTTTGGATTACCTTTTACGAAGTGCATTTATACAGTGTCCTGTTTTGCACGTTTTTCCCACTCTTCACGCCCTTCCTACGTTTGTTGCGTATTATATACTGACATTAGAAGCGTTACACCCAAAAGAATTTAATTTATTTAACTTTATTTTTTGCCATGGTAGTCATATATCAATAATGAAATGATCACATTTTCTGATCTAATCTAAAATAATTAATAATGTGTTTGGCGACCCCTTTGCTGTATACACTCATGTAGACGTCTGGGCATCGATAAAATAAGATGGTCGATGTTTTTTGTTGTATCTCGTTCCAAGCAACTTGAATTTTATGGATAAACTGTGCTAGAGTCTGTGGGGGACGGTGCAAAGAGAATAGTCTTCTTCCCATGACATGTATGGGATTTTCAATGGGATTTATATCCGGCGAATGGGGCAGCCACGGCAAAACATTAACACCAGTTTCATGAAGAAAGTTTATAGTTCAAGGAGTGCCCATATTTCTCGTCAAACTGACAAGAAAAGAGGTGATCGACTACTATAAACAATAGCCCCCAAACCATTACTCCAGCAGTCCTGTGTACATGCCTCTCAATAGCAAACCCAAGATAAGGTCGTTCTCCACGGTGGCGTCGTACCTTTCTACCGCCATCATGCGTGCCTACACAAAATCGTGATTCATTGCTGAATACAACGTCAAACCATTCTGCCTCCCAATGCAGTCGTTCTCTGCACCAGTCCATCCTTTGGTGGCAGTGTCTCGTTGTCAAAGGAAGCACTAAACTTGGACGGTATAAAAGATGCAAAAGGATTGAATGCGGTGATGTAGGGGTTCGCATACTAACGGGCCTACCTTCTTCTCCAAATCGTTGATTACCGATTTAACGCGTAATAGCGAAACGGTCTCGCAGGTCTATTAGTCTTAAGCGCCGACCTTGACGTTCTGTAGTACGCCTTGGTTGACCAATTGGTTTTCTTTTGCTCCTCTAACTTCTACTGTCCATAATGAAAAACACGATCGATTTTGAGTTTAGCTTTGTTTTGTAGATACTGCTACAATTGTTTCACCACACATTGGCTTCATCAGGCAGATGAATAATGAATAATGAGCCACTGTGTGGTGAAACAATTGTAGCAGTATCTACAAAATAAAGCTGAACTCAAAAACGATCGTGTTTTTCATTCTAAGTTCATAATGGAGTTTCGCCAAGTAACAGCCTTAGCAATCCAATATTCTACTGTCCATATCTGACACATACGCATTACAGTCGTTGAAGTGGAATCAATACGGAAGGCAATTTCGTGATAGGACATACCGACATCTCGATAAGCAACAATTCGACTCTGGTCAAAATCGCTAAAATGGTGATATTGTGGACGTCTTTAGACTCCAGGCATTTTGTTTAAGATTAGCACAGTTAAGTGAAACACGAAAACTAAAAACATCTGTACTAAACAGCTCTTATAAATAGGTATATTAAAAAAGAAAAAGTGAAAACATTTTTTTGTCACAGTAAATATAGTTTTTGGCAATAGAGTCCAAAAAATAAATTCCACTAAATCATTCCTTCCTAGTGTAAACCTTCTAATGTCATTGAGTATATTTGCTGGAGCACCAGTTCACATTAGAGTGAACGTTTTGTCCTTCACCTATTGGTTTAGAGCTTGTTAACAATTCCAAGAAGTTTTGGAATTGAAGCTGTACGCTTTGAGGTACTTAAGGGCCTGGTTGTCTGAGATCAGGCATATATGTGTCCCTTTTCAGTCCTTCTTCGTGCAAACCTGGGCACATCTTTCCAAGACTACTGTTTCAGCCTTTTTTTGATGCACCTTTATGTCAGATTAGAGAGTTGTGTTTTAATTCGATTCATGCTGTCTTGGCGACTGTTAATAATCACTTTATAGAGCGATATGAAATCAAATTTGATCGGCATTACGTCCGACGGTATTTGTAGGAATTCTAGTTTAATCAGGTTCAGATTTTGTGAGTTGCTGAAAATAGGTCTAGTAAAGCTTCTATTGCTACAAAAGGGGCATAGTAAAAAGTACTACCAAAGTTTTGGACTGACCTGGTATTCAGGACGTCTTAGTCTAGGGACGATATGATATTGTCATGACAATGTCGTCGGCATCGACTAAGGTCGTCAGCAGGTGGCCCACCACGGTACACCATTGCAGAGGCGATAAAACCGTTTTACTGTGATATCTAATTCGCTCTCTACACCTGCAGTGATCTTACGGATTTCAAGTAAGGCCATGATTCATTTTATTGTGAGTATGTCGATACCTTTCTTGATGTCCTCTTTTTCGAGGGATTTGAATTGTATCATCAAACATTCCTACAATATTCACAAAAGTGCAATCTCCTTGTGCTGTAGTGAAGCTTATATGCCTCTTGTAAAGCTATGAAGTGCATCTATAGTGGATTTCCAGGTTGATAGGCAAACTGCTGCCTATGGAGCGGATTTGGTTCTAGGACACTGCTCCTTATATCGTTGTCTAAAATTTTCTCAATGACTCTTAGGAGAAAAGAGGGCTAAGTGGGCGGTAGAACTTGGCCTCACGGGGTGGCCTTCGGCAAGTTTTGTGGATAAATATTACTCTAGCCTCTTTTCATTCTATTATAATATATCGTAGCATAAAGCTGGTTTTATAAATTGCCTATAGTTAAAATACCATCTAAGCCTGGTGCTTCAAAGGGTTTAAAGCTATTAACTGCCCATTCACTTTTTTCTTTCGTAATGAGTTTACCAGCCTTACTTTTGCTTTCTCTGGTAGGAAGAAATATACTTCCTTCAATAAATTGAGCAGTGTTTCCTTGGCTACAGATAGTGAATCTGGGAAGTGCGTCTTTAGCAGAGCACTGAGACTTTCACTAAGCCCCTTAACTCATATCCGGTTTTTTAATTGTGTTTCTGGAGTGCTCTTGGAGTATTCTTTGGACAGGATTTTGTGGAGCCTGGCTGTTGGGGTCGTATCAGTAACTCCCACATAGAACGTTCTCCAAGTTTTCCTTTTCGTTTTTCTCAATTCCTTGTTAAATTACGACAATGATTGTCTATAGACTTCCGAGTTATTTGTTTTTTTGTACTGTTGAAAGTTTTCCTGACTTACATCTTTAGGCCATTTAAATCCTTGTTTGTTTTTAAGAGACATGTAGAAAGCAGATCTCAAGTTTTAGTGATCTATCGCTTGAGATCTGACTAGAAAAGACCTTTTGGTCCATGTCTAGTCACAAAAGCAATCATGGATTTTAGTTGGTAGGAGTCCGACACTACCCTAGTCTAAGGGTGTCTATGCCGGATTTACTCTCCACTAAATAAAAAAAAGCAGAAAGCAGACCGCGAGTGGTAACATCTCTCTTTGAGACTACTATTCGGAGAAGATACTACTCAGTTTGGGACAGCTTCTCCTATAGCGACCCTCTCTTATGGGACAGCTGTAGTGTGTCTTGATCGGCTGATAAACCAGGTATCTTTAGTTTGTCTTGGCCTATTGCAAACCTATAAACTTAACCTTTAACCGTAATATTCAAAGTTGTGAATATTAACCGACCGAACCGACAGTAAATTTATTTTGAAAATTAATTTTTTTGTTCTCTCTGTATTTAAAGAGCCATCTATTAAGAAGAGGTAGTGAACCCGTCCTGCTAAGTTGACGGAAAACTCTTTTAGTTTTTAGTATCTTATTTTTATTTGGTAAATAGTGTTTATTTCATTTTGTGCATACATTTTTAAATATAAAATATATTATTGTTTATATTTATTTATTGGGTTAATTAAAATTAAAACTAGAAAACAAAGAAATATTTAAAATAACCCGAGGCTGTTTCCAGGTCTAAATTGCAGAACATCATCAATATTTAGTATTGAATAGTGATTCATTGCTATAAAACTTTACAAGGCTCACTACTTCTGTTAATAATATCTAAATTGTTAGAAGTCCCTTAACTCTATTATTATTATCAGTGCAGCCCTATACCATATTGTGGGCAATGACAGTCCAGGAGGAGGTGTTATTGCCTCTTTTGCACTGCTCCAGGAGTCTTACCTCCTTTGGTGGTGGTTTGCTTGGTTCTTTAGAAAGCAGGTCAGGGCCATGACAAGTTGCCTCTTGTCCTTCTTCGTGGGAACATCTACTAATATTGCTGTTAGTCCCCTGGGGCGAATTCTGGAATGAATGTATATTTAATGTATTTCTTAAGTATTATAACTACCCTTTGAGTAATGCAAACCGTAATATACATCAAACTACAATTGGCTTGGAGTAAGCTCCTTGCCTTCCCGTTATTGATCCAAGGCTCCTGCAGGAATCCTATATGAAATTTTATTTTGAATCTCCAATTCGATACAGAGTATGCTCACTATTAGTAAGGTCTATACCCCACTGGCACCAGCCACTAAACCTCCTGCTGTTTGCCTTTAAGGTTTCACTTCTATCCGTCCCAATCGATTCGATCGAGTAAGGCCCACGTTGCTTTGCTCCCATCTACTCTTCGATTTCGGTTCAACCTGATCAAAACGTTAGTTAATCTTTTGGTCCAGCTTCTCTACTGTGTCAGTGAACTCTAAATCTACCGACAGCGTGACCTCCAACTTGGGTACCTTCGGATTTATCTTTAGTACCTTCCAGTTGGAGGTCCTTAGATCATTCTAGGCATCAACCGGTGAGATTATATTCTCATTGGTATAACCCTCGCTGTTAGGATGTTAGGAAAATACCCAATCAGAACTTTGTGGTGAGGCACCTTTGCCTCTTCCAGTATCCTTAACTTGGCTTCCTCCCTCAGCTTGACATGTGCTAATACTTATTTAAGCCAGTCGGTTATAGCGCGACCAGCACATGACAGGGTGGTTTAAGGTGAAATTGGTGGAATTTGGGCTTCACTGTGATCTTCTTTCCATTCTCGATAATGCTCTCCACAATAGCCTCATTGCAGCTTAAAAGTAATTAGTAGTTTTGAATTACATCGTCAATGATTCATACATAAATATTTCATCATGGTTAAATTGGATCCAACACATTTCCGTTGAAAGAAAGAAGAAGCAAAAAGAAATATACAATTAGTAATAATATATGAAACTGACTGAGTGGAAAAATAGGATTTATCTTTTGTCACACATGTCAAGCTAACGGTACGCGATAATTGAACAATATTTTGCGTAAAATCATGTGTTTTTTATACAAAACATCGGCAAGCCCGAGCGTTTTGTCTGTTCTTTTTTAATCCGAATACTTTCTCTTTCTACGGTGATAGATAACAACGTGACTCACCTAACGTGTTTACAATAAATTTGTAAAGAACATTGTGGTATTATTTGTATAGTCTAGCAATCTCAGGCTGGTCTCTGAGGAGGCTGGGGCCGCGCAGGGAGTGAAATATGAAAATCTAAGCGAGAGAAGAAGATTTAGAAAGTAATCGAAAAAAATGATTTATAAAAGAATTTCTTTAAAAAATTATTTTTATATATTTTACTTGGGCTGCTAAACAATATTCTAACAGCTAACTGGTTATAAATATACCTACAAATATCTGACGAAAAAATTAACTTTACATTAATTATTTTCCAGTAAACAAAGTGACATTTTGATACTTCCAGCTCAATTATTTATGTATATTTAAGTTAACACAAGGTATATTTTTTAACATGACCACAGTAAAAAAATGCACTGTAGATGCTCGTGTTACATGGTTATATAAATATTTGAAATTATTTAGTGGCCATTTTGATACAATACAGTCCAGTGAAGTAAGTGAAATGTAAAATAATATAATCCACGCGACGTAATAATTTTAACGTAAGTTTTCTTATTTTATCTATCTATCTATTCTATCGGTATTTATTGTCAAAATAGGGACAAGGGTCATATAATGAAGAGATTTTTAGAGCAGGCTGGATGTAGTTATTCCAACTCAGATAATTCTTTAGAGGGAAACAAAGACAAAACATCGAAAACAAAACGTAAAGAAACTAGGATTATGGAGTACGATCCTGATTATATGAAGTTGGATTCTCAATGAAATCTGGCACAGAAAGTCAACATATTCCACAGTGGGTTATTTGCTATGAATGTTTATCAAACGCATGTATGAAGCCTTCTCTTTTGAAGAGACATTTATTAGCGAAATATCCCAATTTAAAAGACAAACCAGTTGATTTTTTTAAAAGAAAACATTTAGAATTGTCCACTCAAAAAGCAGATGTGTTCTCTTTTAGTAACATAAACACTAATTGTGTTCAGGCATCATATTTAGCAAGTTTGCGTATATCCAAGTGTAGGAAAGCACACACAATTGGAGAAATATTGTTGCTACCTGCAACTAAGGATATCGTCAAATCTGTGCTTGGAGATAAGGCAGCTAAGGAAATTGACAAAGTTTCCCTGTCCAACAATACTGTTAAACGGCGAATAGAACATATGGCATTGTAGATTAAAAACATTTTAATTAAGAGAATAAAAGAAAGTAAATTGTATTCTCTGCAACTAGACGAAAGTACTGACGTCTCCACAATGACTTGTGTATGTTCGATTTGATTTCAATAAAGAAATACAAGAAGAAATATTATTCTGCAAGCCGTTATCTGCGAGAACAACTTCGAATGAAATATTTAAAATAATTAATGATTATTTAATTAAAAATAATATAAGTTGGGTCAAATGTGTTGGAGTTTGCACCAATCGCGCTTGATTTTAAATTTATACAGCGTAATGACTAGAATTAAAGAAGTAGCACCGAAATTCAAATCTACGTATTGTATTATTCATCGTGAAGCCTTAGCCACAAAAAATATGCTTGTAAATTTAAGAAATGTTCTGAAGGAGGCCATAAAGATAGTTAATTTTATAAAATATCAAGCGCTTAATTCCCGCCTATTTACAATTCTATGCAATGAGATGGCGAGTATTCATAAAACACTTTTGCTTCACCCCGAGGTACGATGGCTCTCACGAGGAAAAGTCCTCAGTCGACTTTTGGAGTTACGCTCCGAGGTATCTATTTTTCTTAAGGATTCTGGAGATTCCAAAAAAGATAATTTTACCAATGAGGAATGGTTATTCAGACTAGCGTACCTATCCGATATTTTTTCTCAACTAAATGATTTAAATTTAAGTTTATAAGGAACTAATGATTCTTTGTTTGACTTCAGCGATAAAATATTAGCATTTAAAAGAAAACTGCAGTTAATAATACAGCAATAAGAGAAAGGAAATATTAGTATGTTTTTATCTCTCTGCAATTTTGCTGAAGAAAACAATTTATCAGTATCAAACTGTGTGATAAACGACATTAAGCAACATCTAATATCGATGTCAGATTGGTTTGAAAAATATTTTACAGAAGATTTTACTTTCCAAAATCGTATTTGTAATCCCTTTATATTCATTGCGAAAGTTCCAGATGACGTAATTGCTAAAGAATCCTTCATATACCTCATAAGTGACGGTGGTTGGAAATTAAAGTTTCAGAGCACAAGCTTATTTTCATTTTGGCTTTCTTTGAAATTTTTAATGCCATTCAGTACAACATATTTATGCAAAACCGGGTTTTCAACTATGGCAGCAATGAAAAACAAATATAGATCATTGCTGAATATTGAGCCTGATCGCCTGAATCTGACAAAAATTGATTCCGATATTTCTACGCTCGTAAAATGCAAACAGGCGTAACCATCACATTAATTGCAATAATTATTATAATATCTTTACACATTTATATTTAGTATAATAAAAGTATTTATGAATTTAATTGGTTTTATTGCAATTGGATACCACCATGCTAATGTAATGTCGTTTTTCTGTGCCCGCCTCGAAACAGATTTTAACTAAATTTAATTTTTCAAAGGAAAGAAAAATAAATTTTATCGTTTAATTTTCAATTTACAAAGTCTGAACTAAAGATAAATACATCTATATATTTAATTTTGTTATTTATTTCGTTGAAATCTTTTTCAGAGAAGACCCAGAAAATGATATTACTTTAGCATTTGCCAAAAAAATGGGTCTTCAATAAATTGAGCGTTAGGGATAATATTTTTTTGTTCGACAAAGTTTTTGAGAAAAAAATAAGGCCATTACTTGAATTTCTGAAATATTTACACTGGTGCGCGACCATATTGTCTATTACATACCGGTACAACATATTCAAAAGGTTGGGAACCTCTGGTCTATATGAATGTCATGGAGAGATACGAATTACTTCTTCGCGCCCCTTTATATTTTAAGTTAAAGTTATTTTTAATGTATATTTTTCGCTTCCTTAATCGTAGCTTGCTTATGTTCTCAGATGGCCTGTAATAATTACTTACTTACTTACTTAAATATGCAACTGTTAAACCATATCTAATTAATATGAATCAAATTATAAATTATCCTATACCTTAGTATATCAAGATGCGATTGACACCAATTTCTTACTCTAGCAAATACTTCATAATTACAGCAAGTTAATCTATTCTTACCTATAAAAATCACAAACATTAGCTGACGAAGTTATTAAACTATGTGAACTCCAGCAAATTTAATTCATTCTCACTTCTTTCTGATTCTACATAAAACAATGCTAACATTCCAAATCAGCCAAATACTAAAAATAAACGGGATAATACACTTACAATCAACATTGACCACAGAATTTATTGAAACAAATATTGAAAGTCCGCTTGGACATTTTTTTTTCATATGTCTTTCGACACTATTAATAAAATATATTAATAAAAGAAAATAAACTAATAATTTAAAATTTTTAAAAATTTCGTAAATTTCAACAATGAGTGTGATTAAGACTACAAAACAAATCACTTATTGAAACAATTACTTCCCTAGATATTACCATGACAGATATTGAATTATACAAAGTTAAATTTCACGTTACAAATAGTACAACTATCAAAGTAATGTTAGTTTGAATATATTTATTATTGTATATTTTGTAATACAACAACATATATTTTCTTATATACTTATTATCATTCATTTAGTCGTACATGTATAAGATAGCAAATTTTTGTAATGTCTCACAATGATGATCAATCACTGTGAGACATTACAAAAATTTGATCTTCTATCCATATTATAAAGGTCAATAAAATAGTATTTCATTTTCTGCTTTAGTAAAACAAATAAAATAAAATGCAGCAACCTTAATTGAAATCACCAAAGAAACTGTCCTAATAATAGTAATTTTATAACATCATTCAATAAATATAATCCTACATCAGAATATCAGAATGAAATTTTATTTAATAACTTACTGTAGCAGGGACGTAATCAGAAATTGCAATAGCTACTTTAATTTATTCTTTGAAATCTGATAATCATTGAAATCTAAATAATTTTAACGGTTGTAAAAATAATTTATAGTACCTGAAATATATAATAAGGTTATTTATTAGTGATGGGCAAGATCGATCAAAAAGATCGACTGCTCGATCCTTGCAAGTGATCGATCGATCATTGATTGATCGATCCTTCAGATGACCGATCTTGCCCATCACTATTATTTATTCTATTTTATGAATGAATATAATTTAAGAGACATTAATTTGAATGTAAAATTCCTAAATCATTATATCGACAAATAAAACGACAGTAAAAAGTATATCCATTAAATATAATGTATTTTATATTGGCTAATTAATTGTATTTTTTTCTGCTATTTTCGATGTAAATTTTGTTATAGATGCCTATAAATATATTTAATTTTATTCAATTTTAATAATGGTACTATTTCGGAGGTTGTGCGTGTTATGTTGGACATACCACAAAGAACGCATTTAGATTAAATTTTATTTAAAATTTTCATTAACGTAATACAGAATTTTAAAGGATTGCTAAACAATGACAATTTTTTTTTGAAAAGTTGTTCTCTTAAATATTAGCAAATGTAGGTTTTCATCTGACTATTGACAATATTGATGAATTGTTTTCGATAGAGCATTAGAAATTAGTAATTTAGTCGTGGTTTTTAATAGCAAATTTAGTTATTAATCTCATGTAAAAACATCTTAAGCATTAAGAGATTAATTAATTGTAAATGTTTGTTTGTCCCTTAATGGATTATTACATTACATTAGCTACAGCAATTTTGCATCACTGACTTTGTTCTATAGCTTCATTTCTCATAATTATGGATATAATCAACCATTTTCTTATGAGAAATAATTACAATTGTGTGATATAAATATAAGAAATTATGCTTAATGCATTAATTGAGATTTTTAGTTTACTAACCATACGTTATATTTTTTCTTATTATTAATTTTGTAATAATGGAAATTAATTATTAATACATTAAAACCTTTTATTACTATTATTTATTTTTTAAGGATTTTTGTATTGATCACTTTGTTATGGCCTCATTAAGCAATAATGAGAAAATAATTAATTCTAATGTTAGAATGAAATTTAAAAATGATTCTAATTTATTAGTATTAGTAATTGATAATAAAAAAAGACCTTTATTGGCATATCATCCTCCATTACATAAAACATCTTTCCTACACACTATTTACACATGTCCCACAATCTCCTCTCATACCTCACCACTCTCACCATTGCCTCGCACTCTAACCTCTCTCTATTCGTCTCCTGAAGCACTATGTAACTGGGCGTGGACCTTTCCACCCCCAACATGCGCTTCAGGAACCACATCTGCTCCCTTTCTATACATTCATACCCTCTCGTCCCCCATACTTCCACTCCATACATCAGCACCGATCTCACACACGCATCCCATATCTTACACGCCACCCTCACATTATTGCTCATCCACTTCCCCCACTTCCCCCATGCCATCCCCCAAGCCTTCCTCGCCTTACTCTGCACCCACCTCACCTGCTCCTCATATCCTTCCGTCCCTTTAAACCAAAACCCTAAATACTTAAAACTTTTCACCCTCTCAATAATCCCCCCCTTCCATTCCAATTCTTTCACCTTCCCCTCCCTCCCTTTATTCCTGAACCTCACCCATTTCGTTTTCTCCACATTCACACTCATTCCTCTCCTATCCATGAACCTCTTTGCCCTTTTCAACATCTCTCTCATTCCCTCATACTCTTTCGCTATCAACACCATATCGTCCGCATACGCCAGCATCCATACTTTACTCTTACCCATCACTACTCCCCCGCCTGCCCTTTCCTCATCACCTCTTCCATCTCACTCATATATACATTGAATAACAATGGGCTTAGCGGGCACCCCTGCCTCAATCCCTTCCACGTCCTGACACACTCTGACACCTCTGACCCCACTTTCGCCACCACTCATGTCTCCTCGTACACTCTCCTCACCCACTCAACCATCCCCTCACTCACCCCTCTTCTCCTCAAACACTCTATCAACTTCACCCTCGGTACCGAGTTTTAAATCCAAGAACACCGCATACATACATCCTTTCTCCTCCATCACTCTCTCTACTATTCTTGCAAGGGTAAAGACCCCCCCTGCGTCTCCGGTATTATCCCCTTTTCCTTCACCTCCATCTCCATCCGATTTTTCACTATCATCAACGCTATTTTATATCCAACACTCATTATTGTTACTCCCCTGTAATTATTCACCTCCTCTTCATCCCCTCCTTTATATACCGGACCCATCATTCCCACCCTCCACGTCTCCGGCAAACTCACCTCCCCCCTCCACATCTTGTTCAATATCTCCCTGAATTTCTTCTTCCCCTTTTCCCCAATCTCCTTCCACATCTCCGCCTTTATGCCATCCCTTCCTGCCGCCTTTCCATTCTTCACCTCCTCGAAAGCCCTCTCCACCTCTTCTTCTGTGAACTCTTCTCCTCTTTCACCACCTCTGCCCACTCCAATCCCTCCTGGCACTCCACACCCTTCCGCGCATTTCTTTGCCCATTCTTCCAGCGATACCCGTACTTGCCTCCTCCTTTCCCCTCTCCTCAACACCCTCCACATTTCTGACTCATTCTTATATTCTCGTACTAAAACACCACCAAGCATTGGATTACATAACGTTTAGCTTAAAAGTAAGTTCTGAGCCGATCACCTTAAGGCATGGGTGCACAGACCGCGGCCCGCGGGCCGCATGCGGCCCGCCGGTCGAAGACCGGTGGCCCGCCGACAGCAAAAATAATACTCTCGTACATTCTAAAAATATTGAATTCTATTCCAGAATAAAACCAAAAAAAATATGTTCGAAAAGTAATTTGAATCTCGCGCGCGCGCTATTACGGTGCGCCGTACGTGCGTCGTCGGTAACAGCGGTCGGTAATGTTCGTGCTGATCTCGGTTAAATTCGTTTGCTTGAAGAAGCGCGGCGGCCGGCGGCGCGATGACGATCGCTCGCGTAGATAGTACACGACCCGAAGCTTCCAGAGTCGGTTTCGAGATTTCTCCAGACAGTTTTCGACTCTATACGCGCGGTATAAAAGCCACGTTTAATCGCCGCTAGGTGTATTAGTGTTCTGTGAGTTTAATAGAGGTTTTGGAAGGCAATAGTTGTACTCCACTAGCCGGTGTCATATATTTTGATCCACATTCAACGTAGATTTCCTGTTGCAGTGTTAACCGTCAAGTGCCGTGTATAATTGTGTTGTGAAATCGTAAGTAAAACTCTATTATTAATAAGTGTTTCCCTACCTATTTAATCAATTATTTTTGATAATTTAAAAAGGATGGGTAATTTAAGTAGGTACTGTAATTGTTTTTAGGTGCTGTGTTAATCCTAGCCAGGATTAGAACGCAACATGGACAAGCCAGGACCTAGTAAAAAACGTAAGGTTAAAGATGAAAATCGGCAATCTCAAGAAATTTGGACTGAGAAATACTTTTTTGCATGGTCGCATAACAAAGTCGTTTGTTTAATTTGCAAGAATTCTGTTGCAATTGCAAAGGAATATAATGTAAAAAGGCACTATGAAACGCAGCATCCTTCTTTTACCAAGTTTACAGGCGAATTAAGAAAGCAAAAAATGTTGTCTTTAAAACGGGAGCTTACGGGTCAGCAAGCTATGTTTAGAAAACCCATTGAAGATTCAGAAACAGCTACAGAAGTTAGTTATGAAATTTCTCGAATGATAGCAAAGCGAAGTCGCCCCTACAATGATGGGGATTTTGTAAAAGAATGCATAGAAATTGCCGCTAAGAAAATGTGTCCAGAAGCAGCAAAAAAGTTTGAGAAAATTCAACTGAATCGTATGACCATCCAAAGACGAATTATGTCTTTGTCAGGTAATATTGCGGAACAATTAACTGAAAAAACTAAGATCATTGAATTTTTTTCATTAGCACTCGACGAATCCACTGATATTAGTTCCACAGCTCAACTTCTAATATTCATACGAGGTGTTACTCAAGATTTTGAAGTCGTAGAAGAGTTATTAGGAATGTGTTCATTGAAAGGTCAAACCAAAGGAGTTGATATACTCAATGTACTTTTGGATGAGCGTTCAAAAACTGATTTGGACTTATCAAAATTATCGGGAGTTGCGACTGACGGTGCTCCTTCGATGATTGGTGTCAATTCCGGGCTAGTTACTTTGCTGAAAAAGCATCTGCAAGAAAAAAACATAAAGGCTGAAGATCTCATGCAGTTTCACTGCATTATACACCAAGAAGCCCTCTGTGCTAAACAAATTGAATTTCAAAATGTCATGAAAGTGGTAGTTTCGACTGTAAATTTCATAAAATCACGAGGACTCAATCACAGGCAATTCAAACAATTCCTTGATGACATCGAAAGCGAATATGGAGATTTACTGTATTATACAGAAGTAAGGTGGCTAAGTCGTGGATTGACACTGGAACGATTTCTAAATTTAATAGAAGAAATTGGAATATTTCTGGCGGAAAAGCAAAGGGATGTCCCGGAACTTAAAAATCCTGATTGGTTGTGTGATTTGGCTTTTTTAGTTGACATTACAAATCATTTGAATGTCTTGAACACACGGCTTCAAGGCAAAAATCAACTGATATCCCAGCTCTACGCTCATGTATCATCCTTTCAATGCAAGCTGACACTTTTCAGATCGCAATTGAATTCTGGAAATTACAATCATTTTCCGAATTATAAGAAAATGGCTGAAAAATTCAACAAAACTGCGATTAATTTCAGTTATGTAGAAAAGCTAGATATTTTGATTCAATCTTTTCAAGACAGATTTTCGGAGTTTAAAAAAGTGAAACCTCTGTTGGACATATTCAGCAATCCTTTCACGATTTCAGTTGAAAATGCGCCAGAGTCAATGCAGTTAGAAATTATCGACATTCAAAACGACGAAGATTTACGCAACAAATTCAACGAAGGAGACTTGCTGAACTTTTACCGCTGCATTGATAAAAATATGTACAAAGAGTTGCGCATAAACGCTCTGAAATGTGCCAGCTTATTTGGTTCTACCTATATATGTGAACAAACTTTTTCAATACTTAATAATAATAAAACCAAAAATAGAAACCGCCTTGCAAATGAAAGTTTGGAAGCAGTTTTACGTGTTGCTACAAGTAAATTTGAGCCAAATATAAAAAAGATTGTAAGCACTATGCAGTGCCACGCTTCAAATTAATAAATTCCTTTTTAATTTTAATACATTATTATCAATTATTTATTGTCTTTAATTACCTACACTTCTGGCGGCCCGCCATCAGTTCATGATTTGCCCGAGTGGCCCCTAGTCTTAATAAGTCTGTGCATCTCTGCCTTAAGGTATACTGAGATGACGTCGCGTTGTGAAAGGCACTTTTTAAAATCTTGCTTCAACCATACCTTTTCTGCTGACTTAACGACTAAACGGGCGGCTTTGCTGTTATTCCCAGTTTTAGCACTAATGTAACTAGGAATAACATCAAATTGCCTAGATTTATGCAAAAACCAGATGTTGAGATTCACTACACTATACTTTAACTGTAACTTGAAAAGCCTTTCGCCTGTTCACCATCACTGGCTTGTTTAAGATATTGAATTGACGAAGCGGATACATGATGAAACTCCATAACAAATTGAAATAAAACAACACAGTTGGGAGGGTTTCACATTTATTGTTGAACACTGCAACATGTTTCGCTACACAGTGGCTTCATCAGGCAGATCAATAATAATTTAACAATATATATATATATATATAGTTATATTGGTCTTTGGATCAGACGGATTAACAGTGATTTCGTTGGGGTTATCTGTGAGGATTAAAATGTGTGGTGCGGGTAATATGCTTGTTGTCTAAGTGTATTTCGATTGCCTTGCGGTTCCTCTTCATAAAATTGTCTATTTCTGCGATGGAAGTCATGTGGTCGAAATTTATCTTGTGTCCCGTCAATTTGAAATGTTCGGCCGGAGATGAGGAGGGTAGATCTTTTTCGGTGGCGCTGATGTGTTTGTCTCGCCGTACCTTCATGCGTTTTTTTGTTTGTCCGATATAAACTTTTTTACAATTTTTGTTTGTCTCCTTAGAACCATCTAGAAGAACTAAAGAATGGAAACGCTTTACAATTCTCATATTTTAAAAATATTCAAAGGTGTTAAAATGGACCAAAACAAATTTTGAAAACAATTAAAAGTTGAAAATTATCTATATGTTCGTAAGTTATAAATAAAATGCGAAAATTGCATACATATTTATTCTAAAAATTCAATTTAAAACAAAAAAACTGATTTAAAAAAATCAAATTGAAAATGAAAATTAAAAAAAAAAGAAAACTGCAAAATCGACAAAAAATACTAACCAGTTAATAAATACTATAATCTTTTGATAATCATCAATTGTTAATAACTATTACTACTACTACCCAACTAAGTATTTCTAAAAAATATTTAATGATAATCTTCTGTCTGAAACAATTATAAAATAGCAATTATGTTCCACACTCCTAAAATTCAAAAACAACACTACAAGTAGCCACTTCCTAAATTTATCCTTCGACTTATTAAATTAAAACGACAGCTTTGCAGAGACATTAAACTCAACGACGACAGAATTCTCAAAGAAAAATTTAACAAACTAAACAAAGACATAAAAACGCCTATTTTTTAATATAAAAAAAGACAAATGGACTGAAACTTGCCAACAAATTAATGCCATGCAAGGTAAGACTTACTGGACACAAATAAAGCGACTGACAAAATATAAAAAATCTGACATCATCAGCATTATAGACCCATCCGACAATTCAACAATCACTTATGATAATCTAATTTTAAATACATTTGCCGGACATTTTCAAAATACATTCAAAGAAACAATTAATAACGACTTTGACAATAATTTTCACGACATTGTAAATGAATGGTACAATACTTTCAACTTCCAGCCCTCTCCACCCCCAATTGATGATATTATAAGTGAGGCCGACTTCTATCGATTGTTGCATTCTGGTAAAAATCTATCGATCTATCCTTAAAAAATTGTCCGAACCTATCCACCAATTTATCTTTAAAATCCTCAACTCATGCTACCAAAACCAATACTTCCCCAGCGAATGGAAACAAGGTATAATCATATGCCAATGACACCTCATATCTCACAAGCTACCGCCCAATCACCCTCCTTCCTGTAATAGGTAAACTATTTGAATCAATCCTGAAACAAAAAATTCTAGAATCCTCCAAAGCAACCATTCCCGACTACCAATTTGGTTTCACCTCTCAAAAATCCACTAAGGCTACATGTCCGTTGTGGTTTTTCTAGACATTAAAAAGGCGGTTGACACTTCGATCCCACCATATACCCTCTCCTATTTGCGGATGACATCGCACTAATTGCACATGCACCTTCCCTCTCTACTGCCCTCAACTCCCTACAAAATGCATTAGACTCCCTACAAGCATGGTTTCGCAAATGGCGAATTCAAATGAATCCTTCAAAATCCAAACTCCTTATTCCCTTCCACAAAGTTACCCCATCCACTCCCAAAATTAAAATCCATCGAACCGAAATCGCACCCTCTTACACCTGCAAATACCTAGGAATCCTATTCGATCATAAACTATCCTTCAAACAACATGCCCTATCCGTTAAAGCCAAAGTCAAAACCAGGGCACGGCATTTTCGATCTTTAACTTACAAAAACCAAGGTATTACAGCCAAAACAGCAACCAATATTTACAAATCGATATGCCGGCCTCTGTTAGACTATGGCTCAATCCTTTTCATCCAATGTGGTCCTTCTACCCTACAACATATCCAAGTAGCCAAAAGATCCGCACTTCGAACCCTTACCAAAATCAGACACACAAATAATCCTCTTCATAACCCATCCAATAATCTGCTCTATGAATCTATCCCAAATAATTCCCATTACCCAACATACATTAGCCATAAGCACCAAATTTGCTACTAAACCTTTCAACCGAACCCAATTGATAAATACTGTATTCCCCGTAATCCCAATATCCCCTAAAAATTCAAATACCCCACAAACACTATTCATCAATTCATTAGATCGCATCATCCGGACACTTAAATTCAACTAGCTTCGATTTCTTTTCAATATTTTTATTCATTTAAGACAGGGCAGAAAGACTTTCGGTCGATAGCCCAGACAGTGACGGACTAACACCAATCATACTGTATATATGTATTATTGTAAATATTTGTTACTGGAATAAAGATGTTGTATATATATATATATATATATATATATATATATACAGGGTTATTCACGCTATACGGCACGGAATATTGTGGCCAAAATACGTGACTTTGAAAAAGTTTCACTTTGGGGATATATGGGGGTCTATTAGGGCTACTTTTTAAAATTACTTTCATAATATACAGGGTGTCCCAAAAACCCTAAAAGTATCAAAGTTGTGTTTTTTTTAATGAAACACCCTGTATTTTATTGCATTTTTGGATCCGTCTATAAAAATAAGTATGTCTTTTAATAAGGTTTTTATTGCATAAACCTTAAGGTTTTTGAATTAATTTGAATTTTGTAAAAATGTAACCTAATTTTCATGTTTGAAATACTTAAAAAATAATTAAGTTATGCATACCAAATTTTCACTGAAATGTAACAAAAGATCATATTTTATTTTCCAAGTATAATAAACTTGACATCTTATGCCGGGTGTAAAAAAATTGGAATTAAACAAACGAGAACTTTAAATGACTATAACTTCATTTATTTAAATGGAACGCTATATTTATTAATTTATCAGCAAATGCACGTTTTAATTACCTTTCGAATGGTATTTAAATCTTAAGTGTTAAGTCTTCTCGTTTTTGCAGAAAACGCCAAAATATTGTTTATTGCACCGTTTTAGTACTTTTTAAGTAAAAATTTTAATGTATCTAGTTTTCTATGGTATTTAAAAACGTCAGATAATTAATTTAGTCTGTCACTTTAGTTTAAAAAGTCTATCTTTTGTTATAGTTGTCTTATTTTGCATTTTTGTGTTAGATCGTTAGTAATCGTTATTGTTTGAACATCGCTGTTGTATTTTTTGGTAACAAATGAAGATTTACTCAAAAGAAGGAGTTATTGGCATTATTTTTATGCTTGGAGAATGTTATCAAAATTGTTTATTGGCTTGTCGAGTTTATACTTAAAGGTTTCCCGAAAGAAATCACCCTAAGCCAGCCATTTTTGAGAGACTATTAAACCAGTTTAAAGAAATTGGAAGGGTCAGTTATAAAAACCTCAGTATAAGAAAATCTGTGTAAATTTGTATTTTTTACTATGACATACAACAACTATGTTCAAACAATAACGATTACTAACGATGTAACACAAAACGCAAAATAACACAACTATAACAAAAGACATCCTTTTTAAACTAAAGTAACAGACTTAATTAAGTATCTGACGTTTTTAAATACGATAGAAAACTAGATACATTAAAATTTTTACTTTAAAAGTACTAAAACGGTGCAATAAACATTATTTTGGCGTTTTCTGTAAAAACGAGAAGACTTAACACTTAAGATTTAAATACCATTCGATAGGTAATTAAAACGTGCATTTGCTGATAAATTAATAAATATAGCGTTCCATTTAAATAAATGAAGTTATAGTCATTTAAAGTTCTCATTTGTTTAATTCCAATTTTTTTACACCCGGCATAAGATGTCAAGTTTATTATACTTGGAAAATAAAATATGATCTATTGTTACACTTCAGTGTAAATTTGGTATGCATAACTTAATTATTTTTTAAGTATTTGAAACATGAAAATTAGGTTACATTTTTACAAAATTCAAATTAATTCAAAAACCTTAAGGTTTATGTAATAAAAACCTTATTAAAACACATACTTATTTTTATAGACGGATCCAAAAATGCAATAAAATATAGGGTGTTTCATTAAAAAAACACAACTTTGATACTTTTAGGGTTTTTGGGACACCCTGTATATTATAAAAATAATTTTAAAAAGTAGCCCTAATAGACCCCCATATATCCCCAAAGTGAAACTTTTTGAAAGTCACGTATTTTGGCCACAATATTCCGTGCCGTATAGCGTGAATAACCCTGTATAGAAGAATTTTAGAAATACTGATATTTAAGAGGCTTTAATTATTTATTATTTATTTTAAAAACATTCAAATATGTGGTTTAAAATTTTTAAAAAAATGTTTTGAGTGGTGATCGGTGCAGATTATTTATTTACATGTATACAGAAATATTTATTGTGTAAATTTTACAACAAAATCTCATTGTTTGATAATATTATACAAAAATTAGTTTCATCTAAAGAATAATACACGCACAATACTTGATAATGATTGTAGAAAATAATAATTATTATTCATAATAAAGATAAATAAATTATAAAGTAATTAAGGTCGTTTTATTGAAGTAAAGTAAATAGAAAATTAATTTGTGTTTTATATTTCAGGGTAATTAAATGCCAAACTTTAAAACTAGAAGAGTAAATCGATACTAAGGATATTAACTAATTCATGAGATATATAGTATATTATTTTTATATTTATAAATCGCTATTAGCTTAGTGCACTTTTTTCATGGCATTGCAAAGAAAATAAGTTTAAACAAAAATTAATGAGACATAACATATTAAATAATTCATTGCAGAAATAAGATAAAATTAAACTCTAACTACATTTTTATAAGTGAATATAGTCTCAACTAATAGATAGCCAATGTCAAACAAAATATATCTTGTTGACTGTTGAGGCACTTATTTTTTGAAAATCCATTATCACTTAATATAATATAAACATAATATTTCTTCACCTGAAGAAGCTACTGTGTAGCGAAACAATTGTAGTGAGTAAAATAAAAAGTTGAAAATCCTCAATAGTTTACTATTATTATTATATTAAGAAACAAAATATAGATTACAATATTTTTAACAAAAGTTATCCAAATTATGAATATGACTGCTTATATGAACTTTGCTTAATTTTCCCAATATCCAGTTTGATGCTGCAACCATAAAAACTTATTAAAAGTAATTAGTTTAAAAAGCGCCATTTACAGAATTTTTTATTGGTTATTGAAGCTAAAAAATACTACTTGAAAGACCATTTAATTAAAAAACTTTTTAAATTAAATGGCGTTTCAAGTATATGGTGTCCAGGAAGTAGGGACGAATATTAAAGTTCTATATGTATGAAATATTATATCCTCTATATGACCACCAAAGGCCGCGCGGCAACAAGCAATGCCTTCATTGAAGTTCTTGATGACGGTTTCACAAAAATCTGGTGGGGTGCCGTTAATAACCCTTTAAATTGCATCCTTCAATTTGTGTATTGTTTTTGGTTTGTTCACGTACACTTTTGTTTTCACAAGTCCCCACAAAAAAAAGTCACAAGGCCTAAGATCGCATGATCTGGCAGGCCATTTCTGATTGACATGCAAAGAGATAATTTTTTGGAGAGACCTTTCAGTGAGCAGAGCAATCGTTTTATGAGATGTGTGGCATGTCGCACCATCTTGTTAAAACGAAAAATCGTCATTTTCATCCTTAACTGTGAAACAGTTACTTTTTATCACAGTTACTTTTTATCACTTGGATACGTTGCTTAGTTGTCATCTGCTTCATAGAGAAAATAAACATCAAACTACAATGCTCACCACACAAAAGCTTTAAGGTTGTTAATTGGAAGGATAGTAAATAACAAACATGAAAAAATGGCGCCAAATTCAAATTCGTCCTTACTTTCTTTACACCCTATAGTATTTTTTGTATGGGTTTCTGTACGGTTTTCATACAAAAAACTAACCTTACTCTAAAACTAGGGTCAATCCTTTATTTGGAGTTATTTTAAAAATTTTTAGTTTTTGACGTGTTTTCTCGGTTGTAACAGTTTACTAATTGATAGATTGAATAAAAAAATAATTATTTGTTGTTCAAAGTTTATTAAAAGCAATGAAACTGAAAAATTTTAGTTTGACGTGCTAAGTAATGAAAATAAATAAGTTTACTTTGATATGCTTTTTTTGAAACAAAAGAAAGTTTAAGGACTTCAATAGCGAGTATTGCTCGGCAGTGTAGTTTTATTTATATTAATATCAATTAATTTATTTTATTTATTTTTAATTTTTGGTCCCTTAATAAATTAATAAAACAAATTTATTACAAAACAAAACAAACGTAAAATTTTAGATGAAAAAAATACTTAAATTCGTTCTTTCACTCAAATCGTTCTTCTGTCGTGATGTTGAAAAGTCAGGCATTCTACATCCGGAATCGTGTATTCTTCTGTATATTAATTTAGTTGTCTCTTTTCTATGAGAATTTTTTAGGAATTTATCACGGCTTGGTAGATATTATAGTTTAATTGGTTATTGTATTAATAAAATTTAAATTTTATAAAATGAACTAATGATTATGTTCTATGCTTTTGGCTAAATTTTTGAAAGTATTATTTATATTTTTACCTAAATCTGATAGAATTGATAATTTAAAGTATTTATTTACCTTAAGAAATTATCTTTATCAACAGCAGAGTTATAAATTATTATAACTACGTAGGAATATTCACAGGAGAAAAATGCAAATTTAGTTGTAAAATAAAGACTAAGGACAAAATATTTAAGAACATCTACACAATTAAACACACTATTTATTCTGTAAGGCTATAAATTAATAAATTTATGTATTTTATTGAATGACGTTTTTATTGAATATAGACTTCATACCCGTGCTAGAATGCAAAACGCGCTAATTAACGTTGCAAAAATTATATAACAAATTATAACATTGCATCATTGAAATTATCACTCATCATACTCATGCATAATACTTTTTTTTTCTATAGCACATTATATTAAAATTTCTTAATTATCACGCAAAAGCCGGCGATGCTAATTACATTAATTGCACATCATAATTGGGGATGGAATATGTTGCATTAAGATTTAGTGATGATTAGGCATGTTAGTTAGATGATAGGTGATCTCACGCCCAAAAATATCTACTCCAATGACAAGGAGGCTTGTGTTAACTATTTTCCGACAAACAAATTGAATCGGCTTTGATAAAAAACGTTGTTTATACTTATGTTAGTTGTAAGTAAAGTATAAATGGAAAGGTTAGGTAGCGCTTAATCATCCATAATAAATGCGGAGGTGCCAAGTTCCGTGCTAAAAAATACAACAAAAACGAGATAATGTGTTTGGAAGCAATTTGAAGAATTCTACGCCGATAGAAACAACCGGTTGTTAGCAGCTACTTCAATGGAAACACTTGCCGCGATTTTGAACGACTGGGAATATAATATGAAGAAGGTAAATGCAAAATGATTATAACTAGAGAGCGGATTTCTAGCATTATGCTTATCCATAATATTAATAGCATCGAAAAAATTTCTACATATCTATACGAATCTTGAAGAATGTGATTACTAAGCGCTAAGTTTTTTTTTGCTTTTTTTGACTTTTTGTGCTTATTTTTATGCTTTTTTTAGATTTTGATGCTTATTTATAGTATTTTCTTAAACATTTAAAAAACATTTAATAAAAATTTCACTCTGATATTAAATTAATGTGCTAACATAGAGAATTTTTGTAAAAATCTGTATCCCATCATTTATAATTTATATTTGTATTACATATTTTCTTCGTGTCTTTTGACAACATAATTGTTTAAAATCTTCATAATATAATACAATAATTATAATGAATTTTATTATTAATAAATATTAGTATAAATTACCATTTTACAATGGATTAGTATATAAATAAGTAGATATAATAGACCGTCTCATTATTCAGATAATACAGACGAACGCTTCATAGGAATCACACCTATGATATTCCGGATATAAACGTCGTTAAACTAGGCCCAAACAGGGGCCCCAGTAAGTATTAAATGTAAACAAAATTAAGTGATAGCTAATAATCAGGTGTTCTACAACCGTATCAATTTTCTACTCTAGGCAAAAATGCGGATGGGACGACTGGCGAATATTTATCGTTTTCGTTAATTTTCATATTCAAACTCGCATCCATAAACCGTACTATTGAATTGACATTCCAAAAACTTTGCTTATTTATCAAAAATTACTATATGCGTGAATCATATTAACCTGGGGAATCACAGATAATTTATATTATATAATTCACATGTATATTTAACCCATAATGCAAAAGGTGAAAACCACAATACAAGAATTAATTAGAGACTATCCAGAATTAACAAGTGAAAATAATACATTATTTTGTAAGGCATGTTTAAAAATAGTAAGTTTTATTTTAGTTCCCAACTGCATCCTAACTAGTCAATACTTGTATGTGAAACATGTTATTACAACACTACATCAAGAACGTTTAAAAAAGTTCAAAGCTGAACTAAAAAACAGCATAATTTCACAATCTTTAGCATCACCTTCAACAAACGATGGACAATTTAAATTAAATTCACATTTATGCAAAATGCTTTTACATTCGAATATCCCTTTAAGAAAATTACAAAATAATGCATTTAAATCTTTCTTGGGAAAATATTGTAAAATTCGCATTCCTGAGAAAAAATTATGTAGCTCTTGCGTACTATGAAAATTATAGATATTATTAACAATAATTATATGTGGTTTGGTGTGGATGAAACCATAGATGCTTGTTTAATTTTATAATTGAAGTTTAACATAAAGACATCCGACCAATAGTATTTTGATATATACAAAAGAATTGAAGAAAACTGATAATAACATTATAGTAAAATTCATAAATGATGGACTGACAAGCTTATTTTTGGCGTAGACAATACCAAGTTACAAAATTTTACTAATAATGCATTTTGTGCATTGAACAAGTTTAGCACATGGATAGAAACGAATTTCTGAAACTATAAGAATGAAATTCCATTTATAGATTTAATTAAATATGGAAAAATAGTTCTTATATTCTTCTGTGAGTGCAATTATTCAAGGTGTAATTACCTGATACCTCACTGCCCACAAAATGGGGAACTTGGCTATATGCTACGATGTACTATGCGAACAATTTTAAAGAATTTAATAAGGTTATATACAACTTTCCCAAAATGACAAGCAAATCAGTTAATGACTGTCAAACAGCTCTTAAGAAACAAGAGCTTCCTTCAAAACAATTTAGTTACATAAAATCGCCTTTAAATTTTGTGAGCAACACAATCAAATCTTTATAAAAGCAAATTCAATTTAGAAAATACCTGAACGCATTGGCCAAGAAATCAAAATAATATCGAAAAAAGTATTCTGTGAAAATGAAGGATTTTTAATATTAAATAAATTAAACTTGATTTTGAATGGCAATTTTCAAATGGATCCAGCTATAATTTAAAATAAAGAGAAGCTTTTCCACTTTAAAAAATTTATTGAGCGTCAGAAGTAATAATTTTTAATTAATTAAACCCCTAGAACAACATTTAATGATCTACTGTTTTCATGAATAGATTTTAGTTATTTTGAAATATTGTATATTGTATACAAAATTACAATTTAATTTTTAAATACTTACATAATATTATATATTGCGTAAAGAAAGTATGTTTATTTTAGTTTTAAGCAGAATTTCTATGTAAAACATGTTGATAAACGTGTAACATATTAAGAAAATATAGTTTTCTTTAGTGCTTTTTTTCGTGTTTTTATGCTTTTTTTATGCTTTTTTTCTCTAAATTTTGTGCCATTTTAAGTGCTTTTTTTCACATTTTTAAAGCTTTTTTATCCGCTCTCTAATTATAACGAAGGTGTTATTACATCATTGTAGAATGTTTCGGCCAAAATACAGATGCATCATAAAAAATTAAAGATAAACATTGAACTATTCACCGATATTCGTTTCAAATCGTGGAATAGTCTTTCCAAATACCATACGTGATGGTAATTAATTCGGAATAAAGTTGCTCTCATTAAAATCGCTAAGCAACAAAGTTTCATGCAAAAACAAAATTTATTCGAATAAATTGCCATCACTTATGGTATTATATTTGAAAATAGGATTGAGTTGTTCTATCCACAAAGGGACGTGTAGCGTCTTTGCATTAAAATTAATAAAACACGGATGTTTTAGGAGTTTCGTTTCATTATGTAGAGAACTGCTACAATAGTTTCGCCATACCGTGGCTTCATCAGGCAGATGAGTAATGGACCTAGAAAGGAAGTAGCAAAGGAAAGGACATCTGTTGAAGATGAGTTCAAGTGTATCGTTCGGCCATTTCGCTCGTGAATGTTCGCAACCATGGCGGATTGGGCAACAGAGACAGTAGAAGGTACAGCTATGGCTGAGACCGTGAGAAGTGCTACAAATGCCACCGATTGTGCCATTTCGCAAGCGACTGTAAGGAGGAAACCGAGAGACGCTACAGATGCAACAGCGACATTTCGTCCTACCACAACTGCAATCAGTCGGACCCTATAGCCTGCAGCTGCTTGGTAGGAGGATCCATGGACAGCAGGCCCAGCCAGATTTGTTTCAACTGCAACAAAATAGGGTAACTGACCAGTAAGTATCTAGATAAGTATCTATTAGGCATCATGGTAGAAATTGTTGTATTTTTAATATATTTAACTGTTTAGATCTATCAATTTAAATGTGTCTATTTATTCCCCAAATTTTATTTTTTAGGTTTAGACTTAACCATGATTTATAATATCTAGTCATTAGGATAACTTACGAGAGATGATACTGTTTCTGGGGACCTGCTGGACCTAGATGATGTTAAACGTACAATTCCGATGGAATAAACTGTCATGAGTCAGTTATACCACAAACGGTATATTCAGGATAACTCCCGACCTCCGGTCTCAATTGGGCTTATGTCTGTAAGGCGGACAGCAGCTGGCGACTACCAGTTCTTCTATACCATAATAAATACACTTCCCGCTGGATATACATTGCCCCATCAATGTTATATGAATAAAGAAACTGAAAGAATTATGGATAAGAAAAGTCAAGTTTTAATACCCTTTATTTACAAAAAAAGAAAATAATTTAGATGTAATTAACAATATAACAATGATATGATACAATATTTTTTTTATGTGAAACGTCTATCGAACTGTGGTCTTTCAGCCTAACACTTTATATTTTTGCGCATAGTATTATTATTAGGACTATTATTTTATCATGTTGATGAACTGTGATTTAAGTAGTACAAATAAAAACCTATCAAATGATATAAACATAAGTACCTGTGATTTCTCAAATATAAACATTAGCACTTTAAGTATTAAATAATAATAAATGTCAAAATGACACAATAGACTTCGTATAAAATATCCCACAAAAGGGTCAAAATGAACCATATTTGCTTATAAATAAAATTGAAAAGAACTCCAAAAATGGCAAAAGTATATCACCTGCCTAAGGAAGAACGTGGGTTTGAGTGGACGAACATTGATAAACAGTGAACTTCGCCCGTACTCATGTGTCTAAATTATTGGTGTATTTTTTATTAAATGTATGTATATCATATAATATTTTTTTGTAATTTTGTATGCAGGAGAAGCAAAGACAATAAAGAATAAAGAATATTAAATTGCTTTTAAACATGAACATAAGAAGTCTAAAAAGAAATTATAATAAACTCGAGGCACCTCTACAAATCCTCAACCCCAAAATATTGATGTGCTCATCTTCAAAACTTCACTAGTTATCTCTATACACAAAGCTGGACCTACAAACCAAATTAGCAATTACAGATTAATAAGCCTAATTAACAACATAGCAAAAATCTTTGAAAACACACACATACAGACAAAATTAACACTCAACTAAAAAACCACTACAAGACAATAGCAGTATTCCTTGATGCTACTCTTCTAGAAATCCTCCAAGAAATGAGAATCAGAGGCCTCCCACTAACTCTGATAAAAAATTAGCTTATAGATAGCAAAAAATATCTAAAATTAAACTAGTACGAGCCAGAAACCATAAACATAGGGGTACCCCGAGGAACAATACCAGGACCAATCATTTTCCTGACCTTGTATTCCATGGAATGAAGTAAGAGATAGAGTTTCTGTAGGCATGAACAATATAAAAGCAATACTTGACATATTGAAATTGTCACTAAATATTGACAAAACAAACTACATCCCATTCATACCAACAAACAGAAACATATCAAACGATACAGAAATAAAAATTAAGGACACATTGATAATAAAGCAAACACCACACCTAAAGTACATTTGCATAATTATAGACAAACACCTAAAATGGGACTATAATCTAAGGGTTATAGATTATACCCCGATCAGAGCTCCTATATAATAAAACCACCTTCAATACCAGACATATATGTACATTACAAACTCTCTATATATACACAGACATAACACATACAAAAAAATATCTAATCACCATCACGAAACAAGATTTAAAACTGACAGAAAAATAGAAATCTCATTTTCTGCTAACAAAAAAAACTCCACATAAACTAAAGTGAAAATGATGATTCGTAAAAAATATTATAAATGTCTCCAAATGACTAAGATACAGGCCATTAAAGTTGAGAAAAATTAATACATTTTTATAAATATTTTCAATACCGCTCGTGGTAGAGTGCATCAATTTGGTACAGCCTAAACTAACATCAAGTAAATTCCTTAGGCTATTTGTCACTTCGATCGGACAGACAGAACCATACTATACAGGGTGTTAGAAACCTTTGAAAACAGTTTTCTATCTGTTATAATAACCGAGATATTTTGATTTAAAAAAATGGACACTTTTTACTTTTTTTCAAAATATCTAGTTACCCTTGACTTTTTGTAATTTTTGAAAGTGGAATTTTATTCGTCTCGTAAATCTACACTTCTTTCCCCATTTAACCGTTTCTCTATCTCTTATAGTTTCCGAGATCCCATAGAGAACATCTAAAAAAACTCACCCTGTATACAAAGAGTAGGTTGTTAAATTATATTATTTTTATATTTAACGCTTGTGTCTTTCTATATACTTCTGTTTGTTCAGTTTTTATTATATATATTGTGTTTCCCCGTATGTTTTACTGGTAGTTTTTTAACGTAAAGAGCGCGTGATTTATTGATGTTATTGCTGTTGTGGGTATATAATTGTCTATATTTTCAGTTACTGTCAGTGTTTTATGATTTTGCTATAGTAGTTTGCTGATATGCGTTTCCTATCTGAGATTATCTTGGATTGTTAATCCCAAGTACTTCTTATTTGATTTTTTTTTTATGTCTTTGCCTTTTATTTTAATTTTCAGTTCTGTTCTTTCGAATTTTTCATTAAATATCATGTAACTTGTTATGTCTTCGTTGATTGTCAATAAGTTGTTGGATTACCAGGTTTTCAATTGTTTTAGATGATTATAGTTTTTTCCACTGTACGTAAAACAGGAATCATCAGATTAACCACACATTTATGTCTTTTAGTTCTAATTCTAGTATATCGTTGGTGTAGATTATATAAAGTGTTTGTGGTGATATACCTCCTTGCGGGTTTCCATATTTTGTGAATATCGGTGTACTTTCTTCATTTTTATTCTTTATTATCTGAGGTCTTTGTATTAGATAGGTATTAATTAGGTTTATGTGTTTTTGGTTTTTGATCTGCAGATATATTTAATAAATCATAATGATGGTTGCGACCGTTACTATGTGGTAATTCATAATAAACACTGAATACAACACTTCTATGTTTTATTCAGTGTTTCTATTTAATAAACTTACAAAATCCCTAGATAGAGAGGTGATCAAGGTGCAAGAAAAACTAAATTAGCATATATGTGTCTCTCATATTAATACTTCCTTGTCCCATTAAAAAAAATATTGAACATCCGCTCCTAAATGTTTTTATTTGTATTTAAAATTAGTTTTATAGTAAAGCTGTATTGATGAGATCGAGAGATCGAAACACGTGTCTACAGATGATTATAAACTTGATTGTTAGATTATTAAATTACTTTTGCTAGTTTGTTATAATTAAATCAGCGTAAATTCATTTTTAATTCATAATTTCTCTCTCCATATTCAATCATAAACTGTTTAACGTACATTAAATTATTATTTTTTATTATAGTGTGTCGTTCTAAAGTGGATTAAATTATATTGTAAGAAATATAATTCCTTAAAAATTATTTTTATTATTTACATCGCTACCGGTTTCAGCTATGCCGAATTGTCACTCAAAATACTACATAAATTTCCCGACGTAAAACCAACATATACAATAAAAACACATAAGAATTAATACAACAGATTAACAACATAAGAATTAACACTAACACCACTATAATATCTTTCGAAATCGTTAATTTATACACAAATATTCTAGTAAACGAAACATTAGATATGCTCACAACAAATCATAGGAAAGAGTACGAAACCATCAAAGAATTAGCCATAAATCATAACTGTCTCAATTAACAAAATACACAATAAAACCAAAAAACACTTCACGCAATGAATAATAAATACAACAAAAATATACATATCGCCATACAACTGCGCATTAAGACTAAAAATTGCAAAAGTATTGCAAAATAACGAAATAATAGCTGCATTTAAAACAAGATACACACTTTATAACTTATTACTTACTTTCAAACAACTGCCAAACCCCTTACATAAGAGCGGGGTGTATAAACTGTCTTGTGACGAATGCAACGTCACTTACATAGGATAAACGAGACATAACATCTAAAAAGGGCGAAAGATCAGAAAAAGAAACTGAAACACGTCAAATTTCGGAAGACACTTCGAAACCCCCAATAACATTAAATTATTGCATCAATGTAAAAATCATTTAAGCTTAACAAATATTAGTCGACACTGAACCGATTAAAACAAATTAAATCTATGCAAATTGTATATAACCACAGACACACAAACACGAAGTTGACATACCACTATTAGTTAGTCACATATTCCACGGTAAATAAATACACACAAAATCCACACATACACTAGCCCATTGCGTTTGTTTATTCTATTTCTTTACTATAAGACAGAAGACTAGCAATATCACATGACATAATACGTAAGTACCGAATTTAGAATAATAAAACAGAAAACGAAGCGGCTTAACCTAAAAATAAAAATAAAAGTAGAAATCAAATAAAATAATGTGTAATGCTATTTCGGAACTAGAACTATAACACTTACATATATACACGATATACATACAACGAATGAAACCCCCAAAAGACAAATACACAGTTTTTAGTCTTAATTTTATAGCTGTGCTATTTGTAACACGCAAATTATTTTTGTATAATTCAATATCTGTCGAGAGAAGTTTCAATAAGTGATTTGTTTTGTAGTCTTAGTAAGACTCATGTTTGTAGATTTGCGAAATATTTTTGTATATTTAAATTACTAGTTAATTAACGACGCGAAGAACTGTTTGGGTTTTGTAGATCAGCCAGCTATAAAACTATGCTGATTGATGAAAATTGAGTGCCGTATATTTAAAAATATCTGCTTGTCTTGTTTAGTAGACCAATTTGCATGTAGTTTTTAATTTTAACAAAATTTTAATTTACTTTTAGATGTTTTGATGTTTGATGTTCCTAAGAATCAAATTGAAAATTAATTAAGCTACATAACTTTACAACTATCCATCAATAAGAAAGATAGGTATGTCGTTTAGGCAGTTAAATGATATCTTAAAAAAACCTATTACAGGACAGTTAGTAGTAGTGACATTTTCTGTTTACACATTTCGGAAATATAAATAGAATTTTTAATTAAATGGATATAGTTTCAAATGTTGTTGGATCAGTTTTCATTGATATTTCAGCGGAAAGAAGTTGTAATATTTAAATATTTTTTCTCTTATCGTTATCATTTTGGTTCGTAGATATTTAGCCCGAATATTATGTTTACGTTGATGTTTTGTTAGGAACAGTATATTTTCTGTATTATAAACTATAATCATTTTAATATGTATGAACATTTTTTGGCAACCAAAAACACACAACATTTTTTTCGTTAAAATTCAATTTTGTAAGGAACACTCTTTTGTTAACATATATTGAAACCATTTATAGTCTATACTACAAATACATTTTTTTCTTAATTAGACCTATACGATAAATTAATTTCACACTTAAACCTTGGTTAAATTTGTTTGTATTAATAAAGAGAATGGTTGCGACCGTTACTACGTGGTAATCCGTACTTACACTGTATTGAAAAATGAATTTTTCAATTCAGTGTTGTTTGTATTAATTAAATTTTTAATTAAAATGCTTAGCTTTGTTTCACTCTTTATTTTTGGCTAAATTTCCAAATTTTATCGAAAAAACGCACTTAATAATTTCGAGGAAATTTGAATTTCGCTCACCTCGACTGTTGACACCTCGACCAGGCTTTAATTAATGTGTATAAAGCGCGGTAAATTAGTCAATTTTGTACATATCTTCTTGAGACTGACGTATAGTCGATAGTAATGGAAGCAAAATAAAAGCAAATAAAACAAAACTAAGTACTTATATTAATAATCTAATTAAATTACACCCATTTGCTCCGCTATTTAGTTTATAAAAAATATTTAATATTTTTGCAGATATTATCATTTTTAATACATCTTCCTACAAAGGTTCTTATCCAGGACGTGTGATTATTTCGATATTGCAGTTGAATCCTGCTGTGTAAATAATTATGGTAACTATAATTATCTTACAGACTCATATGTCAAAATATAAAGACATGTTTACTTGAATTAAATTAAAAGATCCACTAAGTAATTATCATGTTTATAAAGATTAAAACTTTGAGAATCAATTAAAGTTACCTAAGATTCTTCTTATGTGAGTGAGTTGCAACTTCTGTTTATGCATTTATATAATCATTCTAGTAACAGTTCAGTATTACTGCATCATACATAAAAATAACTTCCAATAACATCCACTGTTAAAAAATCAAATGACTTGATGATAAATATTAACTTCTGTGTCTAGACTCTTTGCAATATAATTACCATTTAATGAAAAACTTTTGAAAATTAGCCCTTCTCAAACTTGATATCTATTGCTTACCATCAAAATGTATTTATTAAGCATACATTTTAAAACATACACCGAAAACGATGTTTTATTAAAATTAAATTTCTGTAAGGTAAAAAATAAAAAATGTAAATTTTTTTACTACGGATTAGCGTAACTGTTTATAATTATAATTTTACGCTTAGGAGTTATATTGATACGGCTCTATACACATATCGATATGGTTGGTGAAATCTTATCTACATTCGCAGAAATAGCAGCTCCAAGGCATAAATCTAATGTGTCAAGTCGGGTAATTTGATTTACACGCAAATGCGGTGAGTAAAATCTTTATCGGTGAATAATTTTTATCGTTGACGCTGTAATACCTTTAAAGTAGTAGGGCAATATATTTTATGGCGCAAGCTATGTAGTGATTTTCAGTTTAGCATAATAATTTTTAGAGCTAACCGTGAGAGTGAAAATATATTTACTACATAATTTTTTGCTTGTTTTAAAAACCTAGTAGATGTTTGATAAAGTTGTTTTTACATTATCTAATTCTTGTTGTGTCATGTCATAATTAATCACCGTAAATTCAGTTTCATTTCATATTATTTTACACCAAATTCAATCAAAAACTCACAATGTAAATTCAAATTCTTATGAACACTGAATAAAACACTTACTATATTTTTAACCACTATAATTTATTATAATATATAAATATATTACAATGTGTACGACTTAAGTTTCGAATTTTGACGGTCATTATCAAGTGAATAAATTAACCAAAAAATTACATTTGAATAGATTTTTAAAATTAAATGAGGGGAGATTATAAAATTTTAAAAGCGGTGTGTATACTAAATCGGTTTGCTCGTTTAACAGGTTAACGAGGGGATTATTACTACGTTTGAAAATTTCCGCGGGTTCCAGGAAATTAAGCTTTGTACCTTTTGAACATTTATGTAAAATTTTAAGATTTTGGATTTCGGGGAATGAATGTTTACATTCTAACGAGTGATTAGAAAAAGAGCTGGAATTTTGATTTAACCGGAATGCGCGGAAATGTTCAGCGTATCGTTTTTCAAAACTGGCCCGTTTGTCCTACATACACACTATTGCACTCGGAACATGGAATTTCATACACACCTGATGTCTTTAAGGGGTTGATTTTATCTTTTGAATTGAACAATAAATTGGATAGTTTGCAAGCAGGTCTAAACGCGATTTGATGATTTTGTTTTCGAAGAATGTGAGCAATTTCTTCTGAAGTTTTACCATAATAAGTTAATGTAATGAACGGATTTTTATTTGAATTTGGAAGTCTAAGATAAATGTAGGTCATAGTGTTTTGATAATGTTTCTTATTAATTAAATTTTAAATTAAATTGACTGGAAAATCATTAATTTTTGCTATTTCTAAAATGTTATTTAATTCTGTGGCTTGATTGTTAGATGATAATAAAATTGAGAAGGTCCGGTGTATCATTGAATAAAAACAGCAATTTGTGTGACAAAGGGTGATTAGAATTAAAGGGAATGGTGGAATTTACGTTGGTGGGTTTCCTATATATATTGAATTCGATTCTATTGTTACTCAAAACTTGTATCCTTTGATTAACAAGCATGTTCTCAAATATTCCAACAAATCATGTTTGAATTTAATAGAAAAATTTGTGCACACTATTTTCAAAATAAAATCACTTAAGAAATTGTTTTTTTTTTCACTTATTGTATAAGTTGAAGACATTTAATTTCTTCAAAAATTAAAATAATTACCACGTCAAAAATGACAGTTCAAATTGTAACATTTGCGTTAATCATGGAAAATGTGATTTTCGTAAAATTCTACCTTTTACTTCAAAAAAGATTTTCAAGTTAAAAAATTGTCAATATCTTTAATATTTTCAATTTTAAATAAT
This sequence comes from Ontholestes murinus, assembly GCA_963969525.1. Taxonomy (NCBI): domain Eukaryota; kingdom Metazoa; phylum Arthropoda; class Insecta; order Coleoptera; family Staphylinidae; genus Ontholestes; species Ontholestes murinus. Next base: position 37,578,069 of record OZ018390.1, read on the forward strand.
TTTGGTCTCTTACGTTTTTGTTCTAAAACAATTAGGGGAGCAGGAAATTGCATTAGTGTGAATTTACACGTTAAATTCCTATTACCGAGAGGACAGATCATCACCCGGTATATGTTCATGTTGTGTTGTTGAGCTTCTCGCGTGGTTGGATTTTGACTTCTCATTCGCCATCTTCAGGAGTTATAATTTTAAAAATTAATTGGTGTTTTTTAATGTACCACACAGAACGACCGTACCACATAGATATTGCACACAAAGAACTTACTTTTTTATTAACTTACAAATTTTATTACTAATTTATTTGCTCTACCTTATTGCTCTCTATTTTAATGTTTATTTTCTTTTATTATTTTTATTGCCATCACTTTAGTTATTTCTGATATTGGTTTCAATGACGTTTTTTGCCCTGTTAATTATCGTCTTCATTGTAAATATATGTTGTTATTTGAATTTCTACTAGGTCTGAAGCCGCTCTATGTTGCTGATAATTTATTTCCCACTGGTTACTCTAATTAGTGTGATTTCTTTATACTTATTACATTACGTGTTATTCCTAGTTTTGTAACTGGGCACCCACTATTTTTGGTGTTTTTTTTTAAATTTTGTTGATCAGTCTCCATAGCCTGTTATTTCCACCTATTCCTATCTTTTTAATAATAATAATATTCTTTATCGCCAATCGGCACTAAATACATCTATTATTATCGCCATTTGCGGCACTAAACCGTCCCATTATTTTACTACTTTCAACAAGTAACATTATGGGACAATACTAACAAAATCTAAGGAGGTCGAATCCTGTCAGTTTAGTTGTCAAAAAAAAACATGAGTAGTGAAGAGTTTGAAATACCATGTACTCCACCAGAAATACGCGAAAGAGCGATAGAAACAACGCTCGAAATTCTTCCAAATAAGTCTAGACATATTTATAATCGTCAACACGATTTATTCACAAGTTGGTGTGACAGAAATAACATTAAAAAAATTAGCGAAAACGTTCTCTTGACATATTTTTCTGAAAAATCCAAGGAATATAAAGCAGCAACATTATGGTCATATTATTCTATGTTAAAAGCATCTCTTTCGGTAAAAAACGACGTTGATATAAGCCAATATAAGAAACTTACGGCGTTTTTAAAACAGAAATCAAAAAATTATACGCCAAAAAAATCGAAAGTTCTCACACAAGAAGAAATAATACAGTTTCTATTGAATGCACCAAATGAAATATATTTAATGATGAAGGTAAGATAGTAATCAATTATCGAAGCATATTTGTTATTAATGTAGATATTATTTTAGATTTGTGTTATTTTTGGCGTTGCTGGAGCCTGCCGTAATAATGAATTAGTAAATCTTAAAGTTGATGATATAGAAGACAAGGATACTGTATTGATTGTGCATATAAGACACACGAAAACTAATAAACCAAGAGTATTTGTCGTAACATCAGAGTTCGAAGGACACGTTAAACCGATTGAGTTATATAAAAAATATGCCAAACTTCGTCCCGCACAGACCAAACATGATAGATTTTTTATTACATATAGAAAAAGTAAATGCACAGTGCAGCCTGTGGGTATCCACACTTTTGGAAACATACCATGTAAAATTGCGAACTATTTAAATTTGCCAAATCCGTCAGAATATACTGGTCATTGTTTTCGGAGGTCGTCTGCTACTTTGTTTGCTAATGCAGGGGGCAGCAAAGAAAATTTGAAACGTCATGGAGGGTGGAAGAGTGGATCCGTTGCTGAGTCCTATGTTGAGGAATCAATATTGAACAAAACGAAGATTGCAAAAACGATTTTGGGTGGTGATCAAATTGCGCACCGTTTTGATATCAATGACAACACTGCCACAACTTTACATCAAAATGAAAATATTCATTTTCTTATTAATAACACCGAATTGCATAAAGATGAAAATACCCTTTTAAATAATATTCCACAAAATTTTTCCGTTGATGGGTCAACATCAGGAATAAATTTAAATATTGCCACAGGATGCACCATCAATTTCAACATATACAACAAATAGAGTGGTTTAATATCTTGATTAATTCGTAGTGTTTGTTTAAATAATAATACATATTTTCTGTTTTTTTTTTAATTTAAATAAAAAATCCTATACTTTTTCATTTATTTTTAAGATTGGCGATAAAATTTTGTATGCACCACGTCAGTAAAATATCTTTATCGAACTCGTCTTTATTCACCTCGCTCGCTCCGCTCGCTCGTCTCATAACCTCAGACTCGTTCGATAAAGTCTTATTTTACTGACTTGGTACATAAATAATTATTATCGCCAACCGTCAGTAAAACCATGCATTACCACAGTGATTTCCGGAAGTAAACAAACACTTTATTTAACTGTAAAATTTGCGGCAGATAAAGTACTTTACCTGCCGCAAAACAGGCATGACAGCCATGACTATATGACATTGACAGAAATCGTGCGTTTTGCTGACTCAGCTCCAACAGTGAAAATTTAATCGAGCATTATTTATTAAAAAATAGTGGAAAACAAAAAGGAAGATTTTTACCAAGTGCACCGGTTGCAATCTACTTGATGATGAAGGTAATTTATGCAAACTTTTCAAAACAAATTTGATATGAATGTTTATGTTTAGTTTATTTTGTCATAATAAAATGTGACAAGTTTGATATGTTAATTTTTTTTAATTATAAATGTTTACGGTTGGCGATAAAAGTTTGTATGCACCACGTCAGTAAAGTGTCTTTATTGAACTCGCCTGTTACTCGCCTCGTTCGCTTCGCTCACTCGGCTCATAATCTCAGACTCGTTCAATAAAGTATCACTTTACTGACTAGGTACATAAATAACTATTATTGCCCAACAGTATAAACCAATTACAGGACCATATAACTATAATAAAATGTAATACTAAGTATGCTAAATTACTAATTACACAAAAATAATAACAAAAAAGTTCATAAAAATAATAAAATAAAAACGTTATGGTATAATTGGAACAAATTACTAATTGCTGTAAAAAGAAAAAGAAAAACTCAAATAAAAATTCAAATTTGTTAAATTCAAACATTACCAAATAATCTTATTTTCACTTAAGCTTAAGGGAATGAAAAATATGTTCCAGAAGATTATTCGCATTTTTACTCATTCTGAAAATGGGGAAGTTTATAAGTGAATTGGACTTAGCAGTTGGTAAATGGAACGAATTTGTGTAGCGAGATGTTACTCTGGGGACAGCAATTTGTACCTTGCTAAGAAGATATGGAGAGTCAATCACATTTTGTATGAGTTTGTACATTATTGCAGCACTACTATATTCTCGACGTCTGGAAAGTGCCATAAAATCATGACGCGTCAATAAAAAGTTATAATCAATATTTCTTTGCGGATATATTTATTCTATTTTAAATGACAAATATTTTAAAAACCTCCTCTGAATCCGTTCAACTGTTAATATTAGATATACATACTGTGGCGACCAAATAACAGACGCATATTCAAGTTTGTTTCGAACAAAAGCAGAGTAGAGAGATTTCATAACAGAAGGATCAGTAAAATGTTTGCAAATACGCATGATAAAACCAAGTGATTTAGATGCACTCAAGCACAACCGAGTTATATGGCAGACAAATGTAAGTTGACTGTCAAACCACACCCCAAGATCTCTCATCTCATTAAGCTTAAATAACAAAATACCATCCACGTTATAACAAAAATTAAAATAAGGACGTTTACGAGTATATGTAACAACAAATCACTTCGTTATATTTAATTTTATCATATTTATCATACACCAATTAGTAATCATGTCTAAATTATTCTGGAGTAAAAGTGTGTCACTCAAATTATTAATAGTGGCCAATATTTTCAAATCATCAACATAAGCCAGCACATTACAGGTTAAAGAATTAATTAAGTCATTAATGTATAATATGAATAGTAGAGGTCCTAGGTTTGAGCCCTGAGGAACCCCGGAAGTAGAAATAAATTCAAATAACGTGTAACCATTGTACTGCACATAACTCTTACGATTACATAAATATGACGCAATTAGTAGTATAATAGAATTACATAACCCAAATGCTTCCAGCTTACTTAATAATATTTTGTGATCAATTGTATCAAATGCACGGGAAAATCCGTGTAAATGACGTCTAATTGACCACGACTGTCTAAGACTTCACTTATACTCTGTGTGATAAATGCCAAGTTCGTAACTGTTGATCGACCAGTCATAAAACCAGAAGAAAACAGCTTTGCAAATGCTGAAACAATATCTTCTGGTACATTATACACAGCATCATCATCTCGAAGTTGAGACGGAATCCTAGTATTACCAGACTTACTACGTATGAAGTTCAAAATTTCCTTAGGTTCAGTAATGATTTTACGTTTCGTATCATACACCTAGTTCTTATATGCATCAGAAATCTTAATTATGGCGCAAAGTCTATTAAATTCCGAATGATAAAACGCAGAATTTGTTGCTCTCCATTTTCGGCGATACTGCTCCTTAACTTTAATACAGTTTTTAATATCGCTGGTAAACCATGTCGGAAAATTTGTATTTCTTGATGTATATTTGGGCACAAAAGCATCAAATATATTATAGAGGACATTATAGAATTCTTGAACAGCTTTATTAACATCAGTAATACACTCTAGAAAAGACCAATCAGTACAAGAAAGTTTATCATATAGAATGATGTAGTTGGTTTTTCTGAAGTTATAGCGGCTGTTGCTATTACTAGGAAATTAAGTTTCCTTCCTGGGCAACTCAACATCCATAAACACAGAGAGAGCAGGGTGATGCAAATCTTCAGTGATGAATGGCACCTTATCACGTTCCATAACAAATTTAGTGTCGATATTAGAGAGCACAAGGTCAAGAAGTTTACCATTTTCATTGTAAATCATGTTGTACTGTTGGAGACCCAAAGTGATGATAAAATTATTCAGTTTGTTAACTTTAGGAATTAGAATAGATGATTGTGCGTGGTCATTGTATTGTGGTACGTTAAAATCGCCCAGTATTAAAACATGTTTATCAACAAGAAATGCTTCTAAACATTTTAAGGAAATGGCTAGACACTCATTTGATATATCTGGTGGTATATAGAGAACAACCGTATAAAAAGTTAAACGACCAGTTTTGCATCTACAGGCAATAGTCTCAGTGACCATACTTTCATCAACAGCAAGCAGTATCCCACCTCCGGTGGAGCGTCCAACAGCAGAAATATTTCTATCACAGCGTATAATCTTATAATTAGAAGTCAGTTCCTCATCTAAAATGGAATTATTTAGCCATGTCTCAGTAAGTGCTATTATTTCATAATTACTATTGTAACAAGCAGAGTGAAGAGTATGGGTCTTAGTTCGAAGTGCACGAGTATTTTGGTACTATATATTCAATGTAGAGAGGGTACTGTCGGGCATCTTTAGTTTTCCGAATTCTTGATAATAGTGGGTATACCACGAATATGTTTAATTTTTAAATGTTATTCTCCATCTGCAGTTCTGCGTGTCAACTCGTTCTTTACAGATTTATAGTAGTCGGCTTGTATGCGTGTCTTATCAGTAGAGATGTTAATTCTGTTGAATTTGTCAAGTTTCTTTAATTTATAACAATTATGAATGGCATTCATAACTGAAGAATGACTCAGAAGACGGATTTTAATAGGCCTGCTGCTCTTATCACGAGTGGGATCAAATTTCTCTAATCTAACAGGTTGCACATCAGAATTTTCCACATTCAATATAGGCAGAATTTCTCTAATAATGTGAACGTCATGTTCAACAAGCTGCTGATTAGAATCACATTTTGGCTCATTCAGACCGTAAATTACAATGTTATTTTAACGTTTTTCACGCTCCATTATCTCTTGAATAATCAACTCAGAGTCTAACAGAGGTGGTAGAGTTGATTGTTGCTTTTGATTTGCAGAAATCTTTATTTGTTTAATGTCTTCTTGTAATGCAACAATCACAGCTGTAAGTCCCATAATATCATTACCTAAATCTATACATTGTTTGTAATGCCAAGAGAGACCTTTTTTAGAAATAATTTTTCGAACTTCCGATTTAGTGAGATCCACACATAAACATTTAAATTTTTTCTTGCATACGCAGCAATGTACAAAAATATGCTCATCAGCAGGTGTGTTACAGCAGTAACAAGTATCCATTGTTTAAAATAAAAATATGGTATAAGAAAGTAAGGGAAAATAACAAAGGATACAATTCTTCACACACACCGCGCCCGTGATAGTGGCTCACAATATTACACAAACATAGACAGGGCGACGGAAAGGTATTAACAATATAAAACAAAGGATAAGTGGATAAAATCTGCCTCAATAATAAAAAAATATATAATTAATCTTACTTTCTCTTATTTTGCATGTTCCTAGTGATTTTTCACTATTAAGTCTTTTAATTGAGTCTTCCATTTACTGAAATGTCATCTTATGGGAATTCAATTAATTCTTATTATATCATCTGTTTCTTTCTTCTTGTCTCCTTTATTGTTAGGTTTTTTAATGCCTCTTTTATCTTGTTTCCAAATTTTTACCATATCAATATATTTTATGTTTTTTCCTTAAAATTCATCATAGCTACTTTGTGTTCGCGTGCTAAAATATTTTCAGTTTGTTGTCTTTATTATTATTGTTTTTATTGGTGTAGTGTTAGCTTACTTCAATTATTTCTTATTTGGTGTTTAATGGTCAGGCACAGGAAGGTTTGTTAATTAAAACAAATTTATTAAACTTATAGGCCAACGTTTTGTTTGTTTTATTGCAAACTTCATCGGAACTCCAATGCTCAATGTTGAAATCGTGCACACTTTGAATTTTACCAGCTACGTGTGCACACGAATATTAAAATTATATTATTAAATGTTTATAAACTTAACAAGCTAAAACTTGAGGTAATTATTAAGTTCTATTCATCTAAATGATTTCACTTACACAATATTACTTTGTTTTTAATAGTATAGATATGTTACAAAATTGTTGGTTTTTACACATATTAATTATTAAGTCATTAATTTAACTGTTTTTCTTTAAGATACAATTTAATTTGTGAATATCCTTTTATTGTTGTATGTATTTTCAGCCATGATGAAGTTTGCAATAAAACAAACGAAACATTGACCTATAAGTTTAATATAAGATTGTTTTAATTCACAAAATTTTCCTGTGCCTGACCATTAAACACCAAATAATAAATAATTATTGTTTTTAGTGATTCCCATTCTTTCTCTATACTTTAATTTTCTTCTTCTTGGATTGAATATTTCTTCTCTATATATCTTGTCGGCGACTTCTTCTTTCAGTTTCTATTCTTTTATTACTTCATCTTTTTATTCTGATTTTTGTATCTTTCTCTTTCGCTTCTCTTGCTTTAACTTGATCGGTGTCTCCTATTAGTAAATAGTGGTTGCTTCCTCTTTCATTTCATCTCCTAATTCTTACAGCTTCTATCTTTCTTCTTTATATTATTTCTCTTATAATGTGTACTTATGGGTACAAATAATGTATGGGTTTGAGTGGAAGATCATCTGCAAGCGTAAACTCCGCTCGTCAACATGGCGTTAAAAGTCAATCAATACTACGCTATATTTTCTATCACTTTTCCTAACCTTCTATTGAAATCTACCATTATATATATGTTCCCCATTCGTGCACAGTACACACTTACTATAACTTTCCCCCATCCAAGCCTTTCTTCCTCTCTTAATTAGAAATTAAAAACCCTTGGTTTGTTTCACAGAAAAATGTTTTTAATTTCTAATCAATATTTTTAAAAAAATCACCACGGGTTAAGTGAACAATTAATTAAATATATTTCTTCCTCTTTCTCCCGAACCACATCTAGCTCACGCCACGGTAATATTTTCTTTATTTGAGAAGACACTATTAGTCAAGTACTTTGGCACCAGCCGATACATCTTAAACTGTATATTTACCCCATTCTCTAACCATCCATTCACAATATTCTCAGACACTCCACTCCTGCCCTTTCATACATTTCTCTGCGTTCCATCCTATTATTATTAAAAAATCCAGTTTTGCTTTTTTCTTATTCTTCTTTATAGTTCTTTTCTTGCCTAGTATGTTTCTAACATTTCATATTCCATAATATATCATTCCTCATTTGTATCTTCTTGTGATAATATGTTCTCTTAAATTTATTTCCTTCTTTGTATTTTAAGTTCGTCGTATTTTTTCTATTACTCGTGTCCTAAATTCTTGCCATTCTTGCCATTATTGCCATTGTTATCCTGTTTCTATTTTTTTAAAGATTCTTTTATCTCTTATTTTATGCCTTCTCGGTTAATCTATTCTGTTTGTGCTTCCATTCCATTTAGTATATTTTTTTGTATCATTGCTCTTGTTATTTTTTATTTTTCGATAAGTTCTGGTTGTATTTTTGTTTTTTGCTTTTTTCTTTCTTACTTTTTAAATCTTATTTCTAATTTTTGTAATATTTTCTTTAACTATATCTTTTCTTATTCCAATTTTTGTTAATAATAATAATAATACACATTTGTATTGACAAACTGTACATATTTACATTTAAATAATAAATAATGGATGATATGTTAGTGAATTAGTTTGTCAAAAAGATATCGACCAGACGTCTTTCTGCCTTGTTTTGTCCAGTCATCTGGCGTCAGTCGTTAATGCGTAGATGGATGAAACGATGAGATGAAATCAAATATGGTTGAATTAGGATTTTTAAATTTGGGGTTTACACTAAATTTTTGTTATTTATTTTGGTTTATTTCTTTTTTCAGTCCATTGGTAATTTTCGTTATTATCTTATATGTTCTCTTTGAACATATATATTCTGGAGCTCAAAAGTAATGCAATACTCCTTATTCGTTTATTCGTTTTCGTTTTATTTACCTTATATAAAAAAAAAACGATAACGTTTTACTGCTTTATCTCAATTTTTTGTGTACGATTTTTATCCGAAAAATAAAGCAAATTAAATCATAATAGGTTGTTGAAAAAATTCACTTGGTTTGTTTCACTAAATTGTTTATTTTGTATTCGACTAGTTTCGGCACTGGGCCATTATCAAGAATAATGTACAAATATAGTTTTTTCATATTTATATAAAGGTGTCAGGTAATAAGGGCGTTCGAAATTGGGGAAATCCAGAGCTCTTCATTATCGTTGACCACGTTTTTGCCTGCTGCTCGGGCTTTACTAATCTCTAGGCCTTCCCGGTAATTGAGAATTTTTCCTATATTACCTGTATATAAAATTTTACAATTATGCGCGCTAAAATAATGGTTAGAGGTTACACAATGTTTGACAAATCCAGTAGAAAGTTTATTATTGAGTATGTCCGTGCGATGTTCTTTTAATCTTGTTTCGAAGGATCTTCCCGTTTGTCCTACATATAAAGCGTCACATTCTTCACAATTAACTCATATATTCCACTTGTTTTCATTTTATTGTTTTCTGTTTTTATTTTATTATTTATTAACAGTTTACCTAAATTGATTGAATTGGTCATTATGATATTATAATCTTTGCTTAATTAAATAAAACTATAGCTATTAATAATGGTTATAAAGAAGAACTAATCGATCATATGATTAAAATGAAAAAACGAAAACAACCTCAAAAATATTTTTATAATGCAAACACCTCACAGAATATAAATTGGAAAAGGCTAGAGTACGTAAAAAATCTCTCTCAAAAAATCAAGAACACAATAAAGAGCAAAGATTATAATATCATAATGACAATTTAGGTAAACTGTTAATAAATAATAAAATAAAAACAGAAAACAATAAAATGAAAACAAGTGGAATATATGAGATAATTTGTGAAGAATGTAACACAATAAGCTGTATTTGATTAAATTTAAATTATAAATTATATAACTTCGCCTTTTTTTATAATTGTAAATGACTAAAGCTCTTTTAATACAATATTAACAATATCACAACGAAGTTATTAATGTATACATGAATATTTTATATTATAACTAATTATTTTATAATATTGATACAGTTATTGGTATCTTCCGGGACTAGTGGTTGACAATTTTATTATTACGTGTCCGCAGGATATTTAAAATCTTTTGGCGTTCTCCTTTGCAGCAGTCTCTAGTAATGATAATTACGACATAAGGTTTATGCGTATTAAATACCAGACAGAAAAGTTATTAGATTGCCAAGCAAACCTGGTAGCAGTCTTCTTTGATATTGAAAAGACCTATGATACCACGTGACAGTATGGAATTCTCAAGGTTCTTCATAACTGGGGCATTTGTGGCCACCTCGCAAATTTTATTAAAAATTTCTTATCGGTGGGCTATTTCCAAGTACAAGTGGGATAGAATTTGTCTGACATTTGCCTTGGGGGTAGGGGGTGAGAATTAGAAAAGTTAAATAGGAACCCCCATTTTTTGTACGGATTTGAATACTCCGAAAAAAAATAAGAAACTTTTATCTGAATTTTTTTTATATTCGTGACAGATGACGCTATAATCGACAAAATTCCAAATTGGCAAAAATCGTTGAAAAATGGGGATTTCCTAAGAAATACGAGGGAGTTTCATAAAATAAGATTCCCTATGCTCAGCGTATAAGACAACAGCCTCGTCAATATTTCTCCTACATTCACCATGAATCAGAATCATTTCAATATTTTCTTCTACGCTTGCATGAGGCATTGTTCACTTGTAATTGTTTTCTAGAAATGAAATTAAATGAATTCTGCAGAAAATAAATACTATCCAAATCTTTTTTTGTCAGAGATGCGCATGTGAGTCGACTCTTTGTCGTTTTGGAATGAGTTTCCCCATAAACTTCGATTAACTGACGATGAATGCCAAAAGGTGAAATCCGTTTTGCACTTAAAAAACAGCGCGAATTTTGCATCTGGCGGTAACAGCGATAGGGAGCTCCATCTTCGAAGGCTGCTAGGCCGGCATTGAGCGATGTAGCGTGGCGGGAGAGGTGGGAATAAAGAGAGGGAGATTTGACAGGGTAAGACAGTGTTTTTATCTTATTTTTTCCCGGAGTATTCAAATCCGTACAAAAAATGGGGGTTCCTATTTAACTTTTCTATTTCTCACCACCTACTCCCTAGGGGGTTGAGGGTAGTGGGTCGAGTTTCGTATTTAGATGTCACCCTCCGAGGCGAACAAATTTTAACTATAATTTTTTTTATTCGAAGTGTACTTTTCGAGATATTTCAATGTCTTCACTTAAACTGAACACACTATATGTAGATGATTAGACAATTATATGTTCAGCAAAATCTTTGTCCGTAGCTGAGAGGCAATTGCAATTTGCTATAAACAGAATTCATAGTTGAAAATTCGGTGAACTATCTCGGTCTCGATGCTCGCGATGAATGCACTCAAAATTTTGTTTCACACAACATGGGCTGCCAACGACTGTACCTATTCATTGTTCATTCTAAAATCGATTACTGCTGCATTGCCTATGGTTCTGCAAGAGAATTAAATCTCCATATTATAAATACCGTCAACAATACTAGCATCAGTTTGGCAACCGGAGCATTTAGGACCAGCCCTGTTGTGAGATTGTCTTCTGAAGCTGGTGAACCATCTTTGAATCACCGAAGATTAAAACTTATGCTCCGATATGCGACCAGTGTACGTATCAAACACAACCACGATGTATATGCTTGCGTTTTTACTCGAAATTTTGACACATGTATACCGCAAGGCCACGCTTCACTAGACCGTATGGCATTAGATTAGAGGATTTAAGGAAAATTAACTTTAATTTCTCAGAAGTACCTAAACCTGATTTGAGTTTTTACCCTGGAAAATTGAACGCTCGCTGGTGAATACCTCTTTAACCAAGTATTCCAAGGACGTCACTCATCCCACTCATTACCAACAACTTTTTTGTCTTTTATAGATAGTTTTGGTGATTGTTGCCAGGTTTTCACTGACGGGTCAAGGTCTCATGATTCGTGTGATTGCTAATTGCTTATTGAAAATGATTTATATAAGTTCAAGTTACAGATACTTATTCAATAAGAAACTAATAGTTTTCACAGGCTCTTTAACTGTTTACCAAGGTTGGATCATTTTATGCCTCAAAATCAAATGCCATTTTAATAGGTACCAAGTCACGTCGGCATTATAGGCAATACGCGGTTGGATCGAGCCCAAATTATGCGCGGTTACAAGGTATAATTAGGAGTCAGTTTACTGTCAGTGATATACAACAGTCTCTATCTGCAAAGATCTATTCCATATGGGAGATGGAGTGGAATGGGACTTTGTATATAATAAGCTTCGCGATAGTAAATCTTCGGCGGGTGTTTGGTTGTCTTCGTGTAGAGCTCTCCGCCACGAAGAAGTCACACTAACACGACTACGAATTCGATATTTCCGCATTATACATGAGTATCTTCTAGGTGGATCAGGTGAGCCCACTTGTGATACTTGAGGTGTTTTAGTAACAGTGCACCGTGTGTTACTTGAATGTATCCAATTTGAAGAGGCACTCTAGCGGAAATCTTGGGAGATCTTCATGAGGCCATTGAAAATTTGTTTGATTACTTACGACAAACGGGACTTATCATATGACGTGGACATCATATATTCTTGTATTTACCACTTTTTATGAACTTTATACCTTCTACATATGCCATCTTTATATGTGATATTACAGACGCCTTTTACACGTTTGTAACTTATTTTTAGCGTATATGTTATTTATTATGTTTTGTACCTTTATCTGTGATGCTAGAATTAGTTTTTTGTTTATGTTTTTACGCGCCTCAGCTGTGATATTATAGAAGCCGTCTACACGTTTTCTGATTTTATTGTTACATCGATCTGTGATCTAGTCTTAAGAGTTTAAGGGTATTATTTATTTTTACGCGGTGTAAATAACCTTAGTTGTTAAAGCGCCTTATCAAACCAAACATCATCGTCATCACCATCAGAAAATTATTTTTTTTATTGTTGTGTCGTTTAATAGCTCATCGACTTGATTTACTTTTGTAGTAACTGAATGAGTATGAAGCTGTCTAATTATTAACAAAATTATGACAATAGTTATTATTAAATCATTTTAAAATTTGTTTAATAATCATGTACGAGTATTTATATTTATTGTTTATGAAAAATTGTTTAATGAGAATGTTTTTAATGTTTATATATGTATTTAAATTATGTGGGATACGTATTCAATTGCTTAATTAATATAATTAATTTATTTAAAAATTGTTTGTTTTATAAATATTTCTGACATTTAAGTTTAGGACTTGCTTACTTTTCCGAATGACTGCCTCACATTTCTGCCACGGTTATCACTCAGGACAAGATTCCTAGAGTGGTTTTTAAAGGTTTATTGTTGTGATGTCAGTTTGTTTTGGAAAACAATAATTGGGACATTTTAAGTAGTTTCAAATGATAACTTAATAAAGTAAAACAATTAGTAGAGATCGTCGTAAATTATATGAACATGCAATATATGCAATTCATTATACTCCTTAGGAAGTATCATATCCGTTTAGTGATTTAGGTTAATATTATTTACAATAAATAAAACAATGTAAAATAGCTGCAGAACTATGAAATCACAATTAGCGTTTATGTTTGGTTGTGTAAATGGGGCTGCTTGTTAATATGTTATACTAATTAATTCACATATAAACTCTTTATTTTTTGCTGTATTTTTATATGTCAAACTTCGCCGAAAATGTACACTTCTTGCCACTTTATATCTTTTCGTTTTTGGACATTAATATCTATTAATATATAATCTATTATTTATCTCTTTTGTCTGCTAACCAACTTGTTGTATTATATTTAAACTAAACTGTAGCTTGCGTGGGCACGGGTGTGCTCTCGGAATAATATCAACAAAAGAAGTGATTTTGTGGAAATATTTGTGTTTGCAATTTGTAGTGTTGCAATTTGCAGTGTTGCATAATTGGGTAAAATAATTTCCCGACTTTGTTGTGCCAAAACATCTATTTTGAATACATTTTTCGGCGATCTATGTATGTATAGGGTAGGCCATCTAGTGGTTTCTTTTTAAATCATAGGTTATTTTGACACTGACAGTAAAATCAATATAATACCTCCGCGGTACGAAATGAGTCACTTTACGGTTGAACGACGTTGGGAAATATTGCAAACTTATTTCCAAAGTGAGTGCTGTGTAGCCCAAACAGTGCGTTTGTTGAAAAGAAGTTTTAGCCGAAATGAATCACCCACCGTGCCTGCTGTGCGCAAGATTGTACAAAAAGTTCGTGAGACTGGCATGCTAGTGGACAACACTTTAGGTCCTCGTTCTCGTACGGTGCGCACAGACGAGAATGTGGCTGCTGTAGCTCAATCTTTGAACATCTCAACAGCTCAACATTTCACGCACTAGCCTGAATAGAATTATGCACACAGAGCTCGGATTATTTGCTTACAAGGTTCAATTGACTTAGCAATTGAACAACGATTTTGGGCGAAAAATTATCTTTATCACAAAGAGTGACAGTTTGGTGGGGATTGTGGATTGGTGGCATCCTTGGACCATTTTTCTTTGAAAATGAGGTTGGAAACAACGTTTCGGTCGACGGTGAGCATTTTAGAGCCAAGTTATCCGACTTTTTTTTACTGAAATTGAAGATATGGATTTGGACGATCTCTGGTTCATGCAGGATAGTGGCCCATGCCACAAAACCCATGCCACGATCGATCTTTTGCGCACCAAAGTCCCAAATCGTGTTATCAGTCGTCTTGGCGATATCAATTAGCCGCCTTGGAGCTGCGAGTTTACTCCTTTGGATCTTTTTGTGGGGAACCGTGAAGGACCGATGTTATGCCAACAATGCAGAAACGATTCAAGCACTTCAGGCCAATATCATCCAAGAAATCCGAAACCATCAACAGGGTCTTCGAAAATTGAAGTGGCAGAATGCGAAGCAAGCCGAGGCAGCCACATGAACGAAGGTGTGTTCCATAATTAATGGGAATGGTTGCTCTTACTAATAAAGCCATAATACAAGGAAAAACATTAATTTTGTTTATTTTATTGCATTTTTAAAAAGAAACTTGTATCTAGCCCACCCTTTATTTATCTTCAATGCTATTGGACCCGTTTAAATTTAATCAACAGGGTAGGTAATTTTCAAAATAAACGTCTCTCTTTCTAATCACATATTTCATATTTCAAGACCTGTCATGTTTTGTGATTTGTGAGTCACTACCACGGGCCCTTAGGTTATAGATTATAGGTTAAATTGGGTCCCAGTGATGTGTGTTAGCCTCTCGTGAACTGCGACCTAATAAATCTATTGTTCTACCCTTAATCAATTACTTCCCAAGCAGTCCCACGTCCTCCATGAACCTCGTAACTTTCTTGGGGGTGATACTGCTCACTTCAAGTGCTCGGTCGTTTCATCTGCCGAATCACACAATCAGCAGTTTTCACTTTCCTCTTTTCCCATTTTCCACAAATGGTATCGGAGGGCACTGTGATCTGTTATGAGTCCGGTGAAAGTTCTTAACTTGTTCCTTGTGAGTTCAAGCATCTTGGGACTGTGATCGAGTTTGATGAGTCGTTTTGATTGACGTAGGCCTGGTACATTGTTCCAGTGCTTGCGTCTTCTGTCCTCTTCCCATTTTTGCACCACCTCTCTTCTGTACACCATACGTCAGATCAAAACGGCTCTGGTCCTATAGGAGTGGAATTTGAGGTCAACGAGTTATTCTTCGCCAGTTGCGAGAGGGATCTTCGACATACCCACACAGTCCATGAGCCGTGACTATAGGACCGAAAGGCCTTTAATGTGGCTTGGCTGTCTGAGCAGATGTATATATGCGCGCCATTTAGGTGCCTACCTAGGCATTATCTGGCGCACATATCAATTGCAATTGCTTTCGCTTTCAAAATCCTGGGTGTCGTTTCCCAGAGCCATAGGTTT
Source organism: Ontholestes murinus (assembly GCA_963969525.1). NCBI lineage: Eukaryota > Metazoa > Arthropoda > Insecta > Coleoptera > Staphylinidae > Ontholestes > Ontholestes murinus. The sequence continues at coordinate 37,594,010 of OZ018390.1, forward strand.
TGGTTAGGGCCATAAATGCCTATTCCAGTACCTCTGTTATTCTTGGCACCATCTGTGTACCAGGCTGATGTTCCTCGACCAAACTCCTTGACTCTCATCAAAGCCGTTTTGGGGTCCTCAATCGACATCTTAAACGGTAGTTCGAATTCAAGCTTCCTGGACCGACGGACATCATCGGTTTGGACAGGAGTACCAGGTCAATTTGTTGCAGTATTTCTAAGTATCGGCAGTGCTTTCTTTCTCTGGTGTAGTCCCTCTTTTGTACCAATAGATGGAGCGGTGTAAGGCTAATGATTGCCTCCATTCCCGCGGTTGGGGTCGTTTGTATGGACCTTGTGATGCTTAGATATGCTAAACTTTGAAGCCTACTCAGCTTCTTTTGCGTGTATAGTTTTTGGGTATTTGGTCACCACACAAGGACCACCGCCGTTCTATACAGCCAATACGTGATCTTGGGCTTTAATCCCCAGGTTTTTCCCATTAGCCGCCGACAGGCCCAAAGAGACATCGTTGGCAACACAAAAATGCCTGCCGTTTATGCGATTCATCAAACTCTCGAGTCTATTAAAAACATATTTTTAACTCAATTTTCAACAGAAGAATTTATTGAATTGAAATTTAAAATTCTTTATCAACAGTGTAAAAAATATTTAAACGAAACGAAACTTTAACCGATGAAATATTTGATACGGAACAACCTTCCTATACAACCTTCCTATAGTTTAATATTATACAAATTTCCAGAATCGTCTTTATGTCTTTATATAAGCTAGAAAAACGCAACAACATGGATTTGGCATTTACAAACTCTTCAATAATACCACAGCTTAAAAAAAGAAAAAAACCTTTGACAACATAATTTTGTAATACGCAAATCACTACAAACTTTTTAGAATTTGTTTTGCACATACTGACAATCGTTTAATGTAGCTCAAAATTTTCAAAGCACAGTTATATGGCATTAATATGATTATCATAGGATAGTGCGCTGTCGAAAATAACACCCACATTTTAAATTTCACTTACACTCTTAAGAACTACGCCATTAATTCAATAACCAAACTCTGTAGCGTGTTTTTTTAAGAGAAAAACTAATACTTTTACATATCGGGGCTAAAGAAAAGTTGGTTATAATGACACCAATTATTAATTGCATTAAGGTCATCTCGAAATCAATCCTTCAGTGTTGCAATTTCTCAAATTTTAAGCTCACCTGCGAATGACAAAAGTAATGAGTTCTTTATGATTTGGAAGGTATCGTTTATGAAGAGCAAAAAAGGAACGGGCATGAATCGAACCTTGAGGCACACCAATTTAACTTTGAATGGGATAGGATAAATATTGCTTTTTATTTTCGCACACCGGGTGCAACCTACTAAAAAGCTTTTGACCTGTTCTACTACAGAAGTATGGAATCAATTGTATCGACTTCTTAATAAGTTTAGGGCCATCATATTGTAAAACCGAACCCATTAATATTCTTAGGCTGGTCAGGACCGCATTGTAGATTCTCTATACAAATGTGTGCATTGCAAAGGCTTACATTTTGTATACTTTAATATGATTAAATTATAAGATATTAGGAAATGCATTTACTATTATTATTTTTCATGCGCGCGTAGTTAAAACCCCTTAATAAAAAATACCGAAACCGAGCCCGGGACAGCGTTAGGTGGATCCATTGGGGACCATTCTTTTGGGGGCTGCGGATGAGAGTTTGCAGTCGGCCCTAATAAAAATTATTAAAAGTTAAATACCACAAAAGGCCATAAACGCCATATATCTTTGGGTTAACTAAAACACATTTCGTTACTGATGATTGAAATAGAATAAAAATTCGAATGGATAGGGAATAGATACAATGTTTCATTAAGTTTGCAGGGATCTAAACTTTTACTAGATTTAAGTTATTTACAGCGGCAAATATTTCGTTCTGAGAGAATAAAATGATTATTTACTAATAAATTAAGAAAATTAAACAATATTTGCAGAATATATATATTAATAATATTATATTTATATTTAATAATATTTATTAAACAATATTTTAAACTATATGACCTATAATAATATTTTGTACAATAATGGTTTTGATATTATCAACAAATTCTCCGATTTTTGCACGTCTGTCTACATAAACGATGATTCAAATACTATTCCGGATATTGATTTTTCCAATAAAAGTCACAGTAATTTATTAGAAATAACATTGCAATAGGTTTTCGATGCGATTAAAAATCTAAAGTTTTCTCATTGTTCTCGACCTGACAATATTCCTAATACACTGCTTAAAACTATTAAACGGAAAATTATGTGCAAATAAAATTAAGAACATCTGAAAAACGCTCTATTTGATTGTTTTAATTGGCACATATGGAAGTGTCAGCATCACGTACTTATGAAGTACCCGCAATAATTAACAACAACTACCAAAACCAAAGTGCAGAACGAATTTAAACTAATTGTTAATGTAAACTTTTGTACATAAAGTGATAACTTATTAACGAGTATGTGCTCCCATAGCACGAATAACGGCATTACACCGTCTTGGCATGCTTCGCTGAAGTCTTCGAAGGTCTTCTTGGGGTAGAGCGTACCATTCTTATATTAGAGACACCGTTAGCTGCTGGATGGTCTGAGGAGAATGCGACCGTCTACGAACACGTCTGTCAAGCATATTCCAAACATGCTCTATGGGATTTAAATCAAGACTTAACGCAGGCGACATCATTGTTTGAATTTCCAGTTCTTGTCTAACGTGATTCGCGCAGTATGTAGTGTTGCGTTATCCTGCATTAACAAAACATTGGAGTTATTCCATATGCCACAGGGACAACATGTTCTCCTAACACAATTTTAAGATAGAGATTAGAGTTAAGATTTCCTGGAATTACAACAAGGTCGGTTCTACTGTCGATAACAATGTCATAATGACAGACTAATGTCAAATATATTTCCCAAAAAAAAAGCATAATTGCTCAAATATATTACAAAAGAAGAATTCAGAAGCTGTCAATATGTTTTACTGGACAGTGGTTGGATGTGGATCTGAGTGGAAGATCATTGGAAACTATTGAACTCCGTCCGTGATTCTTGCTATCTAAATTTGTGTACGTGGTTCAATTATTTATGTATTATTTTGTGAATACTTTATAAGCAAGAAAAACAAAGTTGTAAAGAATACCAATCCCGCCCCAAACCATAAATGGACCACCGCCAATTCTTTAGACTTTAAGAAATGCTATTGAAAACTGTAGAGGCTTATGTATATAGTCGGCGATTCCTAAATTTTCAGATATGATTCTTTCCAAATCTTTAATGCAGGGTAGGTTGAAGATAACGAATTTTGCTATTTACACTGAAACCTATTGAATGCTATCTATAGCACTTGGATTCAATGATTTAACTGTTAGGTGGTTTGAGTAATTTCTCTCAAATACATTAGAGTTGTCGACAAGCACAGCCATTTGGGAGTAGCGACCCCTCGTACCCGAGCCGTACACTGCACACATACGCACATCACACACACACACACACAATAATAATATAAAACTTAAAGAATATCACTTTCAACTCCTGAACCATTATACTGTAAAGATTAAATGCTACCATACATCAAAATATCAACCTGAGTATACACTTGTGTTTAAAAAATCTCAAAAGAAATACTGTAAAAAAAATAAACAAATAAGTATGTAAAAAAAATAAATGTTGCACTATATGAAATATTATCTCAAATATAATTACCTCAAATGAAAGAGATAAATTTAACTTACCATGATGATTACACTAAATTAGCAAGCAATTTTAATACCCATTTTAATAAAATTTTAAATAAAATTCCTCATAATATCTGTTCCTGTCTGAAGTTCGTCGTCGGTTTTGGACTTCGAATGGGCGGCTCCCATGTTGGCTGCCCTGGGGTGAAGGGCGAACGATTACCCCGAATTCGCGACCTCGGTGAATAACGTGGATAATTAAAATAAATTAAAATACCATTAAATCTAGTTTAAATATTTCTTGAGTCTGTAACTGATTACGAGTTAATTAATATTTCATCGAACAAAAAAGAGGGAACAACATTTTAACCTGTTTTGGTGAATATATTTATGAAAGTGTTAAATTTATTTGGACTCAAACGGACAAATTTAGTTTAGCTTTATTTTCATGTTCATATAATACCAGACTTGGTCAGCAGTTCATGTTCGGTAACCACAGGCTACATAGATATGAAAATGGTACTTACTATTCTTGTTTGAAAATTGTTGTGTAATGTTCATTGAAAAATGAAAAAGGCTATTATTATTATTGAAACTGCATTTATCTCTTTATTACATTATCAGAAACATTGTATAAAATTAAAATATTTCATTGTTACACAGAGAATGTGTATTTCGGGACATTTTGGTAATAACCCATCTACTCAAGGGTCGGCTTATGAAACTAAAAATATTTCTCTCCAATTTTGTAAAATAGTCACTTTCGATTCGCCTCTTATACTGTTAATATCTAGTAAATATTGTTGAAACTTTTATTAGATACTTTAAACTAAGCATTGTTGTTTGAATTAATATAAAACGAAAATTCTTTTGAACCAGGAAAAGAAGATCGATAAAAAACTTTATAATACATTCTTTTAATTATACCGTACATTATAACAAAATGTCTACGGATTTAATTTGTTTATGGATTCCTTTTTTAGTGTCTCTATTTAATGTTTTAGTGCTAAGTGATAAATATATTTATTACACTTTTGCCATATTTATTCTGTACACATGTTTAAACTAATAGTAATATATGATCATTGTGGGTATATCGTCAGTTAGTCAGTTCGTCGGTATATATACAACCTCTGATAATAATAACATCGAAATGTTAAATTGTTTCATGAAACGTCTATACTGGGTACGACCCTAGTCCGCACAACAAGGTGCAGGCTCCAGACTTCTTCCTATTCTTGTGACTTAAACTCGCTTTGCAAGGAAAGAGATTTGATGATATTCCTGACATCCAACGAAACATGATGAGGCTTTTGAACTCCATCCCAAAAGCCTTCTTGAAAAGTTTCCAGGACATGTATAACAGATCTAAGCGGTGCATAGTTATGGGAGGTGACTGTTTCAAAGGACAGTAATGATACTAGCTCCCCCATCATCATGAACAAGAAAGGGTTTGATTGGAAGATCATATTTAATTAATGCTTCTTTTGCCCAAAATTTTATGTCTGTTTTTTATTTTTGTTATAGATGTCTTAAGTACCAAATTCTAAATATCTCGTATAATCTCATATTATCCACCTATAATTATTTAATTATAATTATAACGATATATTTGTTAATCTAATATAAAAATATTATAGTTCAGTTTTAGATTTATAAAACTTCTATAGGATTTTATTTATCTATTTCAATAATAATTAAAGCATTCTTGAAATATTTGGTATAGTAAACTAATTAAAAAATCAATCAAAACTACTATAATTACCCGATAAAATAAATTTTATACATTCATACATAAGCACCATATTATGTGTTTTTGGTAATATATTTGGTATTAATCAATCTCTAGTTTCTTAAAGGTTCCTTCGACGCCGAAAAGTTCCCCAGCGTTCCTTGGCTTCCCTGGTCTTTTGCTTTCGTCTGCTACACGTTTTTCATCTTCTGCGAAGAAGTCTGCGTTTGCTTGAAGCGCGTCTAGGATATTTTCTGCAATTTTAAAGATGTTTAATAACAGGAAGGCTATTTTATGCCATAAGTTTATAATACCATTAAATTTTTTCAAAGGTCCAAGCGTACCTCCAACTTCATGTGGAAGATGTTCCTTCGGAACATGTTTGAATATAGCATCTCCAGGAAGAACATGGATCTATAATAGAATAAATGCAAATTATATTTTGCATTTAAAGAATATTTAGTGATCTAACAATGAAATATATTTTATTTATTATATAAAAGGTGTTGACTTTTTGTAAAATAGATATAGTAGATTTTATTTAGCTTCTTATAGCGCTAATATTGGGTAGAATTTTTTGAGGCAGTTTAATGTAATAATTTATCTCATTAGTTATATATAGAGAGCGGATTTCTAGCATTATGCTTATCCATAATATTAATAGCATCGAAAAAATTTCTTCATATCTATACGAATCTTGAAGAATGTGATTACTTAGCGCTAAGTTTTTTTTGCTTTTTTGCTTATTTTGACTTTTTGTGCTTATTTTGACTTTTTATGCTTATTTTCATGCTTTTTTTAGATTCTGATGCTTATTTGGAGCATTTTCTTAAACATTTAAAAAACATTTAATAAAAATTTCACTCTGATATTAAATTAATGTGCTAATATAGAGAATTTTCGTAAAAATCTGTATCCCATCATTTATAGATTATATTTGTATTACATATTTTCTTCGTGTCTTTTGACAACATAATTTTTAAAATCTTCATAATATGATACAATAATTATAATGAATTTTATTATTAATAAATATTAGTACAAATTACCAATTTACAATGGATTCGTTTATAAATAAGTAGATATAATAAACCGTCTCATTATTCAGATAATACATACGAACGCTTCATAGGAATCACACCTATGATATTCCGGATGTAAACGTCGTTAAACTAGGCCCAAACAGGGGCCCCAGTAAGTATTAAATGTAAACAGATTTAAGTGATAGCTAATAATCAGGTGTTCTGCAACCGTATCAATTTTCTACTCTCGGCCAAAATACGGATGGGATGACTGGCGCATATTTACCGTTTTCGTTAATTTTCATATTCAAACTCGCATTCATAAACTATTGAATTGACATTCCAAAAACTTTGTTTATTTATCAAAAATTATTATATGCGTGAATCGTATTAACCTGGGGAATCACAGATAAATTATATTATATAATTCACATGTATATTTAACCCATAATGCAAAAGGTGAAAACCACAATACAAAAATTAATTAGAGACTATCCAGAATTATACATTATTTTGTAAGGCATGTTTAAAAATAGTAAATTTTATTTTAGTTCCCAACTGCATCCTAAATAGTCAAGACTTGTATGTAAAACATTTTATAACAACACTACATCAAGAACGTTTGAAAAAGTTCAAAGCTGAACTAAAAAAAACAGCACAATTTCACAATCTTTAGCATCATCTTAAACAAACGATGGACAATTTAAATTAAATTTACATTTGTGCAAAATACTTTTATATTCGAATATCCCTTTAAGAAAATTACAAAATAATGCATTTAAATCTTTCTTGGGAAAATATTCTAAAATGCGCATTCCCGAGAAAAAATTATGCAGCTCTTGCGTACTATGAAACCATACAAAAAATTTAAGATATTATTAACAATAATTATATAAGATGATGAAATCACAGACGCTTGTTTAATTTAATAATAGGAGTTTAACATGAAGACATCCGACCAATAGTATTTGGATATATACAAAAGAATTATGAAGAAAACTGATAATAACATTATAGCAAAATTCATAAATGATGGACTGACAAGCTTATTTTTGGCGTAGACAATACCAAGTTACAAAATTTTACTAATAATGCATTTTGTGCATTGTACAAGTTTAGCACATAGATAGAAACGAATTTCTGAAACTATAAGAATGAAATTTCCATTTGTAGATTTAATTAAATATGGAAAAATAGTTCTTATATTCTTCTGTGAGTGCAATTATTTGAGAAGTCATTACCTGATACCTCACTGCTCCATAAACCAGTGCTAACAAAATGGGGAACTTGGCTATATGCTACGATGTACTATGCGAACAATTTTAAAGAATTTAATAAGGTAAGAAACGACAAGCAAATCAGTTAAAGACTATCAAACAGTTCTTAAAAAACAAGAGCTTCCTTCAAAACAATTTAGTTACATAAAATCGCGTTTAAATTTTGTGAGCAACACAATCAAATCTTTATAAAAGCAATTCAATTTAGAAAATACCTGGACGCATTGGCCAAGAAATCAAAATAATATCGAAAGAAGTATTCGGTGAAAATAAAGGATTTTTAATATTAAATAAATTAAACTTGATTTTGAATGGCAATTTTCAAATGGATCCAGCTATAATTTAAAATAAAGCAAAGCTTTTCCACTTTCAAAAATTTATTGAGCGTCAGAAGTAATAATTTTTACAATTAAACCCCTAGAACAACATTTAATGATCTACTGTTTTCATGAATAGATTTTAGTTATTTTGAAATGTATACAAAATTACAATTTAATTTTTAAATACTTACATAATATTATATATTGCGTAAAGAAAGTATGTTTATTTTAGTTTTAAGCAGAATTTCTATGTAAAATATGTTGATAAACGTGTAACATATTAAGAAAATATAGTTTTCTTTAGTGCTTTTTTCGTGTTTTTAGGCTTTTTTCCTGTTTTTATGCTTTTTTAATGCTTTTTTTCTCTAATTTTGGTGCCTTTTTAAGTCCTTTTTTTCACATTTTTTAAGCTTTTTTATCCGCTCTCTAGTTATATATTAAAGTGACCTTTCAAATAAAACCAGACAAGATAGGAAATGTAGAACACTTCCATCTGCTTGAAAATATTGATTTGGGAATATTTAAATAAATATAATTTTCTGTATGTAATAAGAAACAATCATATTAGCGTTCACCATTCTCCAGTTAACAAATGAAATTATTTCACAAATATTAATTGTGATATAAAATTGTATCTACACTTTTACACAATTAATTCTGACGAAATTTTGTTCTGAAGATACAAATGTTAATTATAAATATGCAGGTGTGAATAAATAAGTGAAGTAATGTAGTTCAAATATGTTTTCTGTATTTAGATAAACATCGAATAAATAATTAATTATGGGTTTATTTCTATGCTACAACGCAAAACCTCCTAGCTTTTATTATTTTCTTATCAATTAATAATATACAACTAAAAATAATTTACCATATTTTGTAATTCTTTTTTCATGAGCGGCTTAATTAAACCTAATATCTTGTCTACGAAACTAACAGGATTTACAACGTACATATACTTCAATCTGATAGGTATTGCCTCCTGAAAGAAAAAAAAAGGAATTCAAAAACCTTTATTATAAAATATTCTAACTTACTTGAATATAAAACATCATTTTTTTCAACGTTGGAAGTGTTACTTTTAACAAATGCGATAGCGTACCTCCAGTTTGATCCATTATCATGATGTAACCATTGGCGCATCCGATTTGACGTTGCAGTATTGACAGTTGCATATCAAACACAGTCATTTGCAAATTAACATTGTACACATCAGGGTTCGCGTCGAGTAGTCTAACGTAGATCATGACGTAACCCTCTGGTGAGAGATCAGGCAAAGCCGTATACGAACTAAGATAATCACCTTAATAATTGTAAATGAAATGCGATGTTATACTTACACAGCATTGGTAGTATTGATAATGTCTTTACTGAATGGGTTTTTATTCTGAAAGAATTCTGGGCAATGTGCTCTGCATGTGAAGAAATTATCTATTGTTTTCTTGGTAGCTTCATTGCTGTAGTAGCAACTGTGCAGGAATAGTATTATTTCTAGTTCTGAAAAATATTATTAAAATGAATAGTGATATTGTGCAGTTTAAGGAACACGTGATGTTAATAAATTAAACTATTTATTCATTTATTATTAAAATCTAATGGGTTTGTTTTTAACCATAATGTTTGAATAATAAAAGTATTTAGAATAACATTCGATGTGAGCAGGCTGTTATAAATAAGAACTTGACTAAAATAGTGTAATTTCTATTTCATACCTATTTTGACAATTGAACGAGCGAAGTGAAATACTAGCAATTTAATCATTTTTTTCTTCTTAAATGAAACCATCGGAGACAACCATGGTTTCTAGTACTAAACGAAATATATATATACATGTAAGTTCTACTTGCCAGTTACTAATTAAAATCAAGAACTTATTACAAGTAAACCACAAAACTAAACAAAAAGAAAAGGAATACAGAGAATATATGGTTACTACTGGGGCTGAACACACAAAAAGGACCAGAGGAGGAGTGGGGATTATATTAGCTCCAGAAGGAAATAAAAATCTTATAAAAGGTAAAATTAATAAATAAAATATTTTGTGATAATATATACAAAGGAGCAATTATTTGAGAATTTACAAATTATTTACTTCTATTTATTTGATCTATTTGATCATTTAATAGAATACCTTTTTTTATAATATTTATTAATTTTTAGTTCTTCCAACAAATTTAACTTACGACTTTTATTACAAACGTGCAAAATTTCCAAATTATCATTAAAGGTATTGTTACGAACCATTTCTTTGAATTTCTTATTATTATGTTATTGCTCTACCCTAATAACATATTCATAAAATCGATCGTCTTATAGAAAATAAGGAATAAATCATTGACCATATTTTGGAGAAAAATTCAAATTGTAATTCAGGGAATTTCTTACCACCACCTATTTTGGGATCATCCCCCGAAATACGAGTAACCAATAACACCGACTTTCCCCACATTTCTAAACACATTTTCACTAATTCATATTTTGTAATTTTTAAGACTAACAATATACTTTTAACTCCAAACGATAAACATTTAAACTTAAACAATTTTAAATATAAACTGACCGTGCTGTAAATACGTGTAATTATTAATTTGAATATTCAATATACCAAGTTAAACGTGCAACGAAGTGTTTTTCTTTATAAAACAAATTAAACATCTGCCTTTGAGTGGTCATATGTTCCAGTGAGATAATTTTATTAAAATTTTAAACACACCACGTCGCAACAGGTATGCTGGTATTCGATTAAATGATTGGCGTAGGTTGAAGTAGTTTTCGGGAATTGAACGCATTTTTTATGTTCTTGAATGCGGTCTGGGAAGCTTCGTCCAGTTTGTCCAACGTATACCATAGGACAATCACTTTCACAAATACACGCCCGAGTTCTTCGATTTATCAGATTTATCTTTGGAATTATTTATAAATTTACTGAGTGAGTTGGTCGTTCTGAAAGACGGGGTTAAATTAAAAGATTTAAGTTTTTCCTGATGGGGGACCGTTAAATGTTAATGTGCAATATTTATTATTTTGATCAGAATGAACACGGATTGGGTAAACTAATTTTAAAGCTTGTTGTTTTTGTTTTTTTAAAAAGGATGTTTAATATTAGCTTTTGAGGAAAGCCATTGTTGTTTGCTATTATTAAAATTCGTCATTAAAATTTTTAATTGAAAGGGGAACTGTTATAAGCCTATGTAATTATTATTCAATTGCCCGATGAAGCCACTGTGTGGCGAAACATTTTGCAGTGTTCAACAATAAATGTGAAACCCTCCCAACTGTGTTTTATTTCAATTTGTTATGGAGTTTCATCATGTATCCGCTTCGTCAATTCAATATTCAATATTATAAATAGAAATCCATGAGGGAACAGAAACATGGTAATCTTAGGAGTTCTAAATGAAAGAGTAGGAAACCGATACAGCAATTTAAAAAATATGTTGAAAAAAGAAGAGTAAATAATAATAGAAAATATGTATCCAAACACAAAGCTATTAAAGAGCTCAGCAAAAGTTATAATAAAGTTAATAAAGTTAAGAATGTAAAAATAAAATGACAGGCTGAGAGACTGAGTGACCACCAATTGCTAAAAATGCACATTTCATGGATGGACTATACAAAAAAGACCAGAAAAATGTTGAAATAAAGATAAGAGGATATAATTAAATGAAACACAAAGTCAAAAAAATTATACGAGGAATCACTTTAAAGGAAATTTAGAGAAATTAATTAGGTACAGGGGACATAAAGAAAAAATGTGAGACACAAGAATTAAATTGAAAAAATACAACAGAATACAACGAAAAAATAAAAAAAACTAAATAAGGATTATTGATATACTTTGCAATAAAATAGAAGAGAACTAAATGATTGGTGTATTTTTTATTAAATGTATGTATATCATATAATATATGTTTGTAATTTTGTAAGCAGGAGAAACAAAGACAATAAAGAATAAAGAATAAAGAATAAATAATAAAAAACTATAAAGAAAACTAAAAATTTTGTGAAACATAGAAATTGGTCACATTACAGATGTATCACAGTAACACGTAAATCCTGCAAAATATTAACAAAAATTTTAGAAGAAAGGCTAAGAGATAAATAAGGAGAAACAATAGATAAAAATCAGAATTGATTCAGAAGAGGAAATTTACGCAATATCTGATATTTTTATTAGATAAATTAGCGACTTAGACAAAGAATAAATAAAAACCGTGAAATACACATATATATTTATAGATTTAGAAAAAGCATTCAATATGAAAAGAACTAAAAGAGAGAAGCAAGAAAAGAGCAGTTAAACAAGAATGCATGCTAAGCTCACCGCTTTATATACTAGAATTAGATAAAGTAATAAAATGAGCTGTAATGTTTTACAGGGTGGCAAAGTAAAACACTGCACAATACAAATAGCTAAAACTTTATTACTCTTATTACTCCAGGCACACACGTGATACATCGGTCAAAATACAACCGCTCGTGCTCATCCAGATTGCTCACAATGTGCAGCGCACGCCGGATATACCTAAAAACTAAGGCATAAAATAAAAGCGCGCAGGATTTGATTTATACACTACACAAAAGATAAAAGCAGTAAAAAATGGATACCAAAAAATGAAGAATCCAGGTAATAAGTCTATTTGCAGAATACATGGTGATAATGACAGAAGTAGAAGAGCTACAACACAATATTAGAATATTAAATAATAAATTGGCCAAAAGTGTGTGAAAGGTCGATCGTTGCTATTATCTCTGGCGCATACATCAGGCTGAATTTGACCGATACCATGTGTTATGTTGCCATGGCTTATTCGCATGGACCCGCGACTGGAGAAAACCCCACAAGAAAAAGTCGCATGATATCGACGATATCCACGTGAAATGACCATGTCCTCAAATCGCTCGTGCAGAATGTCTAATGTGGCATGAGCTGTGTGACAGGTAGCGCCTTCCTGTTGAACCCACATGTGACGCCACGCCAACAGAGGGCGACGGAATGAGAGCGGCGGTCGTGGCTCACACGATTAGGACGCCCGCCAACAGAGGGCGACGGAATTGTAGTGGCGGCCGTGGAGCGCGTGAGTAGGACGCCAACAGACGACGCCCTAATGATCAAGCCGATGGAACAGTCACAGGCAGCAGTCAAAAAGGCGGCATGCAGCTTAACCTGCAGACTTGGACGTGTCATCGTTGACCTATCTCAACTGGTAACAGAAACGGCAGGCTCACCATAGTTTGCCCGATCAAATCCACCACACAGTCTCGGCAGGCTCACCATAGCATGCTCGATCAAAGAGCTTACCATAGTTCTGCGATCATCAAGACGAACCTCTGATGACCGAGGAAGCCCCGCTGACTGTGGACGGCCGCTACGCCACGATACCGCCACGATACCGCCCACTCCCATCATCGCCCGAGAAGGGGAGTGGCCACCGATCCACGACGTTACGAAGTGCACCAGAGCTTCCGGTACCCACACACAGAACTTGTACATATGTAAATAGTAAATAAATCGACTTTAAAACCCCATTTGTGTTTGATCCATAACCGCACGCCCCACACATATCATCCAATTCAGTCCAAAAGAAGTTGGTATACATCGACCTAAAGCGCTCTCTGTTGACTGTTCTTAAAGAAATATGGACCGATAACGCCACCAGCCCAAAATCCACACCAAACAGTGACTTTATCGGGATGCATTGGGCGCTCTTGGATCTCATGTGGATTGGTATCTTCCCAAATTCGAAAATTTTGTTTGTTGACGTACTCATTCATCCTCATCGCTGAAGGTGATTTTTGATGAAAAAACACAAATGTATATGGTCGTTTACATTCATCTCCTGAGCCAGTCGAATTTTATACGGGTGCAGACCCAAATCACGATGCAAAATTTGCCAAGTTGTGGTCTACGAAAGGCCGAGTTTGTGTAAATGACGCGAAATCAATTGCCTCGGATTCTCCTGCACACTCTCACGGACAGCGGCAATGTTTTCGGTAGATCTTGCGTTTCGTCGTCGTGCGGGTCTTTGTTTACTGAACCAGAGGACTCAAATTTTAGTTATCACACTGCGAATAGTCATCTCGGTAGGACGATTATGGCAGCAGAACATGGGCAAAACGCGCGGAATATTCTCCGAACAGAACGCCCATTATAATAAAACAATTTTATCATTTCCACATGATGATAAACGCTATATGCATTTATAGTTATTTGGCAAAATAAACTGAATAAATGGCAGCGAATTCGACAGATGTAGCTTCAATAATATGGTCACTATCACCTGTTATAGATTTTTTCTCAACATATTTTCCTTAGACAGAAAAGAAATATCAGAAAGTACATAATCGATAATAATTAAAAAAGTTATAAGACCCACCCTGATAGAGAGTAGTGATTGTGGACAATAACAAAAAACAAAAAGTAAACGCTATGGTTATGAGGTTCCTTAGCAAAATAGATAATGAATCCAAAAGAGACAAGTATAAGGTATAAGGTATACAGACAAAACATACAGATAGAATGAATATATAAAAAAATACCGGAATGAAGTGGTTTAGGACAATATGCCGAATGAAATATGAAAGAAACACCAATAGAATACACACAAAACACCAGAGGAATATCGAAAAGGGACTAGAAGAGCTCAATAAGAGAACAAGTACAAATAAAACTTAATACATGAGAGGGTGTTAAGATGATTACATATTAAAGAAAACAAAATCAAAGGAAAAGTAAACATATATTTAAAAAAATTACATTTGGTATATATTATAAATATCTATTTAACTATCCGTAACCATTTAACATTTATACTAACCTGTCATTGGAGGAAGGTGTGGTTGATGAGTTAGCCATTCCTTTAACATGGCAACATCTTCCTTCTTTAGACCTTTGAATTTCTGGTACTGTCCTTCAACATCTACAACTTTACCTTCCATTCTAAAAATAAAATATATTTTGTATTATATTATTACAAAATTAGGAAAATTTACTATTGCAATTTTGCGCAATTAAAAACCGAATTTTTGTATTTGTTTCACTTTTAATTGTTTCCGGTGTCATTAAACATGTACTGCATTATTTTTACGATCTAAATGCTGTGATTAACAACAAGGTTAAATATTTGATCGATTACGGTTCTACGAATAAAGTAGAAAGATAGTATAGTCACGGATAAAATATGGTTACAGTTTCGATGTATTCCAACAAAAAAATTTCACAAAGGTTATAATTTAACCAGCTACAAAGCCACTTTAAAATATATTCTGAAAAGCAATATAGAGTAGATAAATTGATCACAGTAATGAGTAGAGAGCGGATTTCTAGCATTATGCTTATCCATAATATTAATAGCATCGAAAAAATTTCTTAATATCTATACGAATCTTGAAGAATGATTACTTGGCGCTAAGTTTTTTTGGGCTTTTTTGCTTCTTTTGACTTTTTGTGCTTATTTTGACTTTTTATGCTTATTTTCATGCTTTTTTTAGATTCTGATGCTTATTTGGAGCATTTTCTTAAACATTTAAAAAACATTTAATAATAATTTCACGCTGATATTAAATTAATGTGCTAATATAGAGAATTTTCGTAAAAATCTGTATCCTATCATTTATAGATTATATTTGTATTACATATTTTCTTCGTGTCTTTTGACAACATAATTGTTTAAAATCTTCATAATATGATACAATAATTATAATGAATTTTAGTATTAATAAATATTAGTATAAATTACCAATTTACAATGGATTCGTTTATAAATAAGTAGATATAATAGACCGTCTCATTATTCAGATAATACAGACGAATGCTTCATAGGAATCACACGTTTGATATTCCGGATGTAAACGTCGTTAAAAAATAAATAGGGGCCCCAGTAAGTATTAAATGTAAACAAATTTAAGTGATAGCTAATAATCAGATGTTCTGCAACCGTATCAATTTCCTACTCTCGGCAAAAGTGCCGATGGGATGATTGGCGCATATTTACCGTTTTCGTTAATTTTCATATTCAAACTCGCATTCATAAACTATTAAATTGACATTCCAAAAACTTTGCTTATTTATCAAAAATTACTATACGCGTGAATCGTATTAACCTGGGGAATCACAGATAAATTATATTATATAATTCACATGTATATTTAACCCATAATGCAAAAGGTGAAAACCACAATACAAGAATTAATTAGAGGCTATCCAGAATTAATAAGTGAAAATTATACATTATTTTGTAAGGCATGTTTAAAAATAGTAAGTTTTATTTTAGTTCCCAACTGCATCCTAACTAGTCAAGACTTGTATGTAAAACATGTTATAACAACACTACATCAAGAACGTTTCAAAAAGTTCAAAGCTTCAACAAACGATGGACAATTTAAATTAAATTCACATTTGTGCAAAATACTTTTACATTCGAATATCCCTTTAAGAAAATTACAAAATAATGTATTTAAATCTTTCTTGGGAAAATATTGTAAAATGCGCATTCCCGAGAAAATATTATGTAGATCTTGGGTACTATGAAACCATACAAAAAAAGATATTATTAACAATAATTATATGTGGTTTGGTGTGGATGAAACCACAGACGCTTGTTTAATTTAATAATAGGAGTTTAACATGAAGACATCCGACCAATAGTATTTTGATAAATACAAAAGAATTGATAATAACATTATAGCAAAATTCATAAATGATGGACTGACAAGCTTATTTTTGCCGTAGACAATACCAAGTTACAAAATTTTACTAATAATGCATTTTGTGCATTGTACAAGTTTAGCACATGAATAGAAACGAATTTCTGAAACTATAAGAATGAAATTTCCATTTGTAGATTTAATTAAATATGGAAAAATAGTTCTTACATTCTTCTGTGAGTACAATTATCAAGAAGTCATTACCTGATATCTCACTGCCCCATAAACCAGTGCTAACAAAATGGGGAACTTGGCTATATGCTACAATGTACTATGCGAACAATGTTGAAGAATTTAATAAGGTTATATACAACTTTCCCGAAACGACAAGCAAATCAGTTAAAGACTGTTAAACAGTTCTTAAGAAACAAGAGCTTCCTTCAAAACAATCGAGTTACATAAAATCGCGTTTAAATTTTGTGAGCAACACAATCAAATCTTTATAAAAGCAGATTCATTTTAGAAAATACCTGCATGCATTGGCCAAGAAATCAAAATAATATCGAAAGAAGTATTCGTTGAAAATGAAGGATTTTTAATATTAAATAAATTAAACTTAATTTTGAATGGCAATTTTCAAATGGATCCAGCTATAATTTAAAATAAAGAGAAGCTTTTCCACTTTCAAAGCGTCAGAAGTAATAATTTTTACAATTAAACCCTTAGAACAACATTTAATGATCTACTGTTTTTATGAATAGATTTTAGTTATTTTGAAACGTATACAAAATTACAATTTAATTTTTAAATACTTACATGATATTATATATTGCGTAAAGAAAGTATGTTTATTTTAGTTTTAAGCCGAATTTCTTTGTTGATAAACGTGTAACATATTAAGAAAATATAGTTTTCTTTAGTGCTTTTTTCCTGTTTTTATGCCTTTTTAATGCTTTTTTTCTCTAAATTTTGTGCATTTTTAAGTGCTTTTTTCCACATTTTTTAAGCTTTTTTATCCGCTCTCTAGTAATGAGTTTACTCTTGATAATACTTTTTAAATTATAGCTGTAAATAGTTTTTTACAATAAAAGTTCTAGTGGGTGACATTCTTTAATATTAATTCTTAATAATTTCAAACATAGCATATTTTAAATAACGAAAAAGATACTTTACATACCATTCATCTCGTTATTTGCCACATATGACGTTTTTTTGAACCAATTCACTGAGGCAAAAATATCAAAAATTGTTAAAGAGAGAAGAATTTTGAAGCAGATCGATGTAATTGCTCCAGACTTTTTTTATTTAATTTAAAATATTTAAGTTTGAGATAAATTAGTATTTTTATTGCACATGGTAATTTAATTAATAACCATAATTCTTGCTTGTTGAAAAGTGGTGACTTCGTAATATATTTCTAATCATTTAAATATAACGATTTACTTTTGGTATCATACATTTTATTAATTTTTATTACTGCATCTTTGTCAGTAACAAACTGAAGTTGTCGAAACTTTATCCATAAAAATAAATAAAGAGTTAATCATTATTTTTGAAAAGTGACAAAACGTTAGAAAATTAAATTATTTTTTGAATAAAAGTGATATTATCCCAGTGCAGTTGAAGATATAGATACATAATATTTCTACTGAATTTTTAACTCACACTGAAATGAAAAATTCGTTATGTTGTAACCACAAATAATTGTTGTCTATTAGTTTATGTTATCTGTATATTAATGTTATACAAATTGTAACTAAACATGAATCACTTAAAAATAGTTTCTTTAAAAATTGTTATTTGAAATATATAATGCGATAAAGTAAACTGGGTCAAGGGAATCTGGTGTATAACATAAATGTCACGTAATGTTAATTTATGAAAAGATTTCTTGTACAAGGAATTATTTGCAATTCTTTGTACTATATACCGCGACTCATTTATATCTGGTTTTATAAATAATGTTTAAAAGATATATTACTTTAAGTATATTTTATATAAATATCAGGTCAATTTTACATACCTGTTAATAATTTTAAAATAGCCAATTATATAAGAAGCCACACAAATTTAGGTTAAAATTGATAACATACTGGAAAGAATAAAAATTGGCATGGCAAAAGATAATACGAAATTTTGAGCAAAAAAGACAATTCAGCATTACAGCCTTTATTTAATTATAACACATTAGGAGTAATTAATAGTAAAACTTATTAGATTGGGAAATTGAATTATAGGAAATTATTATAGATAGTGACTTTCGGAACCAATTCTTATGTTCATACCAGATATTGTATTTTGAAAATTTATACACATTCACTGCTTTAAAATAAGTTTAGCAATTAGAAATGTATTTATTAATAATAAGAGGTAAACATATGTAGTTGATCATTATATATCATTTTATACGAGATAAGAAACTAACAAAATTCAAAATGATCAAATATCAAAGATATTTTTGTGGCGAACATAGAGTAGTAATCTTTGACAATTATCATCATAACGCACCATCTCGCAACACTGTGGTACATTTAATAAAAGAAATTGAGGTTAGAGGTTCAATTCTAACGCCGAAAAGCAGTGGCCGTTCTCGTACTTGTCGGTCGATTGAAAACATAGCCATAGTGAGTGTGAGTGTTGACGAATGTCCTTCCACCTCTATTCGCCATCGTGCTCAGCAATTGGACTTTTCAAGAAGCTCTGTGCAGCGAATTTTGACTAAAAATCTGCATTTGCATGCCTACAAGATCCAATTCACACAAAACCTGCAACCAGCAGACCATACGCAGCGCTGTACATTCGCCAATTGGATAGAGGAGCATCAACAAATCGATGGCGTTTTTTTGATGAAAATCATCTTCAGCGATGAGGCGCATTTTCAACTTACTGGCTACGTGAATAAACAAAACTGTCGAGTTTGGGGGACCGAAAATCCTCAAGTGATCCAACAGCTTCCCATGCATCCACCACGAGTCACTGTTTGGTGCGGATTTTGGGTTGGAGGAGTGATTGGGCCGGACTTTTTCGAGAATGCTGCGGGAAATGCGATTACTGTCAATGGTGTTCGTTATCGTGACATGATGACCAACTTTTTATGGAATGAATTAAACGGCATGGACTTGGAAGACATATTTTTTCAACAAGATGGTGCACAGTGCACACTGCGAACGAAACAATGCAGTTATTGCAGACAAAGTTTCATGGTCGTGTTGTTTCGCGCTGCGGCGATGTGAATTGGCTACCAAGATCGTGCGATCTGGCGCTATTAGACTTCTTTCTTTGGGGTTTTTTGAAAGGAAAAGTGTATGCCAATGATCCACAGACCATTCCGGAGCTCAAAGAAGAAATTAGACGCACCATTAATGAAATTAGTCCGCAATTATGCCAAAATGTAATTGAAAATTTTGTCAAAAGAATGACCATTTGCAAAAAAGGTCGAGGCGCCCATTTATCAGATATTGTGTATCTCACATAACCTCCATGTTTGTACCTTATATTAAAATGAAAACATATGTACTTTTCCAATAATTTAATGTTTTACTAATAAATTAAAATGTTAATTAAATTGGTTAACCTGCTAATGGTACACAAATAATTACTTTTAAAATGTATATTAGCATTTCGTACATTATATAATTTATATGCATTTTTTAAGAATAATAACGCATTTATTTTCCAAGACTCGATTTTCTAACGGCAAGGGATGCTTAAAAATATCGTGTTCGGGTAAGTGATTATACAATTTAATGCACTTGTAAAAAGTCCCTTTTTCACGTACAGTTAGCCTATGTGCAGGGATGTTAAACGTTTGACAATGTCTAATGTTATAATTATTTGGCATAACGATATCTTTAAATTTATCTTTGTGCTTCCATAGAAACTTGATACACTCAAAAATATATTTACATAAGACCTTAAGTGCTCATTATTAACGCTCACACAACTTCCACAAAATACCAATCCGTAGCAAAGGTGGGAATATATATTTGAATAGTAAAAGATTTTAGCTACATGCTTGGTTGATATTTTACCAACCCTCTCAAACCGTAACATGCTCGACTTATTACATTACATACACGATTAGTATGTGGGGGAAAGTTGAGAGTTTCGTCTACAAAACACCCAAGAATTATAAAATTTGGTGTTAAGAGTGATTCGTTTATTTTAAACGTCATAACCTTTGATTTTTCTCTCTTTTTTTTCTTTCTTTTTATCTTATTTTGGTTGTACCAACCTTCTACAGAAGACATGAGATTGTTGAACTTTTCTATTGTTTCGGAAAAATTAGCGCCATTAATTCAGATTTGTATCATCACCGCAATTTAAAATGACACCGTTATTGCTTACGACTTCAGGAAGGTCATTTATATAAAACATAAATAATATTGGCCCCAGGATGCTTCCTTGAGGAACACCCAATTGGTTGGACAACATAACAACAATATCTTCTATCCTTACCGAGTGCCTTCTACTAGTAAAATATGATTTCAACCATTGAAGGGAAATACCACGCACGCCGTTGTTGTATAATTTAGCTAACAGTATTAAATAGTCAATGGTATCGAAAGCTTTCGATAAGACTAAAAACATTCTATAGCAAACTCCTTTTTCTCAAGTGACGATAATAGTTTGTGAATATATTTGTACAATGCAGTTGCTGTGCTTCTATTAGCTATGAATCAATTTGTAATGTATTTATCATTACATTTTTATGTAGAAAATCAAGAAGTCTTTTACAGAATAATTTTTCAAATAATTTTGAAAAAATTAATAATAAATTTACTGGTCGGTAATTATCAATATTATCAGAATCACCATTTTTATATATTGAAATAAGAACTGGGTATTTTAAGGCAACTGAATAGATTCCTTGTTCCAGTGATGCTTTAATAATATTACACAATTACATATTACAGATGGTATTACATCGTATCCTGCACTACGTATTTGAAAAATTGACAATGTCTGCATGTATCTCCTAAGGACTAACCGGGCTAACGTACATTGTATTGCTTTGCATTGCAATTCCATTAAAGATATTTGTGTTATTCCCATTATGGGAATGGTTTTCAGAAAATGTATCTTAAATTTTATTAATATTCTCATTCATTTCATTTGGCAAGGTGTGAGAATTTTCAAATTAAGGTAAAATTTTGAAATTATTATTTTTCGTGCCAACTAGTCATTGATAACCTTCCAAGATGTTTTGCTTATGTTTTCTGAACAATGCAGTTTGTTTTTTATAAAATTATGCTTTGTCCTAGTTAATGCTGCATTGGTCAGGTGTCGCAGAATGTGCGGAAAAGTGGAGACTAAACCCTAAAATGACTCTAGGGCTTTACAACAGGGTGATAAGACCCATTATAGCCTATGGAGCAGTGGTGTGGTGGACTAGGAAAAGGCAAAAGCGATAGGACCCCTAAGCAGTACACAAAGACTAGCATGTCTCAGTACAACAGGAGACCTAAGCACCACCCCAACAGCAGCTCTAGAAGCCATCTTATGATAAGATAAGACTGATACATGGACAGGCGCCTTTAATCCGATCACACGGAAAAACACACCAACGGCTAGAAGACGAGCTGAAGGCTAACACGATCGCAGCGATGCCAAGTGATGCCATGGTGAAAAAATACAATTTCGAAACGAAATACAAGGTACTGATCCCGCAAAGAGAAGACTGGGTCGAAGGCCAACCTACCAAAGCAGAATCATACTGGTTCACGGACGACTCAAACACCGAAAACGGGAAAGGAACAGGTATATACAGTACAAAACCCGAGACACAGATTTCTGTCAGTCTCACCAAGGACACCACGGTGTTCCAAGCAGAGACGATAGCTCTTCACCACTGCACAAGAGAAATACCAAGGCAAGACACCAGTCAGGCGCTGCTAAGAGCACTAAGCTCTACACATGTCGAATCTAAGCTAGTGTGGGACTGTATACCTGCTCTTAATGAACTTGGCTGTCACAAAAAAGTAACAATCATATGGGTCCCAGGACACAGAGGACATCCGAGGAATGACAAAGCAGACGAACTGGCCAAACAATGATCGTCAAAAGTAATTGGCCCGGAATCTCCAAAACCGCAGCCAAACGATCCATAAAAAAATGGGTGGATACACAGGCCCATACTTGGTGGACGAACTCACCAGGACAGAGACAGAGCGAAACAGTTCTTTAAGAAACAATCGCCAAAATTAATTACCGAACTTCTGAACCAAAACAGAAAAATGGTCAAAACAATAGTAGGTCTGATGACAGGACACTGCAAGCTCAACAAACATATGAGCAAAATAGCCCTGGTAGAAGAAGCACCATGCAGATTCTGCTTAGAGGAAGAAGAGGACTCGTTCCACATCCTATGCCAGTGCGAGGGTCTAGCAAGGATTAGGTATCAAAAGCTGGGCACTACAAAGCTAGAGCTGGTCATCTGAAATAAACAGGGATCCACAATAGATCTGAAAAGGTCGCGATGAAACAGGCGCTGGTGCCACCCACATAACATCTATCTATCTAGTTAATGCTGAACTATACGCTTTCTGCAAGATCGCGATGTTCTTGATGAAGAGGAGGCTCGAAGATGAGACGGAAAAGAAAAGCCTGGTAACAGAAAAGGACAGGATGGAGGGATCGTAATAGGGAAGAGAAAGGTGTGGACGCTAAGGTACGCGGACGACATGGTGTTAATGGCGAGGGAATGGGAATGTATGAAAGGAATGTTAAAGAGAGTGGAAAAATACATGGACAGGAGAGATTTGCAAGTGAATATTAAAAAACGGAATGGATGAGATTTAGGAATAAGGAAAAAGAGGGAAGGATAAAAGAATTAGAGTGGAAGGGAGAAATGATAGAGAGGGTGAAAGTGTTTAAGTTGGGTGCAAGGAAGGGGCAAGGAAGACGTGGGGCATGGTGAGAGAAAAATGGGGAAGTTGGTTAAAAGGAAATGTGAGTGTGGCGTGTAGCTTGTGGGATGTGTGTGAGAACTATTTTGTTATACGTAGTAGGTAAGAATATATGAAAGGATAGAGAGTGAACAGCGGTGTTTCCTGAGGCAGATGTTAGGGGTGAAAAAATAGACTCTGGGTTACATACTGCTTCAGGAAACGAATAGAAAGAGTGTGTGGAGTGAGGCGATAAAGAGAGTGGCTAGGTATGATATGAAAGTAAGTGGATGCAGGTGAGGACAGGTGAAAAATAGCGAGGAAGGGGATGTATGAAAGAGTGGGGTTGTCAGAGGTGATGGTAATGGAATGGTTTGAGAATGTGGTAAATGTGGCAGGATGGGTACAAGAGAAAGTGAACGAGATAGAGAGACAAGAGAAATAGGAACAGATAAGAAAAAGTGAATACAATTAAGGATGTGGGAGGTGGCAAATGCATGGGAGCAGGTTAATATATCTGAAGGGGCATTAAACTAAGGACAGAGGAGAAAGTAATCATGGCGAGAGCGAAATGCGAGTCGGACGAGAGAGCAATGAAGAGATGGATGGGTGAAAGATACGGGGAATGTGTGTTTTGCAAGGAAGGGAAGGATGCGTGGGTACACTTGGCAGAGGAATGTAAGGGAGTGGATGTGAGATGGGTGGAAGGGTGTAGAAGGGTAGTGGAATAGATGAGAGAAAATGGGGCCAGGGTAAATATCCTGAGCAGGTTGGGGCGGAAAAAGGAGAAGAGAAGGGAAGAGGAGTGAAGGAAAGGAGAAAAAATGTATTATAATGCCATTGAGATTGTTAGGTTTTATTATTCCTAATTTTAGAAAATTAAAAAATATTCGCAGCGTGATTACATTGTATAATTCTTTCGTAGCAAACTTAGTTACTATGCGCCTGTTTGGAGTTCAAATTACCTTACTTATATCAATTCTTTCGAGAGGAT
The DNA here is from genome assembly GCA_963969525.1 of Ontholestes murinus. Lineage (NCBI taxonomy): Eukaryota > Metazoa > Arthropoda > Insecta > Coleoptera > Staphylinidae > Ontholestes > Ontholestes murinus. The sequence goes on from OZ018390.1 coordinate 37,618,607, forward strand.
TCAGAAGCAGTTTCTTAAAAATTTATATCATTTTAAATACGGACTTTATTCTCTTAACTGCATTAGTTATGAATTTTTACTTAATGAATTTCTAATGCCTCGTATGTTACAAAGACATAGATTTATATATCATTACTAATACTGATAATCCACTTTTTCTTAGCGTTGTCTGTATTTATGCTTCAAAATTATTCATTTGTAACTCATTAACATGTTATTATGATAAACCAAAACGCACTTTTAAAATTTTCCACTACGCCACATGTTGAGTAATTACCATAATGTTTTATTGATATATTTTGTTCTAATCTTTCAATGTTTTCTGTTCATTTAAAAGATACCCCTAGTTTAACTTGTTAAAACTGGTACTTTTGTTATTATTAATATTTCAATGTATTATATTTTAGATGTTTCCCTGTAATTGGATGCACTTCTGTTGGGAAAAAATAAGTAAATAAATAAATAAATAAATTTACCATGTAAAATTCAAATTCAAACATATAAAAATATATTTTAACTCGCAACTCGCTAAAAGTATTTTTTTGTAAAAAACACAAATTAATGATACACATATTTTTCGTTGTTTATTTTTGTGGTAATTCATCTAAAATAGGAAATTACTAAATCGTTTAAATAAATTGGAGCAACTTAAATGGTGAATATGTCTTTATTAAATTTTAATTTATAAATTAAGAACTTATGATCATGGAACAATTCGCGAAAGTAATGAAAAAATTGTTTTTTGCATGTGCATAACGATTTCTATTTGAAACGCAAGTTTCTTAGAATTTTTTTTTTCGATCGAGAGATTACGTAACGTTTCTTAGAAATACTACTTGTCAACGATAAGTATTGTAGAAAACTTAATTTATTAAGATAAGGTGTAACATATTTTATAATATTGCTACAAAGAAGCAGCATATGATAAACTTATAAATAAAACGATTGAACGTAATAGGTCTTTTCTTAAGTTCTAAGTCACGAGTTTAAGCACTAACTATTGTCAAATTTTAGCGAATGCGTTGATATTAGTGTTTTTGAAATAATTGAATAATTGAATAATTGATAGGAAAACCATTACTAACTTTATTATTATTGATAATAATAGGGTTTTAGTTTGATAAAATTAAAAATCCAGAATAATAATATTATAGCTAATATTTAAGCATAATAAAAATTTATATAGAAGTAATCTAAAATTAGATATGACTTTATAATAAAATAATATCGGCATCAAATGAAATTCCGATGTGAAGGATACAACTGGACAAAAAAATGAGTTGCTATAGATTATTAAAAACCTGCATAACTGGAAGGAAAGGTCCACTCTTGTTTAATGTTTATATTAATATATCGTAAATTATGCCGATGATACAATAATTGCCATTAAAGTAATTTAATAATTACTCCGTTATTATTATTGAATTATCAATAGCAATAAACTATAGAGATAGTGATTACAAGTTATTTTATATTATCAATAATAAACTAAACAAATTACAGAAATTGAGTTTAATATATACCCGAGTCGATAGCCATATAACAGACAAATCCACTAACATTATCTATCATACATGTATTTTATATATTTTTACCATTGTGTTTGTAATTGTTTTTTTTTTAGAAATTATAAATTTTACTAAATGATTATTTAAGGAGCTTAAATTATATATAGTAAATTATATTGTTATTTTTTCATCTGAATGACCTCCAACATATTTAGATTATAATTATTTGAATTCCGTAATCATTATACGAAAAACGTATGACCTGTTGTTAAAGAGTGATTGGCAATCCATGATTTTCTGAATTTAAATTTTGATATTATGATATATTTCTCTTAGTCTGGCCTACATAATGTTTATCACAATTTGGAACTTGATTGAATATATATCTGTTTAAATTAGACATACGAGTAACTTTGTTAATATGACACACTTAATATTTTAATCAACTATAGTTTCTACACGCTTGAGCTTGTCATTCTCAAACTAAATATACTTCAATATTGACGTACAATTTATATTATATTAGGCGGCGTTGAACTAAAGGATATGTATTAGGTCAGTTTGGTCGTTAATGAACGAAATTATATTTAACTGTAGTCACTAATAAAATATAAATTTTGTAATATTTAAAGGTTATTCGTATTTCTAAAATATAAAAATCTGTCACAAACTGAAAGTTTTAGCCATTACTTATATAAGTTATATATTTGTTAATTGCAAGTCGTCAATTTTGGAAAAGGTATTTCCTAGTTATTATTTTAGTTTAAACATAGCATGGTGAGCTGGTATAGAGTTAAATTATCTGAACAATTTTGTAGGATTTTGATTAACTTCCAGGATATATTGAACTCAAGGGATTTTTTATTACTCATAAATTCAACACAATTTTTACTTTATATAACTGAATTTTTATCGATTGGGTAAATATGTAATTAATTTCACTTGGTTTTATTTGTTTCACAATTTTTTATTTATTTCACTTCCCTAACTAGTTTCGATCACACGATCATTCTCAAAGGGTTTTACATAGAATTTTTATGTTGGTCACTATAGTTTCAATATCTCAGCATATCATTTTCAAACCGTGAGTAAAAAGGGTACAATTAACGCTAAAAGATGGCGATGTATTTTAGATCCAGTTGATCAATACTGTGGATTCGAAAATAATTACATGCAGAAATCAAAGATTTATGAGGTGGGTTGGTTATATCCATAACAATATGTTGTAAATGTTGCAGAAAACAATGTAATAGGGGTAAATCACATTGCGTCCAGTCTATACCAATCACATGTGGGGGAAAAAAAAACTGTATCTGTTAAAATGATAGTCTCAATACACAACTGCAAAACTGCTAATATAAAAAATTTCCGGATGAATCAGCAAATTCAAAAATCCTTGAATGAAAATGTAGAGACAGAAATAAAAATTAATCCAAAGAATTCTAGAAATAGTCTTCCGAAGCTTTTAAATACCGATTATTATACTTCAAAGAATAAAATAATATTTCAATTGGTGCTATAAATAAAAACAGTTTCCAAGTGTATTATCAAACTAAAAGTAAATTAATAAACCAAAAGAAAGAAAATGTAGATAATATACTAAATCATCTGTCGGGATTATGCCTACTTTATATAATTTCATTTTCTTCGGTGAAATACGAGAGCCATCCGGTAAGTAGTACCGTTTGCAAATATAAAAAAAACTATAATATATAAACAATTATTATCTTTTTATTTGTCAAGAATATACCTTAAATTACTTTTCTATATAGTCACCTTGCAAATTTAAGTTTTTGTATTCCTGTTTCATATTCCTCCCTTGCAAGTGTATTACGAAAAGTAATCAAAGCGTTTTCAGTTCTTCATCTCTATCATTTTTCTTGAGTTTTGTTAAAAGATGATAATCTGAAGGAGCTAAGTCTAGACTATATGTTGGATGATTGAAAGTTTCCTATTTATATTGTTGCACAACTTGTTGCCCTATTCGGATTCAATGAGGCCTGGCATTGTTGTAGAGGGGAATGGCGGTATTGGACAACAGACCTTGCCGCCGATTTTAAATCGCTTTTCGAAATATCTTCAATTTTAATTACCGTTTTAACTTTTTTTTGTTAGTATGGGGAATGAGTATTATGCACTCCATTTATTGTCTTTTCCTTTCAGGTATTGTATAGAAAACCTTAGTTTCGTCATCAGTGACTATGCGAGTCAAGAAAGGGTCTCTTCGAAGAGAATAACGTTCCAGAAACGTTAGTGCTGCAGCCGTACACGTGGCTTTGTGTTTACCTTGTGCAAATTTTTGAATGATGCAGGTGGTCATTAACAATTTAATAACTGTTTGTGAAATATTACAGATCTCATTAATTGTAACCTACCGATCGTCCTTCACGAATTCGTTAATTAAACTCACCAGTTCGTTCGAAATAAAATTGAAATTATGACACAAGCACCGAGTAGACGACTCATCATATCGCAAGGTCGTTCTAGCGTTGAGAAATCTAATCACAGGTAACTTTAAAACTGGCGGCGTTCTTTATTTTCTTTAACATTATAAACACTCACATAATCAGTATAGTCAATACGAGTGAGTCGCAAATTTGTATACAGACAGCTGAGGTACAACTCGACATGTTAGCACACATCAGGCGGCTCTATTCGCTAGCGCTCAGCATGGTGCAAACGGGTACTACGTTATGGATATCACTCAAATATTATTTAAGGTACATTTCGTTAAAAATATGTCTACTTTCAATTACATATTTTGCGAATGTTGAATTATGTCGTTTGAGTCTAGATTATTGGATATGTTCGATGATCTAGTTTTGCCCAGACATATTACTAATTAGTTTTTCTTTACGAAGGGATTAAATAAAAATTTTAGTTGCATATTTTGGTAAATAGTTTAAATTTTTATTATGTTTGTTTAGATTTTTTTATAGAATCTTTATAAATTGAATTAATGATTCATATTAGTAAGAATAATTACATAAAATTGATTACAAAATTTCTTTGAGATTTTGATTAGTCAAACAAATGAGATAAACATACCTATAAACTTTGTGCCAGTGACTTTTTAAATGTAATTTCAAAAGTTCAAAAGTTTTTGTTAGTTTTTCCTCTTTAAGTATTTAATCTTTTATTTGATTAGTATTGTCAAGTTTTTTTTTATCTGATGCTATGAATTAAAGTTGCTTAATTAAATATAATTTAAGCACAAAAAATAAACTAGATTTATTTCCAAAATAAAATTTTAAATGTAATAATAAAAAAAGACAAACAATATTAATAATTTAATAGTTCCATAAATTATAGGTGCTAAAAAACTTATAGTTCACACAGTATTGCGTGATCTATTTAGAAAACTATTGCATGCTAGACTTCTTTAAGCGCCAGAATTTATTGGTTAATGAACGTAATGTACAAGTACTTACATTTGCTCACACGCAGCAAATTACCAATTTTCCGCTCTCAATGCCCCATCAATAATTATGGAGTACATGACATTGATACACTGTCAGCTAATTTTTGCAGTTTCTATATTTTAGATTATTTATAAAAATAATGTAAATATAAAAAACTATTGTAAATTTTTTACAAAATTTATTCCAAATTTAAATAAAACCCTTTATAATTTTATTTTACCACTATATTTTTAAACTGTAACTATAGCTTATGATCATACAATAATCATTTTTAAAGTTTTTTTATGTTAATATTAAGGTTTTCTTTTAAAAAAATTGAAATTTTGAGTTCGAAAAAAGTTGCAATTACAATAATTTCTGGCACATAAAAGTAATTGCTTTATGCAATTATATAAATAAATACTGTTTTAGTTTGCAATAGTTATAATATTTTAGTCGTTTAAGTGCTAAATAAATTTTACCAGATTGCTAGGTTATTAAAATATTTACTTCTCGAATATATACGTATAAATCATAATTTTAAAATAAATGTAGAACTTGTATAATAAACAAAATATAGTAAGTAATTATATTCAATGAGTAAAGACATATCAAATGCATAACTACTTATGTAAAATGTTAAGTGATTACGTGAGTTTAAAAAAATTGTAGGTTAAAAAACATAATTAATTAAAACCGATAGACAGCACTTACATAACACTTATATGTTTTATTTAGCACTAATTCAAACAGGTACACTCAGGGTCACACAAGAATGAATTTAACACAGCGCACGCTATATACTGACTGGCTTGATGTTTTTTGCAATTGCGTTATTCAGTAGATTGTTTTAATATATGCTCTGTAAAGTAACCTTGTAAACAAAACGAGACTCAATCAGAACTAGTCATCCTTACTTGTACCTATTCAACTTCACAGCTGTAGTTTTGTTTTCACTTTTTCTGCGTAATTATTGGGACAATGTCGTCAAATCCGGCAACGTAACGAACGAAATGAGAATATATTGGCGAAACCTACGAGAAACTTAGTTATTATCTATAATAATAGTTTTTATTAATTTCCTTGAATTCGAACGTAATATTATTTCATAATGTGCAATAGTAGCAATTATTAATATCTAATAAGCAGGAGATACATTCGCAGTTATATAATCTTAGCAATAAAATGTCATATTTTTAGTAAGAAAAAATTTTAAGCAAGGTGCATGAAAATATAGTAATTATCTTTTTCAAATGGATGATACTGAGTGTACGCCTACAAGCTGCTCATATTATAAGTAAACTACATATAATTAAAATAAAATATAGTTTGCTTTGTTACAGTTTAGATAAAGAAATGATCATTATCAAGTTAGAAATTTCATTAGGTCTTGATCGAACTAAAAATAAATCGTTGTTGTGTTAAACTCCTAAATTTTAACTAATAAAATATTTATTTATTAAAAATGCTTATATTAGATGTAAAGAAATTTTGGCTATATTTTCTTTGTACATTTTCCTAATACCCAATACGTTTATTTACAACAAGTAAATATTTAGTTCATTAATCCGTTATAGCTTAAATTAAACCATTTTAATTTTCATAACTAACAAAAAAATATGTACCTTGAGGAAAATTATAACAAAAATTATATAAAACAACAACAAAAATATTAGATAAAAAGAATGAAAGCGAGCATTTGTGTTAAAAAACGAAAAATTTCTCAACGAAAAGGAAGTTTATATACAGGGTGGGCCACGAATAACGTTCATTAAAAGTTTACGGGGTTTCTACAAACATCTGAAAAAAATCAACATTGCACGGTTGATTTCGATCTCCTGAAAATATTTTTCACTTTCTATCACTTTGGGTTGTTTCCGGAAACGGCTACCAACTTTATTATTTTAAATAGAACATACTGTATATTATATAATTTTTGACTTGCTTGTTCAATTCCCTACCTCTCCATATGGGTTTATGTCCACTTAACTTTTACAGTTTTTGATTTAAAAATTTATGTATCAAATTTAAACCTCAAATAGGCGTTTAGAGAAATGCCTATAACTTCTAGTAGGTACCAGATAAACACTCGAGTGGCATCTTGTATTGTACCTAATTGATTCCCCTACAACTGAAAAAATGATATGTGGTATTTCAAAAATATCAATATTTCAGCGCCCACTTAAAAACATATTTCAATTTTTTCAAATGGAATGACCAATATTTTATCTCATAGTGTGATTCGTAACAATTTGCTACAAAAAATATTATACATCCCTATATCTAGAGCCAGTAGCTATTTCGAAATTTGATTTTTTTACGAAACCTCCTCGTATTTCTCAGGAAATCACCATTTTTCATCGATTTTTGCCAATTTTGAATTTTGTCGTCTTTCACGAATACAAAAAAAATCAGATAAAACTTTCTTATTTTTTCCAGGAGTATTCAAATCCGTACAAAAAATGAGGGTTCCTATTTTACTTTTCTATTTCTCACCCCCTATCTCCTAGGGGGCTCAGGGTAGTGGGTCGAGTTTCGTATCATTAGATGTCCCCCTCCGAGGCGAACAAATTTTAATTATAATTTATTTTATTCGATGTGTAGTTTTTGAGATATTTCAATGTCTTCACTTAAATTGAATACCCTGTATACATTTTATTTTCGAATTTGATATTATTATTATTATTATATGTATTTTATTTTATTGATTTTATATATGTTTTATTCAATTTTGTAATGATTTACTACTACTACTAAAACATCTTTATTCACAGAAGGAAATAAATTATAATACATGTAAATTATAAAATAAAATAAAATACATTCCGATACAGTTGTCTTCTTCTGTTTCATGGCTATCGACCGGTGGTCTTTCAGTCCGTTCTCGTTCGTCAGTGAATGTCGTTGTCCGTCTTATGAATCAAGATGAAATGATGAAATGAATTGATAAATGGTGGTGCTGGGGTGTTTGGATTTAGGAGGTATATTAGGATTACGAGGAATGCATAGATGATTTAGGAAGTCACGAATGTGGGGATTAGTGGCAAATTTGGCTGCTAGGTGTACGAGTCGCTGTTCTATTGGGATTACCTGTGTTTTTTCGTATAGTAGGGTGTTAGAAGGGTTGTAGAGGGGATTATTAGGATGCCTAATTTTTGTTAATATTTTAAGGGCTGATCGTTCACTCACTTGTAGATTTTTTAAAATAGGGGGGCGAGGATTAAAGAATAGGATTGCTGCATAATCAAGTAAGGGCCGACAAATCATTTTATATATGCGTATCGCTGTTTTAATAAAAATGCCTCTATTATGATAAGTGAGAGTTCTAAAGTGTTGAGCCCTATTCTTGATTTTCAGCTTAATATTTGTTGTGTGGGTCTTGAAAGTAAATTTGGGGTCTAGCGATATTCCGAGGTATTTGCAATTTTGGGATGGAGGTAATTGGGTGTTATTTAAAGATATAGAAAAGGGGGAGTGTGACGCACGATGGAAAGGAATGAACAGATGGGATTTATTAGGGTTAATTGATATTCTCCATTTAGCGAACCAATGCTCTAGAGTGTCGATCAGCCCTTGTAGTGTGCTCAGAGCCTTAGGTATTGTGGGAGCGTGTGCAATTAATGCGGTGTCGTCTGCAAAAAGAAGACAGTAGGCTGAAGGGTTTAGATATTGAGGGTTGGGATTATATATGTCGTGGACAAAGATATTATATAGGAGTGGGGAAAGGGGAGAGCCTTAGGGTACACCTTGATGAGGAATGAATGGGTGGGACAGGGAATTTCTGACTCGTACATTAAGCAGCCGGTTATTTAAAAAGCTATCGATTAAATGCAGGAGATGTGGTGGTATTTTGAGGGAATTGCACTTAAACAGCAAACCTCGATGCCAGACAGAGTCAAACGCTTTTTGTATATCCAAGAATACAATAGCGGACTTCTGGCCTTCGAGATTTGCTGTTTGGCAATTGGAAGTAAGAATGGATAATGGAAGTGTAGTAAATTTATTTTGGAGGAAATCTGATAAGGGGGAATGCGGTCGGAAATGAGAAACAATATTATGTTTTTGAGAATTGTCTGAAATATTTTGCTCAGGACTGGTAGCAGTGTAATAGGTTGGTAACTTGAGACTGACAGTGGATCGTTATTATGTTTGTGGATACATGTTATTATGCCTTGCTTCCACTACTGAGGTATGGTTTGGGACTTATACACATAATTAAAGATGACATATTGATGGATGTTGTAGGGAAGGGCTTTCAGGATTATACGAGATATGTTGTCAAAACCAGGTGCTGTATTTTTGCCTTTGTATAGGACGCTAAAATATTCTTCCTCTTCTATGTCATCCTCGGGAGGATGAGGGGAGGGATTGTTTTTAAAGCCGGCATACCAGTGGTTAATAGAAATGAAAAAGTCTTTGTCGTATGTTCTGTCTTCTGTTATTTGGTATGTCTCTTCAAAGTAGTCCGCAAAAGTGTCTGCTATTGTTCTATCGTCCGTTAGTGTTTCGTCTGTTGTTGGGTGTCGTATACTTTGAAGATAGTCCGTTTTTTTATATTTCGACAGTTTTTTGATTTCTGTCCAGTACTGTTTCCCCTGTTGATTATTGATATTTTCGCAGGCTTTAATCCACAGGTCTGTCTTATATTCACGAATGAGGTTATGAATGTTCTTATTGATTTTATTATACTTCTGTTTTAGATAAGTCTCGTCCGTTAGTCGCAGGTCCCTGTACAGTTGTCTTTTATATTTAACAAGTCTAAGTATGAATTTGGGAAGGGGATAATAAGACATTGGGAGTAGAGGATTAGTTTTCTGACATAATGAACGTGGGGGCTGTTTTGACCCGAATAAAATTTGATAAAGGACAGATGTTTGAGTTTGGTCTGATTAACGTTAAAATCGCCGATTATAACAACGTGGTCGTATAGGGAAGCTTTCGTTAGGATAGTATCTTCTATAAGAGATGTGTGGTGGATGTAAACTAGGAATATATGAAGGGTAAATAATGGCAGTTCAACTGTGCAATGCTGGCATTCGTTGATAATGTTGTTAATTTTAGGTGGGTTAGCTATTCCTAGTTTAACTTCGGGTCTCGCCGCCACTATTGAACCACCTCGTTGATTATGATATGAAGTAGAGGAAGGAATTTGAATTGCTGACCAATTATTAAATGAGTATGGCTTATTAGTTTTAGTTTCCACCATCATGTTTATGTGTATGTCATTATTACTGAGGAAATTTGACAGGAGATAGGATTTTCTAAGAAGGGTATTAATGTTGGTGTATATGAAATTTATGCTAGCCATTTCTGGTAACTTGAACGTGGCTTGTTCGCACTCCTATCGATGGTTCGACAGATGATATGGCGTCTGGTGTGTTGAGATCGAATATAACTATAAATATTCTGTAACCAGAAAAGTTAACATGTGTGTCGATTTGATATGTGTCTATGAATTTCGATTTAAGTTTCTTCAAGCAAAGCTTGCCTGTCTAAATTATTTGGTGAGTTGATTTCTGCGTGAGTTTTTGTCAAGCTGGTGTCTATGTCGGCTGATTTTTTGTTAACTGTTTGAATTTTAACATTTGGAATGCCTTCGATTGGCTCCATAGGGCGTTAGGGACACTTGGTGGACCATGCTCCATGCGACGTATCACCGCATGACTTGCATTTCGGCGGTAGCTGGGTTGAGCATGCGTGTGTTGAGTGTTGGCCCGTGCATTTAGTGCAGGAAATATTTTCTTTGCAATTCGCCGTAATGTGGTCAAACTTGTTGCATCGATTACACGGAATCGGAATAGGTGTTGGGGGGTCTGCTTTCAATGACGGGGTATATTTTATACATGAATTTGAACTGTTCGTGTACTAATTTTGTGAAAGCTTCAAGGGAGGCTGTAATCATGTGTGTCTTAAAATTGGTTTCCTTGGCAATAATGCGGCGGCAGTGCCGATGTGTGATTCCTTGTGCCGTTAAATGAGCACTGACCGCTGTTTCATCGATTTCTGGTTCTACGCTGCGGATGATGCACGAATAGGAGGGCGTCGGCGCACCGCGCTTGCCTGTCGCGTTTGCGCCATACGATGGTGAATGGGAAATTTCATGGAACACGTGGATAACACTTTCAGACTATAGTATTTTGAGGTTATTTACAACCACTTGTTTGCTTTCGTTGGATTTAAGGATAAACCCATGTTTAGTTTTAATTGTCAACGTGCCTACCTTAAATTTGTGTGCACACCATATTTGTGCGAATTTAATTCGTGTGATGTCTGCGACTGTGGCAAAGTTGAATGTGAGGTTGTATTGTGTGTTTGTTTGTGTGTTTAGTTGTGTGTTTGATTGTGTCGGTGTTTTATTGTTGCTAGCTGTATCGATTGATGGTGTTTATGTGGTGGTTGACTGGGAGGCTATAGTGGTAGGGAACTTTTTACGTCGGCGACGTTGTGATTCGGTATTTACCTCGGTTGCTGAGCTGCTTGCTTCATCCTCCGGTTGTACTTTTTTGGGTCTGCCTCGACCTTTAGGTTTTTCGGGGTGATGAAAACCTCCTCATCTTCCTCATTCTAGTTCTAGGAACATGTTTCCATGCTTTCCATGGAAATTATTATTTTCACTTAATAGCACTCTATATACGCCTGCACAGGACAACGTTTAGCGAGCGAAATGTATTTATTTATTTATTTAGTTAATTATTTATTTACTTATCTATTAATTAAAACATATTGCACCGATAAGCTGTATCCATTTTTATTACTTCTTGTATTATATTGCCTGCATGTAAAACTTGTAATATTATATAATTTTATTGTATAGTTTAGTTTAGTTTATTAACAGGTAGCCTCTTTTTACAACAATTACAATCTCTACATAAAAAATACTTAAAATTATAATATTACATATATGAATCTATTCTACATAAAAAAAATTCTTAAATGTATATTACTTAAAATTATAATATAATTACAATATGGTGCAATAATATATGTTTGTAATGATTAATCAAAGTATTGCTAGTTTGGCATGGTATTTAACGCAGCTGGGAAAATCCAATCGACAGCAAGCAATCCACAAGAATGAATCCAGGTAATGACACGGAACAATAGTATATTGTATAATGAGCATACAATGATACTCATTGCCCACGAGAATGAAATTCAGCAATTTATACGAGTGGGCAATGGTCATTGTATGTGAGTTGTACACTATACTTTTTCTACGACCATACATATGAATTAAAGAATACAAATATAGATTTCTACTTATTAACCTTGAACAAATTTTTATTTATTAAAAATATACGTGATATTGATACAGTTATGAAATGTTCTTGGAGATCATGTATATGATGGAACATTTACCGTAGGGTTTGAATATTTTAACAAAACTACTCTCACTATTACTACTTACCATTATTTTACGTAAATTTCAACACACTCGCAATTTTATTTTGACGTATAATTTCACGTCAGAAAAGTCAACTCAAAAATCAAATGCGTGTAATAAAATGAATTCTCATATGATACAACATTTTTGTGACAGTAACTACGCCATAACTCAATATACTAAAGAAGATATGGAATCGGGGGATAAATATTCCTCATTCAAAATTGGCTTTCCGGAGAACATGAGCGACTTAGATATCTTTGACACCACAAAGTGGCCACAGGGAATTAAAGTTAGATTTTTTCGAGTAAAGCGCCCACACATAGTCAACCACCCAAGAAGACGCAACTAATTCAATAGCGGATGACAATGGACATCAAAGCAATCCAATAATTAGAAGTATTCCTGTTAACACCACATGTACATCAGGAATCCGATCCATATATAAACCAGGCAATACTACATCAAATATTTTGACCGTATTTAATTTAAATATTCGCAGCTTTCGCTCAAAGTTGAATGAATTTCAAATCCTATTAAACGAACATATTATGTATAAATGAACTCTGGCTGAAAACAGATGCAATAACATCATATATTGTTAACGGTGGAGGCTTCTACTTCGTTATACATAATTCTTCACAAATAAAAAACTTTTTAACTTTGTTTGTATAACACGGACTTTATTTAGTGACTATAGTTTCGACAATTTTAGCTTGTCATTATCAAACTAGAAGTTCTAGTTTGATAATGACAAGCTAAAATTGTCGAAACTATAGTCACTAAATAAAGTCCGTGTTATACAAACAAAGTTAAAAAGTTTTTTATTTGTGAACATCATATATTATTTGTAAGTACAACTTAGCCAACTACTATTGTCGTACTAATATGATAGGGGGTGGAGTTTCCATATACACTAAATATAATATAAAATACGAACTGTTCACTGTAAACATACCTAATATTGACAGGAATTTCGAGTACTGTTGTGTAAAATTGAAAGCGAAAAGTCTGACTATTGTCATTGTTTCTATTTATAGATCACCTGCGGGGAATGTTAATACATTTTGCGACAACCTTGAAAAGCTGTCATTGTTTGTGGTGATATGAACGTTGATCTATTAATAAATTCGCGAAATAGTGGTCGGATTAAAAGTATATTCAGTTCGTTGGGGCTCAAGCAATGTATTAATGCACCTACGCGTATAACAGACAATTTAGCAACTTGTATCGACAACGTGTTTTCAAATATCGACCCAATTTTTTGTAATGTCACTGATTCAATACTCTCAGACCACACGTATCAAATTGTTCAATTTCCTTTAAATTTAAATCGTAGTAATAACATTTTTAAATTTACTAGATCATATAATTCTGAAAACATATCAAGTTTTAAAGAAAAATTACAAAATGAAAATTGGCTTAGTATCATAGATAATTCATCGGTAGATACAAATATGCAGTACAATAATTTTGTAGAAACATTTTAATACCATATGTACACATGTTTCCCTTTAAAAAAGCAATGCATTCAATCGTGTAATTCATTATGGGTAACACCAGATATAAAGAGACGATCTGCAGAACTGAGAGACCTATTTTATCTAAGTCGACACTCTAAACAGCTACTAGATGTGTACAAAGAAGAGAAAAAAAATCATAGAGAATACGTTGAAGATAAAAAGAAACAGTTTTATAAAAATATTATTGAAAAATCGATAAACAAACCGAAGAAAATATGGAGTATCTTGAATTCTCACTCTAAAAATGTTAATAAAGTAGATGTAATAAGTTCTATTTCAATCAGTTCATCGGATATTTCAGAACCAACTAAGATTGTGGACGAATTTAATAGAAATTTTAATGAAATTTGTGGTTGTGATCTCAAATTGAAAAATTATCAAATTCCTGTTATCCCTTACACTATATTTCTTGAACCAACTACTTCCTCTGAAGTTGAAGCTGTCTTAATTGAAATTTCCTCTAAATCATCTGCTGGAGTGGACGATATTCCATGCTGCCTACTTAAATATGTTGCCTCTATTATTTCAGAACCATTATCAGTTATTATAAACAATTGTTTTGAATCAGGAAATTTCCTGAATAAAATGAAATATGCTAAAATTATCCGTGTTTAAAAAAGGTCCCAGAAATTCTTTAGATAACTATAGACCCATATCTATCCTTCCAGCATTTGCAAAGGTATTTGAGAAGTTATTATATATCCGCTTACTGAGATTTATAACAAAAAACAATATAATAAATAAACACCAATTCGGCTTCTTACCGAAGATGCTATTTACAGTTCTATTAATTCAATTATTGAAAATCTAGACCAAAAGCAAAAAGTAGCGGGTATATATTTTGATTTGTCAAAGGCCTTCGATACAATTAATCATGGTCTATTGATTCACAAACTGGAATGCTATGGTATACGAGGAACTGCTCTTAATATTATAAAATCATATCTGTCTAACAGAAAGCACCGGACTTGTATAACACATATAAAAAAATAATACCTTATTAAGAACCATGTCTAGTGACGCAATTTCAAGAAGAGGTGTACCGCAGGGCTCTGTTCTTGGGCCGTTCCTATTTCTTTTATATATATAAATGACCTTAACCAACATCTTGAGGCAGCAAATGTATCAGTATTTCAGTTTGCTGATGACACATCGTTGATTATAAATTCATCTTCAATTCCATCTTTAGTCAACATAGCTAATAATGCAGTCGCTGGTATGTCAGAATGGTGTGCACGGAATAGCCTTAATTTAAACTTGACCAAGACTGGTATCCTCAACTTTAATACCCAACCAACTTCCAAAGTATGTTTAAATATTCGCCACAATCAAAAGTCCATTCCGGAAGAAGAAAACCAAAAATTTTTAGGAGTCAGGATTGACAGATCCTTAACATGGGAATCACAAATACATAATCTTTTAAATGCACTCAATAAGATAGGTTATTGTATTAGAAATCTCTCACAAATAGTGAATATTAACATTTTGAAAATGTACTATTATGCGCATGTGCAGAGCAGGTTATCTTATGGTGTTGAGTGTTGGGGTGCATCGCACCTCTCAAAAAATGTATTTATCGCACAAAAAAAGATAATTAGGTATATTATAAAATTACCATATGGCACTCCATGTAGGAACCTATTTGCCAAATTAAACATTATGACCTTACCCGGCCTGTACATTTACGAACTTCTAATGTTATTTATAAAACATAAAGGAACTTTTATTCAAAATAATGATGTTTACACTAATATGACTACATGCAATAATAGTGATTTTCGTATACCGTAGCACTCAAGAGCGTTATTTCAGAAAGGCCCAACTTTTAACGCCATCAAGGCCTACAATAATTTACCAGCTCATCTAAAGCACATACTATTAAATAAAAGTAAACATTTATTTAAACGCAAACTTGAGGAGTTTCAAATTGCGAAATCATTCTACAGTTATCAAGAATATATTAATATAACTCTATGGGTTTGAAATTAATTCAATTATTAATTAATATGACTTTAGTAATATGACGTTTTAACATTGTAACCTTTTGTTATTTTACTTTATTTTTAATATTCCAAACTATATGTTGATATTTTATATTTTTGACTATGTAATCGCCGTACTGGTGCTCTACAATAAAATTATCTTATCTTATCTTATCTTATCTTATCAGCGTCTGTTACAAAACTTTTGCTGTACAAACAAAACTTTGGAAGAGGAGAATGTTGTCAGTTTCCAAATCTTTCAAAATTACAAAATAGAAATGAAGATTTGTTTGCTTATTGTCAACACTTATTGGCGCTTCATTCGGACCTTAACCAAAGATTTGAAGACATTCTTCACTTGAATATTCTCGACTGGGTGTTGAACTCTTTTGAAAGTAGTCAAACTCAGAGCAAAAATACAGATGAAGACATACGAATACAGGAGCATATTGTTGAATTATCAAAAAATGAGGAGCTGAAACCATTGTTTAAAAAAGGACACGATAACTTCTGGTTATTTATATCCAGCATTATGGGTTATTTTACAGAAGCTGTTGATTGCTTTTCCATCTTCCTATTTGATAAAATATTGATTCAGTGCTTTATGAGTCTCATCTCAAAAAAAAGAAACCGACTAGAAATTAGTACTCCTGGGGATTTGTGGTTACTACTACTACATTGAGCTGGACATAAATACACTTATAACATCCCATCAGGTTAATCCAAGTCATTAATTTTTACTTTCCCTATATACGAAGTATATATAGGGGAAGTATTGTGATCATGATTTTTTTTTGAAATTTTTTTTTGCGTTTTGAGGTCCTCCGAGTCCATTGCACTAATTTCTGGGAAAAAAAATGTGTCTGTGTGTGGGTCTGTCTGTCTGTGTGTCTGTCTCTCGGTGAAACTTCAAACTTAAGGTTTTATCGTTAAAAACTGGAACTGAAAAGCTTTTGGTGAACATTCATAAACCGAAGTGGATGTTTACTCGAGACGTTTTTTTGTTTTTTCGTGATATTCTTCTAAATATAAAAAAAAATAAAAAACGGTTCAAACGAAAGTTAAAGAGAATAAAATACTGAACAAATTTTATTCGAACATATTTTCAATAAAGTTCTTAACTTTTGAGAAAAAAAAAATTAAAAATTTTGACATTTTTTGCCAATTGCTATATAAACTATTTGAGTTACGTAAAACTTTTATTACAAATAATTGTAAAGAATTCAAAAGTGAACAAATAGCCTTTTTGCGTAAACATCATAGTTTTCGAGTAAAATATAGGGAAAGTACTATGATGATGATATTTTTTATAATTTTAATAAATACTCTGGAACAAAATGTTTCATTTATAATTTATTTTTGCGTCATAATTTGCCATTCAAGACATCAAAGATGAATCTGTATTTTTTTTATTATGCACTTAAGTAGTTTTTTCACTAGGGGGTCCGTGGGCAAGTTTTGAGTATGAAAAGGGGTCTGTGAGCCAAAAGAGTTTAAGAACCACTGCTCTAACTCAACTCCACAAAGGACGTTCCAATCGACAGAATTCAAAAAAATATTTAAATCTGAGAAATCTGACATATGAAACAAACATTTCTTAATATAGTTCTTTAGAGGATGATACCTAATAATAATAATATTTATTGATGCTAACAACCAAGAAGTTTTACATAAATCACAGAAGTAAGTAAAAAGTAAGTATAAAATAGTATAAATATTAAAATATAACTATAATATAAGTATAGAAAAACAAGCATAGTTACAAATATGGCATTATACATAATAAAAACATATTTAAAATATACTACACCAAGCAGATGAACGAATTGACGAAATATAAATATTTAAAATCTATACACTATATAAATAAATAAAAGTGCGTTAAAAAAATGAATTAAAGCTTAAGGCCACTAAATTTGTCCTCTAAACATTAATCTGTGCTAAAAAAGACGCGCTCAAGTAAAAATTTCTTTATTGTTTCACGATACTTTTTTGTAGAAAAGGATTTTATATATTCAGGCAAAGCATTATATAACCCTGGTCCAATGTAGTCAAAACCTGTTCTAGATTTAGATAAACGAAGATTTTTCATACATATTTGATTATTTGCACGAGTGTTATAAGAGTGGTTGTCACTATTACGTCTAGATTTGTCATTATGTGTGTACATGTAGGTTAGGAATTCTAAAATAAAGATTGACGGTAGTGTTAATATTTGCAATCGTACGAATGTTTGTCGGCAATCGTCACGATAGGCTACGGACCCAACAATCCTGACTGCTTTGCGTTGTAATTTAAATATGGAAGTCATAATACCACTATGACCCCATATTAATGTACTATACGTAACAACACTTTAACAGAGGCTGAAATACGCAGTTCTAAGGGCTTCAACGAAAAGATGGTTTTTTAGTTGTCGAAGCAGAAAATTTTTACTGTTAATAGTTTTTGATATATGGTCCTTATGACTACTTCAAGTGAGTTTTGTATCCAGTATAACTCCTAAGAATTTAGTATTATCATTGGGAATGTACGGTTATACGGATAAAAACCAGTTAGAAGCAACATTTGTAGCATTCATATTCATGACACGGGCTGATTCTTCGCCTGACGACTGTTTTTTTATCGTGGTATCATCTGCATAGAGTATAATGTCCGTGCCAATAAATTGAAGAGGCAAATCATGTATGTACAGTAAGAACAGTAAAGGGCCTAAAATAGACCCTTGCGGAATACCGTAGTATATTTTTTGTATAGTCTTATTCAATTTAACCGACTGCTGTCTCTCGGACAAGTAAGAGTTTAGTAGGCGACAGGCGGTGGAAGTTGTAGAAGTATAGCTTATGCATGAGAACATCATGTGAGACGCAGCCGAATGCTTTGCTGAGATGTATGAACGTGGCTACAGATATGTTTTTCGAAGCCCTCATAGATCTCTTAGGCAAACTGGCAGTAGTGCGTCCCG
This sequence comes from Ontholestes murinus, assembly GCA_963969525.1. Classification (NCBI taxonomy): domain Eukaryota; kingdom Metazoa; phylum Arthropoda; class Insecta; order Coleoptera; family Staphylinidae; genus Ontholestes; species Ontholestes murinus. The sequence goes on from OZ018390.1 coordinate 37,637,370, forward strand.
CGTAGATTTTCCCCTACGGAAACCATACTGGTGAGTTGATAACAGTTCAAGTTCTTTAAGAAAATCTATAATTTGTAAGAAAAGATTTTTTTCTACAACTTTTGATACAATAGGCAATAATGATATTGGCCTATAGTTATTAATGTCTGTTGCGTCTTTTTTTTTGTATATAGGTAGTACGAGTGCTCTTTGTAGACATTTTGGAAGTGTGTTGGTTGTTATACATTTATTTACGAGACCAGTGAGAGGAGAAATTATAACATGTATACAGTATATTAATAAATTAGTACTTATTCCATAAATGTCTCTACAGTGAGAAGATTTTAGATTTCGAATAATATCGCGGACAGTAGCTTGGCTAACTTGCTTAAATTTAAAATATGGTACGTTTATTGAGGTTTTTATCTGATTACCTGCAAGAATGTGGATGGGACACAATCAGGCATACTATTTAGCACGTTTTCTGCAATAATGCAAAAGTGAATGTTTCAGCGCCAATATTACAGTCTACGGGATTCTAAGATGTTCTGTTGACTTTGATTAGGGACCATAGTGCTTTAGGGTGGTTACTGTTAGATTTGAGATATTCTGAATTTGCAGCTAAACGTTTTTTATGTAATTCTTTATGGTAGACACATCCGTAATTTTTAAAATGCCGTATATACATTGGATTGCACTCACTAGCTTGTTTTAAGAGAAGTAATATTTCCCTCATTTACCGCAGATTAAAGTCGAATCACGATATTTTTCGTGTAGAAAATTTATTTTTACATTTTTTTCTGGGAAACATTGTAGCATCTTGTAATAAATTTAAAAAGTAGTTAAATTTTCTTTCAACTTCTCCTCGGCCGTTGGTAACAGCAGCCCAATTTGTTTCTAATAGAACCTGATACAGTTTAAAACGACCACTGTGTGTGTGTATGGTCTTTAATGGACCTGTTTTGTTTATATCTTTTAGGTTATTTATTAATATACGCACTTTTATACCTACATGATCAGATAAAGCATTATCACATTTTCTATCTGTATATATTCAGTATCAATATTTGTAAAAATATTATCCAAACAGTTGTTAAGTCTAGTGTTAAAGTTTACTCTACTTGTTAAGCCATAAGAATGATATTAGTTCTGTAATAAGTGTACTTTGTTATCATTATTGTTAAAATTAACATTAAAATCTCCTCCGATAATGATGTTTTTGTTCAGGTCTAATTTATCTAGTAAGGCGTTGCTAATAGCAAGAAACTCATTAAAATCACCCAACGGAGATCTATAAATATTAATTACAATTAGGTTATAATCTGGTAGAAGTGTTGCACATATCTCGTAATTTTTTTCAACAGACAAATTATTTATCGATGTCAATTCGGAGGTTTTTATATTGCGAGTTAACTGTGTAACTCCACCATGCTTATACAATGATCGAGTAAAATGAGATGCCACACTGAATGTTTGAAGTGTGAAAGTGGCGATCTCTGTTTCATTCAACCAATGTTCACACAAACAGATTAATTGTAAATCATTATTAAATATTGAAACGCTTCCATTTCGTTTACCTTATTTCTAGCACATTGAATGGTCTGAAAAAGCAGATCCAGCGTATATGAGTTCTGTTCTTGCTATTCTTCCTGGGGGATTAAGGTGTAGTGTTTTCAGAAGAGGTATATGGCATTATAAGAGCTTAAATAATGGCGAAGAAATTAAATCAGTCTGCTCATTAAGAAGATTAGTATTAATATTTTTGCTTTGGCGGTATATCTCAAATGACTCCAAAAGATTAAGCCTTTGGCCTTTATTGCAAAAATGTAAAAGTTTAAAATTATCAATATGTGGAATGATTATACTCTAAGATATGATTTGAAAATTAACTTGTTGTATGTCTAAGTCTGAATGCTCTATAATGTTCATTGTATCTCTTCTCAAATCACCTACCTGCCTGTTCTACATATGCGCTGTTATATTCATAACATAAAATTTGGCATATTTCCGATTTTTTAATTGATTGAATTTTATCTTTCCCTGTAAAAAGTAAATTTTAAAGTTTGCTCGTATAGATTTGTTTGTATAGATTCTTGTTAGTTGTGTGGCCCCAGATATTGATTAGGTTGTTATTTTGTGATGTCAAAAGTTTGTTTTCGTATTATTGTAGGTATGTAGTGTTATTTAATTTTTTTTCCTGTTATTACATTAATTTTTAACAAGTTATTGTAGTACCATTCCTCTAATATTTTCATATCTGCAGTTATCTTATTTTAAATTTCCTTGTTGTTTTCTCCTGAGTAAACTATGCAGGCATCGTCAGCATATATGTATCGCTTTCCTTTCAAATTAATCTATACCGTTGGCTTTTACATATTGTGGTCTGTCCATTATATACGTTTTCATTAGATTTAATTCTTTGCCCGTTATTCCTATTGCCTTTTTTTTAGGTTTCCAAAAATGTACACATTTTCTTATTCGGCTATTTATGCGTTCAAAATTGTTATTGTGTTTATAATAATATATAATATAATAACTATAATTGTCTTTTTTATATTTTTTTTTGTGGGATCCATGATACCTTTTAGAAGGTTAGGTATCCTGATTATACTCCTAGTTAAGACAGCTGGATTCACAAAAGAGTTTTTAAAAACTGAATTTTAATTTTTTTTAAATACTTATAACTGTTTGAGTAAAGTTTAATAATTGAAAATTATATACTAATAAATTAAAAATTCTAATCAGTTCGTTAATCTGCAAACTATAATCAAAGAACCACGAGAGTAAGTTATGCAAGTATATTCACATATTCACATTAGATTCAAGAACCATGCCATCAATTAAATTCAGTTTGATTTATTCGCCAGAATCATGGAAAATTGGGCAATTCGGATGCACAAACATTTGCACAGTGTTAGATTCCATACATAAAGGCTTACTCAACCCTATATTAATTTTGAGATAAACCATAAGTTTAACAATTATTTACAACTAAATATCCAGAAAATATTTAAAAAATAAGCAATAAATTCTGTTAAGAACAAAGATGAAAAATTATAAGATGATGTCAATTATGACTGATGAAGGTTTAAATTAAATTACACTTGGTTTGTTTCACATTGTTTCTCTATATACTCGACATGTTCAATGTGTAACAAATCACGCGACCGAGCAGGACATGGGAGGATGGTTATGTTAGCTTCTTTCAAAAAACATGTTTTTGCCCTTGATGTGTGAGGATGCAGATTTTCCTATTGGAAAATCAGATTTTCCAGCCCCTAAAGATTCGCGCAATGGGTTTAAGCATATTGGCAATATTACCACCTAGGTTTAGGTTGCCGTAAATAAAGACTAAGGTTACCCCATATCATCACTACTTGTGTAATGGCTGTGTTTCATTCCACAAAAATGTTGGATTTTTACGTTCTCCACGCATCCGCCAAACCTTCCGATGCCCATCGCGGGTCCACAAGCGAAATCGCGTCTCCATAATAAACACAATTTAATGCCATTCTTTCGCATTATTCGCTCTTTCGTTGCTTAATTTTAGCGTGCCTAGAAAGTGAAGAGGTATATGAGAATGAGATACCAAATATACGATATGAACGCAGCCCATAAGACCTTACTGGTAAAGCGATAAACAGATCAAATTGAAATTCTGGGTCCTTCACCTCTCATCCAATCATTTGCAATTGACGAAATTGTTGAAAATCGTGTCAATAATATGGCCACGTTCAAACTCAAGTAATTGGAAAAAATTTTGATGTTGGCGTACTCTTGGCATGGTTTAAGTTCAGAAGGAACAAATAATTTAATTTGCAAAATTGACAGTTGACACATTGATTTGTTTATTTCTTAAAATGTATTGTTACTAAGATAAAAATAAAACAAATCACTGCTGGCTAGATTTCATTCAATTTTTAATAATTAATTTGTTTTAGACAAATTTAAATAAAGTAAAAATCCTCCTCTACTTCCTTGCATTTTTTGTGCTAGATGACTATACGTATCCTTCTTGTCCTGCATGCATTCTCCGTCACCCATTAATTTCTTTCTCCCTCTCTCCTTTGTCCCATATCTTGTCCTTGCCAAGATCACCCTTTCCTCTCTTCAAAACCGGTTTTCCTCGAGGTAACTTGGCCTCCTCATATGTACTTGCCACTCCCTAGAGCCCTCATTTTATTCAATTTTCTCTGTATATCCTTGTCTCTGTTGCCCCACTAACTCCTTTGCCTTATCATGTTCCCATCCCACCACTTTCGCCTCTTGCTTCAACCATTCCTGTATGATCTCCTTAACGAACCCATATTCTCATACATTCTTCTTCTTTCCGCTCTCCATCTACCCACTCCTGTGCCCACGCTTCTCTTCCATACCTTCTTTACCAATATCCCCATATGTAACCCCCCTTCTATTTCGATTCTTGAAGCAATATGTATTTACGTGTCGTTTTCTCGATCCCTAACATCTGTTCTCTCTCCGACCTTACATCTTGACTCCCCCGTACCTCCATTCCATACATGTAGATTGGTCTTACGCACGCATCTATCCTCCTTATCCATTTTTCATTAACCACCTCCACACTTTCGTCACCTTCCCCTGTACTCACTTAATATTCTCCTAACAACCTCCCAAACTCTTTTAAATATGAACTGCGGATACTTTGAACACTTTCACCTTCTCGATCACCTAACGTTTATCTTTACCTCCCTTCCTTTATTCCTAAATCTCATCCACTTCGTTTTTCCAACATTTACACTCAAATCTCTTCTTCCCACTACTACCTCGCCATCAACACCATATCATCTAATCCTTACTCCTCCCAATCTCCCTTCCCCGCATGTTCTTTTCCAATTAAATTCAATAAAATTATTGATTATCTTCAAATAATTATATTTCAATGATCTACGGTGTAGATAAAACAGTTACTACAACTTTCATATTGATCTGATAATCTTAACTATTTTACATATGATCACCTTCAATCATTTTAAGTGCTTTTATTTGGTGCTTATATCGCAATTTGATGCACAAGTTGATAAAAGTGAAATACCACTGCAAGCTGTTTATTTCTTATAAGCCGATGAATGGGAATGTATTGATGCAATGTCATGGACCAATTTAAATATCCTATGCACATAAATATATTAAATTTTTCTCTAGATTTTGTACTATTATTATTACTAATTATTATTATACTTGTACAGAATACTGTCTAAATATCATTATCTATTCGTTTAATAAAAACTAATGCTAACAGTTTTTTTTAATTTTCGTTGAACTTGTAATCTGTTATGAATCGCTTCTTTCGTGGTCAGTTTGGTTTTCGGCACCAGAAAAAGTCATATGAATATAAAGTAGATAAACATGAAAGAATTATAACACTTATTCTTTTTGATAAAAAATAAATGAGCCTCCAGTTTATAAATATTACTAGAATATATATTACCTTCGTAACCAGTGCTTATTTATTAAACTTCGTGAATAATCACATCATTAGTTTCAGGATTTTTTATAACTGCGTTCTATTATTATTATTATTATTATTTAATTTACACATAGTTAATTTAATTACCAGTTAATGTGTTTTAAATGGACATCGTAAATATATTAATAAATTACCTTCAATTATAAACAGTATGTTAACATAATTAATTAAAACCAGAACATTATTATATAACACAAGTCGAACAGGTTACCCTTTTTTTCTTTTTTTATTACTTGTATCAATAAAAAATAATAAATAGAAAAAACACGAAAATATTTTCGTAAAATCTACAACAAATGAGTCTTATTAAGACTACAAGAACAAATCACTTTTGAAACAACTACTTCTCTAGCTAATACTTCGACAGACATTGAATGATACAAAAGTAATTTGAGTGTTACAAAATAGCAAGGCTATCAAAGCAATCATAGTTTGAACGTATTTCTTTCTGTAAAATGAACTAAAAAAGATTGAATGTACGTTAAAATAGTTTGTGAGTGACTATACTATGGTAATTTGGAACAAGAAATGAATTTAGGTTGATTTAATTAAAAATAAATTAGCAAAAGCAATTAAATATCAATACTCAATTTTATAACCATCTGTAGACATTTTATTAATAAAAAAATAGTTTTTTGTTAATTAAATTTTGAATAAGACTAACTAGAAAACTCCTTTGGTATTGATATAATTTTGTCTAGTTCTGTGGTTCTACTTTGATTAAATAACATAGGAAGGGAATTGTACAGTTGACGTTAGTAGGTTTTCAAATTTAATTTTATTATTCTGATGAATTAATGTAAGTCTAGAAATTTGATTTTATTGTCGTTTCTCTCTCTACTGTGTATTCTATAGATAATAAATAGTGTTCATTCAAAAATAAAATTAAATCTAAACAACACAGCACGACTCGAGTTTCGACGTTTTATCGTCATTATCAAGTGAATTATAAATGGAAATTTTGATTTTATACTAACTATTTTGGGGTAAGGGAATATACCTGCCGCTAGATGTTTGCGGATTATCTCGGAAGGACAGTACCAGATTAAAAACTAGCGAAAAGATTAGTTCTGTCTGCTCTTTAAGAAGATTCACTGACGGATTACGGCTCTGTTTGAAAAATTCCAATGACTCCAGGAGATTAAGCTTAGCGCCCTTGTTGAAATTATGCAAGATTTTTAGTTTATTTATATCCGGAAATTGGTGTTTGCATTCTAAACAATGATTTGAGTTGAGTTTGAGCTAGTGTTTTGATTGAGACGAAAAACACGATAATGTTCGGAAAAACGAGTTGATACACTTCGTCCTATTTGACCTACATACACACTATTGCATTGTGAACAACGGATCTCATACACACCAGATTTTTTAAGAGGATAGACTTTATCTTTTGCTTTGAATAACATGTTTGATAATTTTACAGGAGGTTTAAACCCTACTTGATGATTTTCTTTTCGAAAAATATTAGCAATCTGTTCCCTGTTTTTTCCAAAGTATGTGAGTGGAATGAACGATGTATTTAAATTAGGTATTTTCGGATATATTAAAACCCTTGTGGTTTGATGACGTTTAAGTTTTGAATGAGGTTAATGGGGAAACAATTGTCAATGTCAATTGAAGTTATTTAATTTAATTCAGTGGCTCTTCTGCTAGTAGTTAAGGGATTAGAGAAAACTCTATTTATCATTGAGTGATAGGCAGCTAGTTTGTGAGACAGCGGATGATTTGAGACTCTTCTTTTGAACCAAATAATTATTATATTGTTCCTCTGAAAACGTATTTTTAGATGGTGTTTCATTTTTCTTGGGAGGTAGATTCCATGAAATTAATATTGTTGTTAGATCTAATGTATTTCCCACGATTATGAATGAACTGGTAGTTGCTGCCAGCACTGCTTCTTACCGACAGAACCTTGATTGTGATCTGATATCCAAAATAAACCGTTTGCGACTAACTCGGAAAACTAACAGAAATGATCACTTCTCGCAGATTATGGTACATATTGTTGGTCTCTAGCAAAGAAGCTTGAAGCGATAATTAACTAACAGTAGTAAATAATGGATTAATAAGGCTGTTACTCGGAACTTCATTATGAACTTATAATGAAAAACACGATCGTTTTGAGTTTAGCTATATTTTGTAAATACTGCTACAGTAATGATGATCATTATTCATCTGCCTGATGAAACAGTAGTAAACATTAAATTATTGCTTTCCTGTTAACAGCAGTTACAGACCGGTTTCGAGAACAGGAGGTTTATAAACTCGAGAACCGAATAGGTTGAAACAGGTCCTTAGATGTTTTTGGGAGGACAATCATTTAATGTTTACCTTATATATATATATATATATATATATATATATATATACCGTGTGTCCCGTTTGAAGACGCATCATAGGGAATTCCCATGTAAAATTTTCAATTGCAGTTTGTATCTCTATTATTGAACGAAAATTATCAAAATAAAATTAGAATGATTCCTTGATCTAATAAGATTATTTTGGAGGTTTTATTTTTGGTTCATCTTTAGTTTTAATCGAATTATAGCTTAAAAAGTGCGAAGAAATATTCGATAATAAAATCCTCAAAATAGTAGTTGCTATGAAATGTCAGTGTCATCTAAATTGATTAAGCCACAAACAAATCATTCAATTCAAAATAAGTGCTTACACCACAAAGAAAAAGTTCAGATCATCAAATTGAGTTTTGACGGACATTTGCTACTTATTTAGTATAAATTTTAAAACCTGTCCAGTGCCGTGTCAATCAACAATTATTAGAATTGATCAGAAATTTGAGAATAATGGTTGTGTAAACGATGAACATATTGTTAGGAATAAAGGGAGGAAATCTGAAGAAACTGTAACAAATGTGTTGCAAGGATAACAGTACATCTAATACCAAGTGTAAGCTTATAGTTACCGACCCTATAAAATCCAAAATCATAAAAAACTGAGCAGTGGATCCTGATTCAAGATCTAAATTTTGTTAAATTATTATGAAAAAGTGTAACGAGAATAAGACATTTCCAAATAGTATGTGTTTTACAGATGAATGTACATTCTAATAAACAAAATAATCGTCAATGGTCTCAAAACATTCTTCATATTGTAACATCAAGAAGTTAATATTCACAAAAACTTAATGTATGGAGATGAATTTTAAAAATAGCGTTGTTAGTTTTATTTTTATTGAAAGCAAATTAAAGAATTCTTTTTAAGTTTGGAATAGTATAATAATTATAATTTAACTGGATGCGGTTTTGAAATTTTGTACAAAATAAATGAGAAATACTAAAAAGAGTTTTATTCTGTTTCGGGCAATTGTACCTTTGTGTTAACTAGTTTCAACAAGAATAATGTATTTGTGCCTTTGAACTCGCCATCTGTAATTTTAGATGTTATACACTGACTTTTCAAAGCACTGAACTTTTTCTTCTGTGTTGTAAGCACTTATTTTAAAATTATTTATTTATTTGTGGGTTATAAAATTTAGATGACAAGCACTGACTTTTCACAGCAACTACTATTTTGAGGATCTTATTATCAAATGCTTACACATTTTAAGGTATATTTTGACTAAAAATGAAGATGAAACAAAAATAAAACCTCCAAAATATCTTTAGTAGGTAAAGGAATCATTCTAATTTTATTCTGATCATTTTCATTCATTAATAGAGATACAAACTGCAATTGAAAATTTTACATGGGAATTCCCTATGATGCGTTTTCAAACGGGATACACGGTATATATATATATATATATATATGTTTTTATAAAAAAACATCAACAACTACCAAATAAGAAGAAAATTAGACTCTAGGATAGAAAAATTCACTACAATGAAGTACTGACACTTATTAACAACATATAGCATTTAAAAAAATAATGAATTAAAAGACATACATATTTTTTTTCTATTAAAAATCAGAAACACAATCTTACATGACGAATCAAAATAGAAGAAAAAATACTATAAGAAGGAAGAATCAAATATCCCTAAATATCGTTAGCACGAGAGAAGTCTTTTTGCAATATGTATTGTGTAAATAAATTGCTGTACCAAAAATAAAACTCAAAATATTTAAAAATTATACACAATGTCGAGAGTATAGCAAGCGAAATTGTGTCGATTTAAATGTACATTGTTTTCTTGAAGCATATTTTTGCGGTATTGTTATAATAATTTTATCCGATAATAATAAGAGTTAGTACGGAAAAAATTGTATAATACTCACTTTCTAAATTTTTAATACGTTTTACCCCAACATCATAAAATGATTTCAGAAGAAGTGATAATGCCAATTAATGTACCGATAAAAAAACATGATCGAGCAGTGCGCATTCTTTCGAAACACCTTTTTTTGCTAATCCGTATCAAAATTGACAAACTCCCCAGTATATCACGCATTGTCGCCATGGTCGCATCTAAGCCGAAAATACGAAAAATACTACTTTGAGGGTACTAATTAGGTATTTCGCACGTTTCATAAAAGTTTTGTAGACCGTGAAGTGATACGCAGAAAAATAGTGATTTAGAATTAATGAGGTAAGTAAATTTTCTAAGATATTATGAAAATGTGTTGTCGGCGTAAGGTTATATGTTTAAAAAATAATTCTTTTATTAAATCTACCTGTCTTTTCTGTATAGCTGTAATCAATTTTACAAAACTCTTTAAATAAATTTTAAACACTAAAACCTAAAACCACTGAAAGTAGTAAATATATAATAAGCGTTTCAGTTGTAGTGTTTATCATGAATTACGACGTAGTAACGTTTCCACAATCCTTGTAATTAATATTCTCAAAAAAAGAATATTATTTAAACTATACAACTTAATAGCTTTAATTAACACAATTTAACCAATACTTTAATTTGTATATCGAAAAAGAAACAAGTAACCGTCATTTTAAATAGAAATAAATATTAACCTACTTATAAATTATCAACTAACTTTTAATACTACTAAACATCTTTATTCACAGAATGAAAATAAAATATAATACGTGTAATGTATAATATTATATGGCTCAATTTGTAATAAAAGCTCTTATACATCTGTTTTAAAAGTAAAAAGATGTATTTCCTTTATTTATTTGGTAATATGTTTAAAATGTACATTTTTATCATTTTTGCTCATAAATAGTTTATAAATAGGGAAGATAAGATTCAATTTAGGTCTGTATTTAAAATATCCCCAGTGAATTGTGTCATTACTTACCAGTGAGTATTTTGATATGTGATAACTTCAAATTAAAGGAACCTATGGAATGTGACTACGACAAGTGAATCTTCAATAATTTATTTATTGTAAGTATACAATTTATGTAGTTAATAAATTGAATATCAGAAAGTTCGCTCTAATAATGCTATTATTCACAATATTCCTAAATCTAATAACAGTATTCTCTCCAGATATCCAGATATTCTAAAATCCGTGATAAACAAACCAATATTTGTTAAAACTGTATGCATAGGTAAGAAATTTTACAACACTCGCTCTCTTAATGATATATATCTGAATAGTAATTTAGCTATCGAAGTACTAAAAATTTCAAAAATCAATAACAATGGTATTATCAAAATTTCTGACGATCTAACCTTATTACAGCGATCGCATCCAAAGAATTTACGTAAAGAACTTATTCAAAGTTCGAATGTAGCCAAGCCAAATTAGATATATCCGAGGTATTCCGAAAATTATTCAGGATCGTCGCCGAAAAACATAATCCCTTCTGTAAGCCCACACAATAAACCTTGCTAAAAAATGGCGTTTTAGACAAAAGGCTGTTTTCTGATAGTTGTAGTATATTTCGATTCGGCAGATAATTGAAAAAAAGGAGGAGGAGTTATTATTGCAGTGAAAAGTAGTTTTAAATTTGATGTAATTCTCCTATCATAGAATGCAGATACCATTGACTTGCTTGCTGTACGTGTGTAATTATAGCATACATCTATCATAATTATTTGTGTAGAATTACGATATGCTTTTCTAATTTAATGGTCTTTGTCGGCGATTTTAACTTACCAAACAATTATGACTGGAAAGTCAATAACAAAAGATGGTCGTCTCTTTCTCCACTTTTAAACATTATGCACTGAATGATAGCGAACAATCTAATTTCGGAACTAATGCTGATAATCGTATACTTGATCTTGTCATGGCACCACATTCCTTTAACTATAACGTTATTAGAGCAGCAGACATATTAATTAAGGAAGACAGTCACCACCCCGCAATATGCTTACTAAATTGAATAAGATATTACCGAGGAACCTTTTGAATTTTAGTCTTATATTAACAATAGAAGAAGAAACTCAAATATTCTAAGTCGCCGTTGTCAATTGTGAACAGTTTCGCCGATTATTTTAGCATAGTCCAGCGTTCCCCAAACTTTTTTGACCGCGGCCCAGTACGAGATTTTAAAATTTTTTGCGACCCACTCTATGAAAAAAAAAACATTTATTTACAAAATAAATTTTATTTTTTAATAAAAATCAAGTTATTTGTTTGTTTATTTTATACACAAAAATTGCAAAATAATTATTTAACACAAACATAAGTAATTAAAAAAATATCAATTATCTTCATTTAAAACTTTAGTAAATGAAGTAAACTTTATTTCATAAATGATTTTCTCATTAACCTCGTGAAAGTAAACTTTGTTTTACATATTTTGTCCGTAGTGCGAAAGAGGATGTTGTTTGTCATCACATAACAATTAGGAAGTAATGATGTTAATTTTATTCTCAAATTAGGTTCGACATCCAATCTGTTTCGATACTTATTTTTTTAAGTACACCAAAGCGGAGAACACAGCTTCACACGTATAAACGGTGACAAAAGGCATTAGAAATTGTATCGCTTTTTCGCTTGCACTTGGATATTCCTATTGACAGCGCAACCAAAAATTAATTCGTGGTACAGTTTCAAACACTTTTTTAAGATCGGTGTCGCATGAAATTTCAATTAAATTATCAACTTCTTGTTCACTAAGATTAAGCATTTCTTCCTTTTTAATTTCGACAGAAATATGATGGATCTTTAATCCACATATTATTTGAAGGAATATCCGGAAAGTAGTCTTTAAAACTATTTATTAGTCCCGAAAGATGTTCTTGAATTGAAACTGTGTTTCAAAATGTAAATCTTCTTCATCGTAGTTTGAATGGGTTTCATTAAATTTCAAAAGATTTAAAGTATCCTTTTTAAAGTCGTTGTTTCCACAGAGTCTTTTTTTAATTATTGCAGCGACTTTTTTCGATACTTTGAAAGTATTTAAACCAAAGCCTTGCAAACTTAAATTCAATTCAGTGAACCTAGTAAACATGTCACACAAATAAGCTACTTTTATTAGCCACTCGAAATCGTGGAAACTAACTTTAAATGGAAAATTAGCATCTTTTTTTAGATGATGGGTGTTCATTCAGAAATACCAAGGCTTCGTCTTTTAGCTCAAACAGACGTTTTAAAACGCTTGCTTTTGAATGCCATCGTAAATTGCAAAACAATTGTGTTTATGATCACCCACATTTCCTTGCATAATTCGATAAAAGTCTGCTATTTAATGGACGAGATTTTATATAGTTTACAAACTTGATACATTCTTCCAAAGTTCTGTTTAAATTTAAAGGCATACGTTTTACCGCCAACGCTTTTATGGACACTACAGTGCAACTATACACAATTAATTGCTAATTCTTGAATCTGTTTAAACAAACCCAAATGACAGCCTGCCAACACATGGTATTGATTGGATGAAGTAATCAATACCATTACTAATGACAAAATCATTGGTAGCCTTAAACATCTCAACTGAGGTCGTTCTTGTCGGTAGCCTTTTACAAAACAAAACATTTTCTTGTATGGTATCTTTGTCCATATAACTGATAAAACACATTAGATTTACATTATCCTCGATATCTGTGCTTTAATTTATTTTATTTTTACTTTAGCAACTAGTTATTCTTCTTAATGTTTCGAGCAATCATCAATTCTCCGTTTAACTGTATTATTTGATAATGCTATCGCCGAAAATAAACTTTTTTCCTTTATTCCTTTATTATTATTTGCGGCAATTTTTAAAGCGGGAAGTATAATTTTTTCTCCGGCAATATGAGGATACCCAGTCTCAGCTGTTAATTTAGAAATTTCAAAAGATGTCAAAGTGAGGTTTTTATTTGACTGGCAAAGAAAGTGTGCAATTTTCACCTTAGAATATATTCCTAATTAAATTTTGAAGACAGGAACTTTCCCGGAGTGTTGGATAATTACTAATGTGTGTCCAATATTTAAACATGAACATTATAATAACTTTGGGAACTATTGACCATTTTTTCTTATCTCGATTATTCCAAGGTTTTTAAAAGTATATTATGTATAGTATGCTGATTTAGGAAAAGAAGATCGATCCAAACTAATTTAATAAATGTTACGGAGTTCATTACCAGGAACTTGGATGCTGGTAAACAAGTGGATGTGATATATACTGATCTTATCAGAACTTTTGATCGGATCCCTCATAATGCACTTATAGTGTGAATGAAGGATTATAACACATGACTCAATAAGTCTCTGTTCTAGCTAAGAAAAGCATTTTTTGAAATTTCATTTTATTTATCAACATACTCTCCTTCAAGGGCGATACATTCATTCCAATGCTCCTCTAACTTTTCTATGCCCTTTATGTAAAAAAAATGTCTTTGTTCTCAAAATAAGCCTAAGTTTGGAAATCACTTCTTGATTTGAGCCAAATTTCTTTCCTTGGAGAACCCTTTTCTGATCTGCAAAAGCCAGTAGTCGCTGGGGGTCAAATCTGTAGAGTACGGTGGATGGGGAATCAATTCAAAGCATAATTCATCCAATTTAAAAATTGTTTTCATCGACTTGTGAAACGGGGTATTATCCTGGTGAAACCGCACTTTTTTCTTTTGTATGTGGGGCCGTTTTTTCTTGATTTCTGCATTTAATTGATCCAATAATGCCATGTAATATTCACTATTGATAGTTTTGACTTTCTCAAGATAGTCGATGAACAAAATTCCATGCGCGTCATCTTTTTGATTCAGGCGTGTGGTTTCATTCATTGTCACATATCGACATAAGAAGTCCTTTTAATTTTGCTTGAACCGCTCCAAACAGCGCTCTGTTTCATATAAAATTGTAAAGATTCTGAAATCTTCAAGGTGTCAGCTATTTAACATAACTTCATTTTACGGTCTTTTAAAACTATTTTGTGGACATTTTTAATGTTTGGAATACTTTTTGATACACACATTTACAGTGTGACCAATTCTACATATAATTTATTAGGTTTTATTATTTGCAATGCACGTGAGTTTTAATCAATTGCAGCAATAATCACATTATTGTATGCAATAGTACTTAGTAGATTGAACTATTGTCTGTGTTTCTGATCTTCTTGTTACACAAAATATGTTATTATGTTGAAGCGTGTTCAAAGGAAATTCGTTAAATTTCTGCATTATATGAAACATCACACTTATCTTCATTAAATAATATGACTCGTACTATTTTCAGTCATAAATTTATTGGTTACGTTGATAACTGTATAATCATGTCAAGTCTTCTTTGAATCAATTTTTGAGGCCTTACCACGATGTCCAGTATAGCGATTGGAAACTTTTACTGAAGATGTTTTAATCATACATATAGAATAAACATTCCTGGTTTTGGATTCCTCGTAATATATTATCTATAACTCTTTGGAATACTGCTGGTATATTTTTGAGATCGAATGGCAATCTGAAAAATTCGTAATGACCATTATTAGAATTGAAAGCTGTTTTTTGAATATCTTTTTCATCAATTTCAACCTGGTAAAAACCAGAATCTAATTCTAATTTTGTAAAATAGTGACGCCGACTTAAGTTAATCTAAAAGTGCATGTATATTCGACAAGAGGTATATATCAATTATTATTGTTTTATTTAACTTCCTGTAATCAATTAAAGCACGCCATTTACGCCGAAAAGAAGCATATAACTTTTTAGGCACTACCCAAATAGGTAAAAACTAGGGGCTAAAGGAAGGATGAATAATATTTTGTAAAAGCATTTCTTTAATTTGCTTATAAACTTCTTATTTAAGAATTTGTGGAAACCTATATGATTTAGTATACACTGGTATTTCATCAGCTGTGTTTGTACGATGTTATATTTCATTAATAGAAGTTAGCCCTGAATTATTTACGTGGAATATATCTAAATATTTCTTTATTATGCTAATAATCTATTGTCTTCTCTTATTTTTCATATGCATTGAACCGATAAGAGACTTGCTAAATTTTATATTATTTCTATCAATACAGTTTACATTTGGAGCTTGACTAAAATCATATTCGCTGGTTTTGTCAACAACAAATTGTTTTATGCAAAGTTGAAAGGGTTACTATTAATTCTACTACTAATAGTAATAAAACATTAAGTACCATTACCAATCCAATAATGGTTCTTAATGCTTTATTATTTCTACTATTATTGGTGTCTCAATTGTAATTTGTATAGGGTACAATAATGTCACCAGTTTTGAAATTTGGTATTTTAGCCTTAATAACAGTTTATGACCTACTACTAATTTACACTTCGCAAACTGCAGTTCATTAAACTTGTTTAAAAAGTTTACATTTATTTCGCAATTCAGTGCGAGTAATTAATATTTATTAAGATCTATATGAACATTTAAAAATTTCAAATTGTCTATAGCCCCAACAACATATCGAAATTCCGAGTGGAATTCCAAAATGCGAAGGATTGATTTTTTTGAAGATTCAGTTCTAAATAAGTGGCTCAAATTTATTTTTGTACAAAATTTTCCTTGGTTTAATAGTTACTGATAAATAATTTTTTTTTATGTTTTAATCAAAATTTGGTTGCTATCCCTGCAGTTACAAAATAGAGAGTACTTTCTACGTCGATTAAAATTTTTAGTTTGTTTTTTTTGGGTCTATAATGTTAGGTAGATAGATTTCATTATTTCTAATACCTAATAATTTTGATAGTTGTTTTGGTTTTCAGAGGTCCTGTCATCTAAAATGAACCATGTTGGAGATTGTATAATTCTTGAGTGGTATGGTTTAAATTATGGTTCGTATTATTAAGATTAATTCTGGGCGTTGAGATTGGTGTGGCTTGTCAACGAGTTTTACAATTTGAATTCAAATGTTGCCTCTGATTTGGACAATTTGGTTTAGGCACAAATTTATTGTTTGCACTGTTATTATTATTAAATGGTAGGCGGGTGACAATTATGGTGTGGAATTGGCTAATTGTAACTCGGAGTATTATTTTGTTGAACGTGGCGAGAATTTATACATTTAATTCGCATGTAGCAAACCTTTCTGCAGAGTGTTATAGACTTTTAGGCTGTATAATTCGCTACTGTAAATCTTTTAAGAATATTGATGTCCTTGTAAAGTTATTTGATACATTTGTACTGAGCAAGTTGTGTTATTGCTCTGTGGTATGGTCGCCTTGTTATTATAAATATATTAATTTTCTTCAAAATTTACAAAAGAAATTTTTGAGATATATTTATTTTATTAAACATGGGACTTAGAGTTTTGATATTCCATATCAGGATCTTCCGAAAGAATTCAATTTTCTATCATCGGTGTCATCCCTATTAAAAAAGCGTGTGAGATGCCTTTCACAAATTTCTATAAACCTAGAAAGCATTTTCGTAAACATCTGAGATCATTGAGAGATATTTTTTTTGGTTGAGTCTGTGTGCAATATAGTAAGATTAGAATTTGATTGATATTGACTGATATTAACACCGAACTGTAAATATATTTACATTAACAAGATTCAGTCCATGTAGATGACGGGTTTTGATTGATAAATTCGTTGATACGCAAAGTGACTACTTGTTCAGGGCACTTAAACATTATTCCTCCGTTAAAATTCGATAATGTACTTTTTGAGTCTTTAAAAATGTTTTTTTTTAAGATGCGCATGTATAACAAACAGGTTATAACTTTTTATGAACATAATATTTAATGGAAACCTATTTATAATAATATTTTAAGCAGTACAAAATACAAACTAAGCACCTGTAAATTAAGTGCATGAGCAATTTGATACTCGCGTTAAATTAATGCAGCATCAAAACATTTGCAGGAAACCAACTTACAAAAGGAAACATTCAGGCGCCTTAATAAATAAACTAACGAACTACCTACAAAAGCAAAACCTAAAATCTAAATCGAGATGACACAAAAATAGTTAGACAAGAAACAACAAGAATTATAAGGAACGCAAAGCCACCGAAACTCAATATCACCCGCGAAGAATACCAAGCATTGGGAAAATGATGAAATTATAATTTAACCTGCGGATAAGGGTAACGCAACAGTAATTCTAAATAAATAAATCAGATTATTAATCAAAATAAGCTTACAAAAAGATAGAAAACTGATCCTACCATGTACGAGAAAAAAAGCAAAGGACAAGATCAATTGCTCACAGTTGGAACCAGAAATGAAAAAATGGACTATCCCCAGAGACATCATCCAGATTTTTAAAATTATATGGATTACTTAAAATTCACTCAAATAGAAATCCAATTATAAGCTTGACTCGCCGATACAACCACTCGCAAAATTTATAGTCAAACAACTTGAACCTCTTTCTGTATCAGTAGCATTTTATGTAAAAAATTCCACACACTTCTTGGAATTAATCAAACCATATCATTAACTAAGGGGATATCTTAGTCAGCTTTGATGTGGTCTCTCTGTTTGCCCAAGTGCTAATAGAAGAAACAATTAACATTTTAAAAACAAAACATTTAATACCAGACTATGTACTCAATTTAATAAAATATTGCACCTCAAATACATATTTTTATACGAAGGTACATGTTACAGGCAAATAAAAAATGCACCCATGGGATTACCATCATCTCTTTTTACATCAATAAGAATACATCTAAATAACGTACATACCAAAATAAAATTTTCTATGAAGGTAGATGAAAATAATAAAATTCCATTTCTTGGTACATTTATGATCAGGAAACCAGATGCAACACTAAGCTATACTGTATATAGCAAAAAAACACATACAAATCGATACCTAAATGCAGAACCTAACCACCATCTAATAAAACTACACTCAATAAGTGTTTTAATTACTTATTACGCGGTCGGAACGTCTTTCCTATTTTATAAATAAAGAAGGAGAATTAAAAACAATCAAAGAAGAGCTAATTCTAAACAGTTTTATTATATGAAAATATATCAATAAAGTAACAAGAAACAAAATCCCCAACAAAACGGAAAGTGGTAAGGCCTCACTTTCATATGTACATATGGCACAACAGATAATATCTTACGTATTCTTAAAAAGCACAAATAGACAACAGCCTTTACAACGGCAACGATAATCAAAAACTTGACAGACAAGTACAAAGACCGAATGCTATACTAAAACCACGAAGTTTACGAAATACGTTGAAAAATTATGACCAAATATACAGAGGACAAATGAACAGGTGAATTTCGAAAAGAATAGAGGAAAAGAAACAGACTTCATTGGCACAACATCACCTACAAATGGATCAGTGTACGAACAGAAAACAAAAACAGGTCATTTGACCACTCGAATCATTCGTGAAGCAATTAATATTAAAATACGCCCAATGTCAATGAACCGAAGAGATGACTCACAGCCCCTCCTGAAAATCTGTTAATAAGGAATGCATACAACAATTTTCTTTTGTAACATTCTATATCAATTTCTCAGACCCAGTCCAAACGGCGAAGGTAGCAAACGCAAAAATTCCAATCGACAAGAAAAGTGACCAAAACTCGGTTTCTTTTAACATTTAGCTAGACCCTGAACAAATCCATTACATCTGGCGAAGAAACAAGATACTCCTTGGCGCCCCTGTGCTGTCTACCGTGGCTTAAATAGAAACATTATCCTGGACTGCTATGCAAGGCATACCATCAAAATACAAAACATCTTGAAGAAATCCAAAAACCGAATTCAGAGTACTATTTTACACAGCACGGTCGGCCGTTAATTATTAGATGATATTTAGCCATAAAGAAGTTCTAAAATTATCTCGAACGTCGAGAATTTATCGTCTTTACGGATCATAAACCTCTGGTCACTGATATCTATTCTAATTCGAATATTTTTTCAGGCATATCCCTGTATTTTTTCCAACTATGTAGCTGATGATAATGTGTTGAAATTAACGATTAAAAACTACAAGCAGATGACACTCTGTCAAACAAAATGGAATACTGTATGAGGAAAGGGGCAAATATAAATCGACCACCAGCCGGATAGCAGGCTAGTATTACCTTAAACACAAGAGTAAATACTTGAAAAAGATGTTCTTCTGAAAGTAGAAGTTAGAAAACGTGTTTTTCTTAATAAAGACATCTTTAAGCAGCTGATAATAGCGTATGCTAAGATATAAACATTTTACATAACACTGAAAAATCAATTACATTTTGTAGTTATATGTTATTCATCCCAGTAAAATAAAGGCATTAGAGTTTTATGACGTATGTCATACTATGTAAGACTAGAAATTATGTTAATATTTGAATGTGTATCAAATATAATTTGTATAATAAAAACAATGGCAATAAATATAAGGTCTGTATTCAATTTCTACAACAATTTATTTAAAATACATAAAATCCAAAAAGTATACTAAAGGGTCCGCCAATAGGGACGCGCGAAGTTTGCCGGAAGGGTGCGGTCATGTTGTTCGAGGTAGAGCTGTCAAAGTTGCTGTCATTTGTTCAGTATATAACCCCAAATCACCATGGCAAGTTTGAGTGTCGAGCAGCACGTGCAAATTATTAAATTGTTTTACGAAAATGGGTCATCAGTTCGAGCAACGTTCCGCGCACTTCGCCCATTTTACGGTCGCGATGATCGGCCTGTAGAGTCGACTATCCGTCGATTGGTGGGCAAATTCGAGTCGACTGGTTCAGTAAACAACCAGCCAACACTGACACGTCGACGAAACGCCCGATCGAACGAAAATATCGCTGCTGTTCGTGAGAGTGTGCGCGAGAACCCGAGGCAGTCCATTTTTTGTCGTGCACAGGAACTTGGCCTTTCGGAGACATCAACTCGCAGAATTTTGCATCTGGATTTGGGTCTGCACCCGTACAAAATCCAATTGACCCAGGAGCTCAAGAAAAACGACCACAGACAGCGTCGGGCGTTCACTGACTGGGCTCTGGAGCAGTTGGAAGCAGACCCCCATTTTGGCCGAAAAATCATCTTCAGCGACGAGGCTCATTTCTGGATGAACGGGTATGTGAACAAGCAAAATTGCCGCATTTGGAGTGAGAACAACCCACACGAGGTCCACCAAGTGGCAATGCATCCCCAGAAAGTCACTGTTTGGTGTGGATTTTGAGCCGGCGGCATCATCGGTCCGTACTTTTTCGAGAACGAAGCTGGGGCGGCCATAACCATCAATGGGGAGCGCTACAGGTCGATGATAACCAACTTCTTTTGGCCTAAACTGGATGATATGGACACGGACGACATGTGGTTCCAGCGGGACGGCGCCACGTTCCACACAGCCCATGCCACAATGGACATTCTGCACGAGCGATTTCCGGACATGGTCATCTCGCGCGGAGGCGATATCAACTGGCCACCGAGATCGTGCGATTTAACGCCTTTAGACTTTTTTCTCTGGGGCTATCTCAAGTCGCTGGTCTACGCCAACAAGCCTCTAAACACCGATGACCTCAAAGTCAACATACGCAACGCCATCGCTCAAATTGAGGCCGATATGTGCTCCAGAGTCATCGAAAATTGGACCTCCCGGATCCGGGCTACCAAACGGAGCCGCGGTGGTCATTTGAACGATGTTATCTTCCATACTTAATGGGGTCGAATACCCTTTCGAATGAAAAATAAATTTCGTTTCTACCTCACACACAACTTGTTTTATTCAATTTTAAAGTTCACGCGCCCTTATTGGCGGACCCTATATATATACAATAAACTTTTAAAAGAATCAAGTTTTGGTGATATAGTGTTATTTAATAGTGCCTATTTAAAAGTGAATAATAAAAAATTACTGACTTTAAAATTAAAATAAGAATACTGACATTCTAAAACACCCCTTGGGTCACAGGCCTTAACAGTGTCTTCAGCAGAAATTCAAATCCAAGAAAATTGTTTTGTGTTTGAGCACAGGATTGGGTATGATATTTTTTATTTTCAAAAATAATTGTTTTTGATTAGTAGCAATATCATAATTAGTATATAGAAAATTGGTGAATTCAATTACTTCGCCAAAATATTTTACCAATAATAGTTTTAAACGTTACTCATAGTTTTTGATCATTTTAGAATTTTTATGTTTTGCCTCGTACTACTTTTTTAATTGTAAGTTTGTAATCCGGATGCTGACGTAATATTATTCTCCATACTTATGCCAGTTTTCTTGCTTCCGCCATTTAATATTTTTTTAGTACAATAATT
Organism: Ontholestes murinus; assembly: GCA_963969525.1. Lineage (NCBI taxonomy): Eukaryota > Metazoa > Arthropoda > Insecta > Coleoptera > Staphylinidae > Ontholestes > Ontholestes murinus. The sequence continues at coordinate 37,659,336 of OZ018390.1, forward strand.
TAATTATTTAACTTATTAAGTTACAATTAATTAGTTTTAATGTGTATTTCGCATTTAATTATCGCATAAAATTGAAATGGTCGTTACATATCGCATTATGTAATTTTCATCGATGAATTACATCAATAAATATTTCCTCTCAAGGTAAAGTATAAAGTTCACGATTCAATTTAATTATTATAATGCATGTTATCAAACAAATATTTTAGTAGCTAATTATGCCCAATTTTACAGACACGAGGTAACTTATGACGTACTTAAATATCGGGTAAAACCGATTATTGTAGAATGTTTTTTTAATGGGTATGATGTATGTTTACGCGTTTTATCGATTTGTTTTTAAAAATTAAATAAACACGTTGTATAATAAAAGAACAAATATTTATGGAATAAACGTGCATCAAAATATATACAAATAAAGCAAATAACAAAGAATGATTAACAAATAACAAAGTAGGGAATAATTGAATAAAAGGCACTGTACATTTTTCATTAAGGTGATAAATGCTTTCTTCAGTTCTTGTATCGTCAACTGTCCCCGTAATTTAGTGTTGATTGCACGACAATTGTTTATGAATCTTATCACGTAAGCCATAACACGAACCGTTTTTTCGTAAGTACTACATTCAGGCACTAAAGAGTGTTCTGGGGTAACTGACACCAAATTACACTTAGCTTCCGGTATTTGTTCCGAGGGGGTAAAAACGCTTACATGTTCGTTTTTGAGAAGAAACTGTGTCCCGTGCCACCAAAGTTCGTCGTCCATTAACACATTGGCAGTTGAACCGCGGGATATAATGTCTGCCGGATTCTCCTTGGTGTTCACATGAAACCAATTATTTGGGTTGGTGAGTTTATGCACTTCTCAGATTCGATTTGCCACAAATGTTTTAAATCTCCTCGATTCTGATTTAATCCACGACAGGGTTATAGTTGAGTCACTATAGTAAAAGTTTCGGCGTATGGGTTTATTGAAAGTGGCACACACACGCTCACACAATTCAGCAAGAAGAACTGCTGCACAGAGTTCAAGTCGGGGAATGCTCGTTGATTTTACAGGCGCCACTCTGGATTTCGCGCACAGGAGATTACTAGACACTCGTATATTATCTCTAACCCCGACTATATACACACATGCTCCATATGCAAGTTCGCTGGCATCAGAAAACCCATGGAGCTCTAGCTGACAGTTTTGTTCAGGAATTACCATACGCGGAATGTTGATTTTTGGTACATCTTTCAAGTCATTTGCGTATTGCCGCCATCGATCAATAAAATCAGAGGGAAGTAATTCATCCCATCCGCATTTAAGTGTCCAAATATCCTGAATGAAAATTTTGCCACGTATTATAATTGCGCCCACTAAACCTAGTGGATCATAAATCCTGGATATTTAGCTTAGCACAGTCCTCCGTGTTGTTACATTTTTTGAAACGATGTGGTGTTTATAGCTTAACACATCAGCTGATGTATTCCAAATCATTCCGAGCGTTGAAATTGAATTTATTGACGCGTCACTCTCGCGGGTTAACACAGTTGTTATCGGTGCACTCACCTTTAAAATGTCGAAACACTTGTTTATTATTACTTGCCCACTGTTTTAGTTCGAAGCCACCTGTTGCAAGAAGGTCATTGACCTGATCGCGCACTAGAGTCAAGATGTCGTTGCTTGCACTGGCTCAGTTTGTTGTACACTTTGTGTATCAGCAAGATGCAATAAGGTGTGATGTCTTTTATTGCATTTTTTACACGCACTGGCGTTGCACTTATTCGCGGAATGTCCCTTACGTAAACAATTGTAACATAAATGATTACGTTTTATTGCCGTGATTCGCTCACTCACTGACATGTTCAAAAATGTGCTGCAACTGTATAAGTTCTGCTCGCCACCGTCACACATAAAACACTTCTTTGTGATTGCTCCTGTATGCAGCACTCTTGGTTTGTGCGATTTAACTTCACTTGGTGTAGAACTATTTTCTCTTTCCGCCTCTAACTGCTTGCACTTTTTCCTTAAAAACTGTTCCATTTTCGCGTATGTAGGCACATTCACACATGTTTCACCTTCCCTGTCTTTTCGAATCGCAGAATCCAGTCTAGCCGACACTATTTCAATTAACATATCGTCCCACTTATCAGCTGGCCTATTGAGATTTGTTAACTTGGAAATGTTTACAGATACGGTATCCATAAGATGAATCAAACTCGCGGGATCACCCTTCTTCATCGCGGGAAGATTTAATAGCGCTTTAACGTGTTTTTTCACTAAAGATCTTTCATTTTGGTAGCGTTTTACTAACCGATCCCACGCAACGTTGTAACCATCGTCGGAAGACTTAAGCACTTCAAAATCGATGCCGCTTCACCTTTCAATACATTTTGCAGATAGTAAAATTTCTGCACGTTTGATAAATTCTTATTATCGTGAATCAGCGACACATAGGAGTCCTTGAAGATGATCCAATCATCGTACCCACCACTAAATTTCGGAATATCAACGACTGGTAACATTGCCTGCGGTGGCTGCATAGTTGATTTCGAAGACGGGGCTGTTTCTGGGCTTCGCATACTGCGGAGTTTTGACTTCGCGAGTCCAAGTACTTCGATATACTTGCGCTTGAACGGGACATCTTCGGTAGGAATATTTACGTCTTTGTCTCTGAGTTCGCGCTCGTCTATCACGAGCTCAGCGTACAGGGGCTTTAATTCCTCCATGTATGTAATTACAGTGTCGTACTCTTATTCAGTGATAGGATTGGATGCACCGTTCGCACTATCCTCGAGAAATGAAATGATTTCCAACACCGCGTCCCTCTTGTTTTGGAACTTCTTAATGGACGAACGATTCGCGATAAACACTTTAAACACTCGCACTTGAATTGACTAGAATTGACAAAATACATGAATTTACTAAGTTGATTAATTTATAATGAACTCAAAATCCCTAGATTTGACTGTAACTTTATTGATTCAACAGATTTTAAATTTATTTCAAAATCGGGTTCGAAGGACCATGTTTACGCGTTTTAGCGATTTGTTTGTAAAAATTAAATAAACACGTTGTATAATAAAAGAACAAATATTTATTGAATAAACGTGCATCAAAATATATACAAATAAAGCAAATAACAAAGAATGATTAACAAATAACAAAGTAGGGAATAATTGAATAAAAGGCAAAGTTAGCAAGTTAAATTACAAGTTAAAATAAGCTTGCAGTTACAAATTTAAACAAAGTTTTACGTTGCGAAGATTGATTACTTACTCGTGTCGAGGGTTGGTCAAGAAGTGATTGAGAACACAGAAAAATGCAACGAGGAAAATAAAAGAATCACATGATCGGTGGAGGGAGATAAGGGATGCGCAAAAATGAAGAAAGATAAAGGGATGATTTTGACACGAGTTAACAGAGGATAGAAAAGGATTTTTTTCTACTCTTCACATTTGGCCTTGGCCTGCGTTTTACGATTGGACGTAAACGCAGTGCGGCACGAGCACAAAGGAAATTTATTCAACGAAAATCGTTGAAGCCTGAGAACCCTCGAAAAAAACATAACGCAAAAAAAAGGTTAAAATGCAAACAAAAGCACAAATGTTTAAAACATGTGTATACGAACATAAAAATATATTTACACACACTTCGCGATTTGGCGCGAACAATGTATCTAAGACATAATTTATATTTTATTATATCAATTGATATAGGTCTGTTTATGTATTGTTTTATATTATGAATTATACAGTTATACAATACAGATTATTTTTTTAAGTTGTAGTATTTTTTCCATTCTTACACATTATAATGTATAAATTATATTTTCACTTGGGGCATGCACAAATAGTGTGCGTATTACTAATACTATTTATGGTTAGGATTTTATTATACAGTTATTATCAAAATGTCCGTGGCCTTTTCACTAAAACTAACATTTTCTATAATAATGTTCTTGCTAGTAGCTTTGATATATTAATGTTTGGTGAAACAAGCTAAGAGACGATGTTATGGATTCTGAATTATTACCGGACTTTTATAATGTTTTTAGATATGATAGGACTGGCAGGAGAGGCGGAGGCATAATGATAGCAGTCAGAAATAATTTTGCTTGTTCAGTTGATAATATAGCATTGGGAATTAATGTATAGTCTATCCGTTGGATCTTCTGTCCTACGTCACAAACTATCGCTTCAAAAAACGACGAAACTTTTACAGTGCGTTCTTTTTTAACGCATTTGCTTTACTTTATCAGACTGAATGTTTTTGTGTTGTTTCTCGAAGCGATATTTTGTGTTACTGTTAAGGTTTTAATTAGGGATACTGTTGTCTGTCTTGTTTGCTTATATATTGCACCTTCGGAGCCTGTAGATACATATATTTATTTATTTATTTAATGAACTCGATCGTATCTTTAGCCAAAATAAATGAGTTATTATTTGCGGTGATTTTAATATTCCAAATTATTATAAATCATAAGAAAATGCAGGTTACGAACGCAAATTGGCTGAATTAAATAATATCATAATTCATAATGAACTTGTTCAACACAACACTAAACTCAATATCAATAATAAGCTTTTAGACCTTATTTTGACTACTACAAATATTCATTGCAATTTCTACGACGATTTGCCTATAACCAAAGTCGGTAATCATCACCCACCTCTTAGTTTTTCATTTGATTATCGCAACCAAATATTTATACTAATACTAATGTAAAAACATACAATTTTCGCAAAGCCAATGTTATTGGATTATATAAAAAAAATATTTGATTGTGATTGGCCTGATCTCATTAATACAACTGATGATGTTAATTCATGCTGCGACTTATTTTATCAGAATCTTTACAATATTTTTGATGAGTATGTACCATGTCAATCTCCGAAATTAAATAACTGTAAATATCCGTGTTGGTTCAGTTATGAAACAATACGGCAATAAGTAAAAAAGGACACTACAGAAAACTATTTAAAATTCATAAACTTAATCTTTATAAAAATAAGTTTGCTTAGCTTTGGCGCGATGTTTGAGTCAATATTAAAAAAGATCAGGAAACATTCATAAGAAATGCTGACCACTCCGTACGAAGTGATCCTAAGAACATTTAGAGTTATGTTAATTCAAAAAAACGTCAAACCCGTATCCCTGGTTCCATGAAGTTTGAAGGCATGACATTTAATGACCCGTGTGATATAGTAAATAATTTCATGAAATTCTTTTCCTCTGTTTATACCCCCGCTTCAACCTCTACAGAAACTGATCATGTTAATTTTAATTTTAACAACACTTTCAATATTTGTTCCATCAACGAAATTGATATATTTTAAATGCATCAAAGCGCCTTAGAAATAAATTCACATCCGGTACTGACAACGTCTTTTATTGTACGTGATTGTATCCATAGCCTAGTAAACCTCTAATGCACATATTTAAACTAATTCTAACGTCGACGAATTTTCCACGCATATGGGAAACTACGAGAATATCACCAATACATAAGTCTGGTTGTAAAAACAATATTGAAAACTATCGTGGTATTTCTATACTTAGCAAAAAATTTTGAAATGATAATTGCTGATAAGATATATAATCATGTTGGAGCCAAAATAACAACCAAACAACATGGTTTCGTAAAAAGGCTATCAATACAAATTTATTAAATATCACCGAATATACAGGGTGAGTTTTTTTCGATGTTCTCTATGGGGATCTCGGAAACTATAAGAGATAGAGAAACGGTTAAATAGGGAAAGAAGTGTAGATTTACGAGACGAATAAAATTCCACTTTCAAAGTTTTCAAAAAAGTCAAGGGTAACTAGATATTTTGAAAAAAGTAAAAAGTGTCAATTTTTTCAAATCAATATATCTCGGTTATTATAACAGATAGGAAAAAACTGTAAAGGACAAAGTTTTAGATAATTTTATGCAGATTAATAAAATATAATCAGAAAATTTTTATCATTATTATTTTCCGAGATATAACGCAAACTTACATTTTTTTTAATGGAAACCATAGTTGGCTGTGACCTCATTCAAAAGGTAATTTTTTTCTCTTGAATCCAATATGGCATACGACATACTTATTTCTAAAAATAAGCGAGTTATAGTTATTTTAAATTTTATTATAAATAAAAAATGGGTAGCCATGAAAAAGGTGAAAGTAAAACAATTGCAGTTGTTTATAATATTAGCAATATTGTAATTATTAGTTTTTCAGAGATAAACAAAAATGAAACAACTGCATAAAGTAATTCTGTAATTATCAATATATCAATGGGAGAGAAATTTTAATATTAAAAAAATATGGTCAAAGAGTCCACTATTAATACTATTATGACATAAATTATATCTTTTTAAAATTGAATTTATGGCTTTTTGGCTATTCTCATGTAAATTGAATTAAATGTTTCAATAACAACTAGTTTATGATCCTCCACAGATTGATATGATTTTTCATATACTTTGTTTTTTACATAACCCCACAGAAAAAATTCTAAAACGCGCAGATCGGGAGATCTAGGTGGGCTGGGATTGGTTTATTTCTTCCCACTTATGAGTTAGGAAAAGCATCATTGAAATAATTTGTAAAGCCAACATGTTATGAGGTGGAACACCGTCATATTGGAACCATTTTAATCTTGCTTGTAATGATACATTTAAACAATCGAGCTAATCTTCAAATGTTTTCTGAAGAAAATGAAAGTAATCATTTTCACTTAGTGAGCTTTTTAAAAAATATATGGACCGAAAATTATTAATCCAAACACACCATGGATTAAACCCAAATTTAATTTGTAGTTTTGGCTGTGAAACTTCTCGTGGATTCTTTTAAGTTCATCTACGTTCAATGTGGCGATTAAAATACCACAATTAGTGAATCGCGATTCATCTGTTCATAATATTTTTGTAAGAAACGTATTATCCTCTTGACAAATGGGTTTATTCCACATACAGAAGGCCATTTGATAATTACAAAATTATTATTCTTATGCTGGTTTTTCATTATTGTTTAACTTTGTAAAACTAATAATTACAATATTGCTATTTTATTTATAATAAAATTTAAAATAACTATAACTCGCTTATTTTTAAAAATAAGTATGTCGTATGCCATATTGGATTAAAGAGAAAAAAAATACCTTTTGAATGAGGCTATGGCCAACTATGGTTTCCATTTAAAAAAATGTAAGTTTGCATCATATCTCGGAAAATAATAGCGATAAAAATTTTCTGATTATTTTTTATTAATCTACATAAAATTATCTACAACTTTGTCCTTTACAGTTTTTTTATATCTGTTATAATAACCGAGATATATTGATTTGAAAAAATTGACACTTTTTACTTTTTTCAAAATATCTAGATACCCTTAAATTTTTTGAAAACTTTGAAAGTGGAATTTTTTTCGTCTCGTAAATCTACACTTCTTTCCCCATTTAACCGTTTCTCTATCTCTTATAGTTTCCGAGATCCCCATAGAGAACATCGAAAAAAACTCACCCTGTATATCTTATCATCTTGATCAACGCTCTCAAGTAGACGTTATCCACACGGATTTCAGTACGGCATTCGATACTATTAGTCACAATATATTGCTATATAAACTATAGCACTGGGGTTTTAGTAATGGTATGGTTGCCTTATGAATTCTTACTTGTCTATCAGGATATTATATGTGGAATATAATAACTACACATGTGATGCATTTTGCCCATCGAGTGCGGTTCCTCGAGGGTCTAATCTTAGACATCTCTTATTTAGTTTATTTATAAATGATCTAGTCAGTGATATACAATCTAAAATATTAATCTATGCGCATGACGTGAACATTTTTAGGTGCATTAATGATTTAGATGATTGCCATATACTGCAAGACGATTTAAATTTGATCCATAAGTGGAGTAATAACAATAAACTTCCACTTAATATTACCAAATGTAAATATATATCTTTTTTCAGAACCTCGACATGTACTGTATTTAATTATTGCATTGATAATGTCAGGATTCAAAAGGTTAAGGCCGTAAAGGATCTAGGTATTTTAATTGCCAAAGATTTATCTTTCGTACCCCATTGTAAGGCAACACAGAAAGATGCTCTTTGCACCATTTCGTGATATTCATACTATTATAAAATTGTATACATGTTATGTATTGCGCCACAGTCTGGTCTCCTAAGTATGCAATAAAAATGCAATTGTTAGAACGGTTACAGAAAATATTTGTTAAATATCTTTATTATAATAAGTATTTAACGTATCCTGATAATACAATAGATTATAATGAATTACTCTCAATGTTTAACCTTAAGTCTTTAGCTTCTAGATGTGAGATAATTTCGTTGAAATGTTTATATCAGATTATAAATGGTGAATTTGATGATGCCAATTTATTAATTACTCTCAATGTTTAACCTTAAGTCTTTAGCTTCTAGACGTGAGATAATTTCGTTGAAATGTTTATATCAGATTATAAATGGTGAATTTGATGATGCCAATTTATTAATGAAAATAAATATTTTTGTGCCAAGATGTTCATCTAGAAATTCTGTCACATTTTTAAGCAATCGGTCCAAAAGTAACCTTTATTTTTACTCGCCTATAGACACTATGACGCGCTTATATAATGATGTTCAATTTTCGGTTGATATTTTTAATTGTAATGTAGCACAATTTGTTAAATCAATTATCCACTTACTATAGTATTAAGCAACCATGTTCATTTTATTTTTTTACTTTTTTTGCTATCAATTTGTAAGAAAACTTCTGCCTCGCGTTAATTATTGTGTTTATAATTTTTCGCTGTAAATGGTTAACTTGTTTTTCTGTTGGGAAATAAATAAATTATTATTATTATTATTATTATTATCAGTCGCCAGACTGATGGGGCAGAGAGTGAAATATGAGAATCTAAGCGAGAGGCACATACATTTTTCCGAGTATAAACGAAAACAAAATTCGGGTGGTTTATTATCAGTTAGAGAAAATCTACGTTCGGTCCGCATGCTTATCGGGAAACACGTGGGTACCCTCTACAGGACGGCACACAGTTTTAAACAGATTATGATGATTTTTAAATTTTGTCATTGAATGTCCCAAACGCACGAACGCACTCCGTATTATACAGCGCAACTGGCCAGACTGAGATCGTTGGATAATAGTGGTTTACAATGTTATTAAGGGGCTATCTAATATAGAGTATATAATGTTTAAAAAAATATTTATGGGAATTTTGAGTAAATACTAGTATACGATGCATATTACGATTGATAATGTAGATTATTCTTTATGGATGTTGTTAAAGGTTTTAATCAAATGGGAAATAAGGCATTCTTATCTCATTCCTAATGTTAATTTATTGTTTAAATAACTGCCTATAAACATGACAAATTGTATGATTTTAGTTCATTTTAGCTCGGAAATCGGTTGGCACCAGCAATGGAGTCGACTGACAGCTGCAGGCAGAGGCTACCAACCGCGTCTCGGGGTGGTTGATAAGAGTGGCCGAGAAATCGGCCAGTAGCTGAGTCGGGCAGGGGGGTCATCCCAGCATGACCGGCCTAAACCAGCTGCCGCGGACCAACACCCCCAAGCTACGGTGCACAGACATCGTGCCAATAGCTGCATGGCACAGGTTTAAGTGTCACGTACGATTCCGTTGGGACACCGGGCAACCTCCCAACGTAGTGAGCCTTCTGTGCATATCGAGGCACTGAGCGCAGCGACCAGTTATTTCCTCCGTACTCGTGGGAACAGTAATGGACCACCAAAACTTAAAAAATACTGAAACCTTAGAGGGCTCTTCGGAGAACCCTATCTCCCCTGGTACCGCTACGGCTGAACCCGAACGACCAAAACAGCGTTCGGCGGCGGCCAAATGACGCAAAAGGAGAGAGAAACTCGCCCAGAGGTCAGGGACGCCCAAGCGAAACCTACCTCAGGGAGAGGAAGCGTTAAGGAAGGGGACGCATCCGCAATACCCTGCTTTAATGTCAACACACGGCTCCTCAGGGACGCAGAAGCGAAACTACCGAAGGGATTCCCAGAGACAAGCATAAATGCAGAGGATGACGCGGCTATTAAGCCTCGATAATCAAGAGTATTGATGCTACGGTGAAAGGACAAGCCTCACCGAAATTTCAGGAATGTACCCACAAAGGGGGATTCCTGAGAATAGTATGCTCCGACCTCTCCACCAGGGCATGGCTCTAGAGCATAGCCAAGAAGAAGAATCTTCTGGGGAGCTATAGGTTATATAGGTTATAGGTTAAGTAGGGTCTTAGTGAGGTGTGTTAGCCTCTCGTGAACTGCGACCTAACAGATCTATTGTTCTACCCTTAACCAATCACTTCCCAAGCAGTCCCACGTCCACCATGAACCTGGTAACTATCTTGGGGGTGATAATGCTCACTTCTTCGGGGGATAATCGGTCCCTGCCGAAGTGTGAAAGACGCTTGTGAGCAATCGCGACACAAGTGCATAGTATGTGCTCGGTAGTTTCATCTGCCGAATCACACAATCTGCAGTTTCCACTTTCCTCTTTTCCCATTTTCCGCAAATGGTATCGGAGGGCACAATACCCTGTCATGAGTCCGGTGAAAGTTCTTAGCTAGTTCCTTGTGAGTTCAAGCACCTTGTGGCTATGATCGAGTTTCAGGAGTCGTTTTGATTGACGTAGACCTGGTACATTGTTCCAATACTTACGTCTTCTGTCCTCTTTACATTTTTGCACCACCTCTCTTCTATGCGTCATGGGGAGTCCACAAAACGGCTCTGGTCCTATAGGAGTGGCATTTGCACCTCTTTTTGCGAGTTCATCGGCCACTTCGTTGCCTTTAATATCCCCGTGCCCTGGGACCCACATGAGGGTCTACAAGTTGTTCTTCGCCAGTTGCGAGAGGTTTCTTCGACATTCCCAGACAGTCCGTGAGCCGTGACTATAGGCTCGAACGGCCTTTAATGCGGGTTGGCTATCTGAGCAGATGTATATATGCGCGCCATTTAGGTACCTATCCAAGCATTCTCTGGCGCACATATCAATTGCAATCGTTTCCGCTTGCAAAATCGTGGGCGTCGTGCCCAGAGCCATGAAGCTCCTGTGGTTTTGGTTAGGCCCATAAATGCCTATTCCAGTACCTCTGGTATTCTTGGCACCATCCGTGTACCAGGCTGATATCCCTCGTCCAAACTCCTTGACTCTCATCAAAGCCGTTTTGGGGTCTTCGATCGACACCTTAAACGGTAATTCGAATTCGAGCTTCCTGGACATAATGTCCGTCGGTTTGGACAGAAGGGCCGGGTCGATTTGCTGCAGTATTTCTAAGTGTCCTGTCTAGTCCCCCGGCAGTGTTTTCTTCCTCTGGTGTAGTCGGAGGGCTGCCACAAGTCCCTCTTTTTGTACCACTAGATGGAGCGGTGTGAGACCAATGATTGCCTCCATTCCCGCGGTTGGGGTCGTTTGCATGGCCCCTGTGATACTCGTACATATTTTTGGACATGTTCATTTAATATTAAATAAGTTGGTTCCACTAACACTAAAGGATGACTCAATCTCGCCATAAAACGATCTTGTAATATTAGATCGCGCCCAGCACTATTGTTTTTGGGGACAACTATCGATTTTGGACGACCTTAACGAAATTCAACTCTATGTGAACTACGTAAACACTTCATCGCCAAAAAAATATCGATTCACTGTTGTTGGATAATATACGTCAAAAGTTGTAAAAAGTTATCCCGTAGAAATTTTCATGACTTAGTTCGACATCAATTTTTCATGTCGCTTTAAATAGAACAAATGGTGTATGGATATTAAAACTTTTTGAGTAACTCTATTGACGAAACTTTAGAACTTTATGACCACGGCAATACATGGATGGTCTATTCCCAAATTATAAGGCAACTCTCCTATATGTATGTAATTCTCTTAATGTTTTTCAATGGTGGTAGGCAACCCAATAATCTAATGTGCTTATATTGCTTATATATGGGATCTATTTTAGTTAGATTTTCTGTACTGTACAAATGGCGGCGTTCTTTATTTTCTTTAATATTATAAGCACTCTCGTAGACAGCACAGCCAATACCAGAGAGACTTAATTTTGCACAGAGTCAGGTGATTTACAACTAAACATGTTAGCACACATCCGCACGGTGTACTACTTTTATACTATCCCTCCTATATATTAAATTTTAAGCTGCAATGTTATTTTTATATTTACTGTGCAAATAGAGGAATCAAAAAATTTGAGTTTAGCGTTTTACCAATTATGGTTGGGATGGTTGTAAGTCGCACAATTACCATCTTAGTTATAATTTTTCTCACAGCAGTGGAAACTATATTAATAAACATGCATTACATCGCTGTCTTTGTTTCATTAGATTTGGCAATACGTTTATAGTGTGTTAAAATATTAAAAAATACTGTTTCAGAATTTTAGTTTTAGACTTATTTACAGTTTCCTTTTTTTTAAAATTTGTTACAAATGAAATTGCACATTGTTATAACATATAAGAATCCTAAAGCTTGGCAGTCAATCCAGGAATAAAGAAACGTTGTTCAATTCCTTTCTTCACTGTTTTTATTTAAGCACTAGATGTACATTTCGGACACTATGTGTCTATTATCAATTGTTGATTAACCACTAGTCTACTATTGATAATGAACACATAGTGTTTGAAATATACATCTACTGCTTAAATAAAAATAGTGAAGAAAGGAATTTAACTTCGTTTTTATTATTAATAAAATCTTCACAAAACTCAAGAACACATACATATTAATCAGTCCAGGAATTACATATAATTAAGCTTTTTCTTTCTGTTGTAGCAACATGACCGGCCCAATCTTGATAATTCCTTCCCTAGGAACATGCAGACACTGATCATTTTTAGCCTACTCTATCTAAAATATTCTTTATCTATAAACCACCCTTTGTTATACATATCGGCCAAAGTTATTTATTTTAACGCATAGTCGTGATTCTTTAGGTCTTCACTGTTTCTCCCGATTAATTTATCTGTACATCTTTTAAGTCTTTAGACGTGGTACTGCTGTGTTAAAATTTAAAAAAATGTAATTAGAACAAACATAATCATAATCATTGACCGAAATTTGAAAGATATTGGTTAATTTTTAAATGTATTTGTATGTTTTATAAAACATAATATACAATAGAAAACCCTTCTTCCTAGATTATCTCAATTATTAATTGGTGTAGCCCTCTATTAAAACAATAACTATACATAACTTAATACTATATACCAGAGGTGTCCAAACTACGGCCCGCGGGCCAAACCCGGCCCGGCAGGCGATTTTATCTGGCCCGCCAAGGATTTTGAAAAATTTCGTAAAATATAAATGTAGCGTGGCGCGTCGGTATTAGATCTCGCGCAGATGAAGAGCGCATTTGGTTAGAATGAGCACGGTATCATGCTCGAAAAAGTACAGTTCAAGTTTTTTCTGTATTCTGCGATACCACTCGGCCGCTCGACTACATGAATGATTTTGTACTCTGACTGTACGTAGGCGGCGTGGAGCGGCAGACTGCACTCAACTGCAGTGTCTGCAAAGCTACGAGATTGTCCACGACAAACCAAAATTCGTCGGCCGCGGAGCTTATTTACATTCTTTACAGTTGATATATTGTAAATTGGTATGTTTAGATTTATATTTAATATATTATAACTTAATTATTATGTTAATATTATTTTTTAAAGTTGAACATGGAAACAAAAAGAAGAAAAGTAGATGACGAGTGCCGCGTTTTTAAAGAAGAATGGGGATTCAAATATTTCTTTGTGAAATCGCAGTCAAAGAATGGCAAAGCTATATGTGTAATTTGCAATGATACTGTTGCTGTAATGAAGGAATACTATTTACGTCGACATTATGAAACAAAACATGCTTCAGCTTACTCACAATTTAAGAACAAGCAGCGTACTGAAAAATTTGAAAAAATTAGTCGTAGTTTGTCTTCTCAGCAAAATTTATTTAGGAAGGCAAACTCGGAGAATGAATCATTGACTTTAGTTAGCATGAAAGTTACTTATTTATTGGCGAAAAAGGGGAAACCCTTTATGGATGGAAACAGCGTTAAAGAGTGTATGATGGAAGCCAATATGTCCGGAAAAGGTGAAACTTTTCAAAACGATAAGTCTTTCCCGCTATTCTGTTGCTCGTCCAATTGACGATATTGGCAATAATATACTCCACCAGATTTCTGGGAAAGCACAGCGTTTCACTCTCTATTCTATCGCGATGGATGAATCGACCGACGTTAGTGACACCTCACAACTTTTAGTATTTGTTCGTGGAGTTGACGACGATCTTAATGTCACCCAAGAATTAGCATCGGTTAATAGCATGCATGGTACTACAACTGGAGCAGATATTTTTAAGGAACTACAACAGACGTTGACCAAATATAACTTGGACTGGAATCGACTCCAAGGTGTGACAATTGACGGAGGAAGAAACATGTCTGGTGCAAATATTGGGGTGGTTGGGCTAAAAAGAAAAGCTTGTGAAAGCGCAGGAGCAACAGTGCCAATTTTTCTGCACTGTATCATCCACCAACAAGCCCTATGTGTAAAACATGTCGACATGAGCTGCGTTTTGAAACCAGTTGTTTCTGTCGTAAACTTTATTCGATCACGTGCACTCAATCATCGCCAATTTCGATCTTTCCTCGAAGAAATTGAATCTGAGTCTGTTGACTTGTCGTATTATACAGCAGTTCGATGGCTTAGCTGTCGAAAAGTGTTATTGCAGTTCTTCAAGCTTAGAAAGGAAATTAAAATTGAAGCATTTTTATCGGATGCAGAGTGGCTCTGGAAGTTGGCAATTTTTGCAGATGTCGTGACACACGTAAATAACTTGAATTTAAAGCTCCAAGGTAAAAACAACTTAATTTGTGATTTATTCGAGCAAATCAAAGCATTCAGAGCCAAGCTGATATTGCTCGAAAGTCATATGAATGAATGTAATTTTTCCCATTTCACGTGCTGTGAAAAATTTAGTACAGAAACTGACGAAAGATTTCCCACCATATTTGCAGTAAAAGTAATCGCGGATTTAAAACTAGAATTTCAAAAGCGTTTTTCTGATCTTGACATAAATTCAAGGGAAATTCGGCTGTTTCAAAATCCATATGACTGCAACGTTGGCGACGTTTCAAGTCAGTTTCAAATGGAAATAATTGATCTTCAAGCTAGCGATCAAATCAAGAACAAATACAAGGAACGAAACTTGATCGATTTTTACAAATTTTTGGACGCAAAAGAGTTTCCAAATTTAAAGCAATTGGCTGGTAAATTTATTTCTATGTATGGCACTACCTATATGTGCGAACAAACTTTTTCCAGGATGAAGTATCTGAAATCTAAATATAGGGCAAATTTATCGGATGATCATTTGCAATCATTGCTAATAATTGGTGTTTCCGATTTGAATCCCAACTTTGAAGAAACTCTCCAGGAAAAAACCCAGTTTCACCATTCCCATTAAAAATTGCATGAAATAATTTTATAATAATATAATTTAGACATGTTTGTTTAGTATTGTTATATCTGTAATTTACTATACAAAAATAAAATTCAATGCTGCTTTACTTGTAATAAGGTTTTTTAATTCACATATTTACAATGCCTGGCCCCCGCTAATGAATTTAAATACCAAACTGGCCCTCGCAGCAAAAAGTTTGGACGCCTCTGCTATATACCATTAATTTGACTCTTTAAATTTGCACTCTGCGAAAATTAAAATACCCATTTTCAATATTTTGAATTACTTCAATAAATTAATAAATTTATCAATCAATATCCAGTTTCTTAAAGCTGCCTTCTACGCCAAACATTTCACTTTCACTCCTTGGTTTTCCTGGACGTTTGCTCTCATCCGCCACCATTTTTTCTGTTTCTAGGAAGAACTTTGCGTTGCTTTTAATTTTTTCCATGTATTTATCTAGAAAATATGTATAATAAAAATTAATTGATGTAATTATTACAATTATTAACCATGTATTGTCTTGACTGACTCTAAGTTTCCACCAACTTCTTTGGGAAGAAGATCCTTTGGTATGCATTTATATATACTTTCGTTGTTGCCCCAATGAACTTGAAGCTGAAAGTATTTGAATTCTTATTACAAAATATACAAAATAAACAAATAAGATCTAAAGTAAGGTAGAAATTAATAAAAATATTTATAATAGCCTATATTGGTCGAATTGTTCGTGTTTCTAAACATATGTAAATATGTAAACTTTCCCATTCTTAAAATAAGTTTGATGGTTAATGCAACATAATTCAATAAAAAAAGCATTATAATATATAAATACTCCCTGTACCCTAACCAAACTCCGACATCCTCTTAACCCTCTACACAATCCATCTAATCAGCTCCTCTATGATACCACTTTAGTTATCCCTATCCTAGAACGCCTTCGATTCCTAACAGAAAAATTCTCAAAAAATCCTTTCAACTTCCATATATTATCCCAATATTGTCTTCCTAGAAACCCTAGTATAAACCCTAAATTTAAAAATCCCAATTCAACCATATTTGATTTCATTTCAACATTTCATCCTTTCACGCAATAACGACTGACGCCATATGACTGGACAGCACAAGGCAGAAAGACCTCTGGTCGATAGCCTTTTGACAAATTAATACATTAACACCTCATTCATTATTCATTATTCACTATTCCAATGTAAATATGTACAAAATTTGTCAATAAATATATGTTACTACTACTATATAAATACTACATATTTTTTAACAATAATTTTGATTTCTTTAAATATTTTTCTTTTTTCGAATAATAAAAAACTATATATCGGATCATTTAATTTGGTTCTACTTTTTTTTTATTATTTAATTAAATCTATTAAAGTACCAGATTCAACATCATATAATTATTTATAATAGTTATTCAATAATACTTGCTAATTTAAATCATTTATAATAATACTTACCTCATCTAAAAGTTCTTTTTTCATAAACGGTTTTAATATAAACAAAATTTTATCCAATATTGGATTACAGTTAACAAAATGAAAAGCACGAAGACGGAAAGGTATTGCTTCCTGAAAATTATAGAATTTTAATTAGATCTTTGTTTTATACATTAATTTTTATATCTAATTAAAAACTAGTTAGTTCTTTTTTATATATTATAACAATGATAATGGTCCCTATCTAAGTTACTAATTCTTCATAATATAAGTAAGTATTCAATATATTTTTTCAATATTTATTAAAAACATAATCTATTTGAACTTATTGGAAAATGAAGCTTTTAGTTAAAATTGAGATAAATGTTTATTTGTTTAATTTAGTATGATCGTAAAGGTTAATATTTTTTTAGAATTTGCAACATTTTTAAAATTTACAATTAATGCCGTAACTGGGGACAACCCAAACAAAGTATTAATAATTTGTTTGTCTTGATATTGAAAGCATTTTAATTAATCTTTACAAAGCCCTAATAATTTGTAGGAAGAGAACCCACTTTTGTCTACAAGGTTATTATTTAGTAGGTCGAAAAAGTAATTGAAACGTTAAACAGTATATTTTAAGTGCCATATATGAATACAATTTCTATAATATGGCGAATTAATAAATGAGAAAATCTTTGATTTTATTTATTATTTTACTTGTTTATTTTTTATTAAACATGTACAAGAAATAACATTAACAAGAAATACTTACTTGTAAGAAGAACATGTACTTTTTGATGGTTATCAAATTAAATTTCATAACATGACTTAATGTAAAATTCGAACAATCTACTATGAATACATGCCCAGGACATGGCCCAATTTCTAGTATATGGATAGATGCTACCATATCATAGAGCTTCACTATCGTGTTGTAGTTGAAGTTATCTGGATTACTGTCTTGTATACGTGCATAAAATATGCTGTATCCATCCGGAGTAGGTTTCGGAAGTGGAGTCAATGAGCTAAAATGTTCAGAATTGTTTTAATGTGAATTTTGCTAAAATTTTTGTTTATATCAAACATTATTTTATCATTTGGAAAATTATATGTGCAAGAAACCCGATCTAGCTGGAACCGTTGTAATTTGAGAAAATTAGTTTGCACGTAAAAATATTCTATATATCTTTTTGGTTTTTTTCATACGTACGTACTGTCCCAAAAGTACAAATCCGCCAGAGAAGTTGGTTGTAGATTTGAGATAATAATAAGAAAAAATCCATAGGGGTTAAATCAGCACTGCGTGGAGGCAAATATATGTAACCTCTCTTGGGGAACAACTTACCAAGGAATATTTTTGACTTTCTTTTTAGACACCATGTATTTATGACTAAAGCTACTTTAATTAGTATTTTTAACAATAGTTATACTATTTTTAATTAATAATCAAAAGCAAAATAGCAAGGGGATATGTTTATTAATATGTATTTAGTGTTATTAATTATTCAAACAAAATAAATCTGTACTTACACGACGTCCATAATTTTAATAATTTCTGGATTTGCTGGATCTCTATTTGAGAATACTTCAGGACACATAGTTTTGGTTGTATAGTAATTATCAATGCATTTCTTGGTCGCTTCCAAACTGTATTTACAACTATGTAAAAACAGGATTAACATATATTCTGAAAGAAGAAGCCATTATTTATTTAATCTTTGTAAGGATGTCAAAATGTATACTTTGCTTACTAATTATTTATATTAATTAGTAATGCATATTTTATGAAACATTATCTTTAAATCAGATTCAATATAAAATAAATTAAAAATTAATATTTTGCGTACTTGGCATAACATAATTGTCTATTTTAAATTAAAATAACTGTTGCATTTTTAGTTAAATAGAATGAATTTAAATAAAAAATCAAACCGTATAAATTACTTAAAAAAATAAAAATGTATAGTACCTTTTTGTACGAGTTTGTTAGTGCAGTTCTAATTATGTTAGTTTAATTATTAATACTTGTACTAATTTATTTCCGTAATTTGCAATTTAGATTTACTCGCGGGCGTATCTATTGTAAGGTAACAACAAGCTCGACATAAATCTCTCTATGTTTTCTGGGTTTTCTCTAAGCTAGCTGACGTTATTCGCAAGTCTCTGCTCACCCGATAAAGAGTTTGGTGGTTTTACATTTCCATAGGTTGGATTTTAGTGGAAGTACTTTATCATTTATAGATAGTAGACAATCACCTTTATAGTTGAGTGCTAATGTTCAGTTAAACAAGATTTCCTATAGAGGAACTTTGGCTAAATAACTATTCTCTCCTCCCAAACTTTCTTCTAGTGAGAAGAGCACTTTTCTAAGAATTTTCAACTTTTCTCTCACATAGTGTACAATTGAATATAAATGAACAACTCTTACTTCACCTCGAGGTGTTTTTTTTAATTTTGGTATACTTCGTGGTTGATCTTTTCTACAGTTTGATAGGCCCATCCAATTACATTTGCTACTTTGATAAGAGGCATCTACTTGCTGTAAATTAAAGTTAAAATGAAATAATAGTTTAATAAAATTTGATAATCTCCACTTTGATAATCGCTGTTGTCTGCCTTCATATCATAATTTTACCTTATTCTATTGCTACTCTGTTGAATGATCACAAACATAATCTACTTTTTCTACTGGTAAATAGCTATTACATAATAACACAGTTCATGATAATTGATCGTTCTCGATGCAGTCTTTTCTAGTTTCATGTACTATGGATTTAAACGAAAACCAGATGAAGAGAAAATAATAGGACGGATTATTTTTGATGGTTACAAACTACTATCTACAAATAAAGTTTATTATTAGTTCTATTTATTCGTTCCAACATACATATGTAAAGCTGCTTTTTCGTTTAGTTAATTTTAGGGATTCTGTATACTTCTCGGAAGAGAGTGGATTGAAGATTTCAGTTCTAAAAGAAACCCGGAATGATATATCCACTTCTTAATCACTTGCCGATACTTCTGGAATTTGTTTCATTTAATGAAACAGTTCTTTATGACGATGTATTTATTTCCTTAATAGGTGAGAGTCCGAAAGTGCTCAAGCAATGCGTTCGAATAAGCCGTCGATTTGTTGCTCTCTTTCCTCATTATTGACCGTTGCTTATCACCCGTACTCTATATTTCCTGCATCACTTTTTCACATTTATTTCACAGTTCATCCAGTAGAATTATTTTATTTATTATTTTTCAAAGATATTAGAAAAAAAATATAGCAGTACGATTAATTCACTATTTTAAAATAAACAATTTGTTAGATGAAGCACAAAATGGGTTTCTCGCAAATAAATCAACTAACACAGCAATTTTTGATTACTTAAATGAGGTCACGAATGCTTTGGAGAGATCAGATCTGCCTTTAGGAATATTTCTTAATCTCTCCAAGGCTTTTGATACTATGAGTCATGAAATACTTCTAGAAAAAAATGGAATATTATGGTATAAGAGGAGTGGGCAATGAGTTGTTACAATCATACTTGACAAATAGATCTCACCGAGTTAAAATTAATGGAAATTATTCTGATGAACTTATAACTAATATTGGGGTTTCGCAAGGCAGTATACTGGGCCCTATACTATTTATCATTTATGTAAATGATTTACCCAAAAACATCAGAGATCAAAAAAGTCTTATAACAACATATGCTGACGACACTAGCCTGCTTATTTTAAGTTCTAATATACCTGACTTAATCAATAAATCAAATCAAACATTTAAAACTGCACAAAATTGGATGGTACAAAATAAATTATTGTTAAATAAAGCTAAAACTAATCTCATTATGTTCTCAACAAAAAATAAATCAAATAAGCTAGATTCAATTTTTTTAAATGACATTTTGAAATATAAAATAAAACAAATTTTCTAGGAATGGTTATTGACACTAAGTTAAATTGGAACTTTCATTGTGAACAATTATCCCAGAAACTAAATACGTGCTGCTATAGTTTGCGAATATTAAAAAGCTAATAAATACTTAATAATAATAATAATAATAATATTTATTAATGTCCACAGGTACATAAGTCAGATGAACATACAAACATAATTGTACTATCATAAAAAATTGAAATTTAAAAATTCTTCTATTGAATAAAACGCCTTAGATACTAAAAACGCTTTAACATGTTTCTTAAATGTATTTATAGTTAATTCTTTGACGTGGTCAGGTAATACATTATACATTTTAACACCAAAATAACGAGTGCTGTTTTGCGTGCGTTTGAGTCGGTTATATGGAGGTCTGAGTAGATTTGCACTTCTGGTAGTAAATTTATTAAAATCTAAGTTTTTGTCGTAGCGCTCAATGTTTGCATGGACGTATGTTAGACATTCCATTATAAAAAGATAAAGATATGGAATTATGTATTATGGTAGTTCAATATGGGCCAATCAAATATTCATTGTTCAAAAGAGAGCACTGCGCGTAATACTTAACATGTCGTATAAAGACAGCTGTAGAGGTAAATTCAAGGACACAGGCCTACTTACCCTCTGCAGCCTTTATATTTACGAAGTGCTAACTTTTAATTTTAAGAATAAATACAAATTTGTCACCTGTGAAACTCGCCATCCGTATGATACACGCAATACTAATCAATACGTATATCCAGCTCATAGACTAATCCTCTACGAAAATTCACCACGATATGCTGCATTGAAGCTTTTCAATAAACTGCCTAAAAGCTTGCAAAACATCTCTGAAGAAAAGGAGTTCAAAAAATAATTAAAGGAATATTTAATTTGCAAAGAATTTTACACATTGAATGACTACCTGAGTCAGTGAACATTCTTTGCATTAGAATTGTAAACTAATACCTCTTTGTAGCATTTCTTTTCTTTTATTATTTTTTTTTTGTTAAACTTATATTATACAATATTAATATTAATTACAGTATTATTATTTTTTATTTTGTATATATATTTATAATTTCTCATGTTTAGTTATTATATTAGGATTAGTTTTACAAGACTATTATGTATGACGAGTGTAAGAACTTAATGTTTGTAACACAATAAAATTCTATTCTATTCTATTCTAATTTGCTCATAGTTTTCGACATTTTCAGATATCCAACGGAAGATTTCTGTTTTCCGCACTTGGGGATGATAAACAGGCTCAATTTTACCTAGTCCACTAATTATTTGTAAATGCGTTTCAGCTATTGTATATAAAGATGTTTTACTAAGCGATGTACGATTGTGGAGAGTATTTTCAAATTTCATTCCATGTTGGATTTTTAGAATAAATCACTTTCCAGATCCTTCTGAATCATGTTCTCGTCTCTTCTTACACCTAGCTACCATTTGAGAACAAAATTGTTGCTTCATAAATACAGATATTTATAAAAATGCTCGAAAATTTTAAACTGGTGCGGTTGTAAAAGCATTTTATTCAATTTTTAGAATTCTTCGTTTTATGTAAACGTTATTTTCTTTTGACGAAGCGTGCAGATCCTGAAACCAGCTATTCTCCGTTTAAATTTATTACCCTTCAACTAACACCTTTACTCGAGACGATGTACTGTTTTTTTTTTTTTTTTAATTACATTTTCTGAGGCTTCTTTTAATAGTCGGAGCAACCTCTTCTAGGTTTCTTATATGGTCCTAAAAGGTTTTTTACGTCATAAATCATCAATTTTCATAATCCTATTCCTATGATATATGCTGTCTTCTGTCAGTCGTTTAGAGCTACTTCGATATGATAATTTTCAAGGTCAAGCATTAAGGAAATATCAGATCGAGCCAAAGTCCCTCATTCTGATTAAAAAATAGTGCCCTCTTTAGTCACATTATTAAGTTATTGATACATAAAACAAAAAAAAAGTTGATCTGGATGTCTAGATAATGATCTCGCTCTCTATTTAATACATTATTCTGTTCGTTTCTACCCTCTCTGCCAAAAGTAGTCTCTTCTATATCTATTTAATTGTCGAGCATTTTCGGTATTAATTTTATGTTAAAAATTATGTATCCATCCATTTTGTTGAATGTAAAATTCATCTAGGTGTTTAATTTATTAGTTTTAATTGAAAGTTGTTACTAAATTTTCTAACTCTGGGTAATTCCTTTTTTTCTTCCATTATCTACTGTGTCTTTCTAAGAATCCACGAATCAGGTATACAATATCGTATCAGTGTTTTCTTTCTCAAGCATACAGTATAGATTTACTATTCTAACTACTATGGCCTTATTTATCTGAATAGGAGCTTTACCTATTATTATTATTCGTCCTCCATTATTATTATTGGTGACGGGTTCGAAGGTCTTAGTACTTTCGTGATTCGATGTTTAATCCAAATTTTCGTTGATAATTGAGTTGCCCGGACTATTAATACATAAATATTCCAAATACATTTTATTTTCCATTAACTTTTAAAAATTCAATTTCAGATCTAATTGGAAGGTATTCGTGATAATTATTCCAATAATTCATATATCTTTTATGTTAGTAACTATAATTTAGTATTAAAAAATAGAATAGTATCAGAATTTCCTGTTGCAGTTAGTAATCTTCATATCGTCAGTCGATTGTTTTATAGTTTGCCAACATTGCCAAACTTTCCGTATCTTCACTCTACTTGATTGCTAAAAGCTCACTCATATCCTGTATCGTTTATACTATTCCTTTTCGGTTATTATTCATTTTGCGAAGGCATTTACTTCTAATTACAGTTTAAACAACTTAACGGTATTAACCAGTACGTCTACTAATTTAGTTGTTCGACCAAACTCTTCTGTGCTTTTCTTCAGTTTAGCAGAATTTTCCTAAAAAGTTCTACAATTTAAGAGAATTTTCCCTTTCTGGACAATTCTTATTTAATTTTGTCAGAATATTCCACCAATTTCACATCTCAATTGTGAGAATTTTTTTCAAGCTTATTAGAATTTTCTAACAATTTTTCTTATATTTTCTAAAATGCTCTTTTATTTTATTCAAAAGAAATTTTCGGAAACTTTCCTTTCAAACTTCTAGAATTACGATTTTTTTAGTGTTCTCAGAAACTCTTTTTCCAATTTTGAGAATTTTCCACTACTTGCAGTATTTTGTCTTCCAATAAGTGATTGCAAAGAATCCAAATTTGAGCAAATTACTGAGAATAGCATTTTTGCGTAAACCTCATAGTTTTCGAGAAAAATATAGGGGACCATCAATAGATTTATCTTCAACTTTATACATTCCTGATTGGCAACTTTTGCTCCTGTGTAAATTTACATTGAGTACTCTAAAATTTAAATCATGATTGTTGATACAGTTTTATGATAGAGTTTGTGAAGTGTACCAGTACATATACATTAATTAGAATTAACGGCTCCAAAATTTGTTTCTTACAAACTTCAAGTCGGCATTTTTAAAGCTTCAGTTAAATCAAAAACAACTAAGACACCCAATTAATTTTATTAAAAATAACTATTTAAATTGTATATGTTATAACTTTCCTACTAGAGTGGATACACCGGCGACAGTTATAGTGAACTGTTAACAGCGATAATAATAATGTAAAATTTGGTACAATGTATTATATAATAGCTGTTACTTTAATGGTAGTAATTATCTTCACTATGTGTATTTATTATTGTGTAATACACTACAGTTTCCTATAGGTCATTATCAAGTATTGTCTGAAAAAATACATATTTTTAACAATTTATAGATCAATGTGAGTTCATGACCTGCTAAAAATAATTTTAGGAACTTAATTACCTACAAAACTAAGGGCACTAAAATGATTAAAGTGCGGTGTTTTCTGAAGAGATTACTTTAATTATAAGAGCTAAAATATTGTCGAATAAATTAAATCGGTTAGTTTGTTAAGTCAATTAGTATTAGTATTCTTATTTTGCCAAAATATTTCTAATGACTTTCAGATTAAGCCTTGAGCTTTTACTTCATGTAAGAACTATATTTAACTACCTGATTAAAAGTAATCGACAATTTTTTGCAAAATTACCACAAGATTGGAGCTCGAATGTCTCTTAAGATACATTTTCTGCATTCGCATCTTAATTTTTTCCCACAATACTTTGGCGACACGAGCGATGAGTAAGGAGAGCGGCTACACTAAAATATAGCGAAAATCGCCTTTCGATACCAAAAAATAACATTTTCAACACATGAACCAATCAATCCCAAAATTTACAAAAACAATAGTGCTGTTGAACAAAATTTATGCAAAAAATAAAGAAATGTTTGGGGAAAAGTGGCATAGTAAGATCTCTTGAAATATCTGAGTGCAAGCAAGTCACCAGATATTTAAAAAAATTAAATCAAAATGAAAATACATGGTTTATTCAATTCAATGGCTTTAAAGCCCCGATTCGGAACCTGGCCTCCCTTAATTTATTCCTCAATTCTGTACGGTCCATCGCCATTCTTCGCCAATCTCCTTAGCTTTAGGACTTTTTTGGCGTCTTCTTCGTCAGCATTCTCGCAACGCTTTCTTGGCCTTTTATCTTGCACTTGGGCATTCTTCATGGTATTCTGTAGCTTCACAATTACTGATATTATATGTTATTTAAATATGGTGTACAGATCTTGATTTCGTTGGATTCTGTACTCATCGTTCTCTTTATTTGGGCCCATAATGCGTCGTAGGATCTTTCTTTCGAATGTGTCGATTTTAATCTCGTTGTTCTGGTTCAACGTCCATGTTTCACTGCCCAAGGTGAAGATATGCCTTAAAAAGGTTTTATATACTCTTAATTTTGTATTGCGGTGAATTTATTTTGATTTTAAGATATGTGACTTGGCTAAATACGCTTTGTTGCGTTTTCGGCATTGATCTCGGTGATCTCGATGTCTTCTTTACCGCTATGTTAAGTGTTACTCCTAAATATTTGAAGTTGCTTTATTATCAGGGTTAGGCCATGGGGTGGTATTGGACCTGCTTTGTATTAACGTTTTTGTTTTAGCGATGTTGACTTCTATGACGATTGTTTCTGCCGCTTCCTTTAATGTTCTGTGCGCTACTTAGGCGGCTTATTTCTTTCGACTCATGATGTTGATAGCATCTGCGTACGCCGCTAATTGTATCAATTTATTTGTCAATATGTTCGCTCTCACAATGTCTGATTTCCTAACTACGTACTTAAGCGCTAGATTGAACAGAGTTGGGCCAGACCATCTCCCTGTCAAGCCCTTGCTGTAGGTATAGTGGTCAGTGAGTTGCACTTGTACTAGTACTTGTGCGTTGCTATCTGTCATTGTCGTTTCTACTATTCTTATCAGTTGTCGTAGCACTGCAAACAGTTTTCTTCTATCTATCGAGTCATGTACTTGCTTGAAAGGTCTTATTTAGTAGCTGTTTTACCGTAAACGGCCTGGCACTCTCCAATTATATTATAATATTAGTGAGGAATTTGTAGGCGTTACTTAACAGTGATATGCCTCTGATGTTTGCGCACGTTAGTGTATCGCCTTTTTTGTCGATTGGACATATAATACGCATTTTCCTTAGGTATACGTTGTTCGCCCCAGATTTTAACTATTAAAGCGTCTTTTAATTGCCCTAAGGCTTCATTTGTATCTTCTAGTGTTGGTGTGGTTCTGAGCTCGATGTTTGCTTCGTCCTCCTCTGCGTTAGGCGGGGCTAAGGTGCTTTCCGTTGCGCTTTCTGTGGCTTCTTCTTTCGTTTTGTTAGGTAACTCTTTGAAATATTTTTTCATTTCTCTTCTATTTTCTTTTGATCACTAGTTATTATTCCTGTCCTATCTCTTCAAATGTTTTTAGTCTAAGGTATTTGAACCCGCTCCTTATGTTGTTTGTCTGGAAATCTGTCTCCATCTGGCCTGCTTTACCATTTTCATATTTCCGTTTCTTTAATCTGCAGAGTTTGTCTGCTTCTCCTTGCTTGCTTTTATTATATCCATATGTATGTATTTCTTGTGTGCTTCGTTTCTTTTGTTAAGAGATGCTTTGCATCCTTCAGCCGACCATTCTGGCATCGTTTCTTTTTTGGATGATACTAGTACTTTATATCCTGTTTTATTAAGTGTATTGCATTGATGTTTAACTTATCTACGTTTTTTGTACTTTTCTAGTATCCGTTTGTTAATCCAGCATCAATATCGTACCCGTACTAAGAAATGATCAGATCTGCAGCATGCTCCTCTTTGGGTTCTGATATCCAGAATGTGTGTGGCCCATTAACTATCGATGATTAAAAGATGCATCTGGTTTTTAGTTATGCCATTTGGAGATGCTCAGGTAGCTTTATGGATGTTTCGATGAGGAAAGAGAGTTGAGCTGATTATTAAGCTTGCCTCAAAGCCTATTAGTATTTCTCCATTATTGTTTGTTGTGATATTCATATTCCCTAAAATTAGTTTAGTATCATTAGAGATTATATTATCATATGTGTGTTCTAATTGTTGGCTTATAATTATATTCATTTCTTCTCCTTGTTCCTCCGTGGGGCAGTAATTTTTTATAATTGTGGTGTTGGTAAACTTTGTGTGTATCCTTACGATACACATCCGTTCACTGATGATTTGGAAGTCGATAATTGAAAACTTCATTGCTGTTTTAAACAAATACGACTACAAATTATTACTACCTTCTGGTTAGTCACTGTGACAGATAGTATCCGTCTTCGTACATTAAATTCTGAATAGTAAATAATATTATTTCCAAATCCAAACCGTCGGATATACTAGAGCTGTTATATCTATATTTTTTTATATTGTTATTAAAGTAACTAAAAAAATTAACAGAAACTATTCAAAATATTGAATTTCTTAAGCCAACCACTCCAAGTGAAATATATAACTTTATACATACCACGAAAAGTAAAAATAGTTCTGGGTATCATAATTATAACTGAAATAATTAAAAAGAGTAGTAACTAACTTTCATTTACATTCTTCATTAATAAATGTTTTTTTTTGTATTTTCCCTAATAGCCTAAAAGTTTTAGTTATAATTATTGTATATAAAAAGGTGACCAATTGCAGTATTAAGTGTTTCTGTCAAAATACTATTAAAGCAATTTGTTCAAAAATACAGAACGTGAGTGAAAGACAGACCCGTTAAAACGGCCACATTAAACTATATGTTTTATGTAGTTAATGCCTCGGAGAGAGCTGAAGAAGAAGAGGAAACAGCCTAAAATAAATAGAATTATATTTAAGAGACAGTTATTAAAATCTTGATTCACCGACTTTACTAACAACGGTGTTTTGCAGCGAATTATCCTGGGCCCATTGTAATTTAATATACGAGGGTATTTTGAAAAGTTTCCGGAATGGGCAAGAGATGGCGCGCGTATCGTGAAATTGTTTTGATGGTTATCAAGACTAACCTATTTTAGGTAAGCTGTCAAATTTTCAGACACGTGCGTCGTTCCGTTTTTGTTTACTAGTATATCTTCTGAAGCAAGTCAGGCACTTTTGCAAAAATGGATAAAAACGAATTTCGTGCAGTCATCAAACATTTCTGGATGGATGGGAAAAAGGCGATGGAGATACGAGGTATTTCGCAGAAAGTTAATGGCACATCCACAACTTCATTATTAGTTTCTGGGTGAGCGAGTTCAAACGTGGCCGTACGAGCACCAAGGATGAACCACGAAGTGGACGTCCAAAAACGGCCACAAATGAAGAAATGGTCGACAAAGTCCTTGATCTCGTGTTAGTCGATCGACGAGTGAAGTTGCGCAAAATAGTAGAGACCACGGGCATCTCATATGACTATGGACAACAAGCGAAATCGTGTGACCACTTCGGAAGAGTGTTTGGCCTTGTTAAAGCGTAATCCAACGGATTTTTTTTCGCCGATTCGTGACCGTGGACGAAACATGGATCCACCACTAAACACCAGAAACCAAGCAGCAGTCGAAACAGTGGATTTCTCCAGGCGAATCTGCTCCGAAGAAGGCAAAGACTGCCCCATCGAATGGAATGGTCATGGCCACCGTTTTTTGGGATTCACAAGGTGTGATACATATCGACTTTTTGCAGAAGGGAAGAACTATCACGGGACAATACTACAGCGATTTATTGAATCAATTCAATGGCATATTGAAGGAGAAACGGCCTCATTTGCAGCGGAAAAAGTGTTCTTCCACCACGACAACGCGCCGGCCCATTCATCCCGAATCGCCAATGCTAAATTGGTTGGCTACAAGGTGGTGCCGCATCCCCTGTACTCTCCAGACCTGTTTTTGTTCACAAACATGAAGACTTGGCTCGGAGGCAAGCGCTTTACGTCAAATTAGGAGGTCATCGACTAAAGCTTATTTTGCAGAGTTCCCGAAATCATATTTTTCTGAAGGCTTAAAAAAGTTGGAGCACCGCTGGGAAAAGTGTATCGCCCTGCAAGGGTACTATGTTGAAAAATGAAAATAAAAAACCTGTTTAATTACTGCGTTTTCTTGCCCATTCCGGAAACTTTTCAATCTACCCTCGTATACAGGGTGATTGAAGAAACTACTTTGATGCCGTATAGCTTATTTTTTATCCGATTTGAATAAATAAAATATCAAATTAAATCGTTTATAAAAGGCCAACATGAATTAAATAGATAATTTAGTTAAGAAGAAAAACTCAAATAATTACAAAAACATTTATATGCATCGATGTACATAGTCACAAAAATGGCACAAATTGATATTATATTTAACCTCCAGAAGTTAGTGGATAACAAATCATAGCAGAAAAAACTGCGCAAGTGGGATATGGGAGACAAAGTGGAGGGATTGTGACTGTCTGTATATCGGACAGACTAGCAGAAGTTTTAGTACTAGAGTGAACATAAAAAATCAAAATTATATTAAAAAAAAAACTTTTAATGTAAATGCATGGAAATGAGATATGCAGAACATTTCCGCGCATTTAGACTAAATACTAGCATCCTTTCCCCGGCATTCAAAATATTAAAATCTTACATTCCTGCCCAAACTCTGCTAAGCTTAATCTCCTTGAAATCTTTTAAACGAACAAACCGATTTAATATACACGCCACTTTTCAAAAACCTGTTATCTCATAATGACGCTTAATCCTTTGTAACTATTATCTCCACTTTTGTACCTACATAAATGTAAACTTTTTATTAATTTGTTCACTTGATAATGACCTTCAAAAGTCGTGTTCTTGTAATATATTTATATACATTACAATAAATGTTAGGGGTAAAAAACATATTAAGTGTTTATATGAGAAATTAATTCATTGTAAAATTTTGCACTACCATGTGCATGTTTTCTAATAACTTTTGTTTGAAAATAATCATCAATAATAAATTCAAAAATTTACTACATTCCTGATAACAAAACCAAATAGAAAATAATGGTAACTTTTGGCCAGAGCTAATGACCAGTATTCAAAAAAGATAAAACAAAATTAATAATTCAAATGAAGAATGTCACATTCAAAGATTGATTATTATATAACGGGTGTCCAACAATTATTTTAGTCCCGGGTGGCGTTGGAATCAAATACGTAGGTCGATTCTTACATCTGCCAAATAAATTGAATTGACATTTTAATTGTTAAACATAATTTAAATGTGAATTTAAAGTGTTGTTAACTTTAGTAAGTAATTAAAATATTACATCATTTACATTTAAATTATGTTTGACAATTAAAATATCAGTTCAATTTATTTGGCACATGTAAAAATCGACCTACGTATTTGATTCCAACGCCACCCAGGACTACAATAATTGTTGGGCACAAGGTTATTTATATTTATGCAAATTATGTTATAAATACGACAACTAAATTCAAATTTATTTTTTCACTTTAATTGATACATTTACTAAATATGCATATCTCTAACTGGTATGTCAAGTATTGAAAAATAAAAATTATTTCTAGTTTTTATGACAAATAATGGACTTTTGCCATTTGTTATTATAGCATTATTATAACTTAAAAAAAGAAACATTGAATAATTCTTTATAACTCAAAAAATATAAGCATTTTAGAAGACGTAATAACACACAATCAAATAGTACAATTAAAGACCAATAAACTATAAATTAGAATATTTGGGCATAATTAGAAAAATACCTAATTGTGGAGACTCTTCGTGGTACATTTTGATAATTTAAAATAAAAAAAATATTATTTTCCTTCAATAACTACTATTTTCATTTACTGTTTAATAATGAAAAGCTCAAGTTGTCGAAATCATAGTAAAGTTATACCAAAAAAGTAATTTGTTCTATTTTAACCTATCAAAATATATTACCAATAGATATTTATTATGAATGTTAATTAGAATGTTTTATTACAACAAACTTAGTATTTAAATAATTTGCTATCTTTTATAATATAATAATTCAATATATTCGACAAATTAACAAACTCACATTCATATAATAAAATGTATTAAAGTCTTTTACGTTATAGAAAATTAACTAATAATTAGATAAAGACTAAGTTGTCTTAGTAAGATTCATTGTTGCAGATTTACGAAATGTTTTTGTGTTTTTCTAATTATTATTCATTCATATAATAAACCGACAGATGACCTATATTATACCACTTTATTTAACTGTGCGAAGTTATCAAATAATACTATAATAAAACCAACTCTTTGTATTGACACCTCTATGTTACTAAATATATTTTGTGAAACATGACGATTGAATTAGATTTTTCTTAAAAGTATTATACAGTATTATTATATATATATATATATATACATCTTTATTGACAAATATGTACATTATTTAAATAATAAATAAATGATGAATGAGGTGTTATTATGTTAATCTGTCAAAAGGCTATCGACCAGAGGTCTTTCTGCCTTGTTTTGTCTAGTCATATGGCGTCAGTCTTTAGTGAGTAGATGCATGAAGTGATGAAATGAAATCGAAAATGGTAGAATGTGGGTTTTTAAATTTAGGGATTGTGTTAGGGTTTCTAGGAAGACAGTACAGGGATAATATATGAAAGTTGAAAGGATTTTTTGAGAATTTTTCTGATAGGAATCGAAGGCGTTCTTGAATGGGGATAACTAAGGTTGTATCATAGAGGAGTTGGTTCGAAGGATTATGTAAAGGATTTAGAGGATGCCGGAGTTTTGTTAGGGTACGGAGGGATGCTCGCTCGCTAACTTGAATATTACGGGAGGTTGGGTTGCTGGGATTGGGATAGAGGGCACAACCATAGTCCAGTAATGGGCGACAAATCATTTTGTATATTTTGACTGCTGTTTTACTAGTGATGCCATCATTTCTATAAGTTAAACATCTAAAATATTTTGCCCTAGTTGTAATTTTGTTTTTAATTATAGCTGTGTGTTTTTTGAAATTAATTTTGGGGTCTATGGTTATGCCTAGGTATTTAACGGAATTTGAGGGGGGGATAATAGTGTGGGAAATTGAGATATTGTAGGGAGAATTATTGGTGCGGTGATATGGAATTAGGAGCTGTGATTTATGGGGATTGATTTTAATATTATTATTATTTACATGGTTAATACTTTATAAATTTTTTAATGAAAGTAAATACGCGTTTATTAAATGAAATGTAATAAAATGTATTAGTACTCTTGACTTATTTACAAATTATTGAAAATGTTCAGTAATTATTATAAACATAAAATATTTATTTACCTTCAATTTCTGGAAAATGTGGTTGTAATTTAACCCATGCATCTAGAGTTCTTATATCCTCTTTCCTAAGATTTTTATTTTTAGTATATAAATCTTCAACTTTCATATGGTGTACCATTTTTAAAATTAAAAATTATAATATACAACACCCAAATGTACACGGTACATGCATTAAGTCTAGAATGACTATCGCTGCCGAGCCATACAAAATATATTAACATGTAGAAGGTAATTATGCAATCTCAAACCTGTTTTGAAATTGCGATATTATTTATATCGTATTTTCATTTGCAAAATTTATTTTAAAAAAACATTTAATTTTTTTGTTAATAAACGAATAATTTTTCAATGTTATCGATAATAACAAATTTATCTTAATAACAGTGCATTTTAATTATTAAATTAATTACACTTATTATCAGTGTTAAATTTATAAAAAAGAGCAATTTTCCTTGACCGAAATATTTAATAAATAATAAAAATGTATTAAAGTTCTTTACGTTGTAGAAAATTAACTAAAAATAGAAAAACAGTTGAAATCTGCTAGTGTTGTTGATTTTTTTCTAATGGATTGGATACTTAATTCTGCAGTCCGTATATATTCATCTATTTTGGCTTTTGTTTTATCGATTATTTGGGAAAATTTACGATTTTATTTAAAATTTTTTCATTTTTAGGAAAGTTGTATCTCCTAACTTTAATTCTGGCAGGCCATGTTTCTCATGCCATCAATATATGTAGGTCGTTATAATCAGCGCCTAGTTTAAACGATTTATTAATTCTTTTTGTTTCCAGTTCGTAGATTTTTTATTGTGATTGTGGGGTACAGTTTAGTAGTTACCTAGATAAATCCAAGCATATTTAGGTGGTGCCATTGAGACACTGACTGCCTTTTGAGCCCATGATTGTGTTTCGTCTTTTTTTTTCTCGATATTATTTCCGACCATTTATCGCTGATTTTTGGAGCGACAATATCTATGATGTTTTGTGTTACTTATCGTTGCATTATTCTCCGTTACTGATCGTCTTCTAACTCCATGTTTGTTATTGTTTTTTTTGGCGGGAAAATGGTG
Organism: Ontholestes murinus; assembly: GCA_963969525.1. Taxonomy (NCBI): domain Eukaryota; kingdom Metazoa; phylum Arthropoda; class Insecta; order Coleoptera; family Staphylinidae; genus Ontholestes; species Ontholestes murinus. Next base: position 37,692,975 of record OZ018390.1, read on the forward strand.
TCGCCTGTGCGAAGTGTTTAATTTTCATTTTCTAAGACCTGGACCTTTTCTTGAGGCAGCGAATTGGTGAATTTTAGTTCACTTACTAATGATTTGAGATAGTCGTGTGCCAATTGTTTCTTTAGGTTCTATTAGTTGGGTATCCACGTCATCTGTCAAGTTACGGCTGCACCAAATTTTAATTATTTGCGCGCAGGATGTGTGATAATAGTTTCTACAAACACTACACTGTGATTCGATTTTCCACATAACCAGGGCTTCTTAATAATTTTATTTTTATTTTTAGTAATCACTAATTCGCTACCATCGTTCTAGGCGGCCATGCCTTGTTTTGAAGATATAGGACAAACAAAATTTTACATGTAAAGTTTCTTAATCTACAAGAACTGTTGAAAGTTAGGATGCAATAATTTTTAAAAAACACCAGTGTCATTTCTTATTATGTTACACTCAAATATCCAATTTCCCAAGTCTCTCGAGCAACTACACTAAAATGCGGTGGTGCATCATCGTGTATAAACCGCATTGCATTGCCAATGCATCATCCAGAAACTGAGATAGCGTTTGTTCTAAAACCCAAACGTCAACGCAAATTGATGTTAAAAACGATTTTTCAGTATCTTATATAGATTTTTTCAGCTCAAATATGGTTATTGTGAAATTATTTATTTTTGAAAAATTTGATTGATGGGCAGAAATAATCAGCGTCAGGAGTTTAGAATTTAAACCGATGTGTGTAAAATCCATTGGCAGAATGCAATACCTGGAGGAAAATCAGCTGAAAAAAGTGCCTGAATGAGTTGTATATGATATACGTACAATAAATAGTCTCTAAGAATTTTCCAAACACCCATATTACTTGTATTAAAAGTATTTTCAACTTTTTGAGTAGAAGCATCCGGATCTTGCTCTATGTGCAACACATTCTTTTACATCTATTGCATGACTTGTTGTTAGCGTGTGTTGTGCTAGAGCTGAGAGTGTATCTCCTTTTTGTAACGCTTTTTTATGCTCTTCCATTCGGACCCTTGCTCGTCTATTCGTTTGTCCAATATATACCGTTTCACAGCCTTCATAGGGCATTTTGAAAACTTTTAGTGTTCGAGTGGAACTCTTTCTTTCTGGCCAACTTTTTTGGTGATTTTGCAAACTCCTTTTTGTGTTTGAGTGTAGCTCTTTCATGTCGAGAATTTTGCCGATTTTACTCGTGATACCTTTTATGTAGAGCAGAAATGATTTATTTGGTTATATGCTTCAAAATACTATCATTTTTGGGGTGCTAAGCCGTTTAGCATTAGTGCTTCCCGTAGCTCTTCAAGCTCTTCATTAATATGTTCTTTGTCTGCCAACCGTCTAGAACGTGTACTTAATGTTTTGGCCACAGAGTGTATTTGAGCTCTTTCCTTGTACTATATGTCCCAGGGGTCTATTCATTTTTTTTTAAATCATGATCCATAAATGGCAAGGAGTTATTTAATTTAATTTCTATTGTGAATAGAATTTGAGGATGTTGTCTATTAGCTGGCCAAGAGATGCGTCCAAAGTGTTTATACTATGTGGCCATATAAAAAAAGTATCGTCGACATATTTGAGTTATAGAGATAGTTTTAATTCAGCGTATACTAGCACTTTTCTTTCAAAATTATTCTTATAAATGTTGGCAATTACTGGCGAAAAGGGCGATCCTATGGAAGTCCATATATTCAAAAGTCTATTATGTGGCGTGGCTGGTTCTAAGTACCTTCGATTACAGATAGTGATTCATTGACGAGAACTTGGGTTGAATTTTTGACATATGATGCTCTTTCTTCAGCCTGGAATTGAAGTGGTTTGGCTAGGTATTTGGCAAGCATTTATGCTGGATCTTTGTGAATCTTCGACAGTCCGTACATTTTCGGATATCTGGATGATTTTTCTATTGGGGTAATTTTATTTTGATTTGTGTGTCTATGGGAGTTGTTTGGATTTTGGCTTTGGTAGTTTTTTCTAGGTATGTGGTAGGGTCAAAATTGACTATTTTGTAGGCTGGTTCTAGCAATACTGATTTATTTTTGCGGTGTAGTTTGTTTTATTCATTGCCATGGTGGTGTTGAAAAACACAACAATAATTTAAATAAACAAGTTAATTCCCAAAAACTTCCACCTATTTGGAAACATATTATAAATAATACAAATTATCTTCGAAGATAATGATCAATAATCCGTATCTACGATAATCCCATAAAACGCACTAGTTTCCCTTTGATAATCTTAAGACGTAATACCGATAATCCTAGCTTCAAGCATGCACTCAATATTTAGCAAAATGCTAAATAAAGTTTTATCATAATGTTGTTAAAGATAACAACGTATAAACATAAATGTGCACTCGATAAACCGAGTGTAGTTCTCAACATTTTGACTACCTTAATAATTTTAAAAATATCAAAGATGTCGAAAATTTTGTTCGCCTATATCTTCGAAACAGAACGGATTTCAAAAATCATCAAAGAACGAAACATTCGTTGAATGGAAACCCCACACCTACATATTAGTAGGGCCCATCAATTACCTTTGTGACTTTAGATTCTTATTTCCATTTTGAAAACCGTTGTCCATCTTTTATATCCTATTAGATAGATTCAGAACACTTTGCCTCTTTTTCAAATTCCAAAGAAAGCATAGTTCATGTCCCATTATAATGCTCGCAGGTGTTCTGGACATGGTCTGCTAGATAAAGCATCTGCTTTTCTGTGAATTATTCAGCTCAATATTCAAGCAAGTTATCTTGTAGCTTGTCTTTCTTGGATTCTTAAATTGTAAGTTCCATTTAAAAGCGACTTGTTCCGACAGTTCTTACTTATCCAGTAATTTCGCTCTGTTTTTTAAAAAAAATCATACTTACATTACATGTAAATATATCAAACATGGATTTTCCACCTAGTAATAACAGTTCATTGTTTGCAACGCCTCCTGGCATTACTTAATTTTAACGATATAACGGTATTGTACAATCGTTTTCAAATCGACTACAATATCTTTAATCAAGAAAATATGTTTTCCATGTTATCCTCAAAGACTTTTATCTCCACAATTATATATTCGAGGTATACCAGACAGATTTTCCAGGATAATTCGTTTAATATAAACTGTTAAATAACACGAAAAAAAACTGTAATATTGCTGCATCCTCAATGCGTACATGAAACTGTAAGAACGATACCATTGAGGCATATAAAAGTAGGGATACAGAAAACTGTAACATTCGAGACTTATCCAGCTCTGCAATGTATAAAATGCAGAAATCTGTGAGCCAACTATACTAATAATGTATATAAATATAAAAAAAAACGAATATCGAAATGGAGAGAAGACTGCCAAAATTGTTGGAACAGCACCCCTTAAGTGCGATAAATAATCGTGAATGGCTCTACGTTAGTCTTTATTAGTATCGATGAACCTAGCGAACAATATCATAGGACCATTCTTCTTGAAAAGGTTTTGCCTGTAGCTACTATCAGCTCAGCATCGACGACGAATTCAAGGATAATTGGACACAAGTTCAATTGAAAATCTTTGATATTTGGACGTCCATTCCGAGTATCAATTCATTTTCTATATCAGCTATTATTATTATTTGATGTTGAAATATTGTGATGCTTATGGTAATTATAGATTTGATTTTAGTAGCACGGTTTTCGGTTGCAACTCGTAATCTTCACGGTGTTGGCCGAATATTTTATGATTAATAAAACATAAGGTAAAAATTTCCGTCAATTTATCCATTCACAGAAATAGTATTGTTATGATGTAATATTATGCTATTTTGCAGTTGGGGCTTGATTCGAATCAGCCTATGGTTACCTCTTATTGAATCAACGTTGTTGATATATATTTATATTTCTTCTTGGGTGTTCTCGTTATTTTGAGTTACAACTGAAATGTTTGCGAATGACATACCAATCGCACGAGTTCTTACTAATTTAGTTGATCGAACAAGTATCAATGACTGTTAATTTTCTCTGTCATTCTCATTTATCTCAAGATAGGCCAGTCATGTTGCTCGAACTAAGTCTGCTGTAAATTACTGTAGAAATATATAGATTTTTGGTAGCGATTCTTTAGATGAAAATATTCTGCAAAATAAATATTTTTTGCGCGGAGGATTTATTTCCCCAGAAAATTAATCCATATCGCATAATGCTCTCAAAATTGGCCATATATGCGGTTTTTACAACAGATTGGCTCAAGTATTTTGTCAGCTCTCTTAGACTAAATATTATAGAGTTCAATTTACTTTGTACTGTTTTTATGTGGTCATTCCAGTTAATTCTACTATCTACATGTACTCCAAGGAATTTTACACTTTGGTTAATATTTACAGATGTTCCGTTTAAGACGATTGATTTAATTGAATTTGATGGATTGGTTGCATTTTTATTAAATATTAAAATATTTGTTTTTTCATCATTTATTATTAATTTGTTTTTTGAAAACCAATTCTGCACTGATGTGAATACCGAATCAGCTTCCATTATTAGATCATTTATGTTATCAGCACATATTAAAATATTCGTGTCATCTGCATAATTGATAATGGTGTGTTTACTGTTGGCAATTGTATCCATGACGTCATTAATAAACAATAGGAAAAGTGTGGGGGCCGTCAAACTTCCTTGGGGTAGTCCGGTAGTTATTACAGATGTTTCGGATTGCCCGATCCCATTGTTGGTGTTTACAACCACCCGCTGGGTTCGGTTACTCAGATAGGATTCGAACCACTTCAGGGCGTTTCCGCGAATGCCGTATTTTTCTAATTTTGAGAGCAAGATGCGATGGTCAATGCAATCATATGCCTTTGATAGGTCTATAAAAATGCCGAGTGTTAGGTCCTTGTTTTCTAAGTTATTTATTACTCTTCCCATAAAATTATTTATTGCAGTGGATGTGGATTTTCCCTTACGATATCCATGCTGAGTTGAATTTATTATTTTAAATTTATTAAAGAAATCATTGATTCTATTAATCATAGCATTTTCAAAAATTTTAGAAAAAACCGGCAAGAGACTAATTGGTCTGTAATTTTCAACTTCAGATGCTTTACCTTTTTTAAATATGGGTTTTATTATTGCGCCTTTCAGTTGATTTGGAAAAATGCCATGTACTAAAGAATTATTAATTATATGAGTTAATGGTTTGATTATTTCTATTACGCAGTGCTTTAGTACAATACTAGGTATGTTGTCACTACCGCATGATAAAGTGTTTTTTAATTTGTTTATTATGTTGTAGCATTCGCATTCTGTGAAGGGTTCAATGAATATAGTATTATAATTTTGTTGAATATGATCAGAGTATTTTGAAAGTATGAATTAAACTCTGTTGCTACTTCTTCTGCAGTACCTGAAATATTGACTGGCTGATTTGAATTTAACTGTTTACCTTTGACTTCGTTTATTACATTCCAAACACATTTGGTTGAATTATTTGCGTTCTCAATTTTTGATTTGTAGTATTGAGAACGTTGTTGAATTAATAATTTGTTGTATAGTTTTTTTGTGGTTTTGTATGAGTTTAAGTATTTTGTGTCATATCGTGATATTATGTAAAGTAAATCAAGCTCATGTTTACATTTTAAAAGTTCATCAGAAGGAGTTATTTTTGTAAGTTTTGATTTTTTTGGAAAGCATTTTACTGGGAAACATTTATCCATGGCGGCGCTAAAAATTCTACTGAATATATTCCACTGTGCATTAACATTTGAATCATCTGCGAGATAAATACTATTCCAATTTACATTTTGCATTTCTGTTCTAAATTTATTTAAATTGTCTTCACTGAATACTCTTTTTCGAATTTTTCTGTGTATAGTTTTTGTGTTCAGAGTAAATTCAAGTTTTAGTCCTAAATGGTCCGATAAGTGCATGTTTATTATACTACCCACACAGATGTCCAACTGATTAACAAATATGTTATCAATGCATGTTTGAGAAATATGCGTGATTCTTGTTGGTTCATTAAATACACTACAAAATCCATAACTGCTAAGTGCTTGAAGAAAATTATGTTTATGTGGTGTGTTAACAAGAAGATTTATATTAAAATCCCCTGCAATAAATGTTAGCTTATTTTCTTTACTAATTAATGCTAAAAACTGATCAAGTATTATAAATTGATATCTCAAACAAAAGTCGCCCAACTTAATGCTGTAATTTCGGTTAACTACACAAGAGTTCGGATCTAAAGAGAACAAGCATTATACGCTAGACTGCCAATGTCCTGATGTAACTGTAGTAAATCATGCTACCGCCATATTTATTAGTAATTAATTTACATTAAATTTTATATTAGAATTAGGTTTGTTCAATTTATTACATTTAGATAATAAAGATTAGATTTAAAAATATTATTATATAAATTTAATCTTATAAGGCTTATACTGTCTCAATAATAAAAACCGCATAAAAAATATTTATAATAATTATTTTAGAATAAAGGTTTTTGTTGTCAACAACTTATATTTAAAATATATTTTTTTCTAATTATTTGAAAGCATAATCCTGAAAAAGTAACCACTTTCATTGCACGATGTTTGATAGAATGCTTTACCGCTTTTCTGAAAAGGATTAAAGGTGAAATGTTAAAGTTTAAGTTAAATATTTTTTCGGATATTATGAAACACATTATGAACAAACATAGATACATTTAAAACTACAGTGAACTGGTTATCATATATGTATTTCAATAAAATTTTCGTAATCGAAAAAATTAAAAAAATCAAAATACTCATCATATTGTACAGAAAGCAAAAACCTCAAAGTTATTATAGAAGTTCTAGGATAATACAGTAATAAACCAGCAGCGTATTTTCAGAATTAATAATACAATTATCATTAATTAGTGAAATGTCCAGGATGGTTCAAACAAAAATAATATATTTTTTGTTTAAGATCCCAATAAAAGTAATTTATGGAGCATAAAAAAAATATAAATTATTTTTTGCCCCATAAAAACTAATAAGTATGATTTTTTGAGAATGCCAAACATGTCGAACCTATTTAATTTTCATAAATTTTAGAACAAAAACTTCTACGTAGTAAAATAATTGTAATAAATAGTAATATTTTATTTACAGGTTTATGATGGTGTATTAAATTACTTTTTTATAAACCTCTCTTTTTTGTTGATCTCTATAGTATTTCCTTGAATTATTGATATGTATTTATTTGAATTTATTTTTATGCACACTATTAAATTTCATTAAAATTCAAACGTTAAAAAAACGTTAATTAAATTTATTATTTTTTGAAGAATGGTAACATACGTACATAAAATAAACCGTTTTCAAAATTATATAAAAATCAGTAATAAGCTGGCCTACAAATTTGCTGTGGATTGACGTTTCGGTTGGTTTTACGTCCCTTATGATCCTCTTTAGTCAGGTTGCGTATGTGTCGTATTTTATTGCTGGTTTTTCCGGGTAAAAAATAACCTTGCTACCGAACTGGCCTCGATGTCCGCCATTGGGATAGCCACAGGCCACCTGGTGTAACGGCCGATACATATCAGAATGTATTTTTTCCATATGACTGGGGCAGGGGGCGACGATGTCGATATGCAAATTCCTTTTAATAAACCGTGGCGTTTGGGATAAAACGTTGGTAGTAGTTTATGATCCCGAGTATTTGCCGTAGTTGCCTTGCTGTCCTTGGAAGCTCTAGCTGATGTATTACTGCCGCTCTGTCGTCGAGTAGTTTCGTGCCTTCGCCGGACACCATATAGCCCAGGAAAGAGATTTTTTGTACTCCGAATGTACATTTGGCTGGGTTAATTACTATGCCGTTTTCGCATAATCGCTGAAACAGTTGCCTTAGGTGTTTGGGGTGTTCTTCTTCTGATTTGGATGCCATCAAAATGTCGTTTGATATCTCGATGTATTCCGTCCATGAATCGCTGGAAGATCTGTGCTGCATCGCGCAACCCGACTATCATATAAGGGAATTCAAATAACCCGAATGGTGTAGTTATCTTTGGAATATCTTCCTCGGCTATCGGGATTTGGTGGTACGCTATGACCAGGTCTACCGTTGAAAAGTATTAGTAGAGCTGTTGGTGCGAAATCCACGATGTGGGGAACAGGTATTCGTTGGGAATTGTTCTTGCGTTGAGCGCCCGGTAATCTCTGCATGGTCGCAATTCCTGGTTCTTTTTAGGTATCAAACATGAAGACCACACACTTCGAGGGTGGTGCTACTTGCATCTGGCACATAATTTGGAACTCCATTTTGCCAATTGTAGTTTGCCGGCCGCAAATCGTCTCGCTCTACTAGATGTGGGTCGACCGACGGTCGTCTGGATGTGGTGTGTCGGTTGGGGAACTTGCTGCCTTGCTTATGCCTGGAAACCCCCCCCAGAATTCGGTTTTACTTTCCACTATCATTGATTGTGCTCACTCCCGTTTTGTCAGTTGTCGTCAGCTGACCTGCGGTAGTGATTTTCGTTTTCGCGTCGCATAATTTCCAATGCCGAATGCCAGGCAATAGTTCGTAGGGGGTTAGGAATTTTACTCCAATGATCGCTTTCTGCACGTCGGAAACTTCCTGTGTAAACCAAGGTCCAGGTCTAGGTTTATCGCACGATATGTGTTGAACACCGTTTGGTTTGCCGCATATAGCTTGTGCATAGTAGCTAGGTTGGCTTGTCTTACCAGGCGTCGGGGGTATACGCAGACGTCGGCTCAGGTGTCGATCAGGAACTGTACTTTGGTGGGACGATCGGTGGTGTAAAGGCTGCATGTGTCGTAGGAAACGTGACGGTTTCCTGCCTCCGAATTCCTCGTGTTCTAGGAGCTGTCTGGTGCGATGTTCCTGGTTGAAATCGAAGTGCCAGATTATCGTGGTTTAGAGCGAATTTCTGCGTTGCTGGTGGGTTGGTGAGGGCATCACGTATTTCTTTAGCGTATCGTGCTTCGAGGTGTCCGGCTACGTATCCGTATTTTGTTTCGTCCGCTATAATCCTGGCGATCTGGAACTGGCTCTCTATTTGCGCAAACCATAAATCTGGGCCGTCGGACCAAAACGGTGGAATCCTTACCTATACCTTGTTTATTTCTCCGTTATGGTACACGATGTCGATAGTTATGTGTACTTGGTTTGATCACGTCGGGGTCACCAATTAGGGGGATATTGTGCTGCTGGGTGATATCCTCCCTCGTTAATTAACCAAGTTTTGAAAACTATTTTTTATTAACAACTTGAATACACTAATAAACAATTACTTGCCGTTACCAGGGTTGATCACGGCTATGACGAAAGTGGATGATTTTTCTCGGGGCTTAAGAGTCTCCAAATAAACCAAGTAATTAGTAGCATAAACCGAGATATAATTTTACCATAGGTGAATAATTAATAAAATATACTATTTAAGTACCTTTAAGAACATCTATATTCATATGTAAATGCTACTTTTAAAATATATATCACATGATTTTAGTAGCATAAAAAGCAATGTATATTTATTTTTAAGAGACAAAAATATTTTTAAATTTAATGGTCTTTGAAGCTGTATTAAATCATCATATTTCTGTATAAGATAATATTCCTACATCGCACTGACTTCCAGTAAATATCACCAGTATATAAAATGTAGTTGCTTTAATAGCCCTACTTGTACGAGGGACAAGAAAATAAAGAACGCCACCAGTTGTGAAGTTAGGGCTGTGATAAGATTTATCAACGCAAGAAATGTGCAAGCTTGTGATATTTATTGACAATTAAAGAATGCATATTGAGAAAATGTTATAAATGAGTCGTCGGTTTGGCGCTGGTGTCCTTATTCCAACTTAGAAAGAGAAAACACCCATAATGACGAGCAATCTGTGTATACAACTCAAGAACTTTTTGGTAGAAACGAAATATTACGTATCTCAATACACTGGCTGGGGAAGAATTTGAAGTTGGGATACAAAACTCATTACACCTTACGACATATATTTAAATTTGAGAGGGGGCTATGTAGAGAAGTAGTTTAAGGTATGTTCCTTTCAAATAAAACGTTAATATTTCTTAATAAATATAGTTTTCTTATATTCCCAAATGGATACTATGAGGGGATTTATAATTAATGCAACACATTTTTTTCTTGGCCACTTTTGTTTGAAAAACATTTTTCCTTTAATATTCCCGCTTTGTCTCTTATAGTTTCATAGATTTTCGATAAGTAACAACGCTATACGTAGCTGTTAAAATGGCGTTGTAACGGAGGTGCGTTCCAATAAAACGGGAAGGGGTTGAATTTCTTTTGGCAGAAAATATCTACGGAGATCTGGCAGTGGATAAGAGCACGGTGAGTCACAATCAAACACCTCGTTGTTGAAATATTCAAAGGCGATGTCTAACCGAAGACCATAAAGAGCAAAGGAGAATCGGAATGCGGAATTGCTTGGTCAGTATGGGGCTAATCGTGACATTTTTTTGTCAAAAATTGTAACAGGCGATGAAACATGGGTACATCACTTTCGAACCGGAAACAAAATGGCAATTTAAAGCCATACCTTCAGCTGGTAAAGTCATGGCTACGGTCTTCTGGGATTCTGAAGGGCTTATTCTGTTCGATGCCCTTCCCCATAGTCAAACGATCAACTTTGAAAAAATGAAGAAACGACTTCAACGTGTCCGTAGGTATAAAGAGCAAACTGAACTTCTCTTTCTCCATGACAACGCCAGACCTCACAGAAGTTTTTGCATCTGAGAAGAGCTCATTAAACTTCAGTGGACTGTGCTTCCTCATCCACCCTACAGCCCCAAAATCGCACCGTCGTATTTTTATCTGTCTGGCTCAATGAAGGACGCAATCCGCAGGAAGCACTTAGCGGGCGATGAAGACGTTATTGATGCAGCAAGGCGTTGGTTCCGACATAGACCCGTAGACTGGTCCGTGCAGGCATACAGACCATCAAGGCAATGCCGTAGCATTTAATAGAGATTACGTTGAAAAATAGTCTTGTAGAAAAACGAAAACCCTTGTTTCAAAAAAATGTGTTTCATTATATATTGAATCACATGAGTACTTTCTCCTATATTATTTATTATTTATTTATTGACGTCATAAACAAACATTTTACAAAGATAAATTAAAAACATATATTACGCACATAATTTTTGAACTTAGTGAAAGAAGAATACAGCATGTTAAGTTTATCACAATATTTATTTACAGTATTACACATTCTTACTAATGGACTATACAGGGTGTCCCGTTAATGCAGGGAAATGGCTAGACCATAGATTCCTGAGGTAAAAATATGACGATTTAACGCAACTTATCTATATCCAAAAATTTACGGTTAAGCTGGAATTTGACTTCAAAGTTTCAAAATGTTTTATTTCTTTTGTTTATAACAATTGAACGCTTTATTTGATTTTAATGAAATTTATTTTTAGTGACTACCATAATATAATACATCATTTCAGTTATTATGACTATTATTGGTTAACAAGAAGTATAAGAAACAGTAGTACCACCACTTAAAAACTAAAATATTTTTTTATTGGTGGATCTAATAAAAACTAAAAAAATACTACTTGAAAGACAATTTAATTTAAAAACTTTTTTATCTCTTAATAATATTTGATATCTTTTACGGTTTTCCCACAAAAAAATAAAATATATATTTTTTATCTAGTAAAAACAAAATCAAGTTTTTCATCGAATTGAAAAAAAATGTTTTTCGTGGCCGTCTTTGTTAAAAAAATGTAAATTATGTATAATAATAATTATTTAGTGTCTTTTAACAATTAATTTTTAACTTTATTATAGTTCATAAATATTCATATTTGGAACAAACAGATATCTTGTTTGTATTAGGATTTTGCAAAGAAAATTGTTTGAAAAGTGTTAGATGTTGTTTTGATTTATTTTATTAATTGATATTATTTAATTTTTATTCAATAGAGTAAGTTTATTTACTTATTAATGAGTGGATAATGAGTATACTATATTCATATTTTATTTTTTGTGCAAAAACCGTACAAGATATCAAAAACTAGTAAGAGCTGAAAAAGTTTTTAAATCTAATGCCCTTTCAAGTAATTTTTTTTGGATTTTATTGGATGCACCAATAAAAAAAATATTTTAGTTTTTAAGTGGTGGTACTACTGTTTTTTATACTTCCTGTCAATCACGAATGCCAACAATAACTGAAATGATGTATGATATTATGGTACTTATTAATAATAAGTTTTATTCAAATCAAATAAAACGTTCAATTGTTATAAAGAAAAGAAATAAAAAATGTTAAAACTTTGAAGCCAAATTCCGGCTTAACCGTAAATTTTTGGATATAGATAAGTTGCGTTAAATCGTCATATTTTGACCCCAGGAATCTATGGTCTAGCCATTTCCCCGCATTAACGGGACACCCTGTATATAAGATATGATGCACGACAAAATGGCACATGTAATAATTGAGACTGCCTAGTTGTATATGCTGGAACATTCAGTGCAAAACATACTAAACACTCGGATGATTTAATTACATTATTGGGTAATTTATACGAAAAACAAACATAAAAATATTCGCGCCTTTTCAATAGAGCTGGTAAGTTGACATATAATCTAATATTGTATAAATCTAAAATTATATTTTAAGAATATAATTTGTATCTTAAATATTTTAGAAATTTTATTTGTACATGTTTCAATCTGTCTATATAGCAGTTAAAATGCGGTGACCAGATCACATTACAATATTCAAGTATAGACCGAACTAAAGATGTAAATAGCATAGTTAGACTTTGTTCATTTTTAAACATTTTAGTAGTACGTTTAATAAATCCAAGCATTTTGTTTGCTTTGGCAACAACAGTTTCAATATGATGAGAAAATGTAAGTTTTCTGTCTAAGTAAATTCCCAGATCTCTAACTACCTCATCATATTCCAAAATATTATTATTTAACCGGTAAACAGGTTTATTGTTATTATTTACACGACTGAATAATATTACATTACACTTGTTCAAATTAAGGGTCATATCGTTTTTAACACACCAATTAATTATTCTTGAAAGATCTGATTGTAATATCGCTGCATCATTATCCGAGGAAACTCGTCTGTACAGTTTCAAATCATCTGCAAAGAGTAATATCTCAGATTCTATCCCAACGTGGATATCGTTTATGTATATATTGAAGAGAAGAGGGCCCAAGTGGGATCCGTGGGGGACCCCAGATGTAGCGTGAACAACATCGGATAAGAAATTATTTACACGGACTTGCTGTGTACGGTTAGTTAAATATGAAGACAGCCATTTAAAAATAGGTCCACAAATACCATACTTCTTTAGTTTATTCAACAGAAGATTAATATTCACTTTATCAAAGGCCTTACTGAAGTCCTTGTAAATAGAGTGGACTTCAGAGCCAGCCTCAAAAGATTGTAAAATATAGTTACTATATAAGAAGAGATTGGTTTCTGCAGAACGTACACTCATAAATCCATGTTGTTGAGGAATTATAATATTTTTTAAGGTATTGTATAAACAATTACTAAAAAGTGCCTCAAACAACTTTGGAATCGCTGACAGAATGCATATCGGTCGGTAATTTTTAACATCATGACCTGATTTAAAAATGGGTTGAACATAAGATGATTTCCAAATAACGGGAAAATCACCTTGAGTCAACGATATAGGAAATAATTTATACAAAGGAATATAAAGCGTTGAGTGATACATGTTAAGCAACAGTGGTGGGATTTGATCCGTACCAATACAGCCTTTGACATCAAGATTTTGCAATGCTGTCTGAACATCGGATGGCGTTAGGTTTATTTCAGACAAATTAATATTAGATTCCAATACCATATCGCATTGAAGCGAACGTTGGTCATTAAACACAGTTGCAAATTATTTAGCGAATGCATTAGCTATACTTCTGCCGTCATCTGCATGAACACCGTTCAAGTGCATACTAGACGGAATTTTACTCGAGTCCGATTTAGTTTTTACAAATTTCCAAAAATATGCTGGATTCTCAATTACCGATTTTTCTGCGTGAGCAACATAACTGTCATAACAAAGTTTCGTTTTTATTTTACATTGTTTCCTAAGGTCAGAAAATTTAATGTAGTCTGTTTCTTGGTTTGATAATTTGAATTGTTTATGAGCAATACGTTTTTGTTTTATTAGTTGGCGAAGTCATAACTAAACCAGTGCGGAAAATTGTATTCTTTCAAAAGTTTTTTCGGAATAAATTTAATAAATATGTATTATTCATAGCAAAATATTTACTTTCTGAAATTATCAATTACTGCTGCTGATATAATTAATGTTTGGAGTTAAATTTAGATTTAAATATTTATCACTTTCCGAATATCTACAAACATAAATTCGAAAAAAAATATTAGATAGGTCACAAACAATAGATGATAAAGTTACATAATAAAAAGAATTCTAATTAATAATAGCTATAAAGAAGTAAGATATGTATAACAGATAAGTCTGTAACTTAAATCAAGTGCATCATAATATATTTATAATGAATAAAAATCAGAAACGCAAAACTAATTCATTAATTGTTGCACAAACCAATTTAGAACAAAACAAAACTTACAGCTCAAAAATTAAAGACATGTTAAACAATCTAAAAATTTATCAATAATGCATAAGACAAATCGGCAAAAAATGAAAAATCTGGCGTCTGCTTATTAGAATGGCGCGATTGCCCAAAAGTTCGACTGGAACAGCTTGAAATTAATTAATTCAACAAACTGATGTTAATAATTAGCCACTACTAAATATGTATTCGGTTTTACTGTAAATCCACACTATGTGCATGGTTAGTATATAAGTCCCAGTTATAATTCATTAAAATCTATACTCATCTATAAAATTATATATAAAAAAATTACATTAAATTAAACATGATATACGTGTTATCTCATTTTTTTCAAAAATGGACTTAAACCACTTTCAAAATTAACGGTCATAATTCAATAGCGGCTCGTGCTGCAAATTTTATCCGCGTGAGTTATTGCCTACATTACCACTCGTTGAATAATATACTATTTTTGTGTTGAAAAAGAGTTTTATTTCATATGCCAAAACCAAAATGACTCAGTTGCCAAGCCAATATTTATTCGAGTTATAGATGTAAAAAACTTTATTGACTTTTGTGATTCAGTTTTGATAGTAAATATATATATAATAATATATTGTGTTTTTTTTTTATTTAAGGTGTTGAAATTTGAATCTAATTGTCCCTTTGTATGTTACGATTATGCCATTTTGTTTATTTAAGTTGCCAAGATATTATTATTGTATTATTCAATCATTATTATTGTGCAAATCGGGCATTTATTGTATTGTGTAAATCAATAATTAATTTACAATTTTTAATGTCATTTATCTGTGGTGATATCGTTTTTTGAACGCGCCCTGAAAATCGAACATAGCTGCACTGATGAGCTGAGATACAGCGAAACGCGCGTCTGCGGATAGTTAAATCAATACTATGACGTGCTTGGGAAGCGATGACACCACAAAAATTTTCCATTGTGCTGAATGTAATTTCATGCATGTAACGATAACTAGCAGTTATGTAATTCAATACCTAGCGGTGCTTTAGAACGAGGCGTAGTTTTTTTAACTGTTATTTGATTTTGTAGTGTTTACATTGTAATAATGTAAAACAACTGTGCAGAAATGGCCAGAATAATTAATTCTAATTATTATTAGACCTTCTCAAACACTAAATTAATACACTTAATATATTTATACTATTAAAATTTTGTACTATTAACAGAATAAGATTGTTAATATAGTATTTACATAATGAATTCATTATAATAACCTTCACAGCCATCATAATGATTAAAAAATTTCATTTCAGTTAAATATAAATAAAACATATTGAATAATTTAAAAATAAGAAAAATGAGTTGAGTGACTACAAAACCAATGACATTTTAAAACAATTACTTATAAGTTAATTATCTACAACCATGTAATGAATTTCTTTTCTTTTTTAATAGGTGGTAGGCAAACTAATTTGTTATATTATTCATCCATTTCGAATATAGTTTCAAGAATTTTACTAATTTCTATTATGTATGTTCACGCTAGTGAAATCATATTGACTCTAAGTTTCCTCCAATTTCGGCGGGAAGAAGATAATTTGGTATGGAATTATATATAGTCTCATTTTTGCCATAATGTACATGAAGCTAAAAGTATTTGGATTCTTATTAAACAAGATAAATATTCTAGACTAAGATAGTAAATCAATAAATATTTGTAAATTCACATTTAAATCTGTATATACTATCGATTTATTATTGTTATATGCTATGTGTATATTATAGCGTTTCTAACTTTAACATAAGAAAGGATTTAAGTCGATGTTTGTTTTTTGGGCTTCGTAAAGAGTATATCAATCCTTACTTTTATAATTCGAAAAAAGGATACAACCACGTTATTTAGAAAGACTTAAAGTTACAATACCTTTTCTAACCATGTTATTCATATTCTCAACTAAATACAACCAAATGTTACCTAAGAAAAGAGAATATTGAAGGAGTATAATAGATTCATCTTTATTGCAGATAAATAATTAAAACACTTGTTCAAAATTACTTTCCATAAAAGTTCTTTCAAAAATAGTATTCATACTGGTCGTGCAAAAAATAATTTTAACTAATCATATATTTTGGATACCCATTGCTTCCATTACAATAGACTAATGTATGTTTTGTGCATTTAACAGAAATAAATATTGCATAATTTGTTTTGATTAATATTGGATGAATCATATTATATTATAAGCCCGAAAACTAAAATTGAAATTATTAAGTCAACTGTTAGTAATATTAATTTAAATTCAAATTTCAAAAGAAAATAATCTTATATCTTATTTATTCCAACAATGTCATATACAGGGTGGGCCACGAATAACGACCATTAACAGTTTACGGGGTTCCTGCAAGAGGAAAAATCTGAAAAAAATCAACATTGTACTGTTGATTGCGATCTCCTCATGGAAAATATTTTTGACTTTCTATCACTTCCGGTTGTACCGGAAATGGCTACCAACTTTGTTATTTTAAATGGAACATACTGTATATTAATTTATTTTTAAATTCCTTGTTCGATTGCCTACCTCTCCATATGGGTTTATGTTAATTTAACTTTTACAGTTTTTGATTTAAAAATTTATTTGTCAAATATTGACCTCAAATAGGCGTTTAGAAAAATACCTATAACTTCTAATAGGTACAAGATAGACACACGTGTAGCATCTTGTTTTGTACCTAATCGATTCCACTACAACGGAAAAAAATTGACATGTGTCAATTTTGACAGTTGGTATTTCAAAAATATCAATATTTCAGCGCCCACTTAAAAACATCATATTTCAATTTTTTCAAATGGAATGACCAATATTTTAACTTATAGAGTGATTCGCAAGACAATTTGCTACAAAAAAGTATTATACATCACTATATCTAGAGCCAGTAGTTTTTAAGTTATTTCGATATTTATTTCCTCTCACATTTCAATAATTCGTCTTATATTCACACAGGCACTATAGTAGGCTTCTGTCAATATTTATTGAATCGAATTAGGAAAAATTCGTCCGAATATTATTAAAATAAATAGTTATCCCCAGTTACAACTTACAAATAAAACTGAAGCAAGAAGACTGGAATAAAATAATTTTTAAATAAGTAATTAAATGCAGGAACTGAAAAAAGTTGTCAGAAAAAAAATTATAACAATTGTTCAAAATGATAACCATTAACATGTAAACACTGTGCTGCACGTGTTGCGTCACCCTCTTATGTTGCTCGCCTAATTTTTTCTGAATTAAGATTCCGCGAATGCAGCTCGCACCCTTTCTTTCTCGAGTATTGTCGGCATTTGCATTAACTTTATTTTTTATACGACCTCAAAGATATATGTGGATTTTCAATTGACACACATGTGATTGGTTTTTCTATTGAAAATACCTTCATGAGAGAAACTTGATTCGTTCGTCCAAATTATATTAATTTTAAGCAACAACAACTCACAAAAATAATTTATATTTATAATTATGCATCCGATACATTTTCCAAATTCTTTGGAGTGGGGTTCTGCTTACTCTCAAATCCTCCTAGCAACTTGATGCGCATTGATTTGCTTGAAAATAAGTCAAAACATTTACTTGAATTTCCTCATTCTCGGTTATTAGCTTTGGTTGATTTTTTTCTGTGTTTTGTTTTAAAAATAGTAGAAAATTTGACTCCAGTCTTCGAAACTTTTCTCTATCCATCGGCGGTAAGTGTGGATAAGTTTCGTTGAAAGTTTTGCAAGTTATCTCAACAATTCTGTTGCACTGGTCATATATGACAAATAAATTCATAATTTCTTTATTGGTATAGGTATTCATTTTATTATTACTCGAAAGAAGCGTTCACAAATATTAATACGTTGGATTCAACAAATATTGACAGAAGCCTACTATAGTGCCCGTGTAAGTAGAACAGGAATTATTCAAATAAAAATTCTGAGAGGAAACTAATTTCGAAATAACTCAAAAACTACTGGCTCTAGATATAGGGATGTATAATACATTTTTGTAGCAAAAGGTCTTGTCAATAACACTATGAGATAAAATATGGGTCATTTCATTTGAAAAAGTTGAAATATGATGTTTTTAAGTGGGCGCTGAAATATTGATATTTTTGAAATACCAACTGTCAAAATTGACACATGTCAATTTTTTTCCTTTGTAGAGGAATCCATTAGGTACAATACAAGATGCCGCTCGTGCGTCTATCTTGTACCTACTAGAAGTTATAGGCATTTTTCTAAACACCTATTTGATGTCAATATTTGACAAATAAATTTTTAAATCAAAAACTGTAAAAGTTAAGTTGACATAACCCATATGAAGAGGTAGGCAATAGAACAAGGAATTTAAAAATAAAATAATATACAGTATGTTCCATTTAAAATAACAAAGTTGGTAGCCATTTCCGGTACAACCGGAAGTGATAGAAAGTCAAAAATATTTTCCATGAGGAGATCGCAATCAACCGTACAATGTTGAATTTTTTCAGATTTTTCCTCTTGCAGGAACCCCATAAACTTATAATGGTCGTTATTCGTGGCCCACCCTGTATATTTATAATTAATATAATTTACTTTAAATAATACTCACCCCATCTATGAATTCTTTTTTCATAAATGGTTTTAACAAAAACAAAATTTTATCCAATACTGGATTACAGATAACAAAATGAAAACTGCAAAGACGGAAAGGTATTGCTTCCTGAAAATAATAAGAAGTTAATTAAATTAAACCTTTCGCTTACAAATGTCGTATTAATATATATACGTTTTTTAAACTAGTTAGTTGTATATGAAAGCTCAATTTTCATCATATTATTTTGATTATAATCACTATCTGAGTAACGAATTCTTCATATAAAAGGAATACATTTTAAAAATTCTATATTTATTTTATAATTAGGAAACGTAATTAATTATAATATATTGATAAAAATTAAATTAAAATATTTTTCTATATGTGTTTAGTTCATATCAATATTCCTTAAAAGTGCTTGAAATTTGTTAACAATATATTACTAAAAGATAATGATAATGAGACCTTAAATAAAGCCGTTTAGATTTTTTAACATGAAAGCAACGGTCTTGACCATAAATGCAAACAATTTAATTAATAAAATATTTACAATAACGTAATGACGTTTAGACAGAAAACGGACTTTTATTGCTTACTAATTAACTACATAAAGTAATAAAAATAATCAAAATATATTAATTTTTAATTATAGCCTCTAAACTTAATAACAGTATATTTATTTTTTAAATTAAAAATATTCTGGTTTATTTACTGTTATTGGTTTTGCGGAAGAAAATAATGAAAACACTAACAAGAAATACTTACTTGCAAGAAGAACATATACTTTTTGATGGTTGTCAAATTGAATTTCATAACGTGACCTAATGCAAAATTGGAGCAATCTATTATGCAAACGTGTCCAGGGCTTGGTCCAGTTTCTAATATATGAATAGATGCTACCATATCGTAAAGCTTTATTACCGTATTGCAATTATAGTTATCTGGATTATTATCTTCTATACGTACATAAAATATGCTGTACCCATCCGGAGAAACTTTTGGAAGTGGAATCAACGAACTAAAATTTCGGAGACTATTCTAATACGATTTCTTTTTATATTATACATAAAATGGTATTAACTATATTTTTGCAAAAATAAATCATATCAAGTGGAGCCTCCTGCATGAAGCTCGACTAGACAGAAAAAAAACGATGAAGTCGGAACTACTATTTACATTGTTAACCCTTAGCTGCACCTGGGGGTCCTGAGGGACCCCATCCTTTCTTAAAAGTACTTTTTAATTATTTATGTCTTCATTGCTGTGGCATTTAATTTTTTTAATAAAAAATATGCATTTTTTAGATGGAAAAATCTTTTTATATATTTGACTGTAGTTTTTTGCAAGAATATTTTTTGAAAGAAGCCCTTGTACTGTATTTATTTTTTGTAAATATAGTATAAAATACACCATTACCTACAATTTGAAGCCTTCATATAACTAAATATGAATTTTAAAGGAAAAATGCATTTTAAAAATGTTCTTAATTTATTTTCTCAATCCTCGAGAGAAAAGTGTTAACTCGATGGTATGGCTGATTTTTCTAATCCATAATGTACCAATTAACACTTTTGTATGGTTCTGTAGTCCCATATAGAGGATAGAAGAATTTTTTAAGCAATTTTTCAACTTGGGGTCCTGAAAGACCCCATGTGCAGCTATGTTACAAAATTGAAATGGTGCAGCTAAGGGTTAAATTAAAAAAAAAAATATATAAATAACGCATTTCAATTTGTGGGGTATTTGTAAATATAATTAATTTGTAAATTAATATAAACTTCATGTTTTATCCTCAATACGAAATATTATATTCATACTTTTTCTACCAGTAGCTCAAAACAGTTTCAATAAAATATCACTGCTTTATAATATATACGAGCAATATAGCACGAGAATATACTAATTGAAATTTATTTTCTATTTCTAATAATTATATAATATATCTGTACTTACATAACGTCCATAATTTTAAGAAGATCTGGATTTGCAGGATCCCTATTTGCGAAAACTTCTGGACACATAGCGTTAATTGTGTAGTAATTATCAATGCATTTCTTTGTCGCTTCCAAACTATATTTACAGCTATGTAAAAACAGGATCAACATGTATTCTAAAAATCATTATATAATAGTGACTATTTTGAAGTTTATATTATGCTTCAATATATTTATTATTATATGCGTTTGATAGTAATATGTTAATTTTTGTTTCTGGCTTAAATCAATTACCATAACAAAATATGTGTAACCATAGTTAATGAGATTGACATTGAATATATTCAACTAAAGTATACCAATTTTATAAAGTGGACAAATATAATTTTGACTACCTAATTACCTTAATTTACAATCTTTACTAATCGATCCCTCAAAATCAAAATAAATACCTGTCTCTCATCCATATTTTATCCCAACCAAGACCTCCCTCAAGGATCTCCCTTATCTTCTCCACTTCATAACATCTATTATCATGTTCTGTATAAACCCAATACTAACTTTTTCGACCCCTCAAAATACGTCCTTCAGTTTGCATAAGATACCGCATTACTAGCCCACTCCTAATCTCTTAATGACACTATGTTCTCTGTACATCAACTCCTTGTCTCCACCATAGTATAGTCTAAAATTGCAGAATCTCTCTTAACCCAACTAAAATCCAATTTTTAATCCCATTTCACTTCCCGTCATTAAATATTAACAGAAAAACGAGTCATCCTTTATCCACATGCAAATATCTAGGAATTACCACAGATCAAAAATTTACATATAAATCTATTCCATCCCAAATAATAAAGTCCAAGTTTACACCAAGGAAAATCCATTTTAAAGGTATTACCTAAAAGTCTGAGGGTATATCAACTTGTCAAAATATATAAAGCCATATGCCGACCCTTGCTGAAATACTAGTCTTCACCATCAACAATCAAAAACTTTGCTATAGCAGAACGATTTTATTTAAATTTGATTTCATACAAAAATAGTAACATAACTCAACTCAACAAAGTTATCATTCCTTTAAAAATGATCGTCGCTGATCGGAACAGATGTTAGGAAAATAAATACAATAATATGAAACATAACAAGTGTTCTAATTTAAAATTACCTAATGTTATTAATAATACTAACAGTTCTAAAGATGTTTTGCATATATTCATGATGTGATGTAATTTTTATTATTTATTCCGATGTCCTTTACAAAATAACAGAAAAAATAGAGGTCCACAATGAGAGTCCTAACGAACACAGGATGTCTCCTTGATAATCTTTGTTACATAATAAGTAAAGAATTGATAAACACTTGGTTTGTTTCACTGATTTTTTTATATATATACTCGACTAGTTACGATTATTACAACAGTATCAAGAGTGATTATAAAAGAAATCGGTTGGTTTTTATATTCCGATAATACACAGAAGAAGGTCTAAGATACGTAATTTGATAAAAATGTAAAACGACGGATAGAAAAATTACTCTGTTTGATAAAAAGGAAGTTCATTATAAGTGCAGCATGGATAAACAATGCAAAAGTGTAGTTTGTATAAAGTCACTCTTCCCATCATTGGTGTAAAACTTGCATCATCTGCTGTGGAACATAGGTTAGTGCATACGAACTGCTACAAGAAGAAAATAAAAGCTTAAGGAAGGAAGTGGAACTTGTAATAAAAATTATATTAGAGAAGGAATATAAAAGGGAAAAAATGCAAACCGATTCTTCAGAAGACAGAAATTACTCCCAAACTGAGTACCAGCGACATCTCTAAAACGACAGTGAAGCCGCAATTCAAATACAAACTCAGGTCTCTGTATTTAAATGATGCAGAGAAACAAACCAAAAATGTAATAAATAGAATAGTTGCGATCGTTACCATGCGGTAATTCATAATTACAGAAAAAAACAGAATGATCATGTAGTCTTTAAACCCCCTGAAAAATTATCAAATAAGCTATTTAATGCAAAAGGTAAAGTTGATGATTTTAAAAAATCTGGTGTGTATGTCAAACTGGACAAAGTGTATCAACTCGATTTTCCCAACATTATCGTGCATTTCATCTTAATCAAGAATCTAGCTTATTTTCAAATAATTGTTTAGAATGCAAACACCAATTTCCGGATATAAGTCATCTAAAAATCTTCCATAATTGCAACAAGGACACTAAGCTTAATTTTTTGGAGTCATCGGAAATTTTCAAACCATAGCTGTAATCTGTCAGTAAATCTTCTTAATGACAAGACCGAACTACTCTTTTAACCACTTTTTAATCTGGTACTGTCCTCCTAAGATAATCCGCAAACAACTATTTACAATAATTATTTTACATTTTACCCATATTTAAAAAAGATGACTTGGAAAGCTACAAGAACTACAGCCCAATCAGAATAATAAATACATTTTTTTTTTTAATTTTGAGACAATAATTGCAAACTGTGTTACAAGTGTTTTTATATAAACACAATAATTTAAACTGTGCTCAATATGGCTTTCGCAAAAATACGGGAATAAATATAGCAATATTTCAACTAATTTCACAACTTACAAGTTATCCTAAAAATAAACAATTAGCTTTGGAAATCTATGTGGATTTATCAAAAACATTTGATAGTATAAACCAGAAATATTACTTGATAAACTTTGGAGATATGGTATCAGAGGTGCTTATAAAATCATACCTATCAGATAGATAAGAAATTGTTATTATCACAGGAGTAACATCTAACCCATGGTTAGTAAAGATAGGGGTGTCACAAGGTAGCATCTTGGGCCCATTGTTATTTTTAATAAACGATCTTTTAGGCAGTAAATACAAGTGAATGCACTTTAATTAGCTACGCCCATGACACTATAAAATTGCCAAAAGAAGAAAATCTCGACGACATAATTCAAATCGCAAATACATGCTACTACAAACTAAAGCTCGTCACCTTGGGTGGCTAAATGTGTGATAGAACAATGGAGGGCTGTCCCAGCCAGGGGGACACAACGGGTCTAGTGAGGCCTAGGTGCTCTGATCAATGATTTGATCAATCTTGGTAAACTCGATCTAGATCTAGAAACTTAAGCTATGGTTTCAACATAACAGCTTTATTCTAAATGCAAAAAAAACGAAAGCAATGTTCTTTAAAATAATTAAAACAAAATATTAAAGAAAATCTAGCTAATAGTTAGGAAATATTTTTAGGGAACAAAATCTTCAGTTTGAAATGTATGGTCAACACTTTTAATGCTACTTTCTTGATGGAACCAAATTTTCAGATTGGGTATAGTAAAACACTTGTTTTGTTTCATATTTTTATTTTCAGTTGCCTGACACGTGTTTCGATCCGTTACGATCATTTTCAAAGGTAAAACTAATTTGATTTTGAAGAGTGTTCGAATATATATACAAATAAGGCTAATTATCGGAGATTACAGCCGTAATGATGTTGTCGGAATTGTTTATCTCGTGCTGATGGTTCAGTAGATAATCCCCCCTGCTGATGGCTCGTTTAATCTCTAATCCCTCTAATAAGTTCAGCTTCCGACCCTTTAGGCTAATGTGGATTGGTTTTATCTCCCCCATGTGGTGTCCCGTGGTTGTACAATGGTCCGCTAATCCTGTGTTTGTTGTCCTGTTTATAATTGAGTGTTCCCGTTGCCTTGTTTCAAAATTTCTCTCCGTTTGACCTACGTATATGCTATCACAATTTCCGCAATTGATTTTGTACACCCCTGATTTCTTTAATATTTCCTTTGTTTCAGTTTTATTATTTACAATTTTGTGACCTAAATTTGTTCTATTGACTACTATTGCCTCTATATTATGGTTTCTTAGCTGTTTTATAAATTTTTTGTGCTGGTATTACTGCAAATATATTATTTTATGTATCTTTTTTGGTATTTGAGCTGTACAGGAGATGTTTCTTTATTGTCCTCCTCTTCGTTTTTAAGATCTTGAAAACTGTATTTTGATTGTAACCATTGTTGTTGGCAATTTTGATTATGGTGTCCAGTTCTTCTTTGTAATCCTTCTCGGTCATTGGGTTTGATAACAGGCGGTGGATATATGTATTCAACGCTGCTCGCTTGATTGATTCGGACTAGAATGAGTCGTTAGGTATAATGGTGTCTGTTGTGGTTGGCTTCCTATAGATTGCGTATTGCAGTTTGTTCTTCGTGTTGATGCTAACCGTGAGGTCCAAGAAATTAATTTTGCCATTCTCTTCTTTCTCTATTGTGAATTGTATATGTTTGTTGATGTTATTAAATAATTGTAGGAATGTATCTAGTTGTCGATCTGATCCTTCCCATATACAAAATACGTCATCCACGTATAGACACTAGTGAATGATATTATTCCTCAATGGATTGTTGATGTTAAACATGTTTTCTTCAAACGACTTCATAAATATTTCCGCGAATAATGGCGAAGTCGGGGAACCCATTGGCAGACCATCTGTTTGAATATAAAATTTGCCGTTGAAGCGGAAATAATTTTGTTCTAGGCATATATTGATGGTATTGTAGATATCAGTTTCTTGTCCTGCGTTAAGTAAATGTAATCGGTCTCTACTTCGAAAGGTCAAAACCCGTCTGTCTTGCAACTGTTTTTCTGGGATAGAAAAGGCATACATCTTGTTGATTTCTTTCATGAGTCATGCTTATCGGCAAAAAAAACGAGGCATATCCATCCGAAGTATGATTATCCTTCATGACAACGCTCGGCCACACACAGTTGACTTGACCCGAGAAATATTACATAAAATGCATTGAAAAATATTGGAACACCCGCCCTATAGCCCTGTATTTTTATATGTTTGGTCCACTCAAAGACGAATTTGGAGGACATTAAAGTTTACTAATGATTCAGTTATTTTAACGCAACTTTTGTGACATGTGTGTTTCTCTTAAAGTGGCACAATAAATTAAATCAAAATATAGTTAACTTACTAAGGTATTTAACACAAATGTCACCGAATTTTGTGACCGAAGAGAACAAGAGAAACGTGCTCATGACTGTCCGAGCACTTCTCGAAGCTACTTAAAAAGAGCGATAGGGAGAGCTCGTGGAAGAAAAGTTGCGAGCATACCTCTCACTGTGGGGTGAAATCAGTCAATGTCGAGTGGTATAGACAAATCTAACGAGTGAGAAAATCGGAAAAGTAATTCTTCTCTTGGTAAATACGTGCTTTTGGTAAATATCATTTTGTGAGTCAGTATTAACAAGTAAAAATTTCCAACCCATGTATTTATTCATTTTATATTAGAACAATGGCAAAACGATCCAACGATCTCATGACACAAGTAGTAATGAAGATAAGCTCCAGGTTCGCGTATATACAGATGTGTTAGAAAGACTAAATGTAGAAAACAATCATAGCCACACAATTAAAGCTATGTGATATCGTCCAACCAACAAGACGACGAAGAAATCGCGTAGATAGCAATAGCAACGAAAGTGACACGCTACGAATAACAACGTATCATAAGGTGAATAAAATAATAAATTTTGACTTACGAAATAGCCGACCCACAACTACCAAATAATGTGAAAACTACCATAAGTTATTTTACGTTATTTTACGTTATTTTACGGATGAATTAGTAAAGAGCATAATAAAAGAAACGAACAATTATGCCAAGGAAGAAATTTTTAAGAAACAACTTTCACAGAATTCAATTTTGCACAAGTGACATGATATTACTAAAGTAAAATATTTAGCTTTCATCGCCGTTGTCCTAAATATGGGATTGATTCAACTGACAAATATGCAAGAATACTAGTATACTGCCTCCAATAGTAGAATAATTTTCTTTCCGGAAACCTTCACTAAGACCAGATTTATGCAAATATTTTGGAAGCTAGATTTGACGAAAAAATGTTAAGAACTCGTATCCAAAAGGTCAACAATTTTTTAGAATATATAAATGCCAAGTTCAGACAATATTTCATACGGTATAAAGCAGTCGCTGTAGAAGAATCTGTTGTAAAATCCAAAGGCAAAATAGCATTTATTACCTATAATCCAAACAAACCAACACATATACACATACAGGGTCACTGACGACAAACCTTTGGTGCCGTATCTCGCTTATTTTTATCCGATTTTAATAAATAAAACATCAAATTATTTGATGCTTTTTAAAAGACTTTAATACGAACAAAACTGATATTTTTTCTTGCATCCAGTTTTTGACACAAGACGATCAACTTTTTTTAAAATTGCATTGTATATATAAGTTTTATTGATCCACAAGAAGATTTTTTTCTGAATATAAAATTGTAAACAATTTTTTTATCCATACATCACACTAAAGTCGAGGATTAAAAAAATCAAGTATCCATAGTAAACAATACAGATCCTATTTTAAATGTCAACAGTGACAGTGTCAGCCATTGATATGTATACCCTGTATATGCGCTAGCGGACTCAAAAACTGGATATTTATTTAAAATACTTCCATATTATGGCAGCATAGCGTCCGATGACATTTCCCGGCATGATCTTCTTGTAACCATCAGAACACCAATGCATTTATATAAGAAGTTGTTAACAATATTCCTTATGCAAATGTATTGCACCAGCAAAAACATAACCTTATTATAAATGAAGTTTTCTGTCAATATATCTGATGTGAGAGACGTGTCCAAGTATAGTCCATCCGTTGGATCTTCCGTCCTACGTCACAAAATATCGCTTCGAGAAACGACACAAAACCATTCAGTCTGATAAAGTAAACTAAATGCGTTAGAAAAAGAACGCATTATAAAACTTTCGTCGTTTTTTGAAGCGAAAGTTTGTGACGTAGGACGGAAGATCCAACGGATGGACTATATGATATTTTTCTATTGGATTTTTAAAATTAACATAAAAAGCAGGCATATATAAACTATCTAATCTAATTATATAATAAGGTGGAAATGTACAATAATGTCAAAATTCATATAATCTACCGACGAACCGATTTAATTTTTAAATGACTTTAAAAATATCACTCAATTAAGGAAATAAACAAAGAAGAACAATCTTCAATAATAAAATAATATTTATATTAAGATTGTTGTTTACAGTTATTATTTGATTAAAAATGTTATATTATTTTGATAAATATATAAATGTTTGCCTTACCTTCAATTTCTGGAAAATGTGGTTGTAATTTAACCCATGAATTTAGGACCTGTATATCCTCTCTTCTAAGATTTTTATTTTTAATATATAAGTCTTCAACTTTTATCTGCTCTACCATTTTGAAAAATTAAAATTTATAATATAAAATACGGGACGTATACTGTACGTATATCAAAGCTAGAATGAACATCGATGTGCAGAAATGCCCAATATATTAACGTAGAGGTAATAACACCATAAAAAAACCTGTTTTAAATAGGGTTATTATTTAATTTGTTAAAGTATTTCACTTAAATTATAGAATCCGCTTAAAATTTGTGTAAAATATAAACAACTGTGTTTTTATTATGATTGATGAACTAATATTTTATATTTTATATTGAATAGAACATTATTTATTGTATTAGTTACGCTCATTAATAATAAAAAACTTACAAAAATAGTTTAACTCAGTTGTAGTATTTAAAGAAATTAGCTTAAGTAAATATATATTTTTAATTAGCTTTAATAAATACATGAATGCCTTGACCAATGTGATATTATTGCATAATTTATTTATTTGTATTTTATGATTATTGGGTTTGATCATTACTATAAAGATAATTTTAAATCAATTATAATAAGATCAACATTAATAATATAATGTTTCTATAATAACATATATAAATGAAAGAAAAACACAAACATCTTTATTTATTATTTGGTACATTGGGTATTTACAATAATAAATTGTTGTAGATTCACGAAATGTTTTCATATTTTTAAATTTATTAATAATAAATTTATTTACTTTACGGCTATCGACCCATGGTTTTTCTGCCAGTCTTTGTTAGTTGTACGTTGGTGAATATTAATAAATTAATATACATCAATTACAATAAGATAAATATTAATATATTAATATTATGTTTTTATAATAGCAAATACGAATTAATTAATTAATATACATTTTTATTACTGGTGTGTTAAATTAAGGATCATTATTAAAATTAAAAAAAAAATCATTTAAACTTGTAATATTAACATTTAATTTTTCAAGTAAGTTTCAGCAATATATACCTATATATATATATATACACTAATTTTTATTTGGACAATACAAAATACATAATAACAATAAATATGAACACAATACAAATAGATGGTGTTAGTCCGTCTAGGCTATAGACCTGAGGTCTTGCAGCCCTGACTTTGAATTTAAGGTGAGAGAAAAAGAAATTCTTTGCTAGCTAGCTTAACTGTCCTGATGATTCGCACAAATGAATTCATGAATTGTGAGGGGAGGATGTTGATATTTCGGGGGATACAGAATTTGGTTAACAAGGGTTGGTTGTGGGGATTATTGGCAAATTTAACGCTAAGGCTTAATATACGTTCGGAAATGGGTGGGATTTGGGTGGTTTCGTACAGAAGATCATTTGAGGGATTGTGGAGTGGGTTGGCAGGGTGTCGGAGTTTCGTTAAGGTTCTTAAGGTGGATCTTTTGGCAACTTGGAAGTGGTGAAAGATTGATGGACGGATTTGGGTAAAAAGGATTGCACCATAATCTAACAAGGGCCGGCATATCGATTTATATATGTGTGTTGCAGTTTTTATTGAAATTCCTTGTTGTTTATATGTTAAAGATCTCAAATGCCGAGCCCTGGTTTTGATTTTATATTTTATTGATAATGCATGGGATTTAAAGGAGGGTTTTGAATCGAATAGGATGCCAAGGTATTTGCAGGTGTAGGTGGGATAGATAATAGTATTGTTGATTAGGATTGTAGGAGATTGTGGTGTGATTTTGTGGTATGGGATGAATAGTTGGGATTTGGAAGGATTAATTTTAATACGCCATTTGGAGCACCAAGCTTGGATGGAGTCGAAGGAGCGTTGAAGGGATTGTTGGGCGATTTGAAGAGAGGGTGAATGGGCAACAAGGACGGTGTCATCAGCGAAAAGCAAGGAATATTGTGAAGGGTTGAAATATGTAGGATCAGGGTTACTAATGTCGTGATAGTAAATATTGTATAGGAGTGGGGATAAGGGAGAACCTTGAGGGGCGCCTTGTAATATTGGAAAGGAGTGGGAAAGCGTTTGTTTAATTCTTACTTGGCAGGATCTGTTGGATAGGAAGTTGTTTATAAGGATTATTAAATGATGGGGGATTTTTATTTTTGCCAAACTGAATCTAATGCCTTTTGAATGTCTAAAAAAAGTATGGTTGACTTTTGACCTTCGAGATGTTTATTTTGCATATTGGACGTTAGGATGGAGAGAGGAAGTACGGTAGACTTTTTAGTAAGGAAACCAAACTGGTAATCAGGAATGGATTTAATAGAAGTGTGTAGGAGTTTTTGTTTGATTAGGGATTCAAAGAGTTTTCCAATTACAGGGAGAAGTGTGATAGGACGGAAGCAGAAATTAGTGTAGGATCATTATCGGGTTTGGGAATGCAAATAATTATACCGTTTTTCCATTCGGAAGGGAAATATTGTTCGGAGTAGCAGTACTTAAATTTTTTTTAAATAATCATGTGGATTTCGTGTGGGAGTTTTTTAAAAGTAATAATGAAAATAATTTTTAAGTTTTTATACCACTATTTAGTGGTATAAAAATTATTTTCATTTATACCACTATTTAGTGGTATAAAAACTTAAAAATTATTTTCTTTTAACCCTTTTTTAAAATGAACTACCACATAGTAACGGTCGCTACCATCATTTTCATAAAAGTAACAATTTAAAAATACGAAAACATTTCGTGAATCTACAACAATGAATTTTACTAAGACTACAAAACAAATTAATTTTTGAAAAAGTCTTTAAATGACCAAGATACAGGACATTCAAGTTAAGAAATGTTAACACATTTTTCTAAATGTTTTCGATACCGTTCGTGGAACATAGAGTAAATTCCTTAGGCAATTTGACACTTCGATCGAAATGTGGTAACCATGCTATACAGGGTGTTCCTAAAATTTGTTTGCTCAGAACTTTTTTGTTGTTCGTAATTCGTAGTTCGTGTATTTTTCCACATTTTAATAGAAAATTTATTTTAGACACTTTAATCACTCTGAAAATATTGATAATAGTGGCCGTTTTTGAGTTAAAAGCAAAAATGTTATTGTAATCACTTTGGTAAATTTTCGTAAATAAAATACGATAACACTTTCAAATATTTATATTGCCGTTCGCGACAATTGTTTCGACACACTGTGTCTTGATCATTTCTTCTTCTTCACCTGAAGAAGACACAGTGTGTCGAAACAATTGTCGCGAACGGCAAAATAAATATTTGAAAGTGTTATCGTATTTCATTTACAAAAATTTACCAAAGTGATTAGAATATGAACTTTCAACAACTAACAGCCTCAACTATTCAGGTAAAAATGTTATTCTCTGATTTCAATCGTAACAAACAAAAGAAACCAATAATCATCGGTAATATCTAAGTCGGTGATGACAATTGAAAAACGAATTGAGCTGTCAACTTGCCTATGCCAAACAATAAGTTTAATTTTTCGTTAGTTTTTCGAGATCAAAATTGAGAATTACATGTTTAATGAACAAACAGACATGATTTTGACATTAAGTGAATGTTACTTGGATTTGATGTCTAGTTGAAGGACGATATTGGGTAAAAACGATTGAGCCATAGTCTCGCGGTTTTTGTTAAAATACCTTGATTTTTAAAAGTCAGTGATCAGAAATGCCGGGCCCTGATTTTGACTTTGGCTTTAATGGATAGGGCATGTGGTTTAAAGGATAGTTTGTGGCCAAGATTTCTAGGTGTTTGCAGGTATGAGAGGGTTGGATTTTGGTTTGATGTATTTTAATTTTGGGAGGAGATGGGGTAATTTTGTGAAAGGGAATAAAAAGTTTGGATTTTGTAGGGTTTATTTTATTGGGAGGATTGTAGTGGGTTGGATCAGGATGAAATATATTATATATCGTGGCAATAAAGACTGTAGAGTATAGGGGAGAATGGGGATCCTTGAGGCACACCTTACTGTAATTAATAAAAATTAAACAAAATATAAGTGTAGCAACTTAAATTAACCCTAATATATAAATTCATCGCGATTACACCAACAAACGAAAAATGTACTAAAACTAAATAAACAACTATAGAAAATTGGAATCCATATTCATAACGGTAATTACCCTATGAAAAGATCTAAACGTTATTCTCATTAGGAATATTATTAAATAGCTTGAGATTTAAAAAAAAACTAAAATTTTCAAACGATCACTTTCTGTTGGATATACACATACACCAACATCATCGTTTTCCCAGTTGTCCGACGGCAAATTATAATCTCCGCCCAATAACACTTTATCAATTTTATTGTTGCCAATAACTTCTTCAACACCTTGACAGTGAGAATCGAACAGGCTAATTGGTGATTCCGGTGGAATGTACACTGCCCTGATCAGATAGTTTTTGTCATATAAGCTAACAAACAAACGTTCGATGTTCTTAACTGAGGTGGGAATTAATGTGCACTTATTTTTTTAATTAAAAAACTAAAACATCCCCACTTCTTGACTTATGACTTTTTAGAGAGATTCTATCTGCCTTAAAAACATTATAGTTAGGAACTCTCTTTTCACTGTCACAAATTTTGTCCGACAACCACATTTCTATTATAATTATGACGTCGAATCCGCCAACGTTATGAAATTAAACATTAACACTGTTTGGTTTTTTTCGGTCAATTAGAAATTATTGTGGGAGAACCATTTATATAGCGAATGGTAAGTTCTGTTTTGCCATTAGATTTGCATGTATTCCATTCTACACTTAGTATTTTTTTAAATAAATGCCTTGATTTGTTGTTAAATCCGCATTAAAGTAAATTTCCTCATTTGCGATACGACTGTATTTAAGAATCTCTACAGTGTCCTGCCTTCCCGAAAAAATATTTTTAATGGCTACGGTGAACAAAGCTTTTTCAATTTTAAATACGTTAATCGGTTTTATGACTATGCCTTACTCAGCAATTATGCTATATATCAACTGTTATTCTATTTCTTATACACATCTTCTGCCACCGTTCCATTGCATTTGATTTCCAACTCGTTGATTGCGGTTTGAATTTGCACTTGTTTCTGCATCAATATTTGCCTCGATTTTATTTAATTCAATTGATATTGTCTTCAATAGTTCATTTTTAAATTGTTTGATTTGAACTTTTAGTACCTTATCAATCGCTGCTTCCAGTTCTGACGTCAGATCCATGTACGTAGTTAACGGATCACAACAGTTATTGCATAACCACTTATTTCGATCAGATTTCCTGGCTACAGACAGATAGTAATCCCTGTAATCTCTGTTACTTCCGGAGAAATCTATATGGTACTATCCGGAGCATGATGGACACTTTAAGGAAGAAGCGAACACTGAATTGAAAACTCATGAATAAAAATATTTTATGTCAATATATAATCCGTACGGCATAAAATTAATGAAGTAGAATCATTTTCTCAACAAGGAGACACACGTGATATCATAATGTTAGCCGAGCACTGGTCATCCTATCAAAAGGCCGAGCTTTTGTCAGTTAAATGGAAGGCGTGCTGTCTTTTTTACTGTTGAACATCTTCAAAACACGGTGGGGACATAATTCTAATAAAAAAGAACTTTGTTACAGGGATGAAAAATGGATTGCAGAACTGTCCGAGGAGAAGGTTTGTGAATTTTTAAGTATATTTAATTCTCTATTAGAATCACTATCTCGCAAAAAAATATTATTATAGGGGGAGATTTTAATGTAAATTTATTTTCAAAAGATGTTAATACAACAAAATTGCTTGGCATATTGCGACGTTAAGTATTAAAGCAGCTTATGGGTTTCTCAACCCACGGTAATAACTGCATCGATAATATTTGTTTCATTAATGTAATTAACGAAACTGTTGTAAACTTACCCTACATTATGCCAATCCTATTATCCTTTGAAATCAAAGAAGTATCTGTTATCCATATTAGGGATATAATCGCATCGTTCAAGAATAGTAGTGGTTGAGATCACCCTTTATCATTAAGACTGTTAGAGACATAATCACCCTGCCACGGACTTAACTTTTTAATCAGTACATACGGGAGAATTGTTTTCCAGATCTTTTCAAGATATCGTCTACTTTCAATAATTCCCGTAATTGCAAAAGTATTAGAGTTGGTCCTATTTAAACAAATATCTGAATACTTTAAGAGTAATGGTTTGCTAACACAATTTTAATATGGTTTTAAAAAGGAAAGTCGATAATTCAGGCAATTGTCGAACATATTGATAACATTTAGAGTGGTTTGGAGACAAAATCAAACGTGTTATTAAATTTTATGGACTTATCAAAAGAATTTGATTGTGACTCATATCAAACATTGATTAGTAATTAATTTACTCTCTAAATAGAAAATAACAACAAAATTAACTTTTTGGATTTAACGTTAATTCACCAAAATAATAAAATTGAATTTGATATATACAGGAAGCCTACTAACGTCAACTCAACAATCCCATTTGTCTAAAATCACCCGTTGTCACACAAACTAGCTGCATATTACTCAATGATACATAGAGCTTTCTTCATCCCCTTAACTACTCACAGAAGAGCCACAGAATTAAATAAAATAATTTCAATTGCCAGTGACAATGGTTTCCCCACTAACCTTATTCAAAACCTAATAAACAAAAAACGTCATCAAACCACAAGGGTTTTAATATATCCGAAAATAGCTAATTTAAATACATCGTTCATTCCGCTCACCTACTTTGGAAAAACCAGCGAACAGATTGCTAATATTTTTCGAAAAGAGAATCATCAAGTAGCGTTTAAAACTCCTGGAAAACTATCAAACGTGCTACTCAATGCCAAAGATAAAGTCGATTCTCTTAAAAAATCTGGTGTGTATGAGTTCCGTTGTTCAGAATGCAATAGTGTGTATGTAGGTCAAACAGGACGAAGTGTATCAACTCGTTTTTCCGAACATCATCGTGCTTTTCGTCTTAATCAAGACACTAGCTCTTTTTTAAATCATTATTTAGAATGCAAACACCAATTCCCGGATATAAATAATCTAAAAATCTTGCATAATTGCAACAAGGGCGCTAAGCTTAATCTCCTGGAGTCATTGGATATTTTCAAACAGAGCCGTAATCCGTCAGTAAATCTTCTTAATGAGCAGACCGAACTAATCTTTTCGCCAGGTATATTCCCTCACCCCAAAATAGTTAGTATAAAATCACAATTTCATCAATTTATAATTCACTTGATAATGACGATAAAACGTCGAAACTCGAGTCGTGCTGTGTTGTTTAGATTTATATAATAGTGCCTACACGTTATATAATATTTTTACAATAATTATTTGTGGTTAAAACATAGTGAATTTTTCAATTCAGTGTAATCCATTTCTTTTCTAATTAGCTTCATTAAAACTTCATATCTCACCTATAAATTGTTAACACCCTGTATTCTTTTTCATTCAACACTTGATAGTGACCTGCAAAGGTCGAAACTATAGTTTTGTCAAAAAATTGATAATATATTGTAAACTTTGTGTATATTATACAATAAATAGTGGTATAAAATCGTCAAAATTATTTTCATTTAACCTTTAAAGCAATTACCAACATTGTTGACAAAAAGTATGATTCAATAAGTGAAGCTCGTGACACATTCAATAAAACTTTAATATTAAAAGATATGGTTGTTCAGTTTAACATTACAACACGTTTCATATTATTGTGTTTATTTTGTGGGCATATCCTTTGATCAGCGATGGCCATTTTCAAAGAAAATTATTTATTTACTTATTTATTTATTTTTGACTTTAAAATAGCCTGTTAAAATGTGTATGAGATATATAAACATTTTAATACATACATTAATAATTACAATAATTTAGGTCACAACATTAACTGTGAAAATGGTCATCGCTGATTAAAACATACGTCATGAAAATAAATGCAAAAAAAATACTTAATGCTATATTTTCGTTTCATCAAGGGTGCAGTGAACAAAGTATCTACCGTTGTTAATTATGGCTATTTGTGAATTAGTGAAATAGCTTAATCCACTGGATAATGTGATCATTGAACTCGTTATAAATTAGTTTATTGATTTGAATGGAGTGTTGATTGTTGTCAAGTGCATTTGAAAAATTAGTGTGCCTACCTTTGTGTGATCTCTAAAGGAATTCAACAAAAAAAATAACTTGTACTTTCCTTCCATATACCCGTTTTGTTGCTTTAGTAATTATTATTTAAGAATATTAGAATATTGTGTTAGCATGTTGGATAAAATAAATAATACCTAATTCTCTTTTACATAACCAGGTAAACTGTTTGCTGACCTGTTTATCCATAATTTTAGATATTATGGACTAAATACCTATAACTTCCTATATTTTTTAAGATCACTATAGTTAGATATTTGATTAATAGAACTTCACTTACAAACACCTCTAATCATCTAATGCTCCTGAAAAACCTTCCAATGTATTCATTAACATCTTCCTGAAACATGCACATTTAAACGAAGTGGAGGACAAGGAAGGTCAATGATAGTAAATACAGTTAAAATTACATTTATCCGAAACTACTAATAAAAATACGTAGATTAATTGTATGCATTAGTTCTTTTAATTTAGTTTTTATTTCGCTAGCATTACGAAAGTACATTTCTAAATGTGTTATTGTAGTTTTTTTTGTATTACCTTTTACATTTATGTAATTGTTAGATAATGTTTCGGTATGATACTTATAAAAAGGTGGATGCCATCAATAAATCTATTATTATTATAAAAAATACATACAATATGCAAAGTACAAATGAGAAATCAGAACTGTCATGTTTCAAGCAGTCTCTGTAAGATACTTATTCTCAAACGTTAAATTATAAAGACGGGTTTCCTATATTTTTAAAATTCACTTTTTGGTATTACTAAAAACAACTAACATAGGATTCTGTTTAAAGTAACATGATGTCATGTACTTTCAGCTCATTGCTTGTCTAATATATCACTTATCACTTTATTTAATGATAAAGGAAGATGATAAGATAAAATATTTTTATTTTCCTATACAATCTACAGCAAATTGTTGCTGTTAATTTTTTGTAGTTTAAACTATTTGTAATTTCAAAATATTTAATTGTACATGCGTTTACTTTAGGGCACATCTCGAATATAATGAAAAAAGGTAAAAAAAGTAATCGTGTCTTCTCCTTCATTAAAAAAAAATATTTGTGCATGTATTTATTTGTATTAATTTCAAAGTACGTAAGAATTCTCAAAAATTAAAATAACGCAACAGGTTTCTCCTGAAGATTTTTAATTAAAATTAGAAATATTCTATTTTATATTTGATTCGAATTTCTAACAATTCGAGATATTTCTGTTTGAATATTTGAGTACGAGAGAGTCGAGTAATAATTATTAGAAGTTAAAAATATCCTTTAACTATTAATAATGAACACTTTGTGTTCGAAATGTACATATAGATATTTTAAATACTAGTATTTATTAATTCGAAATATAATTATATAAGTAAAAATAATAAAATTAATAGAAAATGGAAATGTAAACAATGCATCTTGAGAGACATGTTACATCAAGTTTTTATATGCCTTTAACATATTTTCTACCATGGTTATATAGTTTGCAAATTTAATATTCCCCCAAAAAGTTTTGCACTACTTCTTTAAACAGATTTTCGCCGATTTTTCCATTAAATTCTGTTATATTATATAACTAATATTGCATCTTGCATTATAACCTTATTTGGAGGCCAAAAAATATTCCTTCCTTGAGTTTTGCCTCACTTATTTTGGCAAACTTTTTGGACATATATTAACTTGATACTAATAAGCCAGATTTTGAAGGAAATTATTTTATTATAAACAAATACGTAAATATTATGAAAAATTATTAGTGAACTTTTCTTAAGTAATATATAAGTTTTGTCTAAATATTACCAAAAAATATTAATGAATATACAAATACGGTGTGTTATAGAAAATTATTTTATATATACAGGGTGTCCCGTTAATGCGGGGAAATTGCTGGACCATAGATTCCTGGGGTCAAAATATGACGATTTAACGCAACTTATCTATATCCAAAAATTTACGGTTAAGCCGGAATTTGGCTTCAAAGTTTAAAAATTTTTTTTGTTAAAAGGCACTAAATAATTATTATTATACATAATTTACATTTTTTAAACAAAGACGGCCACGAAAAACATTTATTTTCGATTCGATGAAAAACTATATTTTGTTTTTACTAGATAAAAAATATATATTTTATTTTTTTGTGGAAAAACCGTAAAAGATATCAAATATTATTAAGAGATGAAAAAGTTTTTAAATTAAATTTTCTTTCAAGTAGTATTTTTGTAGTTTTTATTAGATCCACCAATAAAAAAATATTTTAGTTTTTAAGTGGTGGTACTACTGTTTCTTATACTTCTTGTTAACCAATAATAGTCATAATAACTGAAATGATGTATTATACTATGGTAGTTATTAAAAATAAATTTCATTCAAATCAAATAAAGCGTTCAATTGTTATAAACAAAAGAAATAATTTTTTTTTAAACTTTGAAGCTAAATTCCGGCTTAACCGTAAATTTTTGGATATAGATAAGTTGCGTTAAATCGCCATATTTTGACCTCAGGAATCTATGGTCCAGCTATTTCCCCGCATTAACGGGACACCCTGTATATATATATATACAGGGTGAGTTTTTTTTCGATGTTCTTTATGGGGATCTCGGAAACTATAAGAGATAGAGAAACGGTTAAATGGGGAAAGAAGTGTAGATTTACGAGAAAAATAAAATTCCACTTTCAAAGTTTTCAAAAAAGTCAAGGGTAACTAGATATTTTGAAAAAAGTAAAAAGTGTCAACTTTTTCAAATCAATATATCTCGGTTATTATAACAGATAGAAACAAACTGTAAAGAAGAAAGTTTTAGATAATTTTATGTAGATTAATAAAAAATAATCAGAAAATGTTTATCGCCATTATTTTCCGAGATATGACGCAAACTTACATTTTTTTAAATGGAAACCATAGTTGGCTATGGCTTCATTCAAAAGGTAATTTTTTTCTCTCTAATCCAATATGGCATACGACATAGTTATTTCTAAAAATAATTGAGTTATAGTCATTTTAAGTTTAATTATAAATAGAAAAATGGGTAGCCATGAAATAGATGAAAGTAAAATAATTGCAGTTGTTTATAATAATAGCAACATTGAAATTATTAGTTCTACAAAGTTAAACAAAAATGAAAAACCAGCATAAGAATTATAATTTTGTAATTATCAAATGGCCTTCTGTATGTAGTATAAACCCATTTGTCAAGAGGATAATATGTTTGTTACAAAAATATTATGAACAGATGAATCGCGATTCACTAATTGTGGTATTTTTAATCAACATAGATGAACTCAAGAGAATTCACGAGAAGGTTCACAGAGAAGACTACAAATTTTTTTTTAATAATAATAATAATAAATACTTTATTCACAACAGGGACAGTGGATACAATTCACAAATAACAATATAACACAGTTAATCGTTACATATCAACTAGCCGCTAAGTGAATGCGTCAGAAGATACATTTATTAAATGTATTCCGATAAGGAATAAAATTCCTTTTCTAATAAATAATCTTTTAATTTTGTTTTGAATTGTTTTTCAGTAGGTGTGTTTCTAATATCAGTGGGTAGTTTATTAAACATCCTCAATGCAGCATACATGGGGGCGCTTTCATAAAGTGAGAGTCGATGTGTTGGATATACATATTTATCCGTGTAACGCGTATTGTAACTGTGATTTGTTGAAAATTTGTTAAATTTTTGTTTATTTTTATAATTGAAAATTAAGGTTTCGAAAATATATAAGCTATAAAAAGTTAGTATTTTCGCTTTCCTAAAGATTCCTCTACAAGTATCTCTTGATTGTAGATTAAATATGATCCTAAGCGCTCGTTTTTGGATTATAAATATATTTTTAGCAAATTTAGAAGATCCG
This sequence comes from Ontholestes murinus, assembly GCA_963969525.1. Taxonomy (NCBI): domain Eukaryota; kingdom Metazoa; phylum Arthropoda; class Insecta; order Coleoptera; family Staphylinidae; genus Ontholestes; species Ontholestes murinus. The sequence goes on from OZ018390.1 coordinate 37,733,276, forward strand.
TAATGGATGATTCCGTATCTAATAATGCTTTCAAAGTTTGCCCTGTACGTTGTTATTAATAAGTTAGCATCTAAAACTTGTTTTAATATTCTTAAAGAATAGCATACCGCATTTAATCTAGAGCACAAGCACTCACAGTGAGCAGACCAATTTAAATTATTGTCGATCACCATACCTAAAAAATTGACTTTTGTTTGTACCTGAAAATTTTCGTTATTTAATATTATATTACTTGGAATGTTTTGCTTGTTTTTTAAACTGAAGATCATCACATTTGTTTTCTTTGTGTTTATCAATAATTTATTCATGTTCATCCAATCTTGAGTTTTTATAAATACTTCTTCCGCTTTAAGAGCAAGTTCGGCTGCGTCCGTATTAGAAATAAGCAAGCTAGTATCGTCGGCATAGGTTGTCAAGAATGTATTTTGTTGCATGATATGCTTCGGTAGATCGTTTACATATATTATGAAAAGTAGTGGGCCCAAGATACTACCCTGCGGTATTCCCATATTAATTATTTTACTATCGGACAGTTCGTTATTTATTTTTACTCTATGGATTCTATTTTCTAAGTAAGAGCGTATTAATGCATGGCATACGCCCCTCACGCCATAATAATCTAATTTCTCAAGCAAGACTTCATGGTTGACAGTATCGAAAGCCTTGGACAAATCGAGAAAAGTACCTAACGGCAGTTCTGATTCCTCCAAAGCATCCATAATTTCTGCTATATAGTCAAATATAGCAGTGTTGGTAGACCTTCCCTTTATAAATCCGTTCTGTGCACTATTAAAAAGTGAATGTGTTATAAAATAATTCATTAATCGACTATATATGACCTTCTCCAGTATTTTAGAAATTACAGTCAAAAGAGTTATAGGTCTGTAATTGCTAAAATTGCCTGGATCGCCTTTTTTATGTACCGGTATTATGATACCTTCCTTCAGACATTCAGGGAATATACCATTTTTAAGACTAATATTGCATAAGTACGTGAGGGGGCCAATGAGTTGGTTGATAGCAGATTTTATTAATGATGCTGTGATTTCGTCGTACCCACTAGATGATTTGTTTTTAAGAGAACATATAATATTGTAAATTTCGGATTCTGTTACTGGTGTGAGAAATATAGAATGAGATTGCCTGATTATGGTGCAATGAAATGAATGTTCGGTTTCTATTGGGGCCCTGCTAGCAAAATAGTCATTTAGCTCATTTTGTTTTCCTTTTAATTTTTCGTTACCTTGACTTTGGTGTCGATTTTTCCCTACCATACTATTAATTATGGCCCAAGTAGTTTTACTTTTGTTGTCACTGCATAGTATTTTATTTGCAATTTCATTCCTTTTTACATCACATAGTAACACATCGTACTCTTTCTTTATGATCTTATATAGTTTTTTTGCATCCGTATTATAACATTTGACAACGGATAGATAATCAAGCAATTGCTTAATTTCAATAATAGCTGGAATTGGAGTGTAATTCCTTTTATTGTATTTTATTGATGACCGAGTAACTTTAGGACAACTTGTGTTGAGTGCCACATTGAGAATATTCATGAATATTACCCAAGCTTCTTCTACATTATTATTTCTATATATAATAGACCAGTTTACAGAGATATTCAAAAAATGTACAAAAGCGGTTATATTTGACGAACTGATTTTTCGAATTTTTTCATTTACAATAGTTGCACTGCCTCTAATTATAAGCGGCCAAGAAATCTTTTGCGCATAATGGTCAGACATATGCGTTTCAAACACATATGTCTTGAAATCGCTTACCGTATTAGTAATAATATTATCAATCAATGTTTTTGTGTTTTCTGTTACACGTGTTGCACAATTTATGACAGCTGTTGCACTAAAAGATTGTATTAAGTTATTAAAGTCCGTTGACTCTGTTGAGGCACTGTTTAAATTAATATTAAAGTCTCCGGCAATGAAGTATATGACTTGTTCGGAAAATAGTTTTTGTAATAAAGATTCGAATTTATTTAAAAACTCGATTACTGTATTTTGTTCAGGTGCCCGATACACTATCACGCATACGTAGTTTCTGTTTTGAGCGGTCCATTCCACTGCTGCACACTCGAAGACTCCACTTTTTGCCATTTTCCTTATGTCCGGGCGCTCTCGGCAGGGAAAGTCGTTGCGCGCAAAAATCGCTGCTCCTCCATATGCTGTTGAACGATTTTTGGGGGTTGGTCTACAGTAGGATGCGACCATTCTGAACTCTTCAAGTTTTATTTGTTGTATATTATTGTCTGTCTGCCAGTGTTCGGTGACGCCAAAAAGTTGGCACTCACTATGATTTTGAAGCATATTGTTTATGTTTAATATTTTGTTATTTATTGATCTTATATTAAGATGAATTATCGATGCAGTTTCTTTGTGTTTGTTGGTTACTGACTTGGATTGTGCTCTTTTTTGCGTTCGGCAAAAAAAGAATATTTTTGTATTTTTATATTCATTGGCCACTTGCCGGGATCGGTGAACGCTTCCTCATGTTCTTTTTGCAGTTCAACTTTAAACGCGGATTCAAGTTCGTTTCTGATTACTAATTTAGTAACTCTCAAGTGTCCCTCCGGATACACGTTATCGCGTATGTAACGTTCTACGTCATTAGCCGTTGTAGTTGGGTTTGTTCGTCCAACGAAGTAATAAGCTAATCGCGGAGCAGCGAAGATTTTGTCATTATTTTTCCCGGTCCCCGTTATTATTTCACTACGTTGCTTTCTTCTTGATTGGACCGTTTTCCATTCATTGTTTGCCTCCGGTTTTTTTCCGATATCGCAATTTGTAGGAAGGGAATCCAGTTGCGTTTTATTTTTGTTTTTGTTGTCGCTCGCGCTCGCTGTTTCACTGGTTTTTTGACGATCATTTGATTGTGAATCTTTTTTGTTTGGAGTAGTTTGGGAATTTACTCTCACTGTATTGTTCTTACTTTTGGCCATCTCACGTATAGTTGTGGCACTATTAGTATTGCAGGGTTCTGCTATTTCGCTTGGTTTATAGTTTACTGTATTGTTTTCGTATGTATTTAGTTTTTCGAGAAGGTATTTGTTAGTTATAATAAGTGATTCGTTATTTAATTTGAGAGTACGATTTATATCCTCCAATTGATCAACTATTTTTGTTAAGTATTCGATTTTTAAATTCAAGATATTTACCTCTTCATGTCCCTCTTCATCATCTGCGGAGGTTAGGTTCACATCACTAATACTGTTTGCTCTTTTGTGTTCTGGGCAGGCGTGCAGGTCCAAGCAAGATTTATGAAACAAGTAGTTACACAAATTGCACTGTCTTGAGTCACTTACTCTCTGTTTGCACTTTTTACATTTGATCGTTTTCACACTGTTTTCATCTAATACATTTGTCGTTGTCGACGCCATATTTTTTTTTTTTTTTTTTTTTTTTTTTAAATGTGGTTTTAATCTATGGTGTGTTTGGATTAATAATTCTCGTTCCATATATTTTTGAAAGCTCACTAAGTGAAAATGATTACTTTCATTCTCTTCAGAAAACATTCGAAGATACTCTCGATTGTTTAAATTTATCATTACAGGCAAGATTGAAATGGTTCCAATATGACGGTGCTCCACCTCATAACATGTTGGCTTTACAAATTATTTAAATGATACTTTTCCTAACTCATAAGTAAGAAGAAATAAACCAATCCCAGAGCCACCTAGATCTCCCGATCTGCGCGTTTTAGAATTTTTTCTGTGGGGCTATGTAAAAAACAAAGTATATGAAATTTCATATCAATCCGTGGAGGATCATAAACTAGCTGTTATTTAAACATTTAACTCAAGTTAAATGAGAATAGTCAAAAAAGCCATAAATTCAATTTTAAAGAGATATAATTTATGTCATAATAGTATTATTAGTGGACTCTTTCACCATATTTTTTTAATATTAAAATTTCTCTCCCATTGATATATTGATAATTACAAAATTACTTTATTCTCTTGTTTCATTTTGGTTTATCTCTGTAAAACTAATCATTACAATATTGCTATTATTATAAACAACTGCAATTGTTTTACTTTCACATTTTTCATGGCTACCCATTTTTTATTTATAATAAAATTTAAAATGACTATAACTCACTTATTTTTAGAAATAACTATGTCGTATGCCATATTGGATTAAAGAGAAAAAAATTACCTTTTGAATGAGGTCACAGCCAACTATGGTTTCCATTTAAAAAAATGTAAGTTTGCGTCATATCTCGGAAAATAATGGCGATAAAAATTTTCTGATTATTTTTTATTATTCTGCATAAAATTATCTAAAACTTTGTCCTTTACAGTTGTTTTCTATCTGTTATAATAACCGAGATATATTGATTTGAAAAAGTTGACACTTTTTACTTTTTTCAAAATATCTAGTTACCTTTGACTTTTTTGAAAACTTTGAAAGTGGAATTTTATTCGTCTCGTAAATCTACACTTCTTTTCCCATTTAACCGTTTCTCTATCTCTTATAGTTTCCGAGATCCCCATAGAGAACATCGAAAAAAACTCACCCTGTATATATATATATATATATACATTTTTTCAATTACTTTTTATAAAATGTATTGTGAAATTTTGCCTACAGTTAACTTATATCTCCTAAGAGAAATGCAACAACTTTGACCCCTAATATTAAATTACTTTTTTATAATAAAATTATTTTCTTGACAATGTACCTAACAAAGAGACAATTTCGAAAGCCATCTCATATGTAATTATTTAAAAACTTTAGGTGATGAACAAATTTTAAATATGTTTTCATGATAAGGACACTACAACAGACAATAATCAGTAAATATTTTATTCTGGCAAAAAAATCTTGTTGTACAGTGTTATTGCATAAATAATATCTGTATGTTTATATTTAATATCATAATAACAATAATTGTTATTATTGTTTGTAATGCTTAATGTTTTTTTTATTAAACTGTAGCAATAAGTTTAAATAAGAATTAAATATAAAAACAAGTATGTAATACGAAAGCTGACGACCGTGAATTTCTGTGTCAGCATCATACTATTCCCATTTCTTTAATTTATTACCAATTATATCGTAATTAAAGTTTCAATAATAGTTTAAAGTTATTATAATGTAATAATATATGTCCTAAATGAGATATGCAATGATTGGTGATGACTAAGTATGTTCGTTTACTAAAAGTTTCGAAATCGTGTTTATTGTTTATTTCCGTTATTGTCAGATCAAGAGGAAGATCAAAATATTTTAGAGGCATTAAAATTTTGTTTCGCCGTATAAAATTCTGCACCTGGTTTTCTATAATTCGAGCCATGAGAACATGATTTAATATCAATGTTACTTTCAGCACTTTGTTTTGCTAAAACCTGCAATATTCATACTTTTGAATGATTTCTTTCAAACTTATTTCTTGATTTTTTTCTTTTCGTTTATATTAAAACCAGTATATTTTAAAGCCAATTACTTTGTTCAAATTTAAAAATTCTATTTCGGTCGGGCGGCGGGCTCCATTTATTTTTCATCGTAAATTAAAAGTTAAAAAATATTTCATTTTAAATATATAATTATAGAATATAAAGGTTATTTTTTATATTTTTATGTAGTAAAGAATAAGTAGTAAATAATAATATAAAATTCTTCATAAAATATATAAGAAAATGATGATGGCGACCGTTACTACGTGGTTGTACTTTTTGACGCGTTTATACCTTCAATTGACACATCTATAGTTTTGACCCTTGCAGGTCATTATCAAGGTCGAAACTATAGTTGTGTCACTTGATAATATATTGTAAACTTTGTTTGTGTATATTATACAATAAATAGTGGTATAAAAACGTCGAAAATACTTTTATTTTACTCTTTGTAAAAATATAAATCTTAAAGTTAATGTGATGGTTGGTATTGCATTAGATTGACAATTGCTCCGTAATTAGGGAAGTATGATGATATTCCTGCTCGTAAGCGATTTTGTATTTTCTGATATTTATTGTTGAAATAAAAATATATGGAATCGAAATATGATATATTTGGACTTAAAAAACTACTATATATCGATGCTATACAGAATTCAATCGTAGTTTGCTTAGTGATGAATTTTGTGACGGACGTCCAAATTCGGTTATTGTTCCAGAAAATATTGATGCTGCGAGTGAACTGATCGTCATGTGACGTAAAAGTTGTGGCATCCTTGGACATTGCTGAAATCCGTATGTATTTAATACTGCATGAATATTTGGCTGTCAAAATAAGCTCGCGTTGGACGAATCATGGATATATGCGAATGATACCGAAAGTAAACAGCAGCTGACTCTATGGGCCTTTCAAGAACCAAATCTGACAAAAGTTGTTCATGCATGAAATACTTCGAAGCAAATGGTCGTCTATTTTGCCAGCCACATATTTCTAAGTCACTTTTAAATTGATTTCGTTGTCTTTTGAAATTGCATCTATTGGCAAGAAGAATTGTCAGCTGACAACAGCAAGTATTGTATAGTTGACATAATCTCACTTATTAGAAAAATGGTTTAGTTAATTTATTTTCTTCATTCTTAATTCAGATATATTCAGATTTAAGTCGATAGCTTGTATTAAATGTGGTATGGACTGTCTACTTCCGCACAATAAATAGACACAATTATCTTTTAAATGGATAAAATAATATGATTCCTTCTAGTCAGTGTTAAAACGGTAGGTTTGTTGCCTTTCATTTGATCTACTAATTGTGGGGTTAAAATAATAAATATTTTCATTATTCAATTACTTACGTCTGTTCATTACTATTCCCATTGCATATTATTTTCAATAGTAAAATTGATAAACATTTATTTAAAAAATATTTGTAATAATTTCTTTTGTCTCTTGTTTGCAACTTTGTTTATTATAAGGATTTTGCCGTTTCAACTACGAGGGCAATCCATATAGTGACAGACGTTTTGGCCTGGCGCGGCAGTTGGCGGCATTGGTGCCACTATCTTGGCTACAGAATGTTTCTACACCTAGTACGCAACCATCCGTGGTAACTAGAGTATCGTGCATATTAAACTTTTTATACAGTAGCATTTTAAAATGAACGCTGCAATTGAAATTCCCGCCAGTTGTGAAGTGCGTGGTGTGATAAGGTTTTTGTCGGCGAAAAATTACAAACCGATTGAAATTTATCACCAGATTTGTGACGTGTACGGCAACGGAATAATGAGTGAAAGCCGAGTGAAGCAGTAGTGCATTGACTTTAAAAAATCCTTAACCAATGTTCACGATGAGGATCGCAGTGGTAGGCCTAGTCTTGTAACTGCTCAATTGTTGGTGAAAATGAATGAAAAAATCCATGAAAATCGTCGTTTCACGATTACGAAACTCTCGGAACATTTTCCCCAAATTTTACGGAGTTTAGTTCATGAAATCATAGTTAGTAAACTTGGATATCACAAATTTTGTGCCAGATGGATTCCGAAAATCCCAACGGAAGACCACAAAAACAAAAGACTTGCTACAGCACTGACATTTCTGGAAATGTACGACAAAAGTGGAAACCATGTTATCAATCATATCGTAACTAGTGACTAGACTTGGGTACAGCACGCGACCTGTGAAACAAACGGCAGTCGATGCAATGGGGTCACACTTATTCGCCCAAAAAAAAAGAGGAGGTGTCTGCAGACGCTGTCAGCAAGAAAAATTATGGCTACTATGTTTTGGAATATTGCGAAACACTCCTAAAATTAAGACGCGCGATACAAAACAAGCGCCGGGGAAAACTTTAAATGAAGACTTGGCTCGGTACGCAACGCTTTGAGACTGACGCTCAACTCCATGCCGGTGTAAACCACTGGTTGAACTCGCAGGCGGCAGATTTCTACAAAGAGGGCATTGAAAATCTTGTAAAACGTGTTGATAAATGCCTTAATTTATATAGCGATTACGTCGAAAAATAGCCTAAGAGTTTGCCTTCAAAATGTATATAATAAAAATTAGTTTTTTCACTTTGTTTATTTTTTATTTCAAAACGTCTGTCACTTTGTGGATTGTCCTCGTATATACCAGAATAATGTACTGCCTAATATAATCGTTTAATAATTTAGTGGGGTGTTCTAAGTAAACAGATCACTTCAAAACCTCCTCACAAGTGCCTCATTAATGAATGATAACGTTAACAACAATTAAATTATTTTCAATATTTACCACTATTACAGTCCGAAGAGGATTGGCGCCCCATTGATTTATATAATATAATAATATATAATATTGACTATTATCTACTTGTATGACAACTATTATAGGTCAATTGACTTGAACCATCTAGGTGGAAATATCTTAGGAGCATGGTCCGCCTACATCGATATAGTATATATTAGGTGTAATTATCTAGGCTTGCTTGAAAAGCCTGAAGGGTTAACGTTCGAAGAGGGTCAATGAAGGGGGTTGTCTTCGAAAAAGAGCAGAAGGTTCTAGAATAGGTGGTCCCCCTCTTCTAAGAAAGTTGTAGTAAATGATAACGTCAACAACAATTAAATTATACTTCAGCACCCCATTGATTTCTCATTTGATATATGTTTGACATGATTATATATAATATTGACTATTATCTACTTATATGACCACTATTATAGGTCAATTGACTTGAACTATCTAGATGGAAATATCTTAGGAAAATGCTCCGCCTATAACGACATGGTAAATATTAGGTGTAATCTAGGCTTGCTTAGAAAGCCTGAAGGATCAAAGTTCGAAGAGGGTCAATAAGGAGGGATGTCTTCGAAAAAGCGCAGGAGGTTCTAGAATAGGTGGTCCCCCTCTACTAAGAAAGTTGTTGGAGTTATTTATTTTTATTTTCATTGTAAATTGATAAACACTTGTTATGTTCCATTTATATATTTATTTTCCGATATAACTAAGGTCAATCAAAAGGACTAATCAAACTCGATCCCAGCCATAAGATGTTTGAACTCACAAGGAATGAGCTGAGAACATGGTGGCATTGAAATTGCAGATTATGTGATTCGGCAGATGAAAGAACCGAGCACATACTATGCACCTGTGGGGCGATAGACTACAAGTGTTTTTCACACTTCGGCAGGGACCGATTATCTCACGAAGAAGTGAGTAGCATCGTCCCCAAGAAAGTTACCAGGTTCATAGAGGACGTGGGACTGCTTGGGAAGTGATTGGTTAACGGCAGAACAATAGATCTGTTAGGTCGTGGTACACGAGAGGTTAACCCACTTCATAATAACCGTGTTTGACCTCTAACCTGTACGGATATAACTTTTTGTCTTTTTTATGTAGCAATGTTTATCACAAAATCCTTCTCTTTACTATTGTTGCTTTTATGTTGTGTGATTTTAACTATTTCTTATATTTTTCTGGTGTTTTTTTACAAATCGTATTTCTACAAATATACCTTTTCCCAGCTTATCTGAGCTATATAAAAGTGGTTCTTAAAAACATGTCTGCCATTTAAGTAGCTTAAAAACTAGATTTTGATCATTAAATAAATACTTTCAAACTAGTGTTCCTCCTACTATTAATCCTTTTTAAACCACTCTCAAACTTGTATTGACACCAATTTATAACGAAATCTAATCTACAAAAAGCTAGGGTTTTATACCTTTTTACCTTGTTTTCATGATAGTAGAAAATATTCTATCTTTCAAATCTTCCTACTTCCCCTTAGGTTTTGTATATTATGTTAAATACGTTATCTTATAATGTTGTAACAAGCAAAGCTAGTTAAGTAAATATACAAATGAAACAAAGCAAATGTTTAACAAGTCTTTACCTATACAAATTAAATATTGAAAAGTGAGTGCAGTATTAATCATGATAATTAATAATAAGAAAAGTAATTTTTCTTTATGAGCATTTCTGCACTTATGATTTACATTTTAATTTTTTAATAGCCGTATTTACATTAAAATTAAAATGTAAATCATAAGTGCAGAAATGCTCATAAAGAAAAATTATTGTTCTTATTATTAATTATCAAGTCCTTACCTATTATTACATTCGACAAAACTGACAAATTAAAACCATTTCGATTGTTTGTTACATCTTATATCAATGTCTTTAAATAATGTTTAGAAAGTAAATGTGTAAATTAGCTATGCACGATCAATTCTCACTAAGAAGAAAAATATCAATCAAAACATGTATATTTCAACCCATTCATTTAAAAGTTTTAAAAACCAAAATTAAAACGTTAACAACAAAACAAGATATATATTATTACAATGTTGATTATATGAAGTGTTGATGTGAATCATGTGAAATTCATTAAATTTAGAAGCCAAAACAAGACATCGAGGAGTGAAAACCCACGAATTATATAATTGTCTATCTATATATCGTGCCCATATATAAAGGTAAATTATTACATAACATCATAGGAATACCAGTCTTCGATATAGAAAGTTAAAATCAGGGTGTCTCGAAAATTTGTATCCTATGTGCTTTCAATTCTATTTATGAAACTTAAGGAAATAAAAAATCCTCAAATATAACCAATAAGAGTGCCTCGTTTTTTATACTTAAAACCACCATGCGAAGATGAAAGAAAAACTACAGAAAAGTGGAGATCGAAAAGTCACTAATACAAGGAAACCTTTGCGTGAGGTTGAACCAATGTTCAAAGCCCCTCTGATTGAGGTATCTCCATTTATTTCAACTAACCGGTGCGAAACTTTTTAGAGCGAGTGTCAAATTAAATGCAAACAATTTATTTATTTCAATACTACATGAAGTATTGAATAGATGGTGGTTCCGCTAATACCCAAGAATGCTTTAATCTTACAATAAGTCACATGGCTTCTTGCAACACCAGTTCACGATATTTATCCTTAAGCGAACTACGACCACAATTAAATTTCTTATTGCGGTTAAACAGGGCCAATTTTTTTTTTAAGTAAAACACGTTCCACTTTTTGGTCAGTTGCCATAAAACACAACACCAATATGAATAATACGACTTTGAGACACCTTTGATTTTCGTAGCTCACTCAATTCTCTTTTTGCGGTTATTCGACACGATATCAGTGATTTTCTGGAGTCACTAACTTTCTCATTCGGTCTTCCTGAACAAGATGCAGCATTTGTGCTCGTACAGTTACAATGAAACTCCACCAAACAATATTTTATGGTTGAATTTGGTGGAGCAGCTGTGCCGTAATATTTATCAAGTTATGTCTTTGCCGTGTTTTTTATCCATTAGGAAGCAATGTTTAATCAAAACGTTAAATTCCATAGGAAGTATAAGAATTTTTAGCTTACAACAATGAGTCTTACTAAGACTACAAAACAAATTAATTTTGAAACAACTACTTCTCTGGCCAATACCTCGACAGACATTGAATAAAATAAAATTAATTTGCGTGTTACGAATAGTACAACTATCAAAGCAACACTAATTTTAATGAAATTATTTCTGTTGAATAAACTAATAAATTTTTATTTGGATTGAATTGCTGAGCTGCCATTTGTTTACAATATTTTAGGACAAGATGTATCAAAATTAGAACTTTTGATATGCATTAAAATTTATTTAAACTAATAAAATTTAATTTGCTCACCAATTTACACATACTACACCATTATTAAATAATAATATAAAAATTAGTCAATATCAAGTTTCTTGAAACTGCCCTCTACACCAAACATCTCACTTTCACTTCTTGGCTTTCCTGCCCGTTTACTTTCATCGGCAACTAGTTTTTCTTGTTCCAGGAAAAACTTCGTGTTTTCCTTCATTTTCTCCACATATTCATCTAAAAACAGAATATAATACAATAGATATAATACAAATAAAATCAGTCGGCGAACCATAAATCTTCTTGATTGGTCCTAATGTTCCTCCGACTTCCGCAGGTAACAGTTCCTTGGGTATGGTATTGTAAATAGTTTCATTGTTACCAAGATGGATTTGTAGCTAAAATTTAAGTAAAATTTAGTTATATTATCAAGTTTTTGTGATGTTATTGTAGTATGTATACATGAAAATGAATTTAATCTCTCAAAATTAAACTAAATCAATTTTTAATACCAATAATATATTATTACCTGATATAATAAATAAATAGCGTATGTTTACATTTTAAAAGAATACTTACTTTATCCAATAACTCTTTCTTCATAAATGGCTTAAATACAGCAATAATTGTATCGAGAAATGGTACACAATTAACGTAGTGAATACCACAAAGTCTAAAAGGTATAGCTTCCTGTAAGTATGAATAATTTAAATTAATCGTGGCTACACAACTTATTGATTAAATATACAATATAAGTAATTACATATTTGCTCTCAATAATGACTACAAATATATCTTTACTTATATCAAATATTTAATAAAATATGTAATATTTATAAGTGTACAAGCAGTTATGTCTTCTTACCTGTAGGAAAAACATGTACTTTTTGGTAGATGCTAAATTCAATTTCATAGCGTGGCTCAATGTGAAACCAGTACAGTCTATGACGGCTACATGTCCAGCAGAAGTACCAGCTTCTTGCAAATGGAGAGATACCGCCATATCATATTGTTTAAGGACCATGTTGAAACTGTAGTTATCTGGGTCGACATCTAGTAAACGTGAATAGAATATGCTGTAGCCGTCGGGAGTAGGTTTTGGCAGTGGTGTCAACATGCTGCAAAATAGTAAAAGTTTATTTTCTTCATCATTTATATAAATCGCTAAGACGGTAAACCATTGCTTTGAGTTAAAGGCACACACTTATTTATTAAAATGGTTAGAACGTCTAGTATTACCATATATTCATCAACATATATTTTAAAATTATTGTGGCGGAAATTGTAACCTATTGGTCCATTTTATTATAAAATTTGTAGATTGTGAAATAATGTAATTTTGGCAAATTTGACTCCTTTGATTTTATTACTTAAAGAATTTTGTATTGATAATAATGTTTCAAGTAAACGTTATTTTTAATAATAGTATAATCTATAACTTTCCAAATTACAAATTATAAGATATAAAATTAAATTTCATTTATATTTATGAGAAACTGTTCAACTTTGATTTATCAGAAAATAATATTTATTTTTACAGTGTTTACTTAAATCTTTTCGACACTTTTGTCATTTGAACTATCAATATGGTAACCCTCCTTAATAACAGTACTTTATTTAAACATCCAATAAGTGTGTTTGAATTATACATTTTTACATATATACAAGTTTAGAGAAATATTTCACTGCTTTATACTACTTTAATGTCAGCATATTAAGTTGTACGTGTGTAAATAAGTAAGTAATTGGAATAAAAATATTTGTTTAATAGCTGTAATGTATACTTACACTACGTTCATATTTTTTTGCATCTCTGGACTTGTTGGACTTCTGTTCGCGAATACTTCTGGACACATAGTTTTGACAGTATAGTAATTGTCAATGCACTTCTTTGTCGCTTCCAAACTGTAATTGCAACTGTGCAAAAAGAGAATCAACATGTATTCTGAAAATAAAAATTGAAAAAAAAACATTATTTTAAAAGTAACTACAAAAAAGGATAAAATATTTTTCTTTTGAGCTTCTTTATATTATCCAGTCAGATAATAGTTGTACATGTTGTATAAAATGATAAAATGTTTTAAAATATACATTGTAGCTGTAAATTGTGCTAATTAATATCTAGAAAATATGCCTACAACTTGTATACAACAATATGGTACAATCGAGGAGTTTTAGATTTTATATATTCGCTTTAGTCTTACGTCATTTCGGTTTTCTATAATAATCAAAAGTGATTTTGTATGGAAAGAAATAATTTTATTTAGTTATATATTGACCATTTTTTCGAAGACCTTTTGCCGTCTTTCGGATAACATCAATTTCCTACACTTCTAGCCTTTCTCAGCAAGATTGAAACAAATAGTAGTCGAACGGCGCAAGGTCTGGTGACTATTATAGATAGTCCACCAAATCCCATCCAAGGTCCAGCAACTTCTGGCGAGTCACTAAACTTGTGTGTAGTCTCGCGTTTTCAATTTGTCTAATTGGCAACAGTACATAAACGTATTTATGGTTTGGTTCTGTGGTAGTAGTTCAAAATACACGATTTGCTTTCGAAGTGTTGCAGCTTGTTCGCCGGGCTTGCAACCCTCACGACGTGGTCGTAAACTATACATTTCTCATCGCCAGTGACAATACGTTTGAGAAATGGATCATTTTCATTTTCGCATGCGTTTATGTTAAATGAATTTGAGTTTACCAATATACCTCGGTTTATTTAATGTCTTTCCACGGTCGTTTGAAAAATGTTTAATATTTCTGCGACCTCTCAAGTCATGTTAGAAAGGTTTGCTTTGATGAATGCCTTTATTTTATCTAGATGATAGGACTGAAGATAATTGGTTAAAAATACAAGTGAAGACATCTATTCGTCGGGCTGGAAATGACTTAAGACTCAACCCAGTAGTTAATAAAAACACATGGCAATTATTATAGCATCAATTTCGATTTATGGCAATATTTTACCCTTAAATAAGGTTGGATAATAAATTCTGCTTTATATAAGATAAGAATTTAAACAAATTCTTGAAAAACTTAAAATATATTTGAAGTTTTAAGGTTCATAAATCGACTAATTTCCATATACAAATTAAATTTATAAGTCATGATTGTATTCAATATTATAAATGTTTCGCGATTTGCGAATTTAGTTTTTTTAAAATCTACATACGGGAAGAAGTAGTAATCTTCTAAAAATTAATTTATAACAACTATTGTTAGTAATAATAAAATTAAATAAATGGAATTCGCTGAACGGATTCTGGAGATTCTAAGGATCAATTGCTAACGCGAAACTGGCTAAAGGTGTTCTCGACAATATTTTTTTCAGGAATCGGTCATTTCCTAGGCTTCAAGTTGTTTCTCATATATAAAAATTTTGTTATTTGAGAATTGAGAGAAGATTTAGTTACGTTTTTGTGCAAAAAATTAAATTCATTACTAGTTAGGACTATTAATGAAATTAAATACGCTTATATTTATTTTACTACCATGTACTCTTGAATTTGAATGATGTAAAGAAGAATTAGATGACAAAGAATAAATTTAAATTTATTTAAGAAGGAAGCAGAAAATAAATTAACCAAATCTTAGTTATTGTCTACACCTGCGCCATTATATTCCATTTCAAGTTACAATTAAAATAAATAGGAACTATTCACAAGACCAATGGACGAGAAAGAGGACGGCAGAGAAAATGTTTCCCTTATGGGAGACACTGTGTTGGATATTCGGTCTGCCCTTCAACACATCAATTATGATCCAACAAATAAGTCAGATACATATTTATGATGTTCTGAATAATCTCACTAATAACCAGATTATGATAGTGAATTAAATAAATGTTCCTCAATTGGTGAAAAAGATCAACTTTGTCTCCACAAAAAACGTAGTCCAAAATCGCTCTCGCCGATTCATTTCAAAAAATTAAATATTTCTATATACAGACGATGGTCCGTATTACGTTATTGTGGAACATATTAATAAAAATCATTTAAGTTCCATGCTCATGGGCAAACTATTATATGGTAACGGATATTATTATCCTCAGGAAATGAATATTTCTTGAGGATAATTAATTATTGGAACAAAGTTAATGCTGTTAGGTTTTCCACGTAACTGTCAAGCATCTAAACGATCATATTGATAAAAAAGTATTTATCCGAGTTTAGTAATAAACTCGCTATGAATGTCAATTATCGTTATAAAATACAATACTCTGCAAGCCAATTACTATCCAAGAAATCAACTGCGCAATTAAATCTAAATTATCAGATACAGCGCCAGAGGAGGACAATTTTACCTACTCTATGATCTTTATCTTTCGCCCTCCTTTAAATTCTAAACAAATTTTATTGACTATCTTTAATTTAATATTGGAAGGGAAATCTTGTATCGCAGAATGGAATAATGTCAATATCATTCCTATACTGAAGCTAGGTAGAGACCCCAATTCTGATAGTTCAGTCTGGTTTTAGAAAAGCTAGATCAACTACAGATAATGATGCATTACCCTTGTCATGGATTAAATACTTTCACAAATAAGGAATTAATGCTGATATTCTTTATAGATATAGAATCTGCTTTCGACAATGTTCAAATTGATATCTTATTAGATGTGTGAGCAAAAAAACCGTAGACAGCAAAACTTCGTGGACTGTATATTTTTTAATTTAATTTGCCCTAACGGGGATGATCTACGGCGCTGAGTGGTAAATACGATGAGGTAGAAGGGAAATGAGAAAAACGTGAAACTCACCGTTAGTCCAAGGATGCACTTCAATACGTGGGCTCCCGGGAGTGATGCACAATAAATAAATGCCGGCGGCAATACGAGACAATTACTGTTTATCAATCACTATGTTCACAAAAATGCGGTTTCGACGAGAACAATGCTGATTCTAATATGGCGCTTCTTCTCCGTCCTGTGAGTTTTCGGGATAGGGGTAAAAAAGCGGACAGGCGCGGTATCGTTTGTTTCACGCATGTACCACTCATTATTCGCGCATCCTTTCGCGGTTTTTGAATTTAGCACCGAACATACCCCCCACCCAAAATGACTATTTTGAAGTCGGAGTAAAGAAACTAAACAAAAGAGAGATTTGCTCTCCGGAGCAAATTACAAGTTAAACATAAATAAACGAACACATGTGCGGTATCGATACTACATAATATTAATAATCGATCAACTAATTAGACGGTAAAGGCACTATCTTATTGATAGGCCGCAAAACTTCACCCGTAGGTGTCTTTATCTTCGCTACTCTCGCAATCCCGTCGGCGCTCGGAAGTAAACGCGAAATTCGTCCCTTCGGCCACTGCGTAGGTAGCATTCCAGGAGAAAACCAAAAAACAAGATCGCCTTCTGAGAGCGTATGTGGAGGATTCGACACCCATTTAGGGCGAAACAATTGAGTATGGAGATATTCTCGGCTCCACCTCTTCCAAAATGACTGAATAAGATGTCTTGTCATTTGCCAACGATTTAAACGATTTTTGCTAAGATCCAAAACTTCGTATTCTGGACGGGATAAGATATGACCACCTATAAGAAAATGACCGGGCGTTAAGTAATCAAATCCGTCGTCAGGCGAAGCTGAAAGAGGACACAAAGGGCGTGAATTCAAAATTCCTTCAATTCTGGTGATTACAGTGATAAATTCTTCTAACGTCAAAACTTGATTACCCACAACGCGTCGAAAATGATGCTTGAAAGACTTCACCCCAGCTTCCCAAATGCCACCAAAATTTGGAGCATAAGGGGGGTTAAAGGTCCATTCAATATTTCGGGAAGCGAGATAATTAATTATTTCTTCGTTAGAATCGTCCAGCATCTGTGAAATCTCCGTGATTTCTGGAGCTGCTCCTCTGAAGTTTCGTCCCTGGTCCGAATAGATATGATTAGGTAAACCACGTCGAGCTATAAAGCGATCCAGAGCTGCAAGACATCCGTCGGTAGTGAGACTGGTAACAGCTTCTAAGTGCACAGCCTTGGTTACCATACAAACGAAAAGAGCTAAGTAGCACTTTACCGTGCGGTTTGTGCGCAGCACCGATGCTTTTAGTAAAAAGGGTCCCGCAAAATCAACACCTGTATGGCTGAAAGTTCTCGAGGGTTCGACTCTATAGGAAGGGAGATCCGCCATAGGTTGCTGAATAGGGTTGGCTTTAAATCGGTAACAGGTGAGACATCTAAATATTCTTTGTCTAATGAGCTTCCTAGCCGACGGAATCCAGTAGTTGCGGTGAATCAAACTTTGAATTAACTGCGGACCTCCGTGGCAGGAATACAAATGAAAATGATCGACTAATAAAGTCGCAAGCCGACTTTCATAAGGGATCAAGATAGGGTATCGACTACTTCGGCCGAGCTGGGAGTTTTTCAATCGACCCCCCACCATTACGAGACCGCGGGGATCAAGAAATGGCGACAGATTTCTGTATCTTTTAGAACACAAGTATCCCTTATCTAATTGTGTAATATTGCTGCGTAAATGCTGCGCCTGTGTGAGCCGAGCTGCAAGCAATAAGGCGTCACGATATTCCTGTTCTGTTAGAGGCCCTAAAAGAGGTTTTTTATCGAGTTTTCTTGCCCTGGCATTGTGAGTGAAACGAAGAGTATACGCCAAGATGCGTTGCAATTTTGTCAAAGAAGAAATTCGATCAAAAAGAGAGTTGAATGCCGTGATATCCATCGACAACAAATTGGAGACAATTGAAGTTTCCTTCATTTCTGGAAGATTTAATTGAAAGTCAACTTTCGGTGTTGGCCAATCTGCCAACGATTTATACAAAAAATCTGGACCTTTCCACCATAATCTGCAATCCACTAATTCTGACGGCAACAAACCTCGACTCGCAGGGTCGGCAGGGTTTTCTGTACCTGGCAAATGTCTCCATTGAGCCTCGGGGCAATTTTCATGAATTTGAGCCACTCTGTTTGCGACGAAAGTTTTTAACAAATAAGGTAGTGTATTAATCCATGCGAGCGTTGTCGTAGAATCTGTAAAACAAATTGTTGTGTCCATTCGAAGAGCATCAAACGAAGGCTTGATTTGACGAAGAAGTTTTGACAGTAACCATGCTGCACCTAGTTCTAGCCGTGGAATTGTCCAAGCCTTGAGCGGCGCCACACGAGTTTTGGCAACCAACAAATTATTGAGAATTGAATTAGAAAGTTCAACGCGAAGATAGATGACAGCCGCCATTCCATGCGTACTGGCATCTGAGAAACCGATAAGACGAGCATTCAAAAAGGAAGGGGGGAAAATACACCGAGGGATGGATATATTTTCCAACAACGAAAGTTCGTGTAAAATACTGTTCCATTTATTGACAATCACAGGCGGCAAAGAGGCGCCCCAATCAATTTTGAGCAACCACAATTGCTGCAAAAGATTTTTTAGAGAAAAGACAAAGGGGCTGAGGTAACCATTTACATCATAAGTTCGAGCGATGCGAGATAAAATGCCTCTTTTCGAGGGGGTTTCGCTCGAAGCATTGATGACGTAGTGGAAAACGTCTTTTCTAGGATTCCAAGAAATTCCTAAGACTTTCAAAGAAAGACGAGTCGGGTAATTTCTGTGAAAAATTAACACCAACATTAACGATCGATAGATGAGAGCTGGCCCATTTACCTAACTGAAATCCGCCTAAATGCAAAAGCTTAATTAGCTGATTACGAAGTTCAAGTGCACTAAATTCATCGTCGGCTCCCCACAAAATATCATCAATGTAAGTTCCATACCTAAGGGCTTCAGCGGCTAAGGGAAAATTTGATCCTTCATCATCAAGTAATTGTATGATAGTACGTTGAGCCAAATATGGACTGCTTGTAGATCCAAAAATGACTCGCGTATGTTCCCATTCGCGTACAGGTTCTTCTGTTGAAAATCTCCAAAATATGTGTTGATATTTGCAGTCATCTGGATGCAAGGAAATTGCTCGAAACATCTGACGAATGTCGCAAGTAAGAGCTATTTGTGCAATTCGAAAACGAGTGATGACTTGCCCGATATCAGCTTGAAGTTTCGGTCCACTCAAAAGGGTGTCGTTGAGGCTAATCCCATGAGGATCCCTTTCAGTAGGGTTAAAGACGACTCTAACTAAAGTACCTGACGAAGTTTCTTTCTGGACACCGTGATGTGTCAGGATGTACGAAGAAGGGCTAGCGGCAAGTACTAGTTGACCTTGATCGATGTAATCGCGAAGATTATCAGCATACAATTTTTGGAATTCCGGATCCCTTTTGAATCGATTTTCCAATTTGAGAAATCTATTTAGTGCGTGATCTCTATTAGAACCAAAAACAGGGCGAATTCCATCCTTGAAGGGAAGACGAGTTTCATAACGACCATACTCTGTCCTTGTGATAGTTTTACGGAAATATTGTTCACACATTTCATCTTCCGGAGAAATATGAGTAAGCGAAGGGATTTCTTCAAATTCCCAAAAGGAGCGTAAATTATCGTCCAAAGATTTATGATTGTCGATTTGAGCGTGCATTGACGTAGAAGAAAACGAATTATTACTCGGTAAATCTATAGAGCCAATGATGATCCATCCAAGAGTGGTAAGAATCGCGCTGGGCATGCCCTTGATATGTACAGGGTTCGAAGGTGTGATATCAAGAACAGCTTCCACACCTAACAAAATGTCGATTGGTGCGGTTTGATCGAAGTGCGGATCAGCTAATCTTAAAGTTGAAAAACGAGTCCTAAGATCCAAAGGGAGAGGTACTAGGGGTAGATCGTTGGTAATACGGGGTAAAACAACGGCGTCGAACTGTAGAATTTTGTCAGTAGAATACAAAGCAGCAAGTTTACAAGTTACAAGTCCTTGAGGGGTAGATAACGAGAATTGTCCAATGCCTTTCAGAGAGTAAGGGCACTGGGACCGAGACAAATGTAAACAATCCGCTAAGCGAGTAGTAATAAAGTTAACTTGGCTACCGGAATCTATAACTAATCGACAACCAATCCATTCTCCTGATGAACTTTGAATTTGAGCTTGCGCAATACCTAAAATAGCAAAAGAATTTCGACAAAGTGATGATGAATTAGCAAAAGAAACGGAAGCAGTAGTCAGGTCAGGTATATTCGATGTACTGGGTTCCACTGCAACTGAAGTATCTGCTTCATCCCGCAGAGACGAAGTACTGAAATGCAGGAGAGTATTATGATGTTTATTTCCACATGTCTGACAGCTACGATTCGATTTACACTGTGAAAGGTAATGTGTTCCTAGGCAGGCGAAACATCGTCTGTTCTTCTTTACAATTTCATGACGAGAGCGTGGTGAACAAGCAAGAAAAGACGAACACTTAATTAATTTATGATCACCTTTACAAAGTGGGAAAACACTAGCGAATTGTGTCTTTTGAGTTTCTTGTACAGCCATGTACACTCGTCGACGTTCAGAAGTTTCAGCAGAAATGGTAGGTTTATACCTATTTTTGACAGGAGGATTGTTTACAACAAGATCCGAAACCTTACATTGTTCACGAAGAAAATCAATCAAATTTTTAAAGAGAGGAAAATTCTTATTATCAATATATCGAGTTTCGAAAACCTTGCGAGTACGATTATCTAGAAGACGAAGCGAAATTTCTAATAAAATATAATCTGCCAGATCATCAATGTTTAAAGCTTTGAGAGAAGTTACATTAGCCTGAAGGATATCAACTAATCCTCTAACTACTTGAGGTGTATCTGATTTTAATGGATTTAATTTTAAAATCTCCGACAGATAATAGTTAGCTATGTGTCGAGGATTTTTATAACGTTTAGTTAAAAGTTGGTAGGCGGTTTCATAATTTTCTGGTGAAAAAACAATGGTTTGAATTAGACGTAATGCACTACCTTCCACATAACTTAATAAATAAGAGAACTTTTAAATATCCTTTAAATCGGTGTTGTGAATTAAATTGTCATATAATGCAATAAAGGCCGAAAACTTTTCATAAGTGCCGTCAAACTTCGGAATCTTAATTTCTGTGAGACTAATTCGTGTAGTAGGAGTTAATTCTCCAAGTTTAGCCAATATTTCGTAAAATAATTCATCAAACGACGTACTTAATTTTACAGTATCAACAACAAAATCATCGTAGACAGTTGACAAAACATCAAATTCTTCTAGAAGACCACTAAACTCTTGCTGAACTGTAGCCAGTTGACTGGCCCGAATTTTAAATACATTATTTTTTAGAGGCAACGCGGGTATTAAATCATAACATATTTGCAGTTTCGTCCACAAACGCTCTTTCTTTTTATTAAGAAATGCGAAACGTTCAACATCTTTGACGTTTGCTGTTGGAGTTTCCTTCCCCTTTTGTGACATTGCAAATAATGTATAATAACCAAAGATAATAACCAGCTGATCGGACGAGTGCCGCGAAGATGTGAGAATGCGAGAGCGGCGAAGTGAGCGCGACCGCGGCTTGAGAAAAGTACCGAACGCGCACACGATTCCGCGCAACGGGCAATAAGAGGAATGCGAGTGTGTTCTATCCGCGGAGAACCGATGTTGAAGCAAAAACCCAACGTTCTTTTTTGTTTGAATTAAATTTAACACAAACTGATAATTAAATAAAATTAATTCCCAATTAATTAATATTACAAAATTCACTTGGTAATTCAAATCGATCAGAAAAATAGGAATGAACTAAATTTAACGCGTGAATTTAATAATTACACTTTACAAAAGAATGCGACGAATAACGTAATTTAACGCGAAAACTCCGGAACTTCCGGAGATCCGGTTCGAAGGACCAATTTATATGTGAGCAAAAAACCCGTAGACAGCAAAACTTCGTGGACTGTATATTTTTTAATTTAATTTGCCCTAACGGGGATGATCTACGGCGCTGAGTGGTAAATACGATGAGGTAGAAGGGAAATGAGAAAAACGTGAAACTTACCGTTAGTCCAAGGATGCACTTCAATACGTGGGCTCCCGGGAGTGATGCACAATAAATAAATGCCGGCGGCAATACGAGACAATTACTGTTTATCAATCACTATGTTCACAAAAATGCGGTTTCGACGAGAACAATGCTGATTCTAATATGGCGCTTCTTCTCCGTCCTGTGAGTTTTCGGGATAGGGGTAAAAAAGCGGACAGGCGCGGTATCGTTTGTTTCACGCATGTACCACTCATTATTCGCGCATCCTTTCGCGGTTTTTGAATTTAGCATCGAACATTAGACATTTTAAAAACAAAATTTAGCATACCCAATTTGTTTTGTCTGTTTAGTACAATTGTAAGCCGGTCCTCTTTTATAGGACTCTTACAGGGTTCTATCCTTAGTTCAATGCTGAATGAAGTCCCTGGGATTTATTTTAGAAAGTTGCCATGGAACTTGCATATCAGCAATATAATCACACAATGCGAGCAATCACTAAATGTTATTCGAATTCTGGCCGAATGCTGGGTATCCCACCCTTTATTAATTATTCTTACATTATATAAAACTTTGATAAAATCAAGGATTGATTATGGCTATATATTATCTTCTTCAATATAGAGCTTTACGCATATTAATTGGCACGATGTGCTCGACTTCAACAAATTCTTTATTAGCAGAAACCTCAGAACAAAGTCTAAAAGTAAGAACACAATTAGGCGATAAATACATTATAAAAAATCTAACAACTCATAATACTCGAATAAAGAAGATCCATGATTTTCCCATAAATGTATAAACAAATAAATACAGAAATAAAAGAAAGCTTCAGTATTCAGTCAGTCCTATGAGGAAGTAAAAAAATATGACCAATTTATTCAAAATGTCCAATCTATAAATTTTCCAGCTGCTCCCAAGACCCGAGTTCCTATTCCCCAAGTATCCTTCAAAGCTGCTTGCATTAATCACTTTCCAAATAATAAGCAGTTCCATAAAAAAATCAAGAACAAATTCTAATAACAAATACTAACTAGCAGTAATATGTGAATCTGCTTTTTATTATCAAATTAAAAATTACATGGAAAAATATCGTCTTCCTAGTGTAGCTTCAATATATAGTGCAGAACTTATACCATTATAAGCGCAGTAAACTTTATCAACCAGAAAACGAAAGAGGGAAATATATTACAATTTCTGACTGTTCGTCCCTATTGCATAAACTATATACATACATCCACAAACAAAAGTTACCATACACTTAACAAGGGGCCATCATTTAGGAAAATTATCATTTAAAGAAATAATAATTACAACTATCGCCAGAATTACATTTGGACATTGATCCAGTAATCAACATTTGCACAGAATTGGAGTAATTGTGCATTAGTTAAATCGAAAATCAAGATTTGAAACTTTCATAGATGTCTTTTGTTTTATGAAGCAAGAACTAAATTATATGACAAAATATATAAAATCAAAGGAAGATCCCCAAAATTATATCGTTTAAATTAACTGTAATAAACTTAGTATATATAAAGCCATAATTGAATTCCTGAAGGAAATCAATACCTGTTTGTAATAATTCTAGTCGTCTCTCATCTGTGTCCATCTTTAAATATAAATCTTTTTTCTTTTTCAGTTTAGTTGATAAACTTTTCATCCGTAGTCATTATAATCAGCATATACATTAACAATCTCTTATCTCTACTGTTAAACCCTTCCGTCGGGCTTGTTCCCTTATTATGACGGCTACCACGAAACACTTGAACAATATCCCAAGTAACGTGCTAAATCATCCTCATTTTAAATTATTGAAGTTGTTCAAAGTAGATCACAAAAGTGATCAATTATGTTAAAAAATACCTTTAGAAAAGCTCAACAAGAATTATTACTAGCTAAATACATACTTCATTTTGATGAAATTTAGTATACAAACTTGAAGTACAACAGACTAAATTATAAAATAGTGAAATCACATAGGCAGTTACAAGTAATTCTGATATTGGAATTCTTTAAAAACTATAATTTTATTAATTTTAATAAGAAATTAAAAAAAAAAACAATTTTTCCTCTGAATAATATGGCACAGTGGCTGTATATGTAAACTATTCAAATGGAATAGCCAAACATATAACTTGGAGGCAATGGAGGAAACAGGGAGACAAATAATAACAAAAAACTAATAAAATTGCACGAAACAAAAAATAAGGATTGTTCAACAAAAAATAATAGTAACAAACGAAAATTAGTTAAAAATAGGGAAAGTTGCTTAAGGGTGGGGTTTTGGAACGTAGCTGGGATAAAGTCGAAGTGTAGGGGCGAAAGATGGCACAAGGACTTTGAGAAGTGGATTTCAGGAAAAGATGTAGTGGGGTTAGTGGAAACATGGATGATGAAGTAGGAGTGGGAAAATGTACGAGATTCACTTCCAGCGGGGTTTAGGTGGTGGGTTCAAGGGACAACGAAGGATGCAACTAAAGGGAGGGCGAAAGGGGGTATAATAGTGGGAACGAAATGATCTCTGAAAAATGAGGAGGTGGAATTTATAGAAGAGGTGGACGGTATAGCGTGGGTTAAGTGTCAAAAGGAGGGGGCTCATTTGGAACTGGGGATGGTGTACATTAATAAGAACTGGGCCGAAGTGCGGAATGTGCTAGATGAGAAATGTAATCAAGGAACAAGATGTATGGTGGGGGGAGATTTTAATGCAAGCATGGGGGAAAATGGGGGAGGAGTGAATGATAAGGGTAAGCTAATACTAAGAACGTCTCAGGACAAATTGATAAATCAGGAGGGTCGAATGATGGGGGATTGGTTAATAGAAGAGGGATGGGAGATGTTAAACGGGTGCACTGAAGGTGATTGGGAAGGGAAAAAGACGTATGTTGGACCACAAGGATCGTCAGTCGTGGATTATGTTATAATAAAGGGGCTAAACAGGGAAGAAGTTCGAAGAATGGAAGTAGAAGAAGTCCTGGGGTCGGACCATTTGCCAATAATGGTGGAGATAGGGCTGAGAAAATTTAGGGAAAATGAACAAGAACAGGAATGGTGGAAGTTAGAGGATAGTGTAAATGCTATCAAGAATATGGGAAAACGATTAGAAAAGATTAACTGGAATGAAGTTAAAACAATAGAAGAGATGGAAGGGATTATTGCGGGATGCGGTAGAAAAGTGGAAAGAAGGGATGGGGAAAGGTACGCTTGGTTTGATAAAGAATGTCGGGACGCAAAAAGGGAGGTAAGGAAGACTGCGAGGGAATGGACCTTGGGTAGAGGAGAGATGGGTGGTGGCAGCGAGGACTAAGTACGCAAAACTATGCGAGGAAAAGAAGATGCAGGCCTTGGAATAAACGAGTAACGACTTGAAATTATGTAGGAATGAAAAGGAGATATGGAGTATTTTAAAAAGAGGTGAGAGGAGGCAACATATAGGAGTGTCTCTACAAGAATGGGCAGACAAATGCAGTGTAATGAGTGGTGAGCCAAGTGGGGTAGGGGAACAAGAGTCGATTGGGGAAGTTGAAGAGTTTACGGAGGAGGAAATAGAAAAAGCATTTAATGAGTTGAAAACTGGGAAAGCTGCAGGACTGGATGGGTTAAAGGCAGAAATGTGGCAGCAGATAGGAAAGGAAGGAAAGCAGAAGTTCAGAGAGATGCTGAATCAAATCTGGAGAGGAGAAGCAGAGTTCCCAAAAGCGTGGCGTGTGGGTCTTATGTGCCCGGTACACAAAGGTGGTGATACATTAAATGTAGAAAATTATAGAGGGATAACAATTATGTGTACCGGGTACAAAATTGCCATGACAGTGGTAAAAAATAGGATGGAGATGGAAATGGAGATCAATAGAATTCTGCCGGAGACGCAAGGGGGTTTTAGAAAAGGGAGGGGAACAATGGATCAAATCTTTACACTGGCAAGGATTGTGGAGAGAGTGTTGAAAGAAAAGGGCAGTATCTACGCTGTTTTCCTGGATTTGAAAGCAGCGTATGATACTGTACCGAGAGAGAGATTAGTGGAGTGTTTGAGAAGGAGAGGAGTGAGTGCAGGAATGGTGGAATGGTGTAGAAGGGTGTATGAGGAAACGTGGGTGAGTGCGAAAGTGGGGGCGAATGTGTCTGAAAGGTTTAGAATTTGGATGGGGGGCTGTCCGTTGAGCCCTTTACTCTTTAACATATATACTAGTGAATTGGAAGAGATTTTGAGAAAAGGACAAGCGGGCGGAGTAGTGATTGGAAAAGAGAAAGTATGGATGCTGGCGTATGCGGATGATGTGGTGCTTTTGGCGAGAAATTGGGGAGAGATAAAAGAGGTGATGCAAAGAGTAGAGAGGTATAAGGACAAAAGAGGAATGCAAGTGAATGCAAGGAAAACAAAGTGGATGCGATTTAGGAAGCGTGGAAGGGAAGGAAGAGTGGGTAAATTATAATGGAAGGGGGAGGTGATTGAAAGAGTAAAGGAATTTAAATACTTGGGCTTCGTATTTAAATGCACAGGAGGATACGGTGAGCACGCCAAATGGATACAGGGGAAAGCCAGAAAAGCGTGGGGCATTGTGAGGAAAAAGTGGGGGAAATGGTTTTCCGGCAACTTTCAATTGGCGTGCCAGCTGTGGGATGCATGTGTGAAGCCTATTTTACTGTATGGGGTAGAAACTTGGGGAATGAGGAAGTATGAATGTATTGAGAGGGAGCAGTCATTATTCCTGAAGCAGATTCTGGGGGTGGAAATATCAACACCTGGGTACATTCTGCTTCAGGAAACAAATAGAATGAGTGTGCACGCAGAGGCAATGGAGAGAGTGGTAAAGTATTAGATGGATTTGGTTGGATTGGATAATTAGAGATTGGTGAAAGAGGTATGGAGAACGTGCATGGGGAGAAAGGGGAGTGAGTGGAGGTTAGAACGTAGAAAGATGTATGAAAGGGCAGGAGTATCTGAGAATATTGTAAATGAATGGTTGGAGAAAGGGGTAAATGTACGGGCATGGATGAAAGAGAAGTGGAAGGAGGTTGAGATGCAGGAGAGGCAAGGTTGTATCGGAAGGAGCACATATAATCCAGGGTATGAAAGATGGCAGGTATATGGGAGGGTGCCAGCGTACCTAACTAATAGTGTCTACTCAAATGAAGAGAAGATTACCCTGGCGCGAGGTAGATGCGGTACGGAAGAGAGGGGAAGGAAGGTTTGGATGGGAGAAAGTTATGGTAGGTATGCACTGTGTACGAATGGGATGGATACATGGAGTCATTTGGGAGAAGAGTGTGAAGGAGTGCGTGAGGAGTGGTTGGGGGGAAAAAGGAAGGTTACGGAATGGATGAGAGAAGATGGAGCTGGTGTAAAGGTTTTGGTCAGACTTGGGTGGGAAAGGGAATTAAAAAGGAAAATATGATAGAATATTTGTTTTTTTTATGTAGAAGTTTGTATATATATATATATATATATATATATATATATATATATGTATATGTAGAAAGGTTTTGTAAGTTAAAGTGATGCCAATAAAGGTTTTTTTTTTTGTATATGGTCGATTGTGATGTCAGTTATTTTGGATTATGGCGGGAATTACATAGAGAAAAAATATATTTTTTAATGCACCACACATGTGAAAACTCCATAAAATAATAATAATGAATAAATAATAATCATTGTAAAGATGTAAATAATTTTATATTGAGAAAGATGGCCTTGAAATATACAGAGCCATAAATTGGAGAAAACCCATCGTGGCAATGATGAGATTTGTTCTTCCCCAATATCTTGATAATGCTTTAAAAAACGAAACTAGTCAAGTAAATATAAAAAAAATATATTATAAAATATCTCTTTGCTGTTTTTGTGGCTGATATTGGATTATCCCTAATGTTTCTTTAGTTATTTTCTATGCCATTATTAGTAATATTGTATTTATAGTTCTATTTTTGTATGAATTATATTTCTATAATTATAGGTGTTATTCAATTATTAACATATCTTTCTCTTCTATGCCAATATATATCACAGATCCCCTTTTATGCTTTTATTATTATTTCCCTCTTTCCTACTCCTTGTTCCGATAACTCTAAATATATCTTGATTCTGCTTAAAATGTCCTTTAGTTATCTTTGTACTTCTTATTTTCATAATTATTTATTTTATCTATTTTTCTTTAAATTTAATTTTAGATATTTAACCAGTTTGATTATCATCTTTAATTTTTTTTATAATGCTCTTATTATTCTAAACATCTATTGTTGGGAATTTAACTCTCATATCTTTGCGTTTTTATTACATTTTTAATGAACACTGAATAAAACACTTACTATGTTTGTAACCACTATAATTTATTATAATATATAAATATATTACAATGTGTACGACTTAAGTTTCGACTTTTGACGGTCATTATCAAGTACTTGATAATAATAAATTATAGTGGTTAAAAACATAGTAAGTGTTTTATTCAGTGTTCATTATGAATTACCACATAGTAACGGTCGCAACCATCATTATGATTACATTTTTAATATTGCTTTCTGCTTCTTAACTGTACAATGGTATGGAATACTAATTGATTATAAAATCAAGAAATTGGGCATTGTTTTGGTAGCAGTTATATAATATTTAAAAACATGGAATAATCGTTGTTTATATAACATAATTTAAAATCTCTTGACAAAAGTAAAAACTATGTTGAAGTAAATACTTATTAAAAATACTTTAAGTACACAAATTATATAAACCAATCTTATTGTTTTAATTATAGGAATATTTAAATTAAATGCAAATATTTTCAGAGAGTAAAGTAAAATTATTTTAGTTTAGAAATTAGACTAAAATATAAAATAATGAATTAAATCTAAAATTAAACTTTAACTTACCTTCTATTTCAGGGAGATGCGGTTGCAATTTTAGCCATTCTTGCAGGGCCTGAATGTCTTGCTTTCTAAGATCCTTATTTTTCGCATACAAATCCTCAATATTTGGGTGTGCGACGATCATTTTACTAATTTCCTGAATTTAATTTGTGAATTATAATTCTTTAACGTTTATTCTGAACAGCATACACCAAACTAGAAACGACAACCAACAATGCTACTTTATGTATAATGTACCTTTTATCTGAAAAGCATTATTACGTAATCGTACAAGGTTGCACATTAGTTTGTATATAATTTTAATTAGATATGGCAAAAGCTGCAATTTAAAAGGTTTTGGAAAATGAGTGGATAAAAAAAACTAAATATCATGTATACTATTAATATTATTAACAATGGTTGCTAATTAGTCGCATATCTAATTACTTTTGGGTAATATTTTAACGACATATTTCATTTGGTTTACCTTGTATATAGTCGGAATTATAACCAGACGTTGACTGTTGTGCATATTTCAAGGATTATATAGCTATAATAATATAATAATATACGTTATATTATCAGGTACAGTTTTCATTGAGTAAACTTTACGTACTTAAACGTGTGGATAAAAATGCATAAAATCAAGCCTGTATAATTTTATACGTATAAACTTCCGGTAATTACAAGCAAATGATGGCACGATGTTTCCATCACCGTTAATTCAAATGCATATTTATTAACGAACATAAATTCAAGAGAAACAAACCTAGTTATCTGTAACGTCTATTGGGATATTAAGCACGTAAGTGCTGATAACATTTTCATACTTATAATTAAATTTACTGTGATTTACATTAAAAAACACAACAGTGTTATTTTTAGTGAAGGCAATCATAAATTCAGTATTTCACAATATATTTTCTGCTACATAGTTTGAATTTAATGATCTCAGAAATTATATAAATTTATGTAGAGTTACAAATAAAAGTGGAAAATACATAGGTAAATTATGTGACAAGAAAATAATAACAAAAAAATAAGTTTATAATCATTATGATTATAATGCATTTAAAAAATATATTTTTTCTGTTTCACATATGGTAACGGAATGTTCCTGTAATCATTATGATGTATATTGTTACTTTTCAGCATACTACTCTAATTCGGGCTAAGAAAAATATTAATTTGTTACGTGAGGTTTCGTCAGCTACACACTGCTTTGTAAGAGACTACAATTACAAATACATATTGGACAGAATCATAAACACAAATAAGGCAAAGGTAAACATCATATAATTATAAGACCCAACCCCTGACAAACCAGATAATATTATAGAAAATGTCTACGAAGATTTAGACAATGTAAAAAATGCACAAAAACGCGAGATGTGACAATTAGAATGGAAGAACTTTGATTAAAACACTTAGAACCTTTCTTCAATATTTTATTTTTATTCAGATGCACATTTCGGACACAAAGTGTCCATTATCAATGGTTTGATACAAATAAGAAAAAACAAATTTAACACTTATATACGTACAAAAAACGGTATTAGAGGGTGTCGATAGGAGCAGGTATAAGGTTATTGCTGGAAAATTAACATGATTTCGTCGAAAAAAGATGGTTGTAAATCAGTAGGTAATAGTATGGCAGGATTATGGAGGGAATTAGGGAAATGCATCTTTATTGGTGGTTACACTAAATCTAATAAATTATTTTCGAGTGGACTTAAATCGAAATTTAACAAATTATTTTTATGTTTTTTCATTTGAATAGCCTCTAACATATTTAATTGAAAATGTGATGACTGTTTCAATAATTTAACGTTTTCTATTACGAACTTGTGGCCTGTATCAATTGAATGGTTAGCGACTGCAGATTTATCCGGGTTATGATATTTAATATGTGCGACATGTTCTTTAAATCTGGTTGCAATATTTCTTTGTGTTTGTCCTATGTAAATTTTGTCGCAATTTGAACATTTAATGGAATAGATTCCAGATTTCTCCAAATTATCTATATCATTAAAAGTGTTGCCCAGTAGATTAGATAGTTTTGTGTTCACATAGTAAGCTGGGGTTAGATTGAATTTTTTATGTAATTTTTTAAAGTTATTTTCCAATGTTGGGGAATAAATTAGCTTGACATATTTAGTCTCTTTTTTGATTTTTATGTCTGTTAGTGACGTTATATTTCGTAGTTTATGTTTACGCGAATGTCTATTGATCAGTCTCTGTATTGTAATTTTATTATATTTTAGGTTTCTTGCTATTTCGTGAATGAGCCTAAGTTCTTTCTCTCTAATTTCAGGTAATAAAGGTATGCTGAAGGCTCTATTGATCATACTATTAAAAGCAGATAATTAATATTTCATTGGTGAAAATGCGTCGGAATGAATATAATTAAAGGTATGTGTTTGTTTTCGGAATATTTCAAATTCTAATTTATGGTTTTTTCTTTTTATAAGAATATCAAGGAAGGGCAATGAGTTTTCATTCTCTAATTCGTATGTTAAATTAATACTATTATATATATTATTCATGAATGATATAAAGTCGTTAATATTGAAATCTGATTCAACTATCGCAAATATGTCATCGACATATCTATACCAGATCTTTGGAAATTGGGTTATTGATTTTTTGGCAATGTTTTTAAAATTATTTAAAAAAATGTTTGCAAGAAAGGGCGATAAGGGGTTGCCCATGGCAGTGCCATAGGTTTGTTTATAATACGAATGATTGAATTCGAAAACATTACAATCCATCACTAGTTCTGTAAGCTGTAAGTATTCGTTGATTTGTTCGTTCGGAATTTTATTCTTTATTAAAATTTGTTCTAGGATTGAAATGGTGTCCTTGATTGGAATGCTCGGGAAAAGGGATTCGACGTCAAAGGACACAAGTTTATGATTTGTTGAGATTTTGATTTTTTCTAAATGTTTGGTTAATTCAACGGAATTTTTTACTGAATAATCGTTTTCTATGTTTAATGTTTGAAACTGAGTGACTAACCATTTAGCAATTTTATATGTGGGAGATTTAATATTCGAAACTATTGGCCGAAATTTATTACCTGGTTTGTGAATTTTTGGCAGACAATATAACTGAGGTATTTTAGGGTTTTTAACTTTTAGTTTTAAATTAAGTTTTTTATCGATTAAATGTGTTGAGGCTTTCAATGGGACATTAATTTTCTTAATATATGAATTTATTGGGTTTTTTGTTTGTGGAATATATGGTCCTAATTCTAATAAATTATTTACACTGTTGAAATAGTCTGACTTTTTTATAATTACGACACTGTTACCTTTGTCCGCCTTTAGGTAAAAACAATCTTTTTCTTTCAAATTCTTGACGATGTTGTGGTTGTCGAGATCTGCTTACTGGTTCGACCTTTTCATGGTTTTCTCCAAGATATCCTTAGCGGAAGCGGAATACTGTATAGTGAGATCCGGTGTTAATCTTGTTGATGCAATGGACACATCATTGACAACCTCTTCGATGGAAAGTTTCTTCGGGTTTATGGAATGTTTCAAACCTTTACTCAGCATTTCATGTTCGGCATCGGAGAATGTGAAGTCTGTCTTGTTTATAACCAACGTTTGTGTTAGTTCCAGTAGGTTGCCTTGTGGAAAATCAAGTTTCCAACATTAGAAAATAACTTTAAAAAATTACATAAAAAATTCATTCTAACCCCAGCTTACTATGTGAACACAAAACTATCTAATCTACTGGGCACCACTTTTAATGATATAGATAATTTGGAGAAATCTGGAATCTATTCCATTAAATGTTCAAATTGCGACAAAATTTACATAGGACAAACACAAAGAAATATTGCAACCAGATTTAAAGAACATGTCGCACATATTAAATATCATAACCCGGATAAATCTGCAGTCGCTAATCATTCAATTGATACAGGCCACAAGTTCGTAATAGAAAACGTTAAATTATTGAAACAGTCATCACATTTTCAATTAAATATGTTAGAGGCTATTCAAATGAAAAAACATAAAAATAATTGTTTAATTTCGATTTAAGTTCACTCGAAAATAATTTATTAGATTTAGTGTAACCACCAATAAACATGGATTTCCCTAATTCCCTCCATAATCCTGCCATACTATTACCTACTGATTTACAACCATCTTTTTTCGACGAAATCATGTTAATTTTCCAGCAATAACCTTATACCTGCTCCTATCGACACCCTCTAATACCGTTTTTTGTACGTATATAAGTGTTAAATTTGTTTTTTCTTATTTGTATCAAACCATTGATAATGGACACTTTGTGTCCGAAATGTGCATCTGGATAAAAATAAAATATTGAAGAAAGGTTCTAAGTGTTTTAATCAAAGTTATTATTATCTTCAAGTAACTCAATCAACCAAATTAAAATGGAAGACTTTAACTTAAAGGTGAAAGATGAAAAATATGACAGATGCACAGAAGGTTATGGATTGGGAGCTAGACATGAGAGATGAGATCAACTTATAGCCTTCTATCAAACTAATAAATTTGTCATAGCAAATACATTTTTCAAATTACCTAAACGGAGACTCTACAATGGATAGTATTGGTTAGAGAAAGACACAATAACGCAGTTATATCGGCAAAAACGTTTCCAATTGCCAACATAAGGTCAGACCACTTGTAAAGCTGGTTATAAGAAGTTCGGAAAACAATCCGACTACTAAGCTAAGGGATACAAACACAAAACATCTTATTGCAAAGGAAAATAACAAAGGATTCATGAGCATAAAACAAAAAATTCTCCAAAATACTGAAATAGACAACACAGGGTTTTTGATGAGTACAGGAATAACTAAATTTCAAATTGAAGCTCTACGACTAATAAAACACAAAAAGAAACAATGGACGACAGAAGATATCATAGACTTAATTAATAAAAGGCGATAGTTAAAAGGAAGAGATAATCATAAGTACAAAGAAATAGACAAGCAAATAAGGATTACAGTTAAACAAACAAAGGAAACATGGTTAAAAGACCAATATGAAGAAATATAAGGGTATCAGATGTGACAGTTTCAATATTCACAAAAGATATAACTTATACTAATATGAAAAGAAATTTGGATTAAGAATGAATACAAAAAAACTAAATATAAGATACTAACAAAAAAACTGGAAAGAGTTCAAAAATAAGAAAAGAAAAGAAAATAACGACCCAACAACAGAAATAAGAACAAGAATAGAGACACCAAAAGTGCATTTATAAAACGAAAACAATCCTCTGTATTAGAACTAAGAGTGAAAATACTAAGGTGTTATGTGTTTGTAGTGCTACTATATGAACTAGAGAGTTGGATTCTAAAACCAGATCAGATAAACAAATTGCATTCGTTTGAAATGAGGTGTTACAGAACTATGCTTCACACAGAAGAAAACAAACATAGAATATCTGATGCTTCTCAGAGTAATGGTGCTGGGTAAATAAAGTGAAAAGGAATATTAGTAGAAGGAAAATTTCATGGTTGTGTACCAAATTGTGTATTTTTTTTTTCTCACAAATTATGCATTTGAGACACTATTTATTTTCTTGATGTTTAACTTTATTTACAAGTTATAGGGTTGAGTCAACCTTTTTCTTATTTTTTAGGCATTTTTTTTTTATCCAGAATTATGTAAAAACATTTTAAAATTTTACCAGTGTAAGTATGACACTAATTTTAGCAATGCATATAGCGAAAAGATTATGAATCATATATGCAGAGTAATTCTTACAAAAGATGACAATGAAAATCTAACATTTTAATTTTGAATGATGACGGTTATTGCAATTCTTCGTTATTTTTTCTCAAGTGAGTTTCTAACAAAACTTATTAAAGCAGCTTTTGGAAATAAATATACTTGTACTTCATTGGTAAGTTATCAATTAAGATTCATATACTTAAATAATATATTTTTTGTGATATTTTATTAGAAAGGAGTGCAAAGATGTAATAAAATAAGTTTCACCTCTATTGCTGATTACAAAAATAATAAATAATAAACAATATATAATAATATTTTTGGTTACCTTGGAATAAATTCTGAGTATAGAGGAGGTAGTTTATATTATTCATTTGAAAATTGGTCGATAAATTTGAAATTTACTCAAACCAAAAATATAAAGATATGCTAGTCCTAAAAGAACTTGGTAAGCGACATATTTCTTGATAAATTTATAAAATGTAATATAATGACAATGAACTTGGTTAAATTATATAAATTATATAATAATTGAATATCCACAAAGTCATAGTAAAAAAAATAATTAAAAGTGGTAATAGTACTGATAATAATTAAAGAATTAAAATACATTTTAAAACCTTAATAAAATTCCTGGGTCTTTAAAAAATAAATAAAAATAAAAAATACGAACTAATACAAAACAATAAAGTTTCATTAATATTTGAAAAAGACAAAATATATTTAGGCAGGATTAATATAATTATTAATCCTGATTAAATGTATTGTTTTCTTTTTTAATTTAATTTAGTAACAGATAATAGAGATATTTTTTGTGTAAGACATTTTTTTTAAATTTCATTTAAATGCAAATGTTATGTGACAATTTTTTTTTTAATAAGCAAGTAATTGTAGGCTTTCACTTCGTAATACATTTTGAAATTTTATTAAAGTTTATTAAAATCATAACAAATCCTATAACTAAAACACAAAAATGATACATATTTCTAAAATATAATTTCCAATCAAAGTAATTTGACTATCTAACTATATCTTGCCTGAAGTAATACATTTAATAAATGGCATTTATTTTTAGGAAACTATATTAAGAATCGAAAGTTTCCAATCGTGAGATTAGTCATAAATTTGCAGAAACAAAAAACAGTAGTTGCTTAAATTAATTAATATACAAAGTACATATCAATTTGAGTTTACTATAACAAAACACTGTAGTCTCAGATTCAAGAGCCATTGAGACTTTGACTAATGACTTTCTACTCAGGCTTCTTAAATACCCATTACTGTTATAATTTCGGTTGAGTGTTAAATGTATATTATGCACTTTTAGTAAAATAGTTGTATCTTAAATATAAGTAGTGCTAACGTATTAATTTCGAATTGTGCTCATTAAATTAGCAATCTTGTTTTCCTGGTACTCTGAATTAGTATTTATTCATTTGATTGAGGTATGTTGCTCATAATCAATACAATACGGACTATTGCTTTCCTATATAGAATATATAAAGGAAGTATTGTTATCGTGAAATTTTTTAACGGAAATATCTGTTTTGAGTTTCCTTGAGACCCAACGAATAATCCTATTAAGACGAAACTTTAAAATTAAGGTTTTATCGTTAAAACCTGGAACTGAAAAGCTTTCGGTAAATATTCATTAACCGGAAGTGAGTGTTTTAATATGAAAAATATTACAAAACTTTTTAAGCAATAGTTAAAGAAAATAAGAAACAGAACAGGTTTTATTAAAACATATTTTTCATAAAATTATTAATTTTCGAGAAAAAAAAAATTAGACATTTTTAGTCAATTGGTAATAGGAATCCAAAATTGAGCAAATTGTTAAGAATAGTTTTTTTCCATAGACCCTTAGTTTTCGAGAAAAATATAAGGAAATTACTATGATTGCCACATCACACATTTTGTATGTTTCTTTACATTTTACAACTTTTAATTAAAACCCTGGCTTATGTTTTACTGATTGGAGGGTGGGAAGAGGACACCTACCCACCCTACATATACATGATAACTTTAAATACTAATCATTGATAATGTTGCTGCTTAAAAACAATAAAAGCTTGTATGTAATAAAAAATAAAGCATAATTCAAATTTAAATTTAAATATATATAACCCTCTATAGCAGACATGTGCAACGTACGGCCCGTGGGCCGGATCCGGCCACTGACTTCATTTTATCCGGCCCGCAGCACAGTTTTCAAATCTCACTAAATATGGCCCTTGAAAGTAAAATATATACAGGGTGTCCCCCGTTAATGCGGGGAAATAAAAAAACCATAGATTCCTGAGGTCAAAATATGACGATTTAACGCAACTTATCTCTATCCAAAAATTAACGGTTAAGCCGGAATTTGGCTTCAAAGTTTAAACTTTTTTTATTTCTTTTGTTTTTAACAATTGAACGCTTTATTTGATTTGAATGAAATTAATTTTTAATAACTACCATAATATAATACACCATTTCAGTTATTATGATTATTATTGGTTAACAAGAAGTATAAGAAACAGTAGTACCACCACTTAAAAACTAAAATATTTTTTATTGGTGGATAAAAACTAAAAAAATACAGCTTGAAAGACCATTTAATTTAAAAACTTTTTTTTTCTTAATAATATATGATATCTTTTACGGTTTTCTCACAAAAAATTAAAATATATATTTTTTATCTAGTAAAAACAAAATCTAGTTTTTCATCGAATTGAAAATAAATGTTTTTCGTGGCCATCTTTGTTAAAAAAATGTAAATTATGTATAATAATAATTATTTAGTGGCTTTTAACAATTAATTTTTAACTTTATTAAAGTTCATAAAAATTCATATTTGGAACAAACAGATATCTTGTTTGTATTAGGATTTTGCAAAGAAAATTGTTTGAAAAGTGTTAGATGTTGTTTTGATTTATTTTATTAATTGATATTATTTAATTTTTATTCAATTGAGTAAATTTATTTACTTATAAATAAGTGCATAATGAGTATACTATATTAATATTTTATTTTTTTGTGCAAAAACCGTACAAGATATCAAAAACTAGTAAGAGTCAAAAAAGTTTTTAAATCTAATGCCCTTTCAAAGAGATTTTTTTGGATTTTATTGGATGCACCAATAAATAAATATTTTAGTTTTTAAGTGGTGGTACTACTGTTTTTTATACTTCCTGACAATCACTAATGTCCACAATAACTGAAATGATGTATGATATTATGGTACTTATTAATAATAAATTCCATTCAAATCAAATAAAGCGTTCAATTGTTATAAACAAAAGAAATAAAATATTTTGAAACTTTGAAGCCAAATTCCGGCTTAAACGTAAATTTTTGGATATAGATAAGTTGCGTTAAATCATCATATTTTGACTCCAGGAATTTATGGTCCAGCCATTTCCCCGCATTAACGGGACACGCTGTATATGTATTCTTAATAATTTTCATATAATCTAAGGATCATAAAATTTTCTAGGTATCATAAAGTTTTGTACTGTATTTAGTCATCTCAGCATTCAGTCTATGCAAGTTTCTAAATTCATATTTAATTTACAATTAAACATAATCTTTAGAATGACATCAGAGAAGAGAAAAAAGTTGATATTGAAAATCGTGTTTTTCAAGATAAGTGGACTAACGATTACTTTTTTATTATGCAAAAAAAACAAGCCTGTTTGTTTAATTTGCCTCGAAAGTATATCAGTGGCAAAAGAATTTAATTTAAAACACCAATTTAGATAAAAACATTCTAGTTATAGTAATCTCAATGGACAACAAAGAAAAGATAAAATAAATAAAATAATAAATTTGAAAAAATGTTTATCTGCGCAACAGACTCTTCTCCACAAACAAAGTGATTTAGGCAGTAGTATTGTACGAGCAAGTTTTATAATTAGTGAAAAAATGCAAAGCATTCTAAACCCTATTCTGAAGATGATTTTGTTAAAGAGTGTCTTAGTGCTGTCGTTAAAGAACTGTGTCCTGAAAAGAGCGACGATATGGAAAAAAAGTCTTTCTCACTGGACTACGACAAGACGTATCGATGATATGGCCAACGATATCAAATCAAATCTTAAGTGAATAGCAGAAGTTTGAGGCATTTTCAATTGCTCTCGATGAGAGCACAGATACTACCGATATAGCACAATTAGCTATTTTTATTCGCGGAGTTGATATCAAATTTAATTACATATAAGAATTGCTGGCTCTTCGACCTATGAAGGATATTAATAAGTAAAAGCAGTTTTTGGTCAATTTGAGCTTAAATGGGAGAATCTAAGTAGAATTTCCACTATGGTTGGTTCTAACCCTTTGCACTCGTATGTCCCCGTACGGGGGACATCACTCGTTCTACCGTTGCGCTCGTATGTCCCCTTACAGGGGACATCGAATCTCTCCGCTATTAAACCGCCGAATCGGCACTAAATACTTCATATTTTATCTTTTGTAAGTATATATGTGTCATCAAGTGGATAAATTAGCGGTGGGGGTTTTATTCTGGTCTATAAGCAAAATATTATGGTCGCTTGAGCTTACATAAAATAAATAAATTCAATAAAATGAATTCGTTATTGATCATCCGGATATGTTTATATTTTATTCACTTTTTCAAATACTTATAGACGTTCAGTTTTAGGTTACAAATTTAGTTTAGTGTCATAACAAACACCACCCGAGGCAGTTTTGTGTTATAGTTATATAGTACTATTACAGTGACGAATTTTATATGGACTATTATGATCGAGAATTAGAGTGCCCTGAAAGTAGTAACGAAGGCTGTAGGGAAGAAGCTGCAGAAAATGATACTAGTGGTAGTAACATTATAGTTACCAAAAGAAATTGGGCATTACCTTTGCCCAGTACAAGCAGCAGATTCCTCTGACTCTGGATCTGGATCTAAATTTGTGCGATGGAAGGACACACAATTCCGCTGTACGTAGACCCCAGTGGGCCCTTTGTACGTATTTCCATCTGAGTTCTCATTCCTTGCTACTGTCTAGCAAACTCAAGGCATTGACACGCGCCAGGATAGCAGCAAGAGGTACTCTTAGGATGTCTGATGAGACATCCCTTTCCCAGTGTGGATTCACGTAAGTTGGATAGAACCGGACAGTCCAGAAGCACATGCTCGGCGGTTTCCTCTTCCTATAGTCACAATCTATTTAGGTGCGATCTTAGATTACAGTGTCCTGGCTCTTAGATTTTGTGGTGTTTACCTCCTTCGTTGCTTACAAGCCATCTTTTAGTTGCTCGTAGCCTTATAACAGCCGCTGCTGCCTGTTCGCTGATATATATGCCCAGGATGGCCGCTTGATAGCTTGAAATCCTTGATTTTCCTCCTTCTTGTGACCAGTACCAGTTCCGTTTTTCTTGGATTTACAAATATTCCTTGGTCTATGCACCATTTGTTTACTATATCAAGAGCATCCGACATACGTTTCGTTAACATACTTTCCGATTTTCCGGAAAGTAGGATCGTGATATCGTCGGCGCAATCTACTGTGAAGAAGCCTTGCCTATTTAGTGATTCGAGTAGTCCTTCGACGACTAGGTTCCATAGTAAAGAGGAGAGCACTCCTCTCTGTGGACAACCTATTGCGACCCTACATATAAGCCGCATGTCACCTATTATAATATTGGCTGTTCTCCATTACACCATATTAGGGATCCACTGTCTCCCTGTCAACTGAACAAAACCCTTTGATTTTGCAGATGAATTGATGAAAAAAATTGTGATGCTAATACTGGATACATATATAAAAAGATCGCAATTTTCCAAGGATAATACATTTATAAATTATTGGCCTGGAAAGATAAAGGGGTCGTCACTGTAGTTAGTAGGTGGGATGTTTCGGGTACTCAGCCAATAAATAGAAAAATACTTGGAAATTTGCAGGAAGGGAACAAACCCACTGTTGCTATTAACTACGACAAATATATGGAGGGTGTTGATACAGCTGACTCGTACTCTGCATCATATTGTTTTTTGCGAAAATAGTTCAAATGGTCTCGAAAATTATTATTATTTTTGGGACTTGAGTCATGCATTTGCGCTGCATATTTGTTATACAAAATCTACCAACGTCATCAAAAAAAGGACCCCATGACATACCTAAAATTTATCGGGCAATTGGTTGATGAATCCAAACTTCCTAGTAGACCATCATCAACTGATAAGAATGAATGGTTAAACGGCAAATTGCACGTATTTCACTAGTTATATGTGCAATACCTGTACTCGAAAGTCCGGATTACATTTCGGGGTCTGTTTCGAGCGTTATCGCACTCTGCAAAATTATAAAATGTAGTTGTTTGTTTATGCTGTGCCTTTTATTTTGTTTCTTGGTTTTATTGTCTTTTAGTTAGTTTTGTTACAGTTACTTACTTCTTACAAGTTAAAGAAAACAGAAATTCTTTGGTTAACCTGTGATGACATAACTAAAACATGTCTGTTCAGAGTATTACGTTCCGCCCCTAAATATTGTTTATATAATTATATCCCGCACGTGTCATCCGCGGAGCCGAATAAGCAGATTCCAGGGCAGCTGCGCCGCATCTTATCATGCAGTTTTTTCCAAACACTACATTTTGCGCTCCCACAATTAACAGTATATCTCTAGCTCTTGTAAAGTAAACACGTTGTAATTCATTAGGAAATAGAAAAATAAATCTTTTTTAAAAACATAATTCACAATTTGTGAAACTTAACTGGCGCTGCGAACAGGATTTTCGCGACTGGAAGTGTTAACCTATCGACGGGATCGACCCACTGCAAGTGATTTCTATCCCTGGGGGAGCTGCACGTCCAGGTGGCTTTCAAGTCTTCGCGCGAAAGAAAAAGAAAACCCGACGACGAGTCCAGAGGAGAAGATACATTTAGGGATTCACTCACCATAAGATGCAAATCCTAGTGCTGTAAGTCCTTTGTTTTCTTTATCCTTAAAACTCGTAATTGCTTTAGATTTTAATTAATGATTCATTCAAATCCGGAAAGTGAAAAAAGTGAGATAGAAATAATTGCCGACGATTTAGAGATTTTATCATTAGGAAAACAAATAACTGATAATTATAAAATTAAATCAAATATAATACGCGAATCTAAACTTAATTCACCAAAAATGAACACATCCGAAAATTTAATTACAGACAGAAGTGAAATCAATTTATTGATGCATGCTATCCCAGAATACTCACCTGGCCAAAATTTATCAGTCTTTATTAGTGAAGTTGATAATTTGCATAAACATTTAGAACGTAGATTATCACCCGATTTAGCTTATGCAGTTAGTTTTTCGGTAAGGTCCAAAATAAAAGGTGAAGCTAGAGATTTTATTGCTTATCAAAACGCATTTGAATGGAACGACATTCGAAATGCCTTATTACAAAAATACGGAGATCAAAGAAGTGAGGAATTGCTAGAATCGTCCTTAAGACAATGCGTTCAACAAAAACATGAAACATACTTAGATTATTACAGTAGATTATTAAAAAAATACAATGATTTAATGCAACATATTACCTTAAACATAACCGATCAAAATTATTTAAACTACAAGAAAATTGATTATAATAAATTAGCACTAAAAACATTTCAAATAGGTCTACTCGAACCATACCGAAGTTATATAAGTAACTTTCAATTAAATACTATTGAGGATTGTTTAAATAAATGTAGATTTTTTGATAATAGAAGACAAGAATGGGATTACTGTGAATTTATTCGAAAATCAACTGAAACCAACAAAAAAATTCCTAAATTTACACCCGTTTCTCAAAATCAATCTCAACAGCCCCGATACAATCAAAATCAATTCTATAATAATAACAATAATTTTTCTCGACCACAGTACGCTCAAAATTTACAACATAGACCTATTCAAAATCAATATTTTCAACCTAGACCCATTCAACAGCAAAATTTTCAACCTAGACAATTTCAAGGATCAATAAATAAACCCTTGCCACAACAAAATAAATTTTTCACAAACAAACAAGTTTTTGGTACACAGGCTGCATCAGGCATGTGTAGAATAAATAAACCAACTCCAATGTCTGTTCAAACTAAAATAAGTCATCAAACGCCAAATTATTCAAGACCAAAACAACAGGTTTTTGTCGAAGAACTATATAACGTAGAAACTAATCCTTCTGAAAATTATGAAGACGAATCTCAATTTTTAGACGCATTAAACGATGAATTAGAAATACACGACGGTAAAAATTATGAACCAAATTCTGAAAATTTTCGTATACCGGCCTCTCCGATAGAAACATCAGGAACGTAGATTTAAATTCCATTAAAATCAAATCAAAATTACCTTTCATTTATTTACCAGATTTAGATTTAACCATTTTAGTAGATTCAGGTGCAACAAATTCTGTAATAAATTCGAAACCCGCTTGCGAAAAATTCTCACAATATTTTTATGAAAAACCATTTACTGTTTCTGGTTTAGGAAATCAAATTAATTGTAAAGATAATTTAAAATTCCCAATTCTTCGTGAATTTGGTATATCATCCGATATACACTTACACGTAGTTGATTGGCATAAAAAATTCGACGCTCTAATAGGTAGCTCCGATTTAGAAAAATTAAATGCGACTATAAACTATAAGAATAATACTTTAGAACTAAATGGTATTAAAATTCCCTTTTATTTAGAACTCAATAAAGAAACAACGGTGAAGTTATTATTCCACCAACAAAATTATCAGAAGAATATTTTATTCCAGAGTGCCTTGCTGTTTCAAAAAATGGCTTTTGCATGTTACCTTTAGATGAGACATTAGAAGTAAATTTAAACTGTAATGAACGTATCGACGTCACCCCTTTTTTAAATCATGAAATTAATGAACCCCCTAAGACCCAAAACCAACAAATCAACATTTCAAATTTAATAAGAACACAACACCTAAATTTAGAAGAAAAACGCGAGATTACTCGAATTTGTAAACAATTTCCCGATATATTTTATAACGAAAATTGCGATTTGACATTTAGTAACGCAGTTAAACACGAAATACGAATTGAGACAGA
Source organism: Ontholestes murinus (assembly GCA_963969525.1). NCBI lineage: Eukaryota > Metazoa > Arthropoda > Insecta > Coleoptera > Staphylinidae > Ontholestes > Ontholestes murinus. Next base: position 37,777,304 of record OZ018390.1, read on the forward strand.
CGAACCAATTTATGTAAAATCTTTTCGACACCCTCACGGTATGAAACAAGAAATTGATAATCAAATTCAAAAACTATTAAATGATAAAATAATTAGACCCTCCATTTCGCCCTACGGTGCACCCGTATGGATTGTTCCAAAAAAGACGGACGCCTCCGGGAAGAAAAAATTTAGAATGGTAATAGATTATCGAAAGCTAAATGAAAATACAATAGAAGATAAATACCCCCTGCCACGTATTGAAGAAATACTAGATAATTTGGGCAAGTGTACTTACTTTACAACCCTTGACCTAGCCCAAGGTTTTCACCAAATTGAAATGCATCCCAACTCAATTGAAAAGACCGCATTTTCTGTAAATCAAGGACATTATGAATATCTAAGAATGCCCTTCGGTCTAAAGAATGCTCCTAGCACATTTCAACGTGTTATGGACAACGTCCTTCGAGAATTCTTACATGTATTTTGTTTTGTCTACATGGATGACATCGTCATCTTTTCAAAATCCCTACAAGATCACATTAATCATCTTAAATTAATCTTCTGCAAAATGAGAGAATTTAATCTAAAAATACAACTCGATAAGTGTGAATTTCTAAGAAAGGAAGTATCCTTTTTAGGCCATGTTATCACACCAGATGGTATTAAACCTAACCCATCAAAAACAGAAGCTGTAACAAAGTACCCATTACCAAAGACGATCAAAGAAATCAAGTCATTCTTAGGATTAACAGGGTATTATCGAAAATTTATCTGTAATTATTCCAAAGTCGTATCCCCATTAACTAAGTGTTTGAAAAAAGGTTCCAAAATCAATATTTCAGATCCAGAATATATTCAAGCTTTTGAATTATGCAAAGAACTACTTTGTAATGCACCAATTCTTGCATATCCTGACTTTAATAAACAATTTAAATTAACGACCGATGCTTCAAATGTATCAATAGGAGGAGTTTTATCTCAATCAAACCGACCAATTGCTTATTACTCTAGAACTCAAACCCGCTAGTTTGGCTTTATAAAATTAAAGAACCCAATTTGAGACTTGTACGATGGAAGTTAAAGTTAGAAGAGTTCGATTTTACAATAATTTACAAAAAAGGTAAAGAAAATCAAGTAGCAGACGCTCTATCTAGAATAGAGATCCATAATACTGAAGACGATAACGAATCCGTAATCGCAAACATCAATGAATTACCCGCTATTAACGACGAAGATATAGAACGTATTATTAATTCCCAAGTAGAAAACCTAAATGAATATTCAGAAATACTCGAAAATTTAGAATCATCATTAACTGAAAAAAGTGGTACTGTACATTCAACCGACGGTGATAACGGAAAAACAAATCCAATTTCAGAACAATCTTTAAATATATTTTCTAATCGAATCATTTTTGATATAGGCGAAACCTACAAAAATCGCTTTACCAAACCATTTAATAAAAATAACTACAGAGTAACGATCACAGCAAATTCAATCGATCAAGATCTTTTGACATTGATTAAAGAAACCATAAAACCAAATTCAAACTATGCAATTTATTTCGTTGATAAACAACTTAGACGTCCATTCGAAAATCTTTGTAAAAATAATTTTAATGATACTGTTAAATTCTTCATTTGCAACAAACGCTCTATCGATGTTATAAACGACGAACAACAAAAGGATATTGTTATGGAATACCACGATTCAAATCACAATGGCATAACTGAGTCTTACAATCATTTAAAAGAAAAATACTTCTGGCCAAACATGAAGCAAACTATAACAGATGTAATAAATAAATGCGAAGTCTGTTTACAATCAAAGTACGAAAGACACCCATATAAATTGAAATTTTCAGGACCATTATTAGCCAAAAGACCATTAGAAGTTTTACACATAGACACGTTTTCTTTTCAAAATTCTAAATTTCTTACGATCATCGATTTATTCTCACGATACAGACAAGCGTATTGGATAAAAAATGGTACTAGCTTAACAGTTTCAAATAAATTAAGACATTACATCTCTCACCATAATATTCCACAAAGAATAGTATGTGATGAGGGGCGCGAATTTCAAAACAATACTTTCAAAGAATTTTGTAAAATGAATAAAATAGAACTTCACTTTACGACAGTAAATAATCCGAGTTCCAATTCTCCTGTAGAAAGATTTCATTCAACAATATTAGAAAAATTAAGAATTTTAAAACTTAAAAACCCTAACGAAATTCCGTCAAATTTAATGATTTTGGCAGTTTCAATTTACAATCAATCAATCAATTCATTCATCTAGAGAAAACAAGAAATTTTACCATTTTACGATCAAGTATACCAAAAGAATAAACAATTAGCATAAAACATTTTAGAAAAACGCAACGAAACCCGTGGTGATCCACCTAATGTAGAAAATCGCGACGTTTACGTAAACCGAAACAAGCCTAGCAAAGTTGACCCCAAATACGAAAAAATAACAGTTGAAAAACAAGAATCGAATAAAATATTTGGAAAAACACAAAAATCCAGAAATACTACATCTCATGTTCAAAAACTGAAACGGCTAAGAAAATCAACACAACACAATTAGAAATAGGATTTGAGCAACTACTAGCAAACGCTAAAACCTTACAAAACGAAGCCTCTATCGATAAACTAACTCTTGAAATTCATAAACAACTTTTATCAAACTGTAAAGAAATCGAATTGTTATTAAGAAAATTCAATTATAAATCTAAAAGAGCATTGGTTAGCATTCTAGGGAAAGCAATCAAATTCATTACCGGAAATCTTGATGAAGACGATCTACATAACATTAATGACAATTTACAAAAATTACATAACAACCAAAATTCTGAACTAGAGCAAATAAATAAATTAACTACTTTTGCAAATCACTTATCAAAAAGATATTCTTCTGACTTAGAAATTTTAATGTCAAATATAAACAAAACAAAACTCTTTCTTGAAAATCTAAAATTCATTGAAGATACCAGAACTCTCTTGCAAAATGAGGTATATCAATCAGAACGATTATTAAAAACATTACAAATGCTTGAAAGAGCAATCAGTCTAGCATGGAAACAAATACCCGATTTAGAATTATTAAATGTCGATGAACTTTTTAACGTCCAAAACTACTTTACAAAATTTACAATCCAACGCAATTATTGCCTATTGACAACACTCACTTAATAAAAATTCTAGAATTATCAAAATTAATTGTAATAGGAACAGATGAAGCAATTACGTTTTTACTCAAAATACCCATCCTGAAACCATTCTCTGCAAATTATTTCCAAATCTATCCTGTACCTAATTACCAAAATATTGCAATCATTCCACCAAAATCATTTTTAATCGAAATCTATGATTTAAATTACTGGACCAATGAGGACTGCCAAACATTCCATACCATTACCGTGTGTAGAAGACTGTACCCCATCGAACATTGACAAGTGCCAAACTACAAAAATTGTTAATGACTATCAAATTGTCTCTGTGTTACGAAATAGACAATTATTGACCCTAATGAAGAAGAAACAAGAAATAATTGAAGATTGTCATGGACAGCTAAATAGAAAATGGATCCAAGGAACAAATATCGTCAGTTCATCTTGCAGAATTATAATGGGCAAATCAATATACGCGAACACTATACCTACATACGAGATACCGATATACCGCATTCCAACAAGAAGCCGAGGAGCTGGAACGGCAACCCATACATTTGGAACCACTGGTTCACATCATTCATTATGGATTTACAAGCTTTGCAATTTTGTCGTTAGTGTTCACCATCATCACAATCATCAAATTCAGAAGCCGCATAGTCGACCTTTTCTGCAAACCAAGAAAAATCATTCGAATCGAGATGGCTGATCCAAATCAAGAGGACACTCAAAATATCCACCCTTTGCCAAATTGAACGTGGACGTTCAAACCTAAGGAGGGAGGAATTATATCCCGCACGTGTCATCCGCGGAGCCGAATAAGCAGATTCCAGGGCAGCTGCGCCGCATCTTATCATGCAGTTTTTTCCAAACGCTACATTTTGCGCTCCCACAATTAACAGTATATCTCTAGCTCTTGTAAAGTAAACACGTTGTAATTCATTAGGAAATAGAAAAATAAATCTTTTTTAAAAACATAATTCACAATTTGTGAAACTTAACTATATAATTACATTTCCTAGATTTTTAATGTGGTGTAGTGTACTATAGTTAAGTATTCTTAGTAGTTTCAATAAATTATTTTTACACGTTAAAAAATAAAATATTATGTCACCACATCCCCATCCTAGGTCAAGGGGTGTATTTAAGGGTTAAAAAATTTGCTTGCTTAAAAACCCCTTATGGTCAAAGAAAAATTCATTTAACACTTAAGATAAATAAAATGGTGATGTGGCCATCATAGTACTTTCCTATACTCGAAAACTGTGAGGTTTACGCAAAAAGGCTAATTTTGAATTCTCTACAATTTTTTGTAATACACGTTTCTTGTAACTATAATAATTTCTTAGCAATTGGCAAAAAATATCAACATTTTCAATTTTTATTTTTTTTCTCAAAAGTTAAGAATTTTATGAAAAATATGTTTTAATAAACGTTATTCAGTCTTTCATTCCCTTTATCTTTTGTTTGAACCGTTTTTTAAAATTTTCCATATTTAGAAAAATATCACGAAAAAACAAAAAACGCCTCGAATAAACATCCACTTCCGGTCAATAATTGTTCACCAAAAGCTTTTCAATTCTGATCATTCGTTTTTGAAATACAGTGCCCACCGACAGACAGACACACACACAGACACAATTTTCCAGAAATTAAACTGATTGACTCAGTGCGGATATTTCCGCAAAAAAAAAATAAAAAAATCACGAAAACAATACTTCCCCTAAATATACTTCGTATATAGGGAAAGTAAAAATTGAAATTATGTCGAGTTGTTGATTTTAACTATGACTAAGTCCGAGTTTTTCAGTCATATTTGAAATCAACAACTCGACATAATTTCAATTTTTTATCTTATCTTAAGTGTTAACTGGATTTTTCTTTGACCATAAGGGGTTTCGAAGCAAGCAAATTTTTTTATAAAGAACAATTTTTTTTCCTAAAATTCATATTAAAAAAGTTTTCCCTATAGGAAACCCCATCACTTTACACACTGTATAAATGTGAGCAGCTATTTTTGAGAATGAAGTTTGTTAAATCAAAAACACGTGCAAGATTAACAGACTCACATTTGGAGAACACTCTGCGTGATGCGACATCCGATATTTCACCAAATATGATTATTTGGTGAAAAGTATGAAGGCACAGTCTTCCCGTTAAATATGTTTGTACTTGTTCATTTTAATATATTTTCTGAATGCCAGTTCTAATAAATGACTACATACATATGTGTTGTTATTTTTTACATTTGTTTTTGAAATGTTAAAACGTAATAAATATATAATTTCCTTAAATCAAACTACGAATCTCTCCGTTCCTTATAAATTCAAATAAAAGGTCCGGCCTGCGATTTTAGGTTTCAGGCCCCCGGTCTTTGTGAAGTTGCACATGCCTGCTCTATAGCTACTCCTATTTAAACTTAATTTAAAGCCTCTCCACATATTATGTATATAATTTTTATTAATTTACACACTAACAAATTTTATGTTTTCAATTCAAATTTTGCAAATAAATTTATTGCAAACCACGACGCGATCAATAATTAATGCTAATATGTATATGTATCTATCCCACCCTCCAGTCAGTAAAATATCATCAAAAATTATTTGAATTATATATGTTTGTTTACATTTTACAACTTTTAACTAAAAGCCTCGCTTAACTTTTACTGAATGGAGGGTAGATAGGGGCCACCTATCCCCTCTACACATACATGATAACTTTTATTGGCAATCGTTGATAAGTTTGCTGCTAAAACCAATAAACCCTTTATATAATAAAAAAATAAAACAAAACCAAAATTAGGGTTTAAATATAAATAACTTTCTATAGCGTATCTAATTTAGATTTAAAGTCTACCCACCCACCATGCATCCAATTTTTACCTTTTTAATTTCTCTCATTCAAAAAGAGTTATAAACTATTTTATTGGAAACCGCGTGGCGATAAGGAATTAAAGTTTATAAATATATGTAGGGTGAGTGGGTTAAAATTTGCAATAATGTTATGTTTATATAATTTTTATAACTTTTAATTAAATTCCTCACTTATGTTTTACTGATTGGCGAGTGGGTATGAACTGAATTCAACTTTCGACGATGAAGAGCCATCCACAGACACTGTATATCGCTGGCACTCTGAATTCAAACGTGGACGTAGTTAGCTCAAGGACGAAGTTAAAGAAGGTCGTCTGAAATATGTCGGAGTGCCGGAAGATATCGATGGTGTGCGAAAACTAATTAAAGAAGATCGTATATGACATATCAAAAAATCGAGAGATATGTATGCATTAGTATGACCAACGTACATAAGATTTTGCACGAACATTTAGGTTTTCGGAAGTTGGATTCCACATTTGTTGACAGATACTCAAAAAAATGCTCGTGCCGATTGATATCGTAAAGTCTCGTAAAATGCTTTCAATACAACTGTGATGCTTTCAAAATTATGTACAGCATCATCACAGATGACGAGGATTTATGAGTATGGGCTAGGAAGAAAAGGGCAATCGGCAGTTAGGGGTTTCAATGTGAAGCAAAGCCAATAAAAGTTCTTCGTTTCCGAAGCATTAAAACCGGTCATGTGGCATCTAGGGCTCTCGAAAAACAAAAGACCGTTAATTCAGCGTTTTATACGACCATTTGTTTGCCTTAAGTTTTCGGTAAATTAAGAGAAACGATAAATCATTTTGCATCACAACTGACAACGGTGAAAATTGTAACAATTATGTGAAATTATATTTTGGATTGAATACTTTTTATAATAACAAGGTAATTATTTTATTTTGATACAAATATGCGAAGAAATTTATCGTGAAAATACATTCAAATCCACAAAGAAGATCATAATAAGGAAGATATAAGAGCCTTCCCCCTAAAATCATTCAAATTAGTGTTGCTTTGATAGTTGTACTATTCGTAAAACGCAAATTAATTTTGTTTTATTCAATGTCTGTGGAGGTATTAGCCAGAGAAGTAGTTGTTTCAAAATTAATTTGTTTTATAGTCTTATTAAGACTCATTGTTGTATCTAGATTCACAAAATGTTTTCGTATTTAAATATATATAAATTTATTATTTAATTTTCTACAACGAACTAAAGGATTTTAGTACATTTTATTAATTGCTTTTTAATTTTGGCAAATGCCATAGGAAAATGCAAAATGGGCATTTCACTCAAAAAGACCTACAACCCAATTGTACAGCTCCACCCCTCTAACAATTTGGGTAAAATTAGCATTTTTGAGTTAGCCTTGTATAAGTTTCCAATGGAAATGATCACATATTCGAACATTTCTATAGAAATAGAAGCTCAAAAGAAATTGTGGGCATTATGATGAAAGAATTTTAATAAAATATACAACGTATCTATGTAAGTATGCAACATATGGGAAACTTTTTTATTATCAATTTCTCAGAAAATTTAATTCTTTATAAAAGTTTCTACTTGATTCTAAACATACAAACATGACAAAATAAATGTCATTCAACACTATATTAGCAAGATAATGAACAACTTTTATAAATTTTACACTTTTTAATGCTATAATTTACACAAATACGTCAAAATTATAAATACATGAAAAATTCGCTTAAGCATACGCCTCAGATAGGAACCCTCGGATTAAGGTGGAAGACAAGTAAAATTCCAGACTACCTAACGCGCAAATGTTTGCGCAACAGCCCTGTGGTTGATTAACCACAGGCAAGCCTTAACCACCTCCATCGAACAACCCCTTCCAAAACTTGTATAAGGTGGAGGATGAAGGCGGATTATATTTTATTTTATTGAGGAACTTTATCAAATTATAAATAAAACGTACTTTGTTAAGATAAATAAAATAAAATATGTTGGATGCTTGAAGCCATAACTTTGTGACAATACGACACGTGTGTGATATTAACAAAGTAAGTTTTATTTGTAATTTGATAAAGTTCCTGATTCAAGATGTATCACAAAGTTATGGCTTCAAGCATCCAACATATTTTATTTATTTTATATTTATATTTTCTTACTTGCATCATTCATTATGTATTGTTTATATGTACTTGTTATTTGGTTCTTTTATAAGTAAATAAATTATTGACGAAGTCAAATTTTTACTTCAATTTATATCAATACTTGAAGAAAATCTAAGAAAGTATAGGTAAAATATATAACATAGAGTCAGTGGTTCCTTAGACGCTGCTGTTCCATTCATCGTACTCACCAGGTATTAATAAGATAACACGACACGAGGATGACACTTGTACAATCTAGCATATAAAATATAATATTACAGAGATAACTGCCTGTCATGCTCCTTACTTATTGTGGAAGCTAACTTAACTACCTAATTGCAAACTTCAGTTTGTGGCTACCCCATCCAACGAGAGTTTTGATCTAAAAATTATTTTTATGATTTATAAAAACAACAGTATTCTAAAAGTCGAAGCAACCTATGGGACCAGTGTACATAATAGACGATTTAAGTGAAATAAATAATGAACATGTAAATTAAAATAACCACTTAGAAAAGGTAGCATTTACTAATCAGTTTTGTCGCTATCTTTACCACCAAAGAAAAAATAAAGGTTAACTTCACAAAAATTAAGAAACTTTTATAGTAGCAAGTTTTAATTCAATGATCCATAGAGCATTTAACTTACCCTTAAGCCCGCAATCCCTACACACTGAAATCAACACAATTAAACAAATAGCAGTAAATAATGGATATAAGAAAGAACTAATCAATGAACTTATACAAAACAGGCATCAACCGATACACAGAGTTTCAAATCAGTTACCTTCTTTGGCAACGTGAGTCTCAAAATTAAAAATGTCCTCAAAATATGTAACATTAATATCAGTTTCAAACCATACACCAAACTTTGCAATTTAATTTTTAACGGTAAAACCCAGATTGAAAACATAAACAAATCTGGGGTTTACAAGTTAACTTGTTCTGAATGTCTAAGTGTATACATAGGACAGTCTGGTCGTAGCTTCAAAATTAGATTAAAAGAACATGAACAATCATACAATTTAAAAAATACAAATTCAATATTTTCAAACCATTTATTAAGTACTCACCATCATTTTGACAAAGATGTACTTTCAGTAAGCCGAAAAATGGATTTACTGGAAGCGGTCGAGATTTACAAAGCTAAAACAAATCCCAGAATTTCCATATTAAACGACCAGACTGACCTAATGTATACGCTCCTCTTCAACGCTGTTATATAAATACAAAATTTTTCGTAATTTAAGTTACTTGAAGTTTGATAATGAATAGCTTATATTCGAAACTATAGTCACTGTAATTGTTTAAAATATAGTGGTAAAACAAAGTTATTGTGTCTCATTTACAAATCACTTAAGATGTACCACGAAGTAAACGCCTCTACCATCAAATATTTAAGAAACAGAAGATCTCAACATCATCAAGTCCGATGCGTGCCATCGAAATAACCTTGTAATAATAGATTATACAGAAGAATAACGGTAATGAGTATAAGGTATAAGATAGACATTGGCGAGAGATTGAGTGGGAATGAATATGTTTAAGAAAGTAGAAAAAGATATTTATTTGTATTTGTATTTAATACTTTGTTTATCTTACAATAAATAAATTTATTACAAATGGATAGATAAAAATATGTACTTACAAATTTGACGTAAGAGTTCCGCGTGGGGAGTTCACTCGGCAGAATGTTCTTCTACTCCAGCCCAATGCTGCATTTCAAGTTTTTCAGTTGATCTTTCTTGCATACTACTAATTGCTATTTTGGCTTTATGTTGTTTTAAAAAGCATTATTTAATGTGGATAAGAGACGACTGTGTGCGAATGTAAAGAAGACGAACTGGATGAGGTTTAGGAATTATAGAAGGGATGGAAGAGTAAATGAATTAGAATGGAATGGTGGAGTAATTGACTTAATTAATTAAAGTATTTCGGCTTTATTTTAAAAAGTATATGCGCATACGTAAAATAAGTAAAATGTGTAGAAGGCAAGACAAGAAAAGCGTGCAGAGTTGTGAAACAGAAAGGAGTGGGGGAAATGGTTGGTGAACAATTTTCGAGTGGCATGTAAATTATGGGATGCATATATGATGTTGATTTTAATGTATAGAGTGAAAGTATGGGGAATACGGGTATAATAGTACATCTAGAGAGAGGAATATATGCGGGGAGTTAGAAAATTCTACTCCAGAATATATAGTGTTTCAAGAAGCAGAGTAGTGGCCGGTACATTAAATCTGTTTGCTCGTTGGATTGGATTCATTTACTACTCTCACTTATTACTTTTAAAACTACAGAAATTTTCAAATAAGTCATAATCCCCACGTGAAAAACGGAGGAAACAGATTTATACACGCTAAATTAAATATATTACATATTAAAAAAAACATACGACAAATAATTTTGATTGGTAAAAACATAGTAAATGTGTTACTATAGTGTTTAAATGGACTGTATAAACTTTGGTTTAAATGAATGTTGAAAAAAACATGAAGAAATAATAATGAGCGGGGACCTTAATATAAATTTTAAAGTTGAAAGTTATGAAAAAAAATTACTAGTTGATCTATTTAAATCATACAATCTAGTAAATAAACTGGAAGAGGCAACCAGGCTAGAAGTAACAACTAGGGGTATGACATCAACCCAAATCGATTATATGGTAACAAATATAACAAACCATTGGTCATGCATAAATATAAATCTGCACATATCAGATCATTTTGCCCAAATAATAAAGATAGACCTAAACAAAAATATGAAACAAATGACATCCCCTCGAAAATACACCAGACAAATCACAAGAGAAAATATAAACGAATTAAGAAATCGCCTTTCAAAAATAAACTGGACATTTATTAAAACTGGAAATACAAATTCTGCATTTGATAAATTCATGGAAGAATTTAAACACCACTTTACTACATCTTGTCCTTATAAACGAATGAAAAATTACAAAAATAATAATAAGAGATGGATAAATGAGGACGTTCGAAAGTCTGGTAGCAAACTCAAGGACTTATTCAACATTATGGTACACTCTCAATCAGAAGATCTGAAACTTCTATACAAATTAGACAAGAAAAAACACAAAAAACTTATTCAGGAAATAAAGAGAACCCATTTCGCTAATAAAATTTTAAATGCAGAGAATAAACAAAAAACAGTATGGGAAATGATAAACAAGGAATTAAATGGTAGTCATATTAATAAACCCATTCATATAGAAAATGAATATGGTGATATTATATCTAGTGCAGAAGACGTCGCTAACTCGTTTGCAAACTACTATTGTAATATTACAGAGGCAAAACTAAAAAATCACCTCGGTACCAACATATCCCTGGAACCCACCATACCTGACCAAAAACGTTCATCAATGTTTTTAACTCCAGTCACGAAGGAAGATATACTGGATGTAGTAAAAAATTTTAAACACAAAAAAAGTGCAGGAGAAGACCAAATTCCCCTGACAGTTGTTAAACAATGCATCGATTATATCTTAGAGCCACTGATATATTTAATAAATTTGTCATTCGAACAAGGTGTATTCCCAACAGCGCTGAAAATTGCTAAAGTAATACCGATCTTTAAAAAAGGTTCAACGACGGATATTGAAAACTACAGACCAGTGGCAATATTAAACAGTTTTTCCAAAATCTTTGAAAAAATATTAGCAAAGAAAATATGGTCATATGCAAATCAATTTAAACTAATCAAGGAAACGCAACATGGCTTTCGTCTCAATCGATCCACAGAAACGGCAAGTGTTGATTTAGTTGAAGAAATAACAAAAAGTGTAGACTCAGGGAAGTATGTGGCAGGTCTCTTTTATGATCTATCGCGAGCCTTCGACTCGATTGATATAAACTTTGTGCGTGATAAACTAAATTCGTACGGTATACGTGGAAATGTTTTAGATTTTATAGTGTCCTTTTTGTCTGATCGTAAGATATTCGTGAGAGTTAATGACAGTGATTCCAAAGTGTGTAACATACATGAAGGAATTGTGCAAGGATCGACACTTGGGCCTTTATTATTTATTCTATTTATGAATGACCTAAGCGATTTTATTTCCTTGGGTTACATGGTCAATTTTGCAGATGACACTATAATTATTCTTAAAGCAGATACACAAATAGAACTACAGGAAAGAATCCAAATAACCAATAACGAAATTGCGGATTGGTGTAAAAAAAACAAACTTATGCTTAATACAAATAAAACCGTTGCAATTCAATTTTACAATAGAAAACCACCAACTGATCAAATTCAATATGGAGAAGAATACACTAAATTTCTTGGCAGTTTTATAGACAACAAAACATCGTGGTGTCAGCATATTGACCATGTAACATCCAAACTAAATAGTGCATACTACGCTCTTTTAAAATTAAGACCTAAATTAGATAATCATGCGCTAATCAATGTATATTACGCATTAGCATACTGTCACATATCGTACAATGTGATAATATGGGGAAAAGGAGGTACACATCGTGTTTTTGTAGCACAAAAAAGAATTTTAAGATTAATATTTGGAATAAAAAGATCTGATTCATGTAGAAATATATTCATAAATAACAATATACTAACCTTAACAAGTGTATTCATATTAAAATGTGCCATATTCGCATATAAATATGAGCATAAATTCATTAGAAATAATAATGTGCACACATACAATACCCGTTATTCTACAGATGTTAGAATTCCAAAGCATATCAGCACATTTTACGAAAAATCTGCGTTATATTCATGTACAACAGTGTACAATAAGATACCTTTAGACATTAAGAAATGTGACTCCATAAACAAATTTAAAAATGCATTACGGTCCTTCTTAATACGTAAATGTTACTATACGTTTACAGAATTCATTTTTGACAAAACTTTATAATTTTTATCTTGTGACTATTTTAATGTGTACTTGTATTCCAATTGTATTAATTTTATTGTATTAGTTTTTAAATTTTAAATTGATGTTCATATCCACTTCAAATGAGTACTTATTGTTTACCTTTTAATATGTATTATGTTTGTAAATAGTGGCACTTGAATAAATGAATTGAATTGAATTGAATTGAATTTTAAAGAGTTGATTTCTTTCTGAAATCTGATATCTAAAATGAGATTTATTCTATAAGCATTTGTTAATTCCTTTAGCATCTATTATCTTTAAATTATACGTTAATTAAAAGTCGTTATTGTAATTATTTTTTAATAATTAATTTTAATATTGATTTTTAAAATAAATATTTTTCTTAATAGTAAAGACTACAAATTAAGGATTACGTTAATGAAACAAATTTCCTTTGTACACCGTTATAAATTTATGTTTCGTATCATTTAATTTTACAATCCAAATAACATATAAAATCTTAATTTTATTGCATTTAATCAATATCCAATTTCTTAAAAGTTCCTTCAACGCCAAATAAATCACCTGCATTTTTCGGCTTTCCTGGACGTTTACTTTCATCTACTAACATCTTTTCTTCAGCTATGTAAAATGGTCCATTCGCTTCAATGCGTTTCTTGAAGTTTGCTGCAAAGCCGTAACTTATTAGTAAAGTAATGGGTATACGTTTTTTCACTTACCATAAAGCTCTAATTCTGGGCCCAAAGTTCCTCCTAATTCATTAGGTAAACAATCTTTTGGAATGTTTTCAAAAATAGTGCTACTGTTACTTTGATGAATTTTTAGCTATAAAAGAAATCCATAATTATAAATAAGGAACAGGTTAACTAAGTTTGCCATAAAAATCTACCTGTCATAAGATAAAAATAAGATAAATAATAATAACGTTTTCTTAATAGATATTATTTCTGTTAATAACGCTGTGTGTATGTTAGCAATTTTACAAATAAAATCAGCTTTTACATAAATATAAATTATGAAAAATAAATTTTAATTAATACGTAATTATAATATGTATGTATACAGATTGGCATTTAATAATTAATTGCAAATGTTCTCGATTTAATAGTCTAAAATTGGTTCCAATTATATTTTTTTATTAGACAACAAGAGTAGTAATTTACATAGATCAAAATCACTTCCAATCATTGGTAATAGTAAACAAAATATCTATGAGAGATTCTATGTACTAATATTTTAATATTTATGGTACTCACAGAAAGAAACATTCCATAAATACTATTTTCATTCTAAACGATTAAGAATTATGTATTAAAATTTTGTTATTTAAGTAACTGATATCAGGATGTTAGCATGTTCAAAGCAGCGAAGAAGTGAGAAATAAACAATAACCATGTCAAAAACACATGTAAAATATAGATAATTTTCTATTTCAATATACCCATTGAGTAGTACTGATAAATAATCAAAAAGCCTCAGTCAGACGAGATTCTAAAATTGATGATCCTGATGTAAATTCGATTTTCAAATAATATTTTTTTAGTTTTTATTGGATGGACCAATAAAAAATATTTTAGTTTTTAGGTGATGGTACTACTGTTTTTTTATACTTTCTGTCAATCACGAAGGGCCATAATATTTATACAATTATACAGTTTTTTCTAGATGTTCTCTATGGGTATCTCGAAAACTATAAGAGATAGAAAAACGGTTAAATGGGGAAAGAGGTGTAGATTTACGAGATGAATAAAATTCCACTTTCAAAGTTTTCACGAAATTCAAAGGTAGATATTTTGAAAAAAGTAAAATGTGTCAATTTATTCAAATCAATATATCTCGATAATTATAACAGACTATTCCACTCCTATTGCATGTAGCCAATGAAAAGGAGGCATGTTTTATTTTTTAGCCAATCGCGTCAATTTATAAGTGAATGAACCCGAAGTTAGCTATTTCCCGACAAATAAATTGAATTAGCCTTGATAAAAAAGCGAAAAACGTTGTTTCTACGCGTGTCAGTTGCAAGTAGGTTATAAAATCCAAAGGTTTGATAACAATTCAATATCCATAATAAATGCGACGGTGGCAAGTTCTGTACCAAAAAAAACTAAAACGAGATCGTGTGTTTTGAAACAATATGAAGAATTCTGCGCCGATAAAAACTACCATTTGTTAGCAAAACTTCAATGAAAACTCTTGCCGCGATTATAATGACCGGGCGTATAATATGAAGAAGGTAAATGCAAATGATTATAAGGGAGGTGTTATTCAAAGTCGAATTTTTCGACCAAAATACTGCAAGAGATATATCATAAAAATTTTAATATAAATATTGAAATATTCACCGATATTCGTTTCAAGTCGTGGAATAGTCTTTCCAAATACCATTCGTGATGACAATTAAATCGGAATAAATTTTGTTTTTAGCGCATTCAAGTTTGTTGCTTATTCGCGATTTTTATTCGAGCAACTGATAAAAAAAAATAGTAAAAAAGCCTCAGTCAGACAAGATTCCAAAATTGATGATCCTGATGTAAATTCGATTTTCCAACCACGTAAAACCATTGCTGATTAACAGATAACTAAACATCACTTCTACAACCGGTCACAGAACCAGACAAGACCACTTTTAGATGCTTGCAGATCTCAAATTTTGGAAGTACCCTTAAACTACAATTGACTGATTGAAACAGTGTTTCTACATTTACTACATAGGTTATGAAATTTAGCGTTGCTAATTTAATGCTTTACTATAAAAAATGTTGTAATACTTGTAAAGGCTCAATAATTGCTTTATAATCTGCACATTTTCTAAGTCTTATATGCAATTATTTAATACGATTTTTTTAATAAATTAACACTTTTTACCCTATAAATTAATAGGTACCGTTTATTTTGTGCATTAGCTGTCTTTACTAATTCCAAGATGTACTCATAACATAACTAGTCTGCCGATTTTTGGTAACCCTAAAGATTGCCTCTAAATAAGTTATTTTTAAACTTATTTAAAGGCAATATTTAGGGTTGCCAAAAGCGATTTCTGTAAGACTTTGCTAATATCGAATCGAAATTGAAAATTTGAAAATTGTTTTCAAAAATATGTAGTATATCACAAAATATAAATTTATGCAAATTATATTATTTAAAGGTTTAGCGGCCTACCATTTTCTTTCGGGTATATAGTCGACATTTTAAACTTCAACGAGTAAAATCAATTTTTTATTAGTAATTGTTAATAATAGATGCCTTTTTCAAAATATTCTTAATTTTGTGTTATATAATACCAAAATATGTACATGCTAATAATATATACATATTTTATTATTGCATCATACAAAATTCAAAATATTTTACATAAATATAACGTTAACAAGTTACTCACAGATCAGGGATATATAAATTAAAATGCGATCTTTTTGTGTGTATGTGGGTCAATCTTAAAAATTGCTTCAACTTACGCCAATCATTTAATCGAATACCAGCATACCTTTAATGATAATTTTGAAATTTTGCACATTTGTAATAAAAGTCGAAAGTTAAATTTGTTGGAAGAACTAGAAATTAATAAATATAATAAAAAAGGTATTCTATTAAATGATCAAATAGAAGTTAATAATTCTCCTTTAATAAATATGTAAATACTCAAATAATTTGCTTCTTTGTACAAGCTTTTACTTGTAATTTGATAACTTATTATTCATCTGCCTGATGAAGACACTGTGTGGCAAACCATGTTGCAGTGTTCAACAATAAATGTGAAACCCTCCCAAATTTATAAATTTTTAATAAATTCAACAATCTGAAGACCGCAAACACAAATATTTTAGTGCTATAATGCCACTATCTCTCTGTGTCATTTAGCCAAACTAAATTTAATTAAAAATATTAGTCATGTTGAGGGGTGAAATACACAGACACATAAATACGTACAGTAAAAAGATAACGTAATCGATAGCCAAACTCATTCTACTATTACGTCCAATAAATATTCACATTCACATTTATTTCATTTTTCTGTAACATGCACTTGAAATATGTTTTTTAATGGCCACAAATAAAAATCACATACGGCAATGTCGCATAAGCTAAGAAGGAATTATTCATAAAATAATTTGTATAATATTTTTTTAGTACTTGTATCCACTTATACAAGGTAGCGCAAAAATAATGTCATAGTTTGAATTGGCCACTATTTCTGCAGATGGCGCCAAATGTCAGTGTGCTTTGACATTTATAATGTAGATATATAGTGAATTAGTTGTTAACAAGCTTATTTGACAAATTTTAAGTCTGTTATTTTAGCGCAACGTGAATTTCGTCGCCGTTTTCCCTGTTTCTGGGACACAGAGAATCCACATGTAATGCAAGAAAATCCATTGCATCCCCTCAAAGTGACTGGTGCGGCATTTGCGGTGAAAAGGTGATTGGTTCTTATTTTTTTAAGACGCCTATGACGCCGTAATCGTAAATGGCGAGCGTTACCGGCAGATGCTAAACAAGTTTTTTTTGCCGCAAGTTACTGCATTGGGTCTCGATCATTGTTGATTTCAACAGGACGGAGCAACCGCTCACACAGCTCGGGTAACTATGGAGATTTTGAGACACCAATTTCCAGGTCCACTTTTGGGACTGTGTGGATTGCTGTACGCACGGGCTCACTTCAAATACAAATCGGCGACAAAAATGGTATTAAGGCAGCGGCAAAATAAACGAGGAAAAATATCATGCCAGGTAAACCGATAGTGGATCGAGTAGCCGCTGGTGGCAATCAACCGAAGATGCAAAGAACATCGGGTGTGGACTGAGTAGCATCCGGTGGCATGAACATATGAGAAGAGTGAAGAAAGCATGAAGAGAAAGCGACATGTCAACAGCAGGTAGTGAATTGAGTAGCTATCGGCGACATGTACGTGGAAGAAAGAAGAATGAAGAAGAAGCAATCGACCGTGCGCAAAATCGAGGGTAGACAGAGTAGCTACCGATGCATGTGCGTACCAGAAGAAAGAAGGGAGAAGAAGAAGAGAACGGATATGTAGGGTACACTAATGGTGGATTGCGTAGCTACTGGTGACGTATCCGTTACCACAAGCAAGAATATAGAAGAGCGAAAAAGAAGAGAAGAAAGGGCAAGCTCAAGAAGCTAACAGTGGATCGAGTAGCTGTTGGTAGCTGCTTAAAAATGAAGAGGAATAATATTAAGGGGAGTAATTGTTGTGAGGGAGGAATAAAGTTTTAAATTCGCGAGTTGTTTTCCCTATTCTGGGAGGGTAAAAGTAGGTTAGTTTAAGTTAGAATTAGTTCATATGTAAATTGCAATACTCTTGTAAAGCAATAAAGAAATTTAAGAGGTCCCGTTTTGGAGATTTGAACTGGCCGTCCAGATCACCAGGTCTAACAGCACCAGACTTCTTCCTTTGGAACTTTTTAAAATCTCGCGTTTACCTCAACAAACTACGACCCCTGCAAGACTTGAAAGCTAACATTGAAGAAGAAATCGCCAATTTGGAGCCAGATGTTTAGCGAGCAACAATTCAAAATGCCAAAAATTGATAAACCAATTGATAAAAACAAGCTCTTTTTTATTTATAACAAAATGGCAGCCAATTCATTTACGCTTTATTCGATTTGAATCAAATTTATTATTAATAACTACCATAATTTGATACACCATATCAGTTATTAGGGCTATTATTGATTGACAGGAACTATAAAAAAACAGTAGTACCACTTAAAAACTAAAATATTTTTTTATTGGTGCATCCAATAAAAACTTAAAAATACTACTATATAACTATAGTCCAGATATTTCCCCAGATTGACAGGACACCCTGTATATTCGCCATTTTTAGAGGTTCTTTGATATAGAAAACAAACGCATATTTTGCGAGCTAACCTAGCCATATTCTATGTCTTGTCATTTACTTTGTTTACAAAAACAAGTTAAATGATATGGTATAAAAAATTTGTTTCTTACAATTTGTTGATCAACTGGTTGTTGCCAAATCAGCGCCTTCCTTTCTACCAACACTTCTAGTTTCACAAAAGACTTGTATAACAGATCGAATACAACAACAGCCTATACGATTTGTTTCGAAATTTATAATACCACAAATTTCTACCCATTTTTCGTATATAACTGAATTAGTTTTTCCAGATTATTGTAGAAAGTTAACTCTAAATTTGCATTTCAGACAGCCATGTGTGTATCAATTGAGTAAACATTATAGCAATCAACGGAAGTATGATATATCCTATTAGTGCATTTCTATATATTTATACATTTATTTATTTATTTATTTATTACCATCTTTGCACTCCTTTTAACAAAATAACAACATTTATGGTATAAGATATAAAAATAAAGTACTTAAAATTTTAGTCAAAAGGAGGACGGGCGGAGTTCTCTTTATCGCCCAATCTGTCATATTAATTTCACTTATTAGTAAATGTACGCATGATACATTCGTTTATAACTAATTCCTAATATATAATGGCAACCAATTAATTATCATTACATAAGCAAATATAATGTGATCATTATGAAAATATCAAACAATACATACTATATCCATTAATTCTTTCTTCATAAACGGTTTAATGAGAGCAAGAATTTTATCCATAAAAGGTACTGCATTGGTAAAGTGTAATCCCTTAATCCTGAATGGAAGAGCTTCCTAAAAAAACGAAACATTTGACAACATTTTTTTTATATTATACATGCATCAAATACCTGCAAGAAGAAAAGATATTTCTTGATTGACATTACTCCAGTTTTCATTACGTGTGTTAAAGTACTTCCGGTTAAATCAATGATAATTATGTGCCCATCCAGTGCACCTTGTTCACGAAGAAAAAGTGAAGCACCCATATCAAAAAGTTTAACTTTATTGTTAAAATTATACGTTTCGTGATTCATGTCGATAAGTTTCGAATAAAAAATACAATAACCATTTGGTGTCAGCTTTGGAAGTGGAAGGATAATCCTAAAATAGAAATAATGATGGAATAAGAATATAAATATATTAAAAAATGTAAAAATAAGTATATATTGTGGTAGTGAGAACTATTAAAACTAAATATACTAAGTGACATAGAAATCCGAACACCCAGTATAAATCATTTTATTCTGATAAAATTTTATATTTAGACTTACCTTGGTGAAAAGAAAAAACGATTAAAAAATTCAGCTATATGAGATAAAGTTTTCGTGTTTTATTCGGCTTGTTATTTATTTGTGTATAAGATGAAATTTTCCGTAATAACGATTTTAATTTTACTGAGCTTTTGTTGTTATCTTTTACAATGCCTATTTTGCAAAGAGGCGCATTTTCATCAACTTTCTGAATTTGATAAATGGCGGATAGTTAGACTTAGAGAGGCTGGACTTGCCTTTCCGAAAAATTAAGGACAGGGTGTACAGAAGTTTAGATACTGTAGTAAGATGTGGTCGGGCATGGGATCAAGAAGCTCAAACACCACCAGGTTCATTGCAAATCAGTGGTACGAAGATCATGGAAGACCGATGGTTTACCGCCGGATTCTCACTTTTGGCCTTTTTTCATTCCGGTCGCACTGGGTGCCTTCTTTAACCGCTGAGGATCGACGAAGTCGTTTCGTGTGGTGTAGAGAACGATTAATATGGAACCAGTCACCTCTAATACTCGTTAGGGGCAACATGACCGCATAGCGTTACATCGAAGAAATTATGGAACCTGCTCTCCTACCATATCTTCAGAGCCACAATGAACTTCTTTGAGCACAGGTCTCCAAGTGAGCATGTGTGGGATGTCGTGGGCCAAAGACTCCTTAATATGAACCATTCCCCTTAAACACTGGAAGCACTTCGAAATGCGTTAGTAATTGCTTGGAATGATATACCAAAAGAACGACATCAATCACCTAATTAGAAGCGAACCTTAGAGAGCCTTAGAGAGTGTATAGCCCACCGTGGTGTATGGACATTGTTTTTTCATAAAGTATCGAAGAGAAATTTTGATTCATTTGTTTACTATATTTTCCTTACATTTGTACAAAATATGAAAATAAAATTATTTATACTGGGTGTTCGGATTTATATGAAATTATAATATACTAATTATAATTACGTTGTTTTCAAGGCTTGTTGAACATCGCTACATGCTGGATCTCGTTTTGCAAAGAATTCCGGACAATGGGTCCTCGCAGTATAATAGTTATCGATGCAGGTTTTGGCTGCTTCATTGCTGCAGTAGCAACTGTAGAGAAATAAGATGACCTCTAATTCTATAAAATAAAAAAAATAAATATTGCTAATCATTAGTTTAAAATGTAACTTCAAAAGTAAGAAAAACATATAAGATAGAACCTTATGAATTTTTATTCTCTAATATACGAGGTTCATCCAGAAAGTAGTACCCGTTTGTTGTTGTTTGTTTATAAAAACAATACTATATATTACATTTTTATTTATAAAGAACATACCTTTAATTCCTTCACTAAGTAATCACCTTCCTAATATATGCATCTGTCGTAACGCGTGACGAGTTTTTGTATCCCTATTTCAAATTCCTCCGCCGCTAATGCGTTCTTATCCTTGAGTTTTGTAAACAGGTACATTCTTTAATTGACATGAATATCGCACGGTCGTATATTTCTTGTGTTGTGAAATCTAATTACTTCACAACTTAATTGTTCTTATTTTCTTAAATATTATACTCACATAATCAGCATAGTCAATACCAGCCCGACCTAACTTTGCACATAGACAGCTGAAATACAACTAAACATGTTAGCATACATCTAGCGGCTACTCTATTGGCCAGCGCTCCACTCGGTGCAAACGGGTACTACTTTACAAGAAGATTTAATTTTTATTTTAAATTTTAATATAGATAGATAATCAAAACCAGCTCTTCTAAAAGTAAACACTGATTTATTTCACTGTTCTATATAGTTTACTTAATATATCTTCATTCTAATTTTGATACTTCATATATACCAAATATTTTAAACCGAACAGAAACGCTATATTCTCACCCTTCGCTATTAAAAAGGCATTATCAATGTTAAATTTAAATTTTGTTATGTACATTTTATAATTAGAAAAAAAATGTAGGCACAGTAATATTTCACACTTTCTAAGAATTTTATATGTGAATTTAAAGTAAAAGTTGAATCAAAATTATCATTTATTTTGAATTAAACACGTTTGCCATACGTGTTTTAAGGAAAATTATGATTACCCAAATAAACCAACCTTTTAAGATTGGTATACAATATACATTTTCTGTGCTATTATTCTAAAAATTTACTGATTCTCTAAATTAGAGATTCTAGACATAAATTGTAGCATAAATATGTGAATACAAATAAATAATATAATAATGTCACACCCTACATTTTTGCATTTATAGATTTTATCAGAAATCCTTTTGTTTTGATTTTATTGGCCATATGTTTTTGATTTAGGTATATATGACCTAGTTAATAAATATCATTAACAAGAAAAATGGCGGTTCTATCTATACAGCGTGACCATTTTCGGAGCTCAAGCATGGGGAAAATGTAAAAATAAAAAAGTTGATGTTTGCCGAAAATCGAATCATCGAATTTTTATTATTATATCACCATGTTGTATACAAAGTGTTAATAAAAATGTGTCAATTGTTTTAAAGTGTCTCTTTAAATAGTCTCGCAAAAAAATAAAAACATTTTTTGAAAATTTAGATTTTTTTCGTATATCTTCGGGTGTAGTTGAAATATTTTATATTTCAATGGCATTATGTTATACTTTCAAATTTATTAGATGCAATAATGGTTAATAATTAGACGAATCTCAACATTAATAATAATATTCTAAGATTATATAACTTTTGACAAATTAATTAAATAAAAAGTTATTTTTACCTGACAAAGTGGGTAAATGTGACTGCATCTGTAGCCATTCCATTAATTTCTTCACATCTTCCTTTTTTAAATCTGTATGATTTTTGTACTGTAGTTCCACGTCTGCTAACTTGATAGACATTTTAACCAGATGCACAAAATATTCCTAAAAAAATATTTTAGTAAATAAATCGTTAAAAAAAATATTATTTAAATAGTTATATTTTTTATTGTCGTGTATTATTAGAGTTCTGTACATAAAAACAATATTTATTTGTACAAAAGTTTAAAATGAAAATTTTCATTTTAAACATAAAATTTCTTTTTCAATGTATAATGAATTAAAATCTCACTTAATACATGATTTAATTAATGTTTCATTTTTCGATGTAAGTTGAAATGCCACAAAACAAAAAAATATTGTAATGCATTGGTTCTCTTTAAATATAAAAAAGTTAACTTTAAGAAAAAGTGTAAAGTAAATTTTAAATAAAGAGTATGGTTGTGGCCGTTACTTCGTGGTACTTACACTGAATTGAAAAACTCACCATATTCTTAATATTATGTCGATAGCTTATAGAAAAAAAACTAGTTGAAAAACTAAATGACATTAAATTTGCTGTATTCATTCCCTCTCTTGAATGCAAAAAAAAACATTCAACGCATATCCTGTTTACAGATGTCATTAAGACATACTATTTATTTGTATTATTTTCACATATATGCACCCTATAAGGAACACGACGGCCAAGAAAAAGAAAGTTTCTATGCAAAAATGGAGCAGGCGTTGCAGGAGGTGGCAGAACACAATAAAAAAGCCATGCTAGGAGACTTGGAAGACTAAAGCAAAAATTGGAAGAGAACTAGAATTCAGGCCAACGATTGGAATGCACAGCCTGCACGCGGAAACAAAAGATAATGTAACTAATAAACCTGGCAAGTGCGGCTAACTTCGTGGGGTGTAGTACAATGTTTTCACACAACAGTATCCACAAACAGACGTTGATATCACCAGGAGGACAAGCAAGAATTCAAAAAGACCATATACTAATATCCTCATCGAAAATGGAAATGAGAAGTTACAGAGGCTCTAAATATAGGATCGGACCATTATCTGGTAAAAACGAAATTTAGGTAGAGAACGTCAACAACTATAAAAGAAAGAGCAAAACCATTCAGGAAGTTGTTCGACGTTAAACTTTCTGAATGGTTCAGAGAGGAATCATTTCTGAAGGCATTCCTTCTCATTGACTCATTGGCTACAAAGTTAGAGGGTAGAAGAACCGACTAAATAGACATCGAGATAAAGTGGGAGAAAAAAATAGAAAACATAATAGAAAAAATGATATTATACGTAAATCAAAAACGAAGTAAACCGTAATGTGACGAGGAACGTGAGGCAGTCTGTAAGAGACGAAAGAAGTCGCGAGAAATATATCTACAACAGAGGACCAGGATAAGAGGGGAAGACTTCCAAACGTAAGAAGAACTGCCGAGCAAATATGCAAAGAGGAGAAGAGAGAATACTTGAGAGAAAAAATTGACGAGATAAGTGAAAATAATCAACAACACGAAGCTAGAACCTTCTTCAGAAAAGTGAACCAACTAAGAAGACGGAGGCGGAGGGTCAGTTGTGTATGGACAAAACGAAGGCTTTACAAGTATGGGCAGAACTCAATCAGAGAACTCAATACCAATTAATACGGTGGAACCTAACGAAAATACAATCGCTCTGGGAGAAGTAGAGAAAGCGATCAATAAGCAGAATAATAATAAGTCATTAGGAATCGATAACATACCAAGTGAACTTTAGAAAGCGGGGAATGTAAAATTCAAAGAAGAAATAACCGAACTGACCTTGCATATATGAAAGGTGGAAGGAATGCCGAAAGAATAGGATACAGCACTGATAATACCATTACATCAAAAAGTGGGCCGTACCAAATGCGGAAATTACAGGGGAATCTGGCTGTTAAATGCAGCATACAAGAATTATGTCCAATATCCTCCTAAACAGACTGCTCCCGTACGCCGAAGAGACACTGGGACCTAATAGGTCAACAATAGACCAAATATTTAATTGATGAAAATATGATATATCGATGTACCAACATATGTAGATTTCAAACAGACATATGACTAACGATAGAAACAATTATGGTACATCCTATAAGTGTTGGAAATCCCACCGAAGCTATTAAAACTAATACGAATGACAGTCCAAATTATCCTTTTTTAATTAGTCACTGTAATCCGTAATAATAAAAAGCAGAATAGAAACTATCGGCAACCTACTTTAAAAGTCGACCCAGTTGTTGGCATATGTGGATAATATATGCTTAATACCAAAAAAATGCCAAAAGCTAGAGCAAGGAGCGGGGAAAAGGAAAATGGGATTACAAGTAAATGAAGACAAAACAAAAATGATGTTAATATCAAAAGACGAAAATTTAAAATGTACCATAAGAGGAAACAAAACTTTCAAAAACGTAGAAACATTTCAGTACCTATGAGCCAGGGCAATATAACGATATTTGATCTTAAAGTACTTCTTAAATCTAATATCTTACCGCAAGATCTTAGATCAAGATCCAAGATGAAACTATTCAAAACGCTGGCGAGGCCGGAGTTAACATATGGGAGTGAGTATTGGGCTCTCACAAAGGATCTGGAATAAAGCCTAGAAAGGTGGGTCTTCGAATGATATACGGCCCTGTAAGGACAGATGATGGGTACAGAATAAGAATGAACCAACAACTCGAACAGCTGGTAAACGGAGACTCCATAGTGGGATATGTAAAGGCATTGCGAATAAGGTAGCTTGCGCACGTACAGCGCATGAAAAAGTGCCGAGTAACCAAGCAAATTATGGAAATAAAAGATGACGTAGAGAGGGACCTGCAAAGGCTGAAGATTAAATAGTGGTAGAGAGTGGCGGAGGATAAGAAGATGATAGTTTAGGAGGCAAAATCCCTATAAGGGAGGTAAGACCAAAGAAAGAAAGTAACTAGATTTATTTAAACCAAAGGGTGTACTATGAACAATGTTTTATTTATCTTTTATCGTTATTATATATTTGCACTCCATTCCAAAAAAATATCACAAAAAAATATATTTCAAAATAAGAAAATATACTCAAAATTTTAACTTAATGTATCACAAAATTAGCACCACAGATATTCGTCAATTAAATAATTTTATTCAATATGATTCCAAAATCTTATAAATTATTCTCAGCATAGATTGCCATTTTCTGAAAAATATTCTTTCAGATTTAACATTTCGCACATCATATAAGATGCGTGTGTTTTCTATCCAGTGGATCTATATTTCAAAAATGTCTATAGGTTTTAACTAAATAATATGTTTCTAAATGTTCACTCTAATTGTTTTTTGTTTTTCAAGTTTTTCAATTTTTTTCTTTATACACATCAAAGTTTAAGTCTTTGATGATTGTTAAGGAAGCAAAATTTTAATTAACTTTTCAATACGAACAGTTGGATTAAGAATTTAGTTGAGTCGTAATAAAGATAAGTAATTATGCTTTAGATTTTGTAAGACAATATAAGACAAATAAATCTGAATTGTAGAAAAACACT
This sequence comes from Ontholestes murinus, assembly GCA_963969525.1. Lineage (NCBI taxonomy): Eukaryota > Metazoa > Arthropoda > Insecta > Coleoptera > Staphylinidae > Ontholestes > Ontholestes murinus. Next base: position 37,803,808 of record OZ018390.1, read on the forward strand.
TACATTTTAGGTCACCGAAACAGACGATAAAATTAATTTAATAAATTCTTTGACAAAAATTTGTTGTATTGGCCATGAATAAGAACTGTTTATTAGCGTCTTATGATAAACTCAGATCAGCAGATCATAAATTTAATAAATTTCTAATAAACATATATTGAAATTTAAGTTTGGCGAAGAAAAGCACTTATGTTATGTTCCATATTTTTATTTACAGTTTCCTGACACGTCCTCCAACACATTCAGCGGTACCGCACATAACACTTCACTTAGCGACCGATAAATAAAAAAAAACGATTTATATTTGACCCATCCTCGTACTTTTACAATAAGTGAGAAAATAGCTTGGAACGCCATTTTTAAAGATTCACAAAATGCAGAACCTAAAATATTATGAACATGCGCATGATTGTAAATGAATGCAATTTGAAACAAATAATTGTAACATTAAAACATTAACAAAGAGTTAATACAACGAGTTGAGGCTTTTATCAATTTTTGAATTTTGAAACATATGAAAATTGAACAAATAATATAATAATAAATTTACAAGTCTAATTACTGCAACATTCTCGATTTCTGTGACATTTATACAGAACAAACTAATTTTTTCATCAAATAATTATTAAGTTACAAAACACCTCCTTTATATCAATTCGCATATCATCGAGTAATAATAAAAAATTCATAATAACTTACTAACCAGGCTGTACAGCCCAGTACAATAACTGATGATTTCAAATTACAGATTTTTATATACAAACAACTTTACTCGCACTTCATATGATTTAAAAATAAAAGTTCATAAATCAGGAAGAACTATATACTTCATGAACCCCCCTAATCGGAATAAAAGAAGTACCAAACTTCTTTTGTACTTTTAAGTAACTTCGCATAAAATGATTGTTTTCCATTATTTATTTGGTACTCATTTAGATGTAGATAATTTCCCAAAATTGGTGTTTTTTTGATTAATTAGTCCTTTCCAATTAATAATTACTCATTTTCCTGGAGACTAAAAATTAAAACATTAAAAACGATACCTCTATAAATCTATGTTTAAACTCGAAGCAAATTTACAATAAAGATCTCATAAGAATTATGTATTCGTGTATATTTTTAACGTATCATAATAATTCGTGGTTATCAATCCGTTAGTATTTGCTTATTATTTAATATTTGATTTAGGTTTTTGCCATTAAAATTCTGTTTACTGTAAAAATGTGGGCTCCATGATCTTTACCTCGTTGTTATTAGAAAATCATTCCTATGGAAGATTTCTACACATAAACAGATCTGTTGATTTTTTTTTATGGTCAAGGTTATTTAACTTAACTAAGAGATGTTTATTAAGATGTTCCTCAGTTTTAGTGAAGGATTTATATCTTCTAACATTGACATTATTTGTAAATGATGTGTATTTGTAATAATGTGGAATTTGATTCTATATCTCCTCTACAACCGCTATTATATTATGGACTTATAATAGCGTTTTTTTATATCGTAAAAGTTCTTGCTAATATCAAATGCGAAACTGTTAAAACAAAGTCATAAAGCCCCTCGTTAACCTTACAAATGTTTTATTTGACAAATTTGAAGCCCCCACTCCTAGAAAAGCGTTTAAAATATAATCCAACATTAAACACAAATAAAGAAATAGAAACGTTAGGCATAGACGCAGAATTAATATGTAATAAATTAAAATCAGAAAATGGAATATCACTAACTAAATTAAAAGTTGTCAAAGCAATCACTAATTATAAAAAGAACACTCAAAATAAAATACATAAGAGAAGAACAAATTTGGAGTTAAAAATCATAAAAACATTCAGTATAAAATCAAACACAATAACTTAATCCTAACTAAAGCTGATAAAGGTAATACGACAATTTTAACAAAACAAGATTACATACAAAAAACAGAAGAGCTATTTCAATCTAACTTTTAAAAGCTGAAAAAAGATACTACCAGTAAATTCCAGTCAAATATAAAAACACTCTAAAAGTACAAAACTAATAGATAAATCAAATTCAAATTACAACTTTATTAGAATAAATCCTAAAGCCCCAGTTCTGTACGGGTTACCTAAATTACAGAAGAAGGGTACCCCCATATATGCTCCAGCTTACAACGGTGTAAATATTTAAGTAAGCGAAATTTGTAAACTTCAACTCAGTGGAACTAAAACTAAAACCATTAAATATTCCCAAGAACGCGAAGTTTGTGTCTTTGATGTAAAAAGTTTATTCACCTCGGTACCAACTTCAATTATAATAGATCTAATTAATAAAAATCTGAAACGATGAAATTGATCAACATTTGCCTAGAACAAAATTACTTTGAGTTTAATAACACCATATACACTCAAACTGACGGCCTACCTATGGGGTTATCCTTATCCCCTCTTTTTGCAGATATTTTCATGGCAAATTTTGAACAATCAATGTTCAGCAACACCGATTTTAAAAATAAAAATTACATTTTATTCTGGAGTAGGTATGTAAATGTTTTTTTTTGTATTTGTATAGGCACAAACCGACAATTAAATTCGTATGTTCAATATTTAAATTCAATAAACCCGAAAATTAAATTCACTTCAGAAACAGAAATCAACAATAGTTTAAACTTTTTAAATTTAAAAATCTGATAGTAACCAATTAAAATCCAAAATATATAGAAAAGATACATTTGCTGATACAATAAATCCTAGTTCATCAAATCATACAAATCAAATTAAATTTAGTACTTTTAACTCGTATATTAATAGACTAATAAACATTCCATTGAGTAGCCAAGATTGTGCCAATGAATTAAATACAATAAAAATAATAGCCCGGAATAGCGGATACAATAGCGAAATAGTTGACAACATTTTAAAAAAGAAAAAGAGAAAACAGTTGATGAAGAAGGAAGATAATGACACAAAGTATGTTAAACTTAATTATGTCTATCTGTCAAATAAAATAATAAATATTGTAAATTTTGCATCATCCTAAATTAGATTGGTTAGTACAATCTAATTTAGGAAAATTATTAATAAATAACAAATCCCCCATAGACAAATTAAAAAAGTATGGTGTTTATATGCTTTGTATGTCGGAAAATCAGAAAGATCGTTTCATACCAGACTGGAAGAACACGAAAAATTAATATGAACACATTGGCTGCCAACAAGTTTTTTTTTTGTAAAATGCCAAAAGAAGTTTTCTTTGTTTTAAAGTTTTATTTTATAGAATGAGTAGGAATAAGCTTATTTAATTAATTTTGATGCATTTTTAAAACAAAATTACGTTTTTTTTATGTGCCAGTTACCTGTGATGCTCCAATGATAAAAAATTATGCGTTTCGCCCCGTCAGGCAATGTGTCAGTCACGTGTTTAACTTTCACAAACATTCTCTCTAACAAATCCAACGGCACATATATATTGCCGCAGTGGCCACCATCACCCGATGAGAATTACCACCAGCAGCCAAATATAATGGGTCGAGTGGAAGAACATGAAAATTCGTGAACTCCGCCTTCAAGATCTATGCTCAAAATTTTAAAGTGATTTATTGTATTATGTTTGTATTTTATGTATATTCTTTTAATAGATCTTGTAAAGCAAATAAACTAAACTAAACTAAACAGTAATTTGGCAAATTCAAGTTACAACTTATTGTCCTGTATGTCCAAACCAACCGCACTATTATATAGAATGTTTTAATAAGAACCATAGCTATTTTTTATTTATTAAATATACGGGTTTTATTTCAATATAGTACATTTCCCGAGACTATACCTACAGCTGGTGGCCAAGTTGTAGTAATATACAGAAGGGCCGTATCAGGCCACCATAGTAACAATTAATACGGAACTCGTGACTGACAGCGATAAATAGTAAATTTAAAGTAGGTACTCACTCTCAGTCATTGGTGACTGACGAGGCCCCATTGGAATACTTCAGTGTCAGTCGCCGATGACTGACAAAGCGGTCAACTTGTTAAACAACAAACAGTGTACAGAAATTACAAAACATTGTATAAATAATAACTATTACATAGATACCAATAATTTAAAAATTCTATATTCAAGTAATAAGGGACTCATAATTAGAAAAAACACGAAAATATTTCGTAAAATCTACAACAAATGAGTCTTATTAAGACTACAAGAACAAACAACTTTTGAAACAACTACTTCTCTAGCTAATACTTCGACAGACATTGAATAATACAAAAGTAATTTGCGTGTTACAAAATAGCAAGGCTATCAAAAGCAACACTAGTTTGGACGTATTTCTTTCTGTAAAATGAACTAAAAATGATTGAATGTACGTTAAATAATTTGTGAGTGACTATATTATGATAAATTTGGAACAAGAAATTAATTTAGGTTGAACCTAAAATGAACTAAAAATGATTGAATGTACGTTAAATAATTTGTGAGTGACTATATTATGATAAATTTGGAACAAGAAATTAATTTAGGTTGATTATTCAATGTCTGTCGAAGTATTAGCTAGAGAAGTAGTTGTTTCAAAAGTTGTTTGTTCTTGTAGTCTTAATAAGACTCATTTGTTGTAGATTTTACGAAATATTTTCGTGTTTTTTCTAATTATTAGTTAATTTTCTACAACGTAAAGGACTTATATATTTTATTATATATTTTAATAAGGGACTCGATTTGAATCTCATGGAGGGGCTAGAAATAAACAGGACATATTTACCCCTCCATAGTCCCAATAGTGTTAATATATATATTTAGTTCTAAGTTTTTTTCTAATTTTATTGTAAACTTTCATTCACCTGAAGAAGCAATACATTTGCGAAACAATTGTAGTGAAAAAAACACACATTTTTGAAAATCTTAGTTATTTAAAAACTTTAATATACAAAAAATAATAATAAAGCAATTAAATTATCTGTAATATTTACACAATTTACAATAAAAGACTGTTCATTGAAACTTTTATAATATTCAATATGTTTTATTTATAACATAAAACATAGTCGTATTCTTGACATAAAGCTTATCAATAACTCAGTAACTAAAGAAGTAATTCAAATAAAGTGTAAATTCATGCACATATAGTCTGTTCGTTGGATCTTCCGTCCTACGTCACAAATATCGCTTCGAGAAACGATACAAAAACGTTCAGTCTAATAAAGTAAACCAAATGCATTAGAAAAAGAACGCACTGTAAAACTTTCGTCGTTTTTTGAAGCGATAGTTTGTGACGTACGACGGAAGATCCAACGAACAGAGTATATAGTCCATCCGTTTCATCTTCCGTCCTACGTCACAAACTATCGCTTCAAAAAACGACGAAAGTTTTACAGTTTCTAACGCATTTGGTTTATATCTTGAATTTTGGAGGCGTTCTCTTCGTAGTACATTTTTAATGAATAACAGAAAAACGTTTAACTTTTTTATACTATTTTGATAACTAAGTTTGAAAATGATTACTGTGTAATTCGAAACTAGTCACAAAGTGTTGTATAAAAGTAAAAAGTAGTATAAAAAAGTTCAACGTTTTTCTGTTATGCATTTGGTTTACTTTATCAGACTGAATGTTTTTGTATCGTTTCGCGATATTTTGTGATGTACGACGGAAGATCCAACGGACAGACTATGTATATTACAATGTATCTATTTTTTCAATTAATATCATTATTGAAAATAGTCACTAATAATATATGTTATAAATACTTTCTTTGCATAATTTAAATAGCCATATGAAGAATTTAACAAAATTCGAAAAATTATTCTATTTTTGTAACTACCTACGTTTAAGAGGTTTGGCATACGTTAATTAAATAACGAGCCTTTAAATAACGATCATATCACACTTAATATCTTAAAACATTATTTTTTACGAAATTAATTGTAAATATATTGTATAATATTTGTAGTATATTTAAAAAAGTGTTAAATAAAAGTCAAGAAAACGTACCTCTTTCTTCGTAAGTTTTCTATTGTATTTCTTTTGTATATAAAACACCACGTCTACTTCGAAACGCAATATCGAATAGCGTGCTTGTTTTAGTTCAGGTAATGTGATTGCATCCAGCAACCTTGGCTATAAGTAATAAAAAAATAATACATGTAACTAAAGCGATGTTGATATATAATCAAAAAAGTGCTTATTAGGAAGTCTGTCAACGAATAAGAATAATAATAATCTACTGACATTTAACATATTTACTGATAGATATTCTTGCAATTTCTTAGCATTTGGAGAATACATTATTGTTTTGTATGTACTCAGTAGTCAATAAATTTATATTTCAGCAATATCAAGATTTCTTGTATAATAATCTAAAGGCATTATGTCTGAATTATTTATTAATTCTTTAAAAAGTTAAAAATATTAACAAAAATATTTTTCTTAATTCACATCAATTTTCTATCCTCTCTCTAATACAAAATTAAACTTACGAAATTGGTTTAAGAAATAATAACACTTTGCTAGTATCACGAATTTTTACACTTTTTATTGTGACTAGTTTCGATATTGTCCGAATAGGACGAAACTAGTCACAATAAAAAGTGTAAAAATTCGTGATACTAGCAAAGTGTTATTATTTCTTAAACCTATTTCGTAATCAAGATGTATCACAAAGTCACGGCTTCAACAATCAATCAATAAAATTAAACTTTATTAAAAAAAGGAAAGTCAATACCTAATAATATACAAATATTATACCTATGATATATATTTTTATATGTTGATTTCATGTCATTTAATTGTTTCATTATTATATATTATATATTGATACAAAAGAAAACTTTTTTATTTGAGTTATAATAATAGTAATCTACTATAATTAATCATATAAAATATCAATCCTTACAATTTTGATATATTAAGTAATTATTCAATCAAATTTAATGCGTTCCCATACTAATTGAACTGTTTTTGGGTAAAATAATTTAAATTATACCAATTTAGTTAATATGTACAATTTATTTGTGTAATTGCCGAGTCCACTATATAATTTCATTATTGCTCAGATTAAAATATTGTTACCTTGTGGAGGACTTCAACGTGTTATAGTGGTCACGCAATTTGCACAAGTGTCTATTGTTTCAGTCGTCATGCCAATATTAAAATATATTCTTGCATGTTCCATTCGCGACTTATGGAAACAAATTTCAAAAAAAAAGTATAGAATAATAAGTGTTTGATGCGAAATAGCCGGAAATTGCGTTCATCCATATACTGACAGGATGATGTAATCATGTTTTTGATAATAATTCAGAGTATACTGTCAATTATCCTTGACAGAAAAATTATTTTATGATTTCCCCCTTTATTACAAATCAGAATGAATATTAATGACTTTATTATGATTTTGATGTGTTTTGTCAACGACAAGAAGAGTAATAAAATACAGTTGATGGAATTTTAATCTATATTTTATTAATTTTATCAGAAGTAGTAATAATATTTTAGAAACAAATAAACAAAAGTAATTTTAAATATAATAATTACTTGTTTATTTAGTAACAGTGCTCAAATAATTTTTTATATGGAACAATATTCCATATTCTAATTTAAATATTCACTCAGTTTAATAACAAGTTTATAGTAAACAAAGTATTTACATACCTATTTATCAATTTATCTCGAACTCACGTAACTACAGAAAGGAAAGATTTCTTTTCACTTAGAATATCATTATATATGCCAAGATATTGCACATTCATTCGCTTACATAAGCAATCCTATAAAAATTACATCTTATTAGAAAAAATAGGGATACCTAATATATAATTAAAAAGCAATTAAAAATCCAATACCGTAATGAGTGTTCATGTTGATTAAGATACTTTGCGTGTACGGATATTTTGTTATATAGAGTACATTTCTTCATTTTTTTTTTATAACTGCACTAGTTTTCAACTAAAATATATTAGTAAAAATGTATACGGATTTTAATATTAAAATTATGGAATGTCTTCTTTATATCAAAAATAACTTACATTCAATAGCAGTAAATACTACCATCCATATGACGTACGTGCAAAGGAACTCATATGTATAAATGCATTCCGTTTATCGAAAGCAAAAACTGGGACTAGGTACTATTGTGTAAAATTGTCAAGGATTTACCTGGTAGCCAATTTAAAGTTTGGTGTAAATCTTTTCTAACAGAAAACGTCTTTTATTCCTTCGAAGAATACTTACACACCAGCATTAACTTATCATGAAATCTTAGTTTAATATTAAACATGCTTGGCCACATAACTTCGCCAGTTTACATTTTACTAAATAACTTTTAAAATGTTTGTAACAGTTCTGTCTAATACATTTGTGTATGTATTTTTTTTACATTTTATCGATTTTCTCTAAACTTTTAAATTACGTAATATAAGAGATTGTGACCTATTTTTATATATTTCAAATTTTTAGTGCTTTTATTGTTAGATAACTGTTTGTATTGTTAAGATTTTTGATTTTAATGTGTATATGCGAATTCCAATTTTATATTTTTAAATTACTCATTATTTTTAAGATTTATTTTATTTTTAGAAGAATTGTGTTCGTACTTTTAAACTGTATTTTTAATCTTAATTAATAAGTATGTATACTATTGTCTATTTACTTAAGTTATTTTTTATATATGCTTTGGTGTCCTTACAGAATCAGCTACTTTATATACTTATAATTGTGATCTTTTGTTATCCACTATTTTTTAACTTGACTTGTGTAAAACCATGATTAATAACACCAATAAATATTATTATTATTATTATTATATAAAATAAAATAATAATTTATCATAGTTTCAACTGCGCAATCATTTATTGTATAAATCATGCGTTACTAAACGATTTATTTGCAATATATAAATATCTATACGTTTATTTAGAGTTTTTAAAAGTGCAATTGTAGATACATGTACACTCGAAACTACAAGAGAAGCTATAATAATATATGCTTTGTCTAAATAGGAATTTTAAATTGAATTAATTAGGTTGCGTATAAATATTTCAGACAGGAATGGGCTGAACCCATTGCTAACCCATTTGTTTATTTATAATATATATTTGTTTTCAATTGTGAAATGATTATTATCTAAAATGAATTCTTAGATATTTATAAACTATGTTTGATCTGTTATGTTTATATTGCAAATTTTAAAGGGTTATTTAATAAATTCTATGCCTTCTCTCGGGAAGCCCATGCTTCCTGTAGAACAGCTAAGAAATAACCCCTGGCAGAAACTCCTGGACTTCTTAGAAGATACAGGAGTTCAAAAGGAGTAAAACAGCCAGAGGCGCACAAAAGGACCACGGAGACCGCAGTACAGGGACGCTGCGCGACACCACCTCGTGAGGAATAATACAATTAAAGTGGCGAAATAAATTTCTTGAATACTACCCTATAATGACGGAAATGAAAATAAAATCAGTTTATGATAATAATGAGAATGATGATAGTGATAATGACGAATCTTCTGATAAAGAAACTCAAGAAGACTGGGTTTTGGAGTGAAAAGAAAATATAAAACAGTTTTTTGAAGTAAGTTTAATCATAATCAATCCATTATACCCACGAAAATTAAACGACAATTCTAAACATTTGGAAGTGTTGTTTTTACTAACGAATTTTGGAGTATTGTAGTATAAGTGATAAATAGATATGAAGGACAAATTATAAAAAAAGAAGACACTGCAGAATAAAACTAAGATGGTTTCATGTAACTTTAGACAATAAAAAAAATATATTGCATTATGCATTATAATGCCACTGGTCAAAAAATCAGAACTACGTATGTATTGGTCAAAAAGAAATATTATAAATACTCCAGTAATAATTAGAAAAAACACGAAAATATTTCGTAAAATCTACAACAAATGAGTCTTATTAAGACTACAAGAAACAAATCACTTTTGAAACAACTACTTCTCTAGCTAATACTTCGACAGACATTAAATGATACAAAAGTAATTTGCGTGTTACAAAATAGCAAGGCTATCAAAGCAACACTAGTTTTAACGAATTTCTTTCTGTAAAATGAACTAAAAATGATTGAATGTACGTTAAATAGTTTATGAGTGACGTTACTATGGTAAATTTGGAATAAGAAATAAATTTAGGTTGACGTTATTAATTAATAGTATTGCTTTGATAGCCTTGCTATTTTGTAACAGGCAAATTACTTTTGTATCATTCAATGTCTGTCGAAGTATTAGCTAGAGAAGTAGTTGTTTCAAAAGTGATTTGTTTCTTATAGTCTTAATAAGACTCATTTGTTGTAGATTTTACGAAATATTTTCGTGTTTTTTCTAATTATTAGTGAATTTTCTACAACGTAAGGACTTATATATTTTATTTTATTATTAAATACTCCAGTGTTTACAGACAATATGCCATGTAATAGCTTTTATCTACGATCGTACAGAAATTAGACGCTTTTTGCATCATTTTTCATTGTAAAAGTGGCTTTTTAAAGCACTAGTGCTTTTTTACGTTTTTATTGCACGGTAATTTCAAACTGTTTTTATTGCACAGAATTGTCAAATTTGACACATGAATATATTTCGACGAAAAACTTAAATTCGTATTAATTTATACAAATAACTAATAGACTATAAATAAAATATATAATACAAACGAAATGGCAGATTTAAGAACTCTGAAGATTTCATTTAATGCAAGTCGAAGCGATTACAATAAAGCGAACATTTTTTCCGTAAATAATAATGGCGGCCGACATTTGTGCAACTTGTTTACTGGTTGCTAAGTATCGCTTTCATTAGTGCACTGCAGGTAAAATATGTTTTCATTAATTGAATTATTGAAATGGCATTAAAATATTACTCAGAGGAATATATTCTTTGAAATCCTTTACGATCGAAGATAAAATTTTGTAAGGCACACGTGTAAAAATTTTCTTTATTGCACTCCTGGCTTTAAAAAAACTCGCTCGTTCCTCGCTCGTGTTTTTAAACGCTAGTTCGTGCAATAAAGCATCACTTTTTACACTTGTACCTTAAATAACTATTTTGATATTTCAAGATTTTTAAACTTTATGGACAGTAAAAACTTGAATAAAGGTTAATCAGATTATTTCAACAATAAATTTAGTTAGATTTACGTCCCACAGAGTAAAATATCAATTGATAAATCTCTAATGAAGTTCAAAAGGTGATTGAATTACGTCCAGTTAAATCCTTCTGTAGCATAATGCTCTATAAACTCTGTGAATCGTCTTTAGATTATTGTATTCGTTTCAAAATTTATGTTAAGGACAAAGTGCAAGGAACTGCTACACCTGCTTCGGAAAGGTCATCATGGAAGTGGCTGAACCATTTCTAGACAAAGCTTACTTTGTGTTTTGACATTGTGAAGGTCTTGGATTTTTAGCCCTAAAAGGGAAAGATAAAATAGATGTTTACCTGCTTAGGGTAGATACGGGGAAGCTAAAACAGAAAAATGCTAATTTTGAAACTACCATACCCCGTAAATTGCAATACCGGAATTGGTAGAGTTTTTTCAATAAGTGATTTGTTTTGTAGTCTTAATAAGACTCATTTGTTCTAGATATACATAATGTTTTTCGTGTTTTTCTAATTAAAAAAATAATTCCACTATATTAATAAATACTTATAGAAAAAACATGGTAATATTTAAGTTGCTATTTATGTATTGAAACTAGAAAAAATAAACGAATCAATCTTAAGATCTGTTCACTTTTACTTTTGCATGCGATTGAATCACCCTTCCAAGCACTTTGTCCAAGCAGAAGCTAGTAGCCCTAAAACATGCGTTTTAAAGACCTCAACCGCTTCTTCGGACGATGAAAATCGTTCTCCATGCAGTTTATCTTTAATTACTGAGAACAAGAAGAAGTCGTGGCTGTAAGGTGGATGACCCATCAATTCGAACTTTCGTGTGTCCAAAAACTCATTTGTTATATATGATGCGTGTGAGCTCGCATTGTCGTGATGCAAAATGATTCGTCGTTTTGGGTTGGTATATTTAAAATGCTGTTCTCTCTCTATGATATCGTTGCCAACTGTTAATACATCTTGAATGTTGTTTGGGACTTTACTAAAAACCATCCATTTTGTTTTCTTTGCGTTAAGCTTTAATCCAATCACTGAACTGCGATAAACCACTTCATCCAGTAGATTTTTAAAAATTCACACATTAAATGTACCTCATTTATTTTAAAGCGAGATATTTAAAATTTTAATAATGTAATTTCGGCCTATTTTGTATAATTTAAAATGAAGAGGCATGGAATGTCAAATGGTATTACAGCGTCAAACTAGGAGAAATTTAATAATATAAATAAAATAATTAACACAAAACTTTTAATTAAAACAATATTAACAGAAATTATAATTAATGTTCAAATAAATCTTTATTCACCGCAATAACATAACCGATAATAAAATTCACGTCTTACATTAACATTCATTGACATGTACTATGAATAGGTGATTTAACTGTAATTTTTTAATATCTACAAAATTGCTCTGTTGTGTTTTTTGCTACAATAATCTGGGAAGAAAATAATTGCACATTTATTAAAATACATTGAATTTTCTGGCATTCCTTTGTGTGAATAATTTTTAGAAAGATCTTTAAAACATGGCTCATCAAGCTTATCATGCTCTGCTTGCTGCATTTATTGGCTTAAGTTTTTTTGGAAGTGTAACAAATTTGGGTTTTAACCAGCCAGATAGAATGATACCAGATCTATATATGCTGTTAAATAAATAACGTCAATATAGAAATGTCATTTGTTAATACCTTGTTTTGCTTGTTTAATTGCAATGCTCTTTTTTACTTTTTGTAATTTCAAGCACAGCATTAAGGACATTTACAATTGTCGATCTTGTCTCCATGTTCGGGTTTTCAACGTACAATCTCAATTATTTAAACTTTTTTGTGCATATTAAATGAATCATATTATAATTTGAGCTCTTCAGTATATTTATATTTACTGGATAATCATTGCTTTTTTGCATGACGTATCCGATGACGAATATCTCTTAACTTCGTTATATTTGGATCATCAACAGCAATATTTCGCCAGTCATCCATGGTTCTCTTCTTTTTGTACATCTCTTCAGTTTCAAATTTATTCATGCCACAAGCAAGTTATGATCCATACACATATCAGCTGATGGGTATGTATTCAAACACTCGTAATTGCATTCCTAAAACGTTTATTGATCGTTATTATAATCTATTTGGTTTCGTATACATTATTATTCGCGTTCGAAACCCACCTACGCAACCTTCTTGGATGTTGTTTGAACGTAGTCTTCATAATTACTAAATTTTGTTCCTGACAAAATTGTACATATCTCTCACAATCGTTCGACATACCCAGTCTACAATTACAAACAAACCAACAATATTATGGCGCTCACCACAACCTACTGTTACTTTGAAATCTTTCTACTTCATCTGACACCTTTGTTTAATTATCGCCACCTATATTAAAAATATTACCAATGCTTATAAGGGAAACTTTTTAAATATTGTGAATATGTTTATTGTTAGTTAATACTAACTTTGAGATTTAATCAAAAACATTAAAAACAACTTATCATTATCAAAAATAAAGTGTTTTAAAATTACGAAATCTAACCCAAAGTCATTGTGTCTCCTTCTTCGTTAAATTAAAAAAATGTTTTTTTTATGAAAATTACGGTCAGTTGAATTTTGTACGGGGCCAATTCACGATGCAAAATTCATCAAGTTGTCATCTGCAAAAGGCCAAGTTTTTGTAAGCTTGTGAGCACTCTCAGGTACAGCGTCGTTGTTTTCAGCAGATCTTGAGTTTCGTCGTGGACTTAAATTTATCCCTAAATCCTGGGAGGGTAAAAATATGTTAGTTTAAGTCCATATGTAAATTGCAATAGTTTTGTGAAACAATAAATACATTTTAAAAACCTTAAAATGGGCGATGTGCGCGGAACAGAACACAACAACAATTATATTATTTGCACGTGTTGTTGAAAGTTTTATCCATCCATGAGGGTTTGGCAAAACAAACCGAATTTGAGGACCCTTTATTTGGAAGACCACAAAATTTACTAACTAAAAATACTGACCGAAATGTACTTAAACTTCAAAAGTTGATCAAGATGTCATTAATCTAAATTATTGACTGAAAAATCTATAAACTAAACTTAAAGAACTAATGTATTTAGTTTTTATATATTAAATTACTACGTAGTATTTCTAATTATTATATAAACAAATAGTTTAAAATTAGAGAATGATTAACATTAATTAACTGTCTCAATGCGGTTATAAATAAAACTGACTTTAATTAATGTTTGGCTTATATATGAAAACAATTTTTATTTTATTATGAGAATTATTAGTAATAACAAAATTATATATATTTTTTTTATAAAAAAAAGGAAGGATGTTGGATGGAATTGCGGGGTTGGGGTGATGAATGATATAGGGAAATTGGTTTCAGCCACAACCGATTATTTGTATTGTGTGTCAATATAAATTTGAAATGTATCAACGCTCACAACATCCATGCCCGCACTCGGATTTGAACCGAGGGCCCCTCCGACTACAGTCGGCGTGCTAAACACTGTACCAACGGGGCCGGCATAACAAAATTAATTTTTTTTTTTATATTGTGACTAATTTATTTTCTTGTTATTGTTTTTGAAATAACTTGTTTATATTGAAATAAAACAACACAGTTGGGAGGGTTTCATATTTATTGTTGAACACTACAACATGTTTCTGCACACAGTGGCTTCATCAGGCAGATGAATAATTATTCAGACTAAATGTGAAACCATCCCAACTGTGTTGTTTTATTTCAATTTGTTATCGAGATTCATTATGTATCCGCCTCGTCAATTCAATAACTTATTTATATGTACATTTTAAAGGTAAAATTTCGGTCAGATTATTCCAAAAAAACACAAAATTTTCATTATCAAATATGATACTACATAATAAGGCTTTATAAAAGTAAAAGTATTTTATTTTATGTCGAAGACACAATTAATAAGCTAAGTTTTCGTATCAAACAAAATAATGAGTTATTTTGATATATAGTATTTAAATATTTATTTATATAAATTCTTCTATTACTGACGATCATTTAGAATTATTGTAAATATCTAAGATTGTGAATTTATTTCTATACAAAAGGTAATCTCTAACCTTAAAATCTAATTACAATTTATGTAAAGTTTGAAAATATCGGTTAAACGTATTTCTATTCAAATTTATCACGTTCCTATTGATTCCAATTAATTTTGAAACTTTATAAGTATCACATAATAATATTTATTTTTGTATGATACAATTTAATTTGAATTATTAAACAATGTATCACAAAATATAAACCTCTACAATCAATCTTTATATCAATTTAATCTACAACATGTTTTTATTAAGTATTTATTTATTATTAATTTAAAAAATATCCCGTTACATACTGCAAGTAATATAAATAATGAAATACGCAACATTTATTATTTTCAGCACTTAAATGTTATTGATAATATAAGAATTAATTTTCTCATGTCTCCATTTTTTCTACTCATGATAATAAATTACCCAAATTACCTTATTAAAATCACATAATTATAAAATTTTGGTATGTAGTTGTCATATAATTAATTGGTTAATTAATTATATTTTTTCGGTTTAATTAGGCTTCATTTTAATGTTTTTATAATTTTGTTAGAATTAATAAATTTTCAAGTACAGGTACAAACGATTTTTTATATATTTATAATAAATTTTGATTTAACATCAATATATCCACATATCGTGGAATTACAATATATTTTGTATTTACCTTCTATGATTGTAAATTTTTAATTTATTATATTTTGGTATTAAATGTAACATTGATATCGGCCAAGAAATTGAATTAAGGTGTGAGCATTTCCGAGCTATTATGTTTTACAACTTTCGACGTGCATCGAATTCGAATTCGAATTTTGGCAATGAAGGGTTATCAAAGACCACTATAGATCGATGATGAGTGAACTGATATTATAAGATCATCATGTGACTTTTCGTGAAATTAAAGCACCTTTCAGACCAACATACATTTAATATTGCATAAAAAAGTGTTTGCATTGGATCCCACATAATTATTATTGGCTTAAAAAAAGACTCGTGTCGATTGGTTGAAAGAAATTCTCAAGAAAAACCATTTCGGTGCTCGAAAACTCGTCTATCATATCTTAACAAATGACGAATCATGGATATATGCATATGAACCAGAAAGTAAATAGCAGTCTATATGATATTATATGATACTGTAAGACGAGCTTAATCCAACAAGATTTGTTCGCGCCTACAGCACTTCGAAGCAAATGGCTACTGTATCATTAGTTCAATGTCGTAAAATCAATTCTGAATAGTACACAACTATTTGTTCGTCAGAAGTCTACAGAAAAACAAGGCAAACCAACCTCCGTCTCTCAAACATTCGTCCAAACAAAAAACTTTTTTAAAACTTAAAAAGTAGAATTGATGGGTCATTCGCCATACAGCCCTGATTTGGCACCCAATGACTTCTTTTTATTCTCGCAAATCAACAATCTATCGACCTTTAAAGAAGCGGTTTGTATGTTCAAAGTAAAGGGTGGGCCATCGCAAGGTATCTTTTTAAAATTTTAATAAAAACACAAACGGCTAGATGGAATTTCATCATTTTGCATTTATTTTGTAACCAAGAGTATCCGGTTATACATGGAATATGACATCAGTCAAATGGCTGCCACGGCTGGTCTTACAATAGTCCATTCTCTCGACCCAATTTTTCAGAACATTTTCCAACGTATTCGGCTCTATCTCAGCAATGGTATTTTGGATATTGACTTTAATATCGTCAATCTTTGCTGGATCGTTGGCATAATAACGTTCTTTAACGGCACCCCAGAGGTGCGTCAAATCGCAGCTCCTTGCTGGCCAATTCACATCTCCACGATTACATGATTTTCGTACTTTGACCGCAATAAGTCGATAGTTTCGATAGTGTGGCATGTCTCCCCATATTGTTGGAACCAGATGTTGCTCACATCCAAACCAACAATTTGATCCTAAAAAAAGTTTGCTATCATGGTCCTATAGCGGTTTCCATTGACCGTTACGCCAGATTCAAAGAAAAATGGGCCGATGATGACTCCGGCCCATAATGCGCACCATACAGTCACTCGTTCGTGATGCATTAGCTGCTCAACAATCATGTGTGGGTTTTCCGATGCCCAAATCCTGCAGTTTTGCTTGTTTACATAGCCCCCGAGGTGAAAATGCGCTTCAACGAAAAAGATAATTTTTCACCAAAGTTCACCATCGGCTTCCCGCTCCTCTAAGGCCCAATTAGCGAATTTGTATCGAAGTGGATGATTAACTCTCTTCAACTCCTGTATTATTTGGACCTTATAGGCAAATAAACCGATGTCTTTGTGCAAAATACGCCTCATATTCATATTCGCGACCAAATTTTGAACGCAATTTTCGCACTGATTCTGCAATACACGAATTACATTAAAAGTAAATTTTTAACATTTCTCAACGTTTATCAAGCGTATAGCGTGCCATTTCGTTAACCGGGTGTTGTATACTGAAGAACTGGCATACATCAGATGTCAAATATCATGACAGTAAAAATAGAGATGGCCCACCCTTTACATGTTTTGTATTTTCTATTTAATTAATCGTTCAAAGGTTTTTGTGATAGCTACTCGTAGTTTATTTAAACAATCCAAATAATTTTAAAGTAAACTTACTTTTTTACCATAATGGGCATAAAAACTTCAAAATATAAAAACAACCTTCTATTCTACTTAACATATGAAAACACTCTATTCTACTTTTATCTTTACATCCCTCTCCCACCTCAGTCTGGCCAAAAGATTTACACCAACTCCATCTTTTCTCATCCATTCTGTTACCTTTCCGTTTCCCCCTAACTACTCCTCACACACCCCTTCACTCCAGGTATCCATCCCATCCGTGCACACCACACACCTACTGTTCCTTTTACCCATTCAAACCTTCCTTCCTCTCTCTCCCAAACCGCATCTAGCTCGCGTCAGGATAATATTATCTTCATTTGAGAAGACACTATTAGTCAAATACCCTGGCACCCTCCCACACTTCTGCCACCTTCCATACCTTGGATTGTATGAGCTTCTCCTAATACAACCTTGCCTCTTCTGCGTTGAGATGCATTTCCCTTTCATCGATGGCTGCAAATTTACACCATTATTCAACTATTAATTTACAATATTCTCGGACACTACTGCCCTTTCATACATCTTTCTGCTTTTCATCCTCCGCCAATCTCTCATTATCCAATCCACACAATTTCATCTCATACTTCATCACTCTCTATATTACTTCCCTATGCATACTTGTTCTTATTATTATTTAACCTCCAAAATCTGCTTCTGAACAACCACTGCTCTCTCTCTCTCTCAATGCGTTCATACTTCCATATTTCCCATGTGTTTGGGCTTCGCACACGCAACTCACACCTTTTACGCCAATTGGAAGTTGCTTGAAAACCATTTTCCCCACTTCGTCCTCAAAATGCCCAATGCTTTTATGGCTATCTCCTATATCCATACGGTGAGCGCATATCCAACCATGGATTAAAAATATGAAGCCTTCACTTCCTTCATTCTCTTGCTTATTCTTGGCTCTTTATAAGATTTCAATAAAAAATATATTAAAACTTATCTCAACCAAAAACCCTATGCAATTGATTATTTTATTAGGTCTTAATTTATATATTACATAAAAATCTAGAATATTTAGATTTTAAAGATTTTCATAAATTTGCCAAATATAGTGTTTAATAAGTATATAATTGATTTACTAGTAATCACATTTTGTAAAAGATCAATGAGAGTTTATATTTTAAGAAAATCTGAATAGTTTGTTTTCATATTATTATTAAAAAACTACTAACAAACAAAAAGTATTACTTTCATATTGTTAATCTTTATCAAATTAAGATACAACACGATTGCACTCTGCGGTTTGACCCCGCGTTGATGATGGTGACTCTAGACTTCACAGGTATTATATCTGCAGATCTTCAGGCGGAGAATAGAAAAGCGATTTTTGAAAGGTCTCAAACCGACACTGCATTTCGAATTGTAAAGAGATAATGTACTTAATTGAAAAGAGGGTCGAAATTAGAAGGAGATGGAAAGCAAAGACATATGGGCATCGATATTAATATGTTGGATTAATCCTTAGCTGAAAAGGGAATTAATCGTGGTTTACTACTATGTACCTTGATACTATCTGGGCTTCAAAGCATACCTGCATATATTAAGAGATACACTTTACACTGCTGTGATTAATAGTACAACCTTAGGTTGACAGAGTAAGATGTCATAGTCATATTTATCTCTAGATGTCTTTGTTTGTGATATGAAATGAAACGATAAAAATAATAGAAAAATGAGGTATAGCAAAAAGATAAGATAAAGAAAGCCAAATGACAATACCACTGAAACCGTCTTTCAAAGTGCAGATAGGTAAAATAGAAGCCCAAAATATAACTTAAAATAATTGGAATATAAACTCTTAATATTCTCAATTATTTTTAATTTTTTTTTATATGAAATCCATATGCAAAAAATAATAATCGGATTTTCCTATTGACTGCTAAATTTGTTCTACACATGAGTAAAACTTAAGAATTTTACTTCTCAATTGAGTGATATCATTTATCAGTGAGCTACAGCTTCAATTGGTGGAAAATGAAATAGTTGCTGGGGTCAGGTAGA
The DNA here is from genome assembly GCA_963969525.1 of Ontholestes murinus. Lineage (NCBI taxonomy): Eukaryota > Metazoa > Arthropoda > Insecta > Coleoptera > Staphylinidae > Ontholestes > Ontholestes murinus. The sequence continues at coordinate 37,823,568 of OZ018390.1, forward strand.
GAATATAGAGGATGTGGAACTAATTAACGTAGTTTTTTCAATTTGTCAGTCGTTCCTTTGAGATGCCTATGATGTTAATTAGCTAACTCAATTTTATTTTGCGGCCACCCAACATGGTTTTACTGATTTCCTTATTCTTTTCTGGAGTAATTACCTCATCTAATTTTCCTAATCGTGATACATCATTTGTGCTCATACGTGTCGATATTTGATGGTTCAATTTGATGGGGCAGATGTGCCGTAATACTTACTAAGCCATGTCTTTGCTTGAAAGCATTTCCCATCAGAAAGCAATGTTTAATCAAAACACAAAATTCAGTTTTTTTTCGTAGTAAAAATACATTCAGAGCAAAATATCATGAAATTTTGACAGCATCTAAGTTCAATTTGGATTTCTAGCTAATGCAAATAGCTAAATTTAATTAGTATTTTAGGGACAAAAAAAATATTATCAATATGCACAAAAATTTATTGTGAAATATTTACAATATTTCTGTTTGAAATAAAAATATTTAGGTTATCAGCCTGCAGCAGTAGTAACTAAAAATATTGAATGTTATTAAAATATAAGGTCAATTTAAATAAATACCTTCTGGAGGTGGTCCTGGAGGAAGACCATTTGGAGGTGGACCTGGGGGTGCACCATCTGGAGGTGGGCCTGGTGGCAGACCTGGCGGTGCCCCTGGACGTACACCATTAGGTGGTGGGCCTGGTGGTGGTCCTGGTGGTGCACCAACAGGTGGTGTGCCAGGTGGTGGACCTTGTGGCCTAGCATAAACCTATATAATAATTGTTAAATAAAATTTAGTTACAATAAAGGAAAATATATCAATTTATTTATTAAATTTTTGCTCGGTTAAATTATTTACATTTATAACAAATATTGACTTAAATTGTATTAATTATACATTTAATATTCATTATGTTCAATTACTAAAATTAATATAAAAAGTAAACAAGAAAAAAAAAACATAGTAAAATACATTAAATGTCATTTAAAATTTTGTTCACATCAAGAATAAAGTTTTGATTATAAGAGAATAATCTTAAAAGAAAAGTGTGAAATTAATAACATCAAACATACAAATCATCAATAAAAAATAACTTGCACTGTAAAATATGTATTTAAATAAAACATATAGTTTTACTAGTAGTAGTAGTAGTGTTTGGCTATCGACCACGTGGTCCTTTCGCCGTGTGATTTGTGTATTGTGTGTGTGTGTAAATAAGCTTGTTACTTTAAAGTATCGCTCCGTCACTCTAAAGCACCATTAATTGTATCCCAATTGTAAATGGTACCGGTCACCCATCCAACTACTGACCCGAACTAAGGTTTCTGCATGTCAGTTCGGGGCCGTAACCGAATGCGCCACCACCGGCATGTAATATAGTTTTATTTATTAAATTTTTTAACAATAATTCGATTATATACTTACAGTATATATTATAAATAAAGTACTTAATATTACAACCAACTTCATGTTTGCGTAGTGATAACCTACTGAAGATGTGTTATACCTGAAGCATATTTATACCAATTTGGTAATTTCACTACTATTATATTAACACTATTTATTTGACCTTGAAATGTAATATTATTTGGAATTATAGGTCCACCCGAATGTTATCCTTGTATAGTGTATATTTTTATGAAAATTATATAAATTACGTAGGAATTTAAACAAAATTATAAAGAATATGACTATTTTAATAATACAATATTATCAATATTTATATTTTTATATTATGAAAATTTTGTTGTATAAAATGTGTAATTAACGGGTCTTAAAAACTCATTAAACATATATAGGACAAAGCTCTAAAATCTTTACTAATGTTTAATAAATGCCTAAATCTATTTTGTGTTACACCTCGCATATGGTGATTTAACACACGATAATCTTCAAAGATTTAAAGAATATTATTTCTTTTGTTAATAACAATTGAATACTTGTTCGATTTCAATTAAATTTATTAATAATGATTATCATAATATAACACATAATTTCAATTATTATGGCCATTATTGGTTGACAAGAAATATAAAAAACAGTAGTACCACCACATTTTTAGTTGCATAAAATAAACACTAAAAAAACACTACTTGAAAAACCATTTAATTAAAACTTTATTTTTTGTGGGAAAACTGTACAAGATATCAAGTATTATTAAGAGACAAACAAGTTTTTAAATTAAATGGTCCTTCAAGTAGTATAATAATCATTATCATTAAAATAATAACTTTCACTCCATTCGAATATATCGCCCAATTTTTATAAATCAAAGTATATTTATTTGTATTTTAGTACAAACTATACTATAATAGATGTTTTAATACCACTTTCATACTTCTTCATCCCTCTTGCTCTCTCTTTCCTGCCCCAGACAGTCTGTATCTTTACCCTGGCCCCATCATCTTACGCTTCTAAATCTATCTCACGCATCCTTGTGTGAGAACAGCATGCCTTCTCCGTAATCCTCTCCCATCTATTTCTTCCTCCCTCTCTCCTCCGTCCCTCATCTCAAACTTGCCAAAGTCATCCTTTGCTCTCTTCTGAAGCGGTTATCCTCCACTTTGGTCTCCTCCTATATACCTGCCACTCTCTATAGCCCTCATTGTAACTGGAAGTCAGGAAGGGAATCAGGAGTATACGAACCGATCTGCCTTATCGATGGCGATGGCAAGGTACTCAGACTGGTAGACGGACAAGGACTGCACTCGAGGAAGACGACAATCGGTCTCCAGATTTCGCCGGGGAAGGTTCACAGAGAATGTTTGCTGGAGGTGAAGAGGGTGGTCGATAAAGCTAACAGAGCACCCGTCAGGGGACGAAGACATTGCCTAGCAGTGGCACTTGTTTTGAAGAACGCTTTCAATTCACTACCATGGCTGGTAATCATTTCTTCGGTCTGCCGCTTCCAGTTGGAGTCAATTTGGCTAATTTTGAAAAAAACATACTCATTGCCACCTGGCTCTCAAGGAGGAGGGTAGACGAAAGGGAGAAACCATAGAGCTTTTGGCATCAAGGTAGACATCCAAACAAGTATCTGGAAATGACCATATAGGTCAGCTTACATTGGTAATGACACGTCAAGAAGCGGCAGCGGGTGTGGAAACTGTTGGTGGCGGTAGGAGCATCCTGAGATTGTAAGAGAAATTTGGACAGATTTCGCGGAACTCTTCTAAGTAACAACAGCACAGTCAATAAAAACGAAACGTAACTTCACATGAACATGTTGCTCACATCCAACGGCTACTCTATTGGCATGCTCTCGGCATGGGTATTACTTTCGGAATATCCCTCATACTATTGGATTACGTGTAAGAGTTCTTATAGAGCGAGCTGCCGTACGTGAGACAGTGAAGTTAAATTTATTAATTTAGATGAATCAATACTACATAACAATGTTTATTATAAATAGATATAGTGTTAATAAAGATTCTTAAGGTTTTTACAAAAACCATAAGTAATATAATTTAGATATTAATGTATTTACTATACAAAGATGGTTACTGTTAATTGAACAGTATGTTAATTTAGTTAATATAAAAACATAAAGTAGAGTTTTAATTACATCAATATTGCCAAACCCGCAACATGTCCTGATGATGAAACCTAGCACTTTGTAATATTCATTACTTTGTAATATGTTGTAATTTGTAAAATAAAAGTTTACTGTCTAAAGTAACACAAAAATGTTTCATTTCAAAGCCTTAATTGATAATGAACATCGAGTATATGTCAATTTATTTAGTGTTCATCATTGATGTATAATGTTCAATTGGTGTTTTATCGGAAACATTTAGTGATCCACATGAATTAAATCTTTGCAATTTAAGTTTGGATAAACAAAACAAAAATAAAAAGAGCAATGGAGCTGTGTTGGAATTTTGAGGAACTCCACCAACAGCTAAATGGGGCTATATAAATAGACATTGCTTCAACTTCAACAATGTATTAACTATCACTTAAATAAGAAGCAACTACATCATTTACATGTCGATTAATTCCAAACGTATACAACAAATCAATTAACAAGCTGTGCCGACAAATGCCTTGATAAAGTCTGAATGAACAACATCTACTTGCTTATTCTTATTCCTATTTATATAAATTGCACAAGTTAGTACACTGAAAACATGTAATGTTAATAATTATTTAATTTTGAACTAACACTATAATAAATATGTTTACTTAAAATACCTTCGAAAAGCTTGAAAATAGTGAAAAGGGCTATAGGTCGGTAATTTTTGTATGAACATATTTCAATATTTAAATTTTTTTATATTCGTACTTCTTTGCATAAATTTGGAAATTTACTAGTTTTTAAAATAAGTTAGAAAATAATTCTCCAAGGTTTTTAAAGATAATCTGCACAGCCCCTTACAATTTATACTTGAATCTTATCTACTTCTATTGTGAAGTTTGGTTTCAACTTATGTAAGTGATATCTAACTTACGTAGATCTCAAGAGAGGAGATTCATATGGAATTATAATACTATATGTAGACTAATTTCCGTAGGACATCATAAAGTAATCTGCAAAGCTATTAATAATTTGGATTGATGAAGTTATTACTTCTTGAAACTGCATATCACATAATAAAATACTGACGCAGTATATGATTTCAAACATGTTTTTATTTAACAAAAACATTTTTGTGTCAGTATTTTATTAAGTATTAATAATTTCCTTAGATGTAAATAAGTGAGTACCACTGACTTAATCGTCGTAATGCTTAATATTTTAAATTATACACCTCCAATTCATATTTTCTCTACTATAATTACTATAATATGAGAATTTCACAAATATTTTTCAGCAAATATTTCAAAAGGATATGGACTATAATCACTTAGTTAAGAGTCTAGGAATGACGTATGGTTAAACACACCTAGCACACGTTTATCATTCACTAATCAAGAACTCATGCCAAAAGTCTAACCAAAGTCTGAAGAAGTAATACATTGGAAAATTAATCTGTGCATGCATTTTTTTGTTGCATTAAAAGTCAGAGAAACTTAGAAAATATTGATAATAATAAACTAAATTATTAAATGCACTACCTGTTGAGCTTGAAAAACTACAATTAAAAATCAAAGTAATATTTATTAAACAGAGGCGAAGAAGTAGAAATAGAAAATATTTAAAAAAATAACGATGTTCTTGCATACAAGAACAATACAGAAAATTTTAAAAAATGCAAGAATAACATCGCATTATATTAAATTTGTTTTTGTAAATGAATTATCGATGATAATTCGTACTAATTATTAGTTCGATTCTATTATTCGACCAGACGTATTATGAAAAATACAAAATACAATTACCATAGAAAACGTATCATTTGAACTATAACTTACAGTAGAAGGCAAATTTAGATACCAAAAAATATTAAATACCATAGACAAAATATATCAAATAGACACATAGGTAAAAATACACTTAATTTTGAGCACAGGTATCAAAGGAGGGCTTCATTCTTCAGAATGTTCTTCCGGTTAAACTCGGATGAAATGTTCTCATTAATTCCAGAATTTCTCCGACGTGAATATTACTTAATACTTCAGCATAAATAATATTATTCAGTCACGTATTGACCATTTTATCGATGACCTTTTGCTATAAACAAGTGCTGTTTGTTGCCATGCTATAAGTCGGTTTTATTTTATCCTACCTATATACTATGAAGTAAACGATGTAATTATGCTCTGTTTGCTAGGTATTGCACTAAATATGAAATTGTCTTAGTAATTTATAATAATAAGGTAAAGAGATGAAAATATCAATTACATGTAAAACACATTTTTATTTTTATTTATTTCTATATAACATACAATTTAATATATAATCGGGTATATTGATAATTTTTTGTGACGGGATTTTATCTGGTAGTCGAAAGTACTGTGAAAAAATAAAAAAATTATTTAAAATTCTATAGAATCGTAAAACTTACAATCTGGGGGCGGGCCTGGTGGTTTCTCCCCATTTGGGGGTGGTCCTGGCGGAGCACCTTCTGGTGGTGGTCCTGGTGGGGCACCATCAGGTGGTGGTCCTGGCGGAGCCCCATCGGGAGGTGGGCCAGGTGGAGGATTTTGTGGTTTGGCATCAATCTACATAAGAATAGAAAAATATTTTATATTGTTTTTATAAAGTATGTAATTTAAATAACTCTTTGGCACTAATTAAAACCTCTAGTACATACAAATGGCGGTAGAATTAAACAAATATACGCTCAACTATTACTTTTTTTTTGTAGAAATGGATCATAACTAAATATCAAAGTAACTTACTGTAAATGCAAACAGTAAAACGCCCAGTATCACTACAAACTTCATGTTTGCAGTTATTAACACAATCTGATGAATTTTCGAGTCACAGATTAATTTATATCCCTCTAACAACATTAGTAGCTAATATTAACAGCATTAGCTTACCTTGAGTAGTGAATATTTGTAATAGATGTCCATCGGAACGTAACGTTTGTTAGGTGGTTTTGATAATTATATTCATTTGTCAGTGTCAAATTAAAAATTGAAAAACATTACAATTATACCTAATTATATATATTTAAGATTATAATTAATTAATGATTACTAGTAGTACAATGAATTGCTTTATTTTTTACTTAAAAACAAAGTAATATAAATAAACATGAAAATTGAAACATTGAAATTAGGAAGATACTAATCAAAACTTGCATAACATGGCACAAAACTATTGAGAATGAAGGCAATAATAATATATATTCTCTAATTAAAGAAGGCAAGTATTATTTCTTGATTTTGTCTCGTTTTCAGTTTTTCTTTTTATGAGTTTCACATGTGATAAATATGAACTTTTAAAATAATAAATATGATTCGGTTTTACTCACCAAGTAAGGAAGTTATTCGAGAAATATATATTGTTTTTTTTAATATTTGATGACGTTTATAAATTTAAATAACAATTAATAAGATCGCGGTAAAATTCCTTCGCTGTTTTTATTTAAGCACTAGATGTACATTTCGGGCAATATGTGTCTATTATCAATAGTTGACTAACCAACTATTACTAACTAGATTAATAGAAATTATATCATAATACCTTTCCTTTAAATTTTCTAAGTATTTGAAACACGAAAATTAGGTTAAATTTTTACAAAATTTAAATTATTTAAAAAACCTTAAGGTTTAGGTATTAAAATAGTTATTTGTACAACAAGCGTGGAAAAGCGCATTTCCCACGCGTTGTACACACTATTTTTTCACATACTGCATATAACATCAATTATAAAGGTGTTTGCGATTTCATTTTTGACACTGACATATAAAAATTAGATTATAATTACCGATAGTACGTGTGTTGTATATATTACTCCATGTATGTAACTGACACTGACATTGATTAATAGTAAATAAAAGTAGTACGAAAAAGTGTATTTATGCTAAAAAGTGTTGCTATCCAGAAAAGTGTTGCTATGCGGAAAAGTGTTACTTTTTTCAACGATTTTCTATTCAGTATGTGAAAAACATCATTAAAACACACACTTATAAAATATAGGGTATTCTATTAAAAAAAAAAACATAACTTTGATACTTTTTGAAAGTCACTTATTTTGGCCACAATATTCCGTGCCGTATAGTGTGAACTCTGCATTAGCTGATTCAAATCGGTTAATAAATAACAAAGTTATGGCATTGGGCGTTTTTTTTTCGAACGCTCGGTATATATTATTTATTTATTTAATCATTTACCCTTCTACCTTTCGGTGAAGGGCATTATATACATTTACATTTATATTTATTATTCTTCTTTCCATTAATTTAGTTTGTGTAGTAGTATTCCCTTCATTTCTTTCTATCCTACCTTAATTTCTTTAGTTCTTCCAAGGTATTTCCTTTTCTTTGTGCCTCTTCTCTTATTGCGTTGCTCCAATTATTTCTTGGTCTTCCTCTTTATTTTTTTTCCTGTTGCTCGAGCTTCCTATCTTGTCTTGGTGTTTCTTTCATGGTTCATTATGCAGATGTGACGGTACCATCTCATCTGCCCCTCCGTTATTTTTTCATTTATTGGTCTTATCCGTAGGTTCTGTCTGTATATATCGTTCCTCTGTCGCTTCTTCTGTCTTTTATTTTCTATTTTTCGGAGAAACCTCATTTCCATCGCCTTTGTTTTTTTTTATTTGTTGTCATTGTCCATGATTAGCTGATGTATTTTCATGAGTTGATATGATGTTTTTGTGCTTTTGGTAATTTCTTTTCTGTTTAAGAACGTATTTTTAGCATGTTAAATAGTTTTGCTGTTTTGCCTATTTTATCGACTATTTCTTTATCTATTTTCTTGTTGTTCTCAATGATTGTTCCTAGGTATCTGTAGGGTTGAACTTGTTCTATCTTCTTTCCTTGTATATTTATTTCTTTATTTGTGCTTTTTATCTTCGTTTTGTCAAGGCCTATTGTCATGTTGATTTTGGATAATTCATTATATAATTACTTCCATATAGTATTGCCCTGTCATCTGCAAATAGTATCCCTGTTAGCTGTATCATCATTTCTATTTTCCAATATCCAATTTTATATTTTTTTTGTCCAGTACTATTGCATCACCATCACCATCACCATCACCATCACCATCACCATCACCATCACCATCACCATCACCATCACCATCACCATCACCATCACCATCACCATCACCATCACCATCACCATCACCATCACCATCACCATCACCATCACCATCACCATCACCATCACCATCACCATCACCATCACCATCACCATCACCATCACCATCACCATCACCATCACCATCACCATCACCATCACCATCACCATCACCATCACCATCACCATCACCATCACCATCACCATCACCATCACCATCACCATCACCATCACCATCACCATCACCATCACCATCACCATCACCATCACCATCACCATCACCATCACCATCACCATCACCATCACCATCACCATCACCATCACCATCACCATCACCATCACCATCACCATCACCATCACCATCACCATCACCATCACCATCACCATCACCATCACCATCACCATCACCATCACCATCACCATCACCATCACCATCACCATCACCATCACCATCACCATCACCATCACCATCACCATCACCATCACCATCACCATCACCATCACCATCACCATCACCATCACCATCACCATCATAAGTTTTTCGAGATATGCATGCTTTTTAATGTCAGTGAATCAGAATTGAGTAATTCAATTGTGTGAGAAGTTAACGTATTAGTGTTACTAAATTGCAATTTTAATATGGCACATTTAACTGTGACACATCGGATGTGGAAATAAGACCAGAACTCAGCAGGATGTATGCAATTTATTTAATGCAAAATATCCACATCACCAGATCACCCGATCCGCAATTAGTAAGATTGTTTTCAAATTCAGAGAAACTGGTGATGTTAAAGATATACCAGAATCTAGACGTCCACAAATTACCGACAATAAAACAATTGACATTTTGTTTGTAGAAGTGAAACCTCATTGTACCTCTAGACGAGTTGCCTCAGAAAACGAAGTTAGTCAGATGACAGAGCTACGGATCATGAGGAAAGAAAAATATCATCTCTAAAAAATTCAGCTCGTATCATAACTCAATGAAGACGACCCCGACCAGCGACTGCAATTCTGTGAAACGATGACGAATCTTTGTCAAACAAATCCAAATTTACACCAGCAAATACTTTTTTTCGATGAAGCTACATTTTGTCTAATCGGCACAGTGAACCGTTATAATTGCAGATATTGGAGTTAGATGAATCATCATTGGCTGATCGAAGCACAGGCTCAACATTCACAAAAATTAAATGTGTAGATGGAAATAGTCGCAAACAGAATAATATGCCTTTTTTTTCTTCGAGTAAATTCTCACAAGTGAAAGATATTTGGAGTTTTAGCAAAATTACCTAGTTCCAGCGCTTCCAATAATTTTCCTAAACGGCAATAATCCTGATATTCTAAATAACACACTTTGGTTTCTGCAAGACGGAGCATCTTCGCATCTATGTGCGCACAGTTCGTGATTTTTTAAGCGATATCTGTCATCAGAGGTAGATTGATTTTCTGAAGTTTGGAAGCATTTACATGACGACTGATAAGCAACAGTGTACAATATGAATCGCTTAATTTTATGAATGATTAAAACTATTTCCTGTCGTATAGTCATTTTAAATCAACAGTCGATATTAATATTTCAATTTAATACATAATCAAAGAATAATAATTAAATATTAATAATATAATTTCCTTATTACAACAATTTATAAGAATGGAAAATATAATAAATTATGGAGGTTTGACAAGACTAACTTCTAGATCTAATCATCAATGGCTTTTTAAAAAGGATATATTTTTATTCATATTTGTTTAAGTTTTTGGAAATTGAATATGAAATGGATGTTGTTCGTAAAAGCCTTCAACTGGATTGATCATACTATTTTATTGGCAAAATTAAAATCTATTGGGCTAAGTGCCAGTAATTTAATGGTTAGGTAGCGACTTGAGCAATAGATCTCAAACGGTTAATATTAGAAATATTTTCTCTTCAGTAATCTGTTACATCTGTTGTTCCTAAAGGCTCATGTTATTATCTAATTATAATGTTATTAAATAAAGAAAACACTTAACTTTTTTATACCACTTATATTCAAGAATTAATTATAATGTTCTTATTTAATCTAAAGCTTTAGAACAAAATATACTTCTTCTTTCACTGATGATTAAAAAATATTTGCTCCTGTAAAAAAATGATTGAAATGCTTCAAAGTGATGTACCAATAACCAACTATGTTTAAATCTAAAGAAATGTTGTCATATATCTTTCCATCGGGATCAGAAATTAGTGAAAGAAATTAGGGTCACTCCGTTATTTGAAATTATTTTAGAAATTTTTAGTTTTTTACGCGTTTTTTTTGTTGTAACAGTTTACTAACTGATTGCTTGAATAAAAAAATAATATTTGGTTATTCAAAGTTTATGGAAAGTAATGAAAATGAACAATTTAAATTTGATATGCTAAGTAATGAAAATTAACAAGTTTACTTGATATGCTTTTTTTGAAACAAAATCAAGTTTAAGGACAGAATAGTTTTTGTTTCTATGATGTCATCTGTTAGTTGCAAATTGTTGGTGTATTGTTGTCATTGTTAGTGTTTTGCAATGAGCATAAATCCTGTTGTTGCGACACGAATTGCGGTCAGCGCGAAACTGCAAGAAATGTTGGTGTCATGCAACAAGTATGGCGGCGGTACGAAGAGACTAGTCTGCTCACTCGAAGACCTGATTCAGGGCAAGGCAAGACTACAACTGCTTGAGAGACCGCTTTCTCGTTTCTAGTGCATTGAGAAACCGAACGGTCACGACAGTTTCCCTTCGAAATCATCTGCAAGAAGTGAGAAATGTAAACATAAGTGAGTGGACAGTTAGAAGAAGCCTTGATGCTGTTGGGTTATCTTCTCGAACTATAATATATAGTTAAAATTTTGCACGAGAACACTTGGCTTGGACAAAACCGGATTGGAGTCGCATATTGTTTCCGATGAATCGCGATTCTGTCTTACGGGCTCAGATGGGCGTGTAAGAGGGTGGCGACGACAGGGCGAGAGATATACTCAAGCGTGTATTGCCGAGCGACTTCCATTTGGTGGAGGATCAGTTATGGTATGGGGAGACATATCTTTTGACATTCTCACGGAATTAGTCTTTATCGAGAATGGAATTGAGTGCGCACAGGTATCTGACAGAGGTTCTAGAAGACCATGTTTTACCGTTCATGATGATTCTTGGAGACGACGCAACATTTATGCATAATAACGCACGAACCCACACTGCTCAGATAGTTACTGAGTATATTGATGAGCATCAAATTACAAGATTTCTTTAGCCTGCTTGCAGTCCAGATTTAAATCCGATTGAGCATGTTTGGGATGATATAGGAAAACGTTTATGGAGATATATACCGGCCCCCAGAATTTCTAGAGAGCTTCACGAATCTTCTGCAGAATGTGATTCAAAATCTGATCCAGAGCATGCCTCGTCGATTGCAAGCTGTTATCACTGCCATAGGAAAGAATAATCGCTACTGAAGTCCTTAAACTCTTGTTTAAAATAAAAATTAAAGTAAACTTGTTCATTTTTGTTACTTAGCATATAAAATTGAAATTTTTCATTTTCAGTACTTTAAATAAACTTTGAACAACCAAATATTATTTTTTTATTTAAGCAATCAGTTGGTCAACGGTTACAACCAAAAAACACGTAAAAAACTAAAATTTTCTAAAATAACTTCAAATAACGGAGTGACCCTAATTTTATGCTCGTCAGTGTACCTTAGAAAACTACATTCTCAACTATGTGACTGAGGTTAAATGTTTGGAAAAACCTTTAATTTTAAACTAAATTCTATTAATCACTATTAAGAAAAAATTTCAGATTTGCAGATTTTTTAAGACGTTGGTATGCCTAGGATTCCATTATTGTATGTTTTTAAATTAGACCTCCACTTAGAGTATGCGTTCTGTGTTTAGTTATGTATACTTGTGACTCAACTTGAAAGAGCGTAGGGTATATTCTTGCTTTAAGCTTTCCAAAGGCTAGGAAATAATAGAAAAACAAAACATTGCTAACGTTTTTTAGAAGTGTGGTGGTTAAAGAATATAATTTTTAGTTTACAAATTGGTTAATGCGAGAGTTTATTGCAGACAACTTACTATGATAAATTAGTATAAACCACAAAGTGGACTTCTACTTCTGATATAACACATTTAATTTTATTTATTCACTTCTTATATTATCAGCAAGAGTAAAATGCTATTTATATCTATTAAAATAAATTTGTGGTTATTAGTCAAAATATATCAAGCCAAGTCTTTTTTAGATGGTTAAGTTCTTATTTCGTTCATTATTACTTTACTTATTAATAAGTGAAGTAAGGAATTGTATTTCGTTCATCATAATATAGAACACTTCACATAACTCAACCCGAAATTTAGTGAAGTTCTTATGTTATTTAAATAGGTATTTGTGGTATGTTGTTTATTGGTATTCTCTATTAAAGTATTTGTAAATGGATGGATCGACTCAAAAAATCATACAATAAACAATTGAAAAATAGAATTTTGTACATTCCTTCTAAATTCTCAATTTAATTAGTCTTCTGTGGATCTTATATAGTCGGTTTTTTAACAATTAATTTATTTCTCTTATTTCTCTTTTTATAATTTTAATCAAACCTTTTCTTATCTCTGCTTTTGTCTAAATTAAAAGGTATATATTGCCTGAAGCTAACATTAACTATAACAAAGGAGAACTTCAAAGAAGCGGATCATAAGAAGTTGAGTGTATTTGATGAACACCAGTAATATATGAAGAGATATGACAATAAATTTCGGTGAACAGTCTTGTAACATTAACGTAAATGAAATATTAACGTAAGTTATCTTACTGTCTTTTGAAATAACTATGCACCACTGAGATCTTCTCTTCAAGAAAGCTTCTTTTGGGATGGCATTCATAAGCCTCGTCGCGTTTCATTGGATGACGGAATATCATGCTGCAATGCTGCAAGGTATATTGAAATTTTGAACCGTTTCATGAAACGTCTACGCAATGTTCGGCCCCAGGTCGCACAACCAGGTCGAACCTTTCATGTTTATTCGTTCACGACAATGCTCGCCCTCACACAGCCAATATCGTTAAAAAAATCCTCGCAAGAAAGAAGGTGGTGCAAATTAAACATGGACAATACTCGCCAGATCTCAATCCTCTCTACATCTTCCTATTTCCAAGACTTAATCTCGCTTTGAAAGAAAATTACTCTTCTTTGAGTACTCTGTCAGTATGCTTTCTTCTCAATTTTCAATATTTTGTTTACGATTTCTTTTATTGTGAAAATATGATATTGTCTGCTTCTTCCTTTTCTATATTCACTCTATGTGCTTCGTTTAATTTAATTTTTTATTTTATTCTATTCTAGCTCTTTTTTAGTATCAGACGTATTTTTAAGTCTTCTGATATATTTTCATCAGTCCAGAGTGATGATTTTATTAAAAACTTTTATCTTTAACTTTCCATTCCTTAAGTTTATTGAATTGATTAAGGTGAAAATCCATATTATATTGAATTAATAATAAGTGTTTGATTTTCAAATTTTTATTTAACTCACAAATTTAAAAATCAAACACTTATTATTAATAAATAAATATAAATTTAAATTTATTGCGTCTTTTTATTCCTGTATTTATTGATTACTTTCTTCTTCTTGTTCTACCATGTCAGGTTCTCCTCTTATATGTTATCCTCATATTATATTGTTGTTTATTACATGTTTCAATTTTAATATACATATATGTATGCATCATATAATTATTTAACTGAAAATCATAATTAATGTGATGTAATAATTAAACTTATTTTAATACAGATCCGTGAACTACTGGCTAATTAACAAAATAATTACACAATTAACCGCACGGAACAATTTCAAATAATATAATAAAAAATTTCCAAAATTGACGAAATTATTTTAATTTGATTAACAACTTTAATCGCAGATGCCAAACGTATAAAACTCGAATCACTAAATCATACGGACAGATGAATTCGTCATATCAAAGAATACACATTGATGTTTCTAAATATGAAGAACGTTTTACTGGGAATAACCCTATTGTTGTCAATTCTGGTAAGTATTATTTTCATATATTTTTAATTTGACATTTCAATTGTGAATTAAGTTAAAGTTAAATAATAATAATAATATATAATTTTCTTACAGACACAACATGGGAAATGCTTTCCAACTAATCATGATATCGATAATCTAATCGATGTTCACGATTTTAAGGATAATTCAGTCAACGATAAACATGATAATGAAGACTCACACAACATTCGTTTCCGTAGATCGACTGGGCATGCCAATTCTGAAGAGGCACATCTGGTAAAAGAAAATGACAGTGATAGTCAGCTTAGATCTCGAAGATTTGCTGTATATAAGAGTTCTGAAGAAAAACATTTAACCGCAGACAATCTTTTACACAAAGTTAATATTGATGAGGATAACCACCACTCTATACGTGCTCGTAGGTCAATAGGTGAAGATAGTTCTGAAGAAAAACATTTAACCAGAGATAAAATTGATAATGATGATCATCATTCTATATATGCTAGGTCAACAGGGCATGTTGATTCTGAAGAAAACAATTCAACTAGTGACAATATTGATGGTGATAACCATCATTCTATACGTGATCGTAGGTCGACAGAACATGACAATTCTGAAGACAAACATTTAACCAGAAATGATAATGATGGCGAGGATCATCATACTGTACGTACACTTAGGTCAACAGGAATCAATAACTCTGAAGAAAAACATTTAACCGAACATAACATTAACGGCGATGACCATCATTCAATACGTTTCCGTAGGTCAGCTGGTCAAGATAGTTCTGAACAAAAACATTTAACCACAGATAATATTAACAAAACTGATAATCATTCTGTACGAACTAGGTCCACAGGACATGATGATTCTGAAGAAAAGCATTTAACTGGTGACAATATTGACGGCGATAATCATCACTCTTTACGTGCTCGTAGGTCAACAGGACATGAGAGTTCGAAGGATAAGCATTTAACCATACATAATGATGATGGCGACAAACATCATTCTCTACGTGCTCTTAGATCAACTGGGCATGATGGTTCTGAAGAAAAACATTTAACCGAAGATAATATTGACGCTAAAAATAATAAGTTACGTGATCGTCGATCAACAGGGCGCGACAGTTCTCAAGAAAAACATTTACCCGACTATAACATTAACGGCGATGGCCATGATTTTATACGTTTCCGCCGATCAACAGGTCAAGATAGTTCTGAAGAAAAACATGTAACCACAGATAATGACAATAATGATAATCATTCTATACGTTCCAGATCAACAGGACATGGTTATTCTGAAGAAAAGCATTTAACTGGTGACAATATTGATGTCGATAACCACCATTCTATACGTGATCGTAGGTCGACAGGACATGAGAGTTCGAAGGATAAACATTTATTGAGAGATAATGATGATGATGATGATGAACATCATTCTGCACGTGCTCTTAGATCAACTGGACATGATGGTTCTGAAGAAAAACATTTAACCGAAGATAACATTAACGGCGATGACCATCATTCAATACGTTTCCGCAGGTCAACAGGTCAAGATAGTTCTGAAGAAAAACATGTCGCCACAGATAATATTGACAATGATCACCATTCTGTACGTTCTAGGTCAACAGGGCATGGTGATTCTGAAGAAAAGCATTTAACTGATGACAATATTGATGGGGATAACCATAATTCTATACGTGATCGTAAGTCGACAGAAGATGACAATTCCGAAGACAAACATTTACCCATAGATAATAATGATCATCATGCTGTACGCACTCTTAGGTCAACAGGGCATGATAGTTCTGAAGAAAAACATTTAACCGAGCATAACACTAAGGACGATGATTATCATTCTATACGTTTCCGCAGGTCAGCTGGCCAAAACAGTTCCGAAGAAAAACATTTAACCACAGATAATATTGACAATGATCACCATTCTGTACGTTCTAGGTCAACTGGACAAGATGATTCTAAAGAAAAGCATTTAACTGGTGACAATATTGACGGTGACAATCATCACTCTTTACGTGTTCGTAGGTCAACAGGACACGGGAGTTCTGAGGATAACCATTTAACCAGAGATAATGATGATGGCGATGACCATCATTCTTTACGTGCTCTTAGATCAACTGGGCATGATGGTTCTCAAGAAAAACATTTAACCGAAGATCATATTGACGCTAAACATACATTACGTAAGCGTCGATCAACAGGGCGTGATAGCTCTGAAGAAAAACATTTAACCGAACATAACATTAACGGCGATGGCCATCATTTTATACGTTTCCGCAGGTCAACAAGTCAAGATAGTTCTGAAGAAAAACATTTAACCGGAGATAATATTGACAACAATGATCATCATTCTGTACGTTCCAGGTCAACAGGACATGGTGATTCTGAAGAAAAACATTTATCTGATGACAATATTGATGGCGATAACCACCATTCTATTCGCGATCGTAGATCGACAGAACATGACAATTCTGAAGACAAAAATTTAACCAGGGATGATAATGATGGCGATGAACATCATTCTGTACGTGCTCTTAGATCAACAGGGCTTAACAGTTCTGAAGAAAAACATTTAACCGGCGATGACCATCATTTAATACGTTACCGCAGGTCAACAGGTCAAGATAATTCTGAAGAAAAACATGTAGCCACAGATAATATTCACAGCAATGATCATCATTCTGTACATTCTAGGTCAACAGGACTTGGTGATTCTGAAGAAAAGCATTTAACTGATGGCGATAACCACCATTCTATACGTGATCGTAGGTCGACAGAACATAACAATTCCGAAGAGAAACATTTAACCATAGATAATAATGATGGCGATGATCATCATACTGTACGCACTCTTAGGTCAACAGGGATCAATAGTTCTGAAGAAAAACATTTAACCGAGCATAACACTAATGATGATGACTATCATTCTATACGTTTCCGCAGGTCAGCAGCTCAAAACAGTTCTGAAGAAAAACATTTAACCACAGGTAATATTGATAAAAATGGTAATCATTCTGTACGATCTAGGTCAACAGAACAAGATGATTCTAAAGAAAAGCATTTAACTGATGACAATATTGACGGCGATAATCATAACTCTTTACGTGTTCGAAGGTCAACAGGACACGAGAGTTCTGAGGACAACCATTTGACCAGAGATAATGATGATGGCGATGACCATCATTCTTTACGAGCTCTTAGATCAACTGGGCATGATGGTTCTCAAGAAAAACATTTAACCGAAGATAATATTGACGCTAAACATACATTACGTAATCGTCGATCAACAGGGCGTGATAGCTCTGCAGAAAAACATTTAACCGAGCATAACATTAACAGCGATGGCCATCATTTTATACGTTTCCGCAGGTCAACAGGTCAAGATAGTTCTGAAGAAAAACATTTAACCGGAGATAATGTTGACAATAATGATCATCATTATGTACGTTCCAGATCAACAGGACATGGTGATTCTGAAGAAAAGTATTTAACTGGTGACAATATTGATGGGGATACCCATCATTCTATACGTAATCGTAGGTCGACAGAACATAATTCTAAAGAGAAACATTTAACGAGAGATGATAATGATGCCGCTGATCATCATACTGTACGTACTCTTAGGTCAACAGGGTATGATAGTTCTGAAGAAAAACATTTAACCGAGCATAACACTAACGACGATGACTATCATTCTATGCGTTTCCGCAGGTCATCTGGTAAAGACAGTTCTGAAGAAAAACATTTAACTGGAGATAATGTTGACAATAATGATCATCATTATGTACGTTCCAGATCAACAGGACATGGTGATTCTGAAGAAAAGCATTTAACTGGTGACAATATTGATGGGGATAACCATCATTCTATACGTAATCGTAGGTCGACAGAACATAATTCTAAAGAGAAACATTTAACGAGAGATGATAATGATGCCGCTGATCATCATACTGTACGTACTCTTAGGTCAACAGGGTATGATAGTACTGAAAAAAAACATTTAACCATTGATAATATTGATAATGATGATCATCATTCTGTACGTGCTAGGTCAACGGGACATGACGATTCTGAAGAAAAACATTTAACTGATGACAATCTTAACGGCGATAATCATAATTCTATACGTGTTCGTAGGTCGACAGTACATGATAGTTCTAAAGAAAAACATTTAACCAGAGATAATGACGATGGCGATAATCATCATTCAGTACGTACACGTAGGTCATTAAGACACGATAGTTCTGAAGAAAAACATTTAACTGAGTATAACATTAACGACGATGACTATCATACTATTCGTGTCCGCAGGTCAACAAATCAAAATAGTTCTGAAGAAAAACATTTAACTGAAGACGATAACGATAGCGATAACCATCATTCAGTACGTGCTCAAAGGTCAACTGGACATGGAAGTTCTGAGGAAAAACATTGAAATGAAGAAATTAAAGCAAATTAAAATTTGTATTTAGTTAATAGTGCAATAACTACAATTATTAAATGAATTTATCTCAACAAATCTGATTTATTTAAAAAAATCACATAGCCTTCTATTTGTAAAATTAACACCTTCATTTATACCAAATTTGATAATAACTGATCAATCACAAGAAAAATATTTGTATATTTAACAAGTAGTTAACATTTATAGTGATCAACATGATTTATATAATAAAAGTTTAAAAAAGCTAATTTTTCACAATGCAGTTACTTTTGTCAAATTGTTTTTACAAGTTAAACGAGGATATACATACCTATGAAGACCTCTTCGTCGTAGAGTAATTATTAACGAAAATAAAAACAAAATGCCAGGAAACTAATAAATTAATTATAAAACAAAACAAGTCTTTAATTTACAAATATATATCCATATATATTTTTTCTACTATAATACATCATCATAAAATAAATATTATTTGTTATTTAATGACGCATTCTAATTAAATATAACTATATTATAATAATAAATTAAGTACCGACATTTCTTTAATGATATAACTGTGAAAATAATGAAAAGTAGATATAATGATTTGCACGACTGAAGTTGGAAAAAAGTGCCACTCTACAGCTAAACTAAAATCTTTTAGATGATGAGTGAGATTAATCTTTTTTTTTTCTGTTTTTATACTACGCACTTACCCAATCAGAAATATATGTATTTTTTTCAATTTTGTTTAAGCTTTTCTAGACTCATGCACGGTAATGGTATCATGTTTGAAAACCTTAACCTTTTAAAGCATGACGTTATATTAACAGGGGATTTTAATGTTCGGTTCAATGGCGAAGATCCACACAGGTATGAGTTATTTGATTTGCTAAATAGCTATGGATTGGATAGTAATTTTAGTCAACCAACGCGAAAACTCAATTGTCTCGATAACATCTTTACCAATGTGGACTTAAATGGAGTGTTCTCAGAGACAATCGAAACTGGATTTTCAGATCACTTGGCAGTCGTAACAACTTGGCGATGCAATAATTATAAACAGGTCAAATCAAAAACATTGTGTAAACCAATAACTTTGGAAGGAAAAATCAATTTTCACAATATCCTTCTAGATGAAAATTGGCAATTTTTATATAATAGTAGTTTAAGCTCTAGTCAAAAAACAACAAAATTTTATAATATACTAGAAAATGCATCTAATACTGCATTTCCTGTAAAATTAAAACAAATACCAACGAATAATAAATCAGAAATATACTGGTTTAATAATAATTTAAAATTCATGAGAGAAAATCTTAGGTTTATGAGTAGTGTCTGCCAACAAACCAAGAATCAAGAACATATTCAAATTAAAAATAAATATAAAACAAAGTATTTACACGCAATTAAAATGGCAAAAATTGAAGCAACTAGTAAATATATAAAAAAACATAAAAACCATCAAATGGCAATGTGGAAAATTATTAATAAAAATAAAGTAAAGTCCAATACTAATGAGTGCAATATAACAGCAAATGAGTTTAATACCTTTTTCATAAACGCACCAAAATCACTAACGCCATCACCGCAAGAATCGAATATTGATCCCATTGTTTTAATGTGTAGCGTAGAAAATCCTACATCAGTCCCGTCATATTTTAATTTTCGCGAGGTCACGATCAATGAAGTAAGGGAGGCCATCAATGGTCTAAAATCAAGTAAAAGCTTTGACATCTATGGATTAACCGCCAGCATGTTAAAAGACGAAAAAAATTCTATTATTATACCGTTAACTAAACTTTTTAACTATTGCATTAAAGATAAAAATTTTCCAGAAAATTTAAAAGTTGCAAAAATAATACCCATTTTTAAGAAAGGCGACCCAAATTGTCCATCAAATTATAGACCAATTAGTTTATTACCAATAATTTCGAAAATTTTTGAAAAATTACTGAAAAATCAGTTAATTCAATGTCTAGAACTAAACAACATACTAAACAGACAACAATTTGGATTTAGAGAAGGCTTATCAACAACAGATGCCATCATACATTTCACTGACTGGGCCATTGAGTGCTTTGAAAGAGGCCAAAATATAACCACTTCCTTTATTGATCTAACCAAAGCGTTTGACTGTGTATCACATGAAATACTCATTAGAAAACTGTATGCCTACAACATACATCCTGACAGCTGTAAGTTGCTCTCATCGTACCTTCGAGATAGAAAACAAGCTGTATTTTTTAAAAATTCTTACTCAAAAGTATTACTTAATAACATAGGTGTTCCTCAAGGGTCAATATTGGGACCAATATTATTTTTATTATATATTAATGACCTACCCAAACATGTAATAGATCGTAATATAGTATTATACGCGGATGACACCACTATAAGCACAAACGATTATAACCTGACATTATTAGAAGTGCGTCATGATTCCCTCATGTCAGAGGTATCAAAATGGTTTCGTAGTAACGAATTAACAATGAACACAGCCAAAACTCAGAAACTTTATTTTTCTGCGCAAACCAAGGCTAAAGCTATTCCAAATACCTCGGCAACAACATTTTTGGGAATAACGCTGGATAGCCACCTTAAATGGACACACCATGGCAATATACTAGCCAAAAAATTAACTTCCACCATTTTCTTATTACGCAATATGGCCAATACTTTAACTTGTGACGTGCTGAGGGTAGCGTATTATGCACTCTGCCAGTCACACATGGCGTATGGGTTACTGGTATGGGGTCATTCTCCAATTCTAAAGAGAATTTTTTCACTACAACGACGAGCGGTATGTGTTGTAGCAGGTCTTACATATCGACAAGATTGTAGAAGTGCTTATGCTACATATAATATACTAACCATGCCCTGTTTGTATATTTTAGCTTGTTTGTTACCGGCGCGAAGCACCGTCAACTATCAGCAACTTGTGTTGCTTCATTTTCCAAATGAGTAAAGTTCGCGCCACACCGTAATCTGTTATTCTTTTGTAGAGAACAGCGCCCCTATATCATGATAGCTCAACTTCGTGTCGAAAAGCCCCTCTCAGCCGGTGCAGGTAAAACTGAGTTCTGCCGCCATCCCAGCCGTCCCGCCAAGGGTGTCCGAAATTCCTGGAATCCTGTGTTCGCCACATCTGCGAAGGGTCGCAACTACCTGCGACCGAACGGACCGAGCGGGCGAAGCGCACGTGTGAAGAACAAAAGGACGGGAAGTGACGTCACGGCGAAAGTTACTTGCATCATCTTCACCGTTCGCGAATATTCGCGTATGGAGTCCACATACGCGAAATCCACATGAGACATCGGATGGCTGAGAGGAAGGCGATTCGAACGACACCAAACACGAAGTGGTTAACCCTACGTCGAACGATGTTAACCACGAGCTGTCATGATATATAATTATTAATATTTAGTAATTGCAAATATGCAAACTGGGTTAATTAAGCTAAAACGGGCGCTGTATCTAACATATATTTCTGTAATTCCATTAGGTCTACCTTTTCGGTACGTCGAAAAGGTAAAACGTACCTGTAGCTACCTGTAACCTACAGGTAGCGCGATAATTCGGGGATGCCCAGGTGTGGTATCTTCGCGCACTCCTATAGGATATCAGTAATATCAAATTAGTTCAAAATAAATAACGTAATAATTAATTTTGTGGATCGACGAGAGTTCGATGGTCGCTAGAGGGGTGTCAAGGGAAGAGGGATGACCACCGACCAAATAAATACCGCCTGCTTCCTACAATAAGGCCTCTTTTAAAAACAGTCTTTCTTCAGAAACAGTCTTGTCTTTCTGTTGAAATCGTCGATCCATTTAAGTATCACGTAAGTGTCTGTGTGTATCTGACTTGTTGTTATTATCGTCAAGACCCAGGTCATTTTGTAAATTAACGTCTAATTTTTCCTTTTGTGTAAGTGTTAGTTTAATTTTGTTTTGTTTCTTTTTTTGTGTTGTGTTCGTGTGTAAATATTCTATCATTGTTTTCAATTTAATATACAGAGTCATTCATGTTCAAACGAATATTATTTCAAAATTTACCTCTCTTTGATAATCTTTAGTGCTCTACCCTGAACTATCGGTGCAGTTGTCAGGGCAGGAACGTTTTCAAACCGAGTTACTTGTTTTTTTTGTAAATTATTACCGTTCCCAGAGGTTCTCCTCACCTTCGGCCGAAGCCCGAAGGAGCCCCTTGATAACATGTTTAAAATATATAAAAAATCTGAAAACAACTTAATTAGGCATGAATCAAAACATAAATATTTTACTAGAAATAGAATGGACCTTTATCCACATAAGCACAAACTATTTGGCTCTCGGCATGCAACAAATTATTTCGCAAAGAAATTTTTCAATATTATTCCTCATCACGTAAAGGAACTACCCCAAAAGCAATTTATACTTTGCATGAAAAAATATTTATTAGAACACGCTTTTTACAATTTTGGAGAGTACCTCAACAGTAGTCTTGTAGGCATACAGTTATGACACCCTTTTAATTAATTTATTTTTATTTATTACTTTTATATATTTGTAATTTTATCTCTGTGTTAGTGTGTATGTATTTGTATATTTAATATTTAACTTATATATAATATTTTATCCTTCTAACTATTTTATTTGTTTCAATTTAATTTTTTTAGCCAAATGTCTTATATATGCAACTTTTATCTATTTGTATAGATTTATTTTATTCTCTATTAACTTTTATCTATAACTTTTAATCATATGTGTAAATATGTTTTGTTTAGTTACTTTTATATTTTATATTTTGGGTTTTACTTTTACTTTTATATTTATATTTTATATATGATTAATCTATTATTTTATATTACTTAATTTCTTTTAAAATGTTTTACCAGTTGTTTTCGAGCATATACAACATCAGGCAATATCAATAAACACATTTAATTTGGCATTGATGTTTAAGAATATTTGCTATTAGAAGCATGCCTATGTAGACATATGATAAAGTATATTTGAAGATAACATATATTGTAAAATTATCTCTAGTTTACTAGCAATTAAGTATATTCGACGTTTGTAAAACTGTAGTTATGACAATAAAGATTACTATTACTATTACTATTACTATTACATGATGCAAACATTCAGATATTAAATTGGTTGATTGAGTTACGTGAAGATCAAATTAATTTGACGAATAAAGCACTAATAATCGTTCTTCGCAATTTTATTTGATTTACCAAATGTACATTTCGGACACAAAGTGACCATTATCAATCGATTAGCACTGGTAAATCAAATAAAATTGTAAAGAAAGGTTATTAGTGCTTTATTCGTCAAATTCAGATATTATTACGAAACTTTTCATTCGGGTTTCGCCCTCACCGTGTCTTTAGTAGATTGCAAATGGGTGCACTGTTGCCTGGTTGTTATTCCAGTGAATACCTTGTACAGCATCTTGAACAACAAAAGCATAGTTCTCAGAAAAATCGCAGATTACAATGCATTCATTTTCTGTCAGCTCTTTTTTTATTCTTCATAAACTCGTTCTGTTTACTTACAAGGTATGAATGCAGAAGTAATTTTTCTAAACCGGTCTTTAATTTTTCTAAATATTCGTCAATTGGGGATATCATAACTTGCATAGTAGTCCTATCGACGTTCGTCCATTGTTTGTAAGTTTCGTCAATATAATTATATTCGAAAATGTTTTCTAATTTGTCGATTAGATGTGTTGCACCAGGGCACTCAGAGCACGTTCCAAAATAACAATTTGTTGCTGTTTCAACGCAAATCATACGTCTCAAACAGTCATGATAAGTCTTCATTGGGTTCGGAGTATCGGCCGTCAGGTTTTTAATATTCGATCCTTCGATTAATGCTTTTACATTTTCATGAATAGCACCAATACACAATGGGTTCCACATGCACCTTCTAGTACGCAATGTTTTGGTCTCAAAGATGCGAATTTGGAAAAACTACATTTGGCTTGTGGGTAACTTTCCTTGAATAATTGATGAAGTTCTTTCAAGTTCACTAATAGTAATCGCTTTTGCACGTGAATGCTTTTGTTATCTATTTTGATCGAAACATAATCTTTTCGTACTGGCATCATGCAACTATTCTCATAGAATTCATAAAAGCTGATTATTAAATCAACTACTACTTTCTCTATTGACGGACGGCTCTTCGGCCTAGGATCGGCTAAGATTCATTCTTCTATGGTAGTTTTCTCGCAACAGTGATCATGTGAATCGCAGCGGAAGGAAAATGATGTATTTTTCGAAAAGCCCATTCTTTCCATCGAATAGAACTTCTGGGAAACTTTTTCTTTTTAATAGGTGAAGTTCCAATAAAATCCAAACCCTTGTTGATTCAAACAATAAACTGTATCGTAGCGTGCCGAGTACGGCTGATTACAAGCTTAGACACGATTGGGTGGGGCGCACGCTACACGACGCGCGCTAAAAAATATTTAATATCTTCTGACTGAAAAAAGACCCCAATTTTTTCAAACATGGGTTTTTTAGATTAAAGAATAGCGAATACATGGTATTTTTTTAAATTGTATACGTTTTGGGTAAAAGCATGAAAACATCATTTGAACAATTAAATTGTTATTATTTTATATTAAATGGGACTAAAAAAATACTGTCAAAATGCGACTAAAAAGCTAACATAACAAGGTATAAAATGGCGGAAGAATGGGAATGATCCGTTCAGCAGAACCGGAGATAATGAATTTTTAATGTTGGAGAATCCAGCAAACTATCAAAATGTTAAATATTTTGAAAAATACACATTGACAGACAAATTCCCGATATAGGGGTCGTTTAAATTAATAATAGGTTAGGTTAGGTTGGTGTGGCAGCACCTCTTCGTGCACCGCGAAGAGATGCACACTTAGGCCTAGATAGGCCCGTTGTGATACCAATGAGGGACATACACGAACATCCATGGATCCGGACGGAGAATTCTTCCTTTAGAAAAATCCACCGCCCGGCTGGGATTTGAACCCACAACCGTGTGGCCCGTGAGCAGGCACTCTAGCCACTAGGCCACCGCGGTCCCTAAATTAATAATAAGGTGCTGAAAAAAAAATTGTGTGTAATTTAAAAATTTGATATTTTTTTTTTCTCAAATCCGTACGATTTATAAAAGAATGACCCATATGCCTTTTCATATTGGCGTTTGGATTTTTGTGGTATTAAATTATATGTTGCAGCATCCGCTATTAATTTGATTTCTGGTGAAACGAAGTAAATAATAAACTAGTGTTGGCATGGCGACGCGGACTTTTTGCGTACTTTGGCGTACTAGTCGTTAGGCGACGCGTCCGCGGTGTAACTCGGCCCGCGAAATTTCATTTTGCAGGCGTTCAGGAGTTCGCGATGGAACATCTTCGCGTACGGTTGCACAAAATAGTTATTTTTGTGCAACCGTACGCGAAGATGTTCCATCGCGAACTCCTGAACGCCTGCAAAATGAAATTTCGCGGTCCGAGTTACTTCGCGGACGCGTCGCCTAGCACCCAGTACGCCAAAGTACGCAAAAAGTCCGCGTCGCCATGCCAACACTAGTTTATTATTTACTGTCACTTCATTTACAGTTTAAGAAAATGTACGATTCCGATAGTAATTATACTATTAGTTGTACTCCACCAGAAATCAAATTAATAGCGGATGCTGCAACAGAAAATTTAATACCACACAAATCCAAACGGCAATATGAAAAGGCATATGACGAATTTAAAGTGTGGTGTCGTGGAAAAAAGGTAACGAAATTATCGGAAAATGTTTTGATGGCATACTTGGAAGACAAATCAAAAGTTTTAAAATCGTCAAGTTTGTGGAGTATTTATTCCATGCTTAAATGTACTATTAACATAAAAGATGGAATTGATATTGCAAAATTTTCGAAGTTAGTGTCCTTATTAAAAAAGAAATCTGTCGGGTATCGAGCCAAAAAATCTAATATATTAACTGCAGAACAAATAACTCAATTTGTAACGGAAGCAAGTGATACCGATTATTTATTATGGAAAGTAAGTACTTCATGAAAATTAGTTTGAAATGAGATTTATTAAAAGTATTGGTTCTTCTAGGTTGTACTAATCATTGGTATTTCTGGGGCAATGCGTAGGGATGAGTTAATAAAATTGTGCGTAGAAGATGTGGAAGTTATTAACAAAGCGTTAATTATATGAATCCAAGAAAGTTAAACTGATCGACCTCGTACATTTACTATAACAAATGCAGAATTCATTAAAATTTACAAAAAGTACCTAAGTCTTCGCCCAACAAAACCTAATAGTAAGCGTTTATTCCTGCGCTATCAAGGTGGAAAATGTTGCAATCAAGTTGTTGGTGTTCACACAATTGGAAAAATCCCATCTTTAATTGCAAAATATCTGAAATTACCGAACAGCAACAAATATACGGGACATTGCTATAGGCGAAGTTCGGCGACTTTGGTTGCGGATAGCGGAGCAAGTATTACAACACTAAAGAGGCATGGTGGGTGGCGTTCGGCTAATGTAGCAGAAGGCTACATCAAAGAGTCATTGCAAAATAAATTTAAAATATCAAATCAAATATTTCCGGAACGTTCTATGTCCACTTCAAATGATGTTACAAGTATTGCAGAATGTAACACTGTATCCACGTTGGCAACAACTTCTGGTTTTTCTGTAAATGTAAACAATAATTCAAATTGTACTATAACCATAAATGTTAATCCTAAGTAATATTTATTCGTTAAAATATATGTTTTCTAATAGTAGCATAATAAGTTTTGACAACAATTTCTCATTACTTATCTATAACTCTTGTTATTTTTTTTATTATTAATTATACCAGTTGCACAAAAAGCTTTGTGTACACCTTGGCCGCGAAATACTTTAGTGTCCTCGAGGTTATATTGCCTCGGCCGCAAGCGGCCTCGGCTATAATTTTCCTCTCGGGCCACTAAAGTTATATTTCGCGGCCTTGGCATACAAATATAATTTCCTTATTACAACAATTTATACGAATGGAAAATATAATAAATTATGGAGGTTTGACAGGACTAACTTCTAGATCTAATCATCAATGAATATGGCTTTTTAAAAAGGATATATTTTTATTCATATTTGTTTAAGTTTTTGGAAAATGAATATGAAATGGATGTTGTTCGTAAAAGCCTTCAACTGGATTGATCATACTATTTTATTGGCAAAATTAAAATCTATTGGGCTAAGTGCCAGTAATTGAATGGTTAGGTAGCGACTTGAGCAATAGATCTCAAACGGTTAATATTAGAAATATTTTCTCTTCAGTAATCTGTTACATCTGTTGTTCCTAAAGGCTCATGTTATTATCTAATTATAATGTTCTTATTTAATCTAAAGCTTTAGAACAAAATATACTTCTTCTTTCACTGATGATTACAAAATATTTGCTCCTGTAAAAAAATGATTGAAATGCTTCAAAGTGATGTACCAATAACCAACTATTTTTAAATCTAAAGAAATGTTGTCATATATCTTTCCATCGGGATCAGAAATTAGTGAAAGAAATTAGGGTCACTCCGTTATTTGAAATTATTTTAGAAATTTTTAGTTTTTTACGTGTTTTTTTTTTGGTTGTAACAGTTTAATAACTGATTGCTTGAATAAAAAAATAATATTTGGTTATTCAAAGTTTATGGAAAGTAATGAAAATGAACAATTTTAATTTGATATGCTAAGTAATGAAAATTAACAAGTTTACTTGATATGCTTTTTTTGAAACAAAATCAAGTTTAAGGACAGAATAGTTTTTGTTTCTATGATGTCCTCTGTTAGTTGCAAATTGTTGGTGTATTGTTGTCATTGTTAGTGTTTTGCAATGAGCATAAATCCTGTTGTTGCGACACGAATTGCGGTCAGCGCGAAACTGCAAGAAATGTTGGTGTCATGTGTGCAACAAGTATGGCGGCGGTACGAAGAAAATAGTCTGCTCACCCGAAGACCTGATTCAGGGCAAGGCAAGACTAGAACTGCTTGAGAGACCGCTTTCTCGTTTCTAGTGCATTGAGAAACCGAACGGTGACCACAGTTTCCCTTCGAAATCATCTGCAAGAAGTGAGAAATGTAAACATAAGCGAGTGGACAGTTAGGAGAAGCCTTGATGCTGTTGGGTTATCTTCTCGAACTATAATATATAGTTAAAATTTTGCACGAGAACACTTGGCTTGGACAAAACCGGATTGGAGTCGCATATAGTTTCCGATGAATCGCGATTCTGTCTTACGGGCTCAGATAGGCGTGTAAGAGGGTGGCGACGGCAGGGCGAGAGATATACTCAAGCGTGTATTGCCGAGCGACTTCCATTTGGTGGAGGATCAGTTATGGCATGGGGAGGCATATCTTTTGACATTCACACGGACTTAGTCTTTATCGAGAATGGAACGTTGAGTGCGCACAGGTATCTGACAGAGGTTCTAAAAGACCATGTTTTACCGTTCATGATGATTCTTGGAGACGACGCAACATTTATGCATGATAACGCACACTGCTCAGATAGTTACTGAGTATATTGATGAGTGTCAAATCACAAGATTTCTTTGGCCTGCTTGCAGTCTAGATTTAAATCCGATTGAGCATGTTTGGGATGATATGGGAAAACATTTATGGAGACATATACTGGCCCCCAGAATTTCTAGAGAGCTTCACGGTGCAGGAATGGGATAATCTTCTGCAGAATGTGATCCAAAATCTGATCCAGAGCATGCCTCGTCAATTGCAAGCTGTTATCACTGCCATAGGAAAGAATAATCGCTACTGAAGTCCTTAAACTCTTATTTAAAAAAAAAATAATAAAGTATACTTGTTCATTTTCGTTACTTAGCATATAAAATTGAAATTTTTCATTTTCAATACCTTAAATAAACTTTGAACAATCAAATATTATTTTTTTATTCAAGCAATCAGTTGGTAAACTGTTACAACCAAAAAACACGTAAAAAACTAAACATTTCTAAAATAACTTCCAATTACGTGAGTGACCCTGATTTTATACTTGTCAGTGTACCTTAGAAACTACATTCTTAACTATGTGACTGAGGTTAAATGTTTGGAAAAACCTTTAATTTTAAACTAAATTCTATTAATCACTATTAAGAACAATATGCAGCAAAGCTTTAAAAAATTTCAGATTTGCAGATTTTTTAAGACGTTGGTATGCCTAGGATTCCATTATTGTATGTTTTTAAATTAGACCTCCACTTAGAGTATGCGTTCTGTGTTTAGTTATGTATACTTGTGACTCAACTTGAAAGAGCGGAGGGTATGTTCTTGCTTTAAGCTTTCCAAAGGCTAGGAAATCATAGAAAAACAAAACATTGTTGTTTTTTAGAAATGTGGTGGTTAAAGAATATAATATTTAGTGACTGGTGTTCCATTTACAAATTGGTTAATACGAGAGTTTATTGCAAACAACTTACTATGTCCACAAAGTGGACTTTTACTTCCAATATAACACATTTAATTTTATTTATTCACTTCTTCTTATATTATCAGCAAGAATAAAATGCTATTTATATCTATTAAAATATATTTGTGGTTATTAGTCAAAATATATCAAGCCAAGTCTTTTTTAGTTGGTTAAGTTCTTATTTCGTTCATTATTAATAAGTGAAGTAAGGAATTTTATTTCCTTCATCATAATATAGAACACTTTACATTACTCAACCCGAAATTTAGTGAAGTTCTTATGTTATTTAAATAGGTATTTGTGGTATGCTGTTTATTGGTTTTCTCAAATAAAGTATTTGTAAATGGATGGATCAACTCAAAATGTATACAATAAACAATTGAAAAAATAGAATTTTGTACATTCCTCCTAAATTCTCAATTTAATTAGTCTTCTATGTATCTTATATAGTCGGTTTTTCAACAATTAATTAATTTCTCTTACTTCTTTTTTTATATTTTTAATCAAACCTTTTCTTATCTCTGCTTTTCTGTAAAATAAAAGATATATCTTGCCTGAAACTAACATTGACTATAACAAAGGAGGACTTCAAAGAAGCGGATCATAAGTAGTTGAGTGTATTTGATGATTATGATTCGAATGAGAATGCCTCTTCGTCTCCAGAGCGATCTTCAACACCAGTAATATATGAAGAGATGATGATAAAGGTTAGAAGAACGACGACTATCTTATTAAAGGTAACAAGACATGAAATTCCAAACAACCTCTGACAATAAATTTCGGTGAACAGTCTTGTAACATTAAAGTAAATGAAATATTAACGTAAGTTATCTTACTGTCTTTAGAAATAACTATGCACCACTGAGATCTTCTCTTCAAGAAAGCTTCTTTTGAGATGGCATTCATAAGCCTTGTCGCGTTTCGTTGGATGACGGAATATCGTCGCGACGAGGCTTATGAATGCTGCAATGCTGTAAGGTATATTGAAATTTTGAACCGTTTCATTAAACGTCTACGCAGGGTTCGCCCCAGGTCGCACAACAAGGTTCATGTTTGTTCGTTCACGACACAGCCACTATCGTTAAAAAAATCCTCGCAAGAAAGAAGGTGGTGCAAATTAAACATGGACAATACTCGCCAGATCTCAATCCTCTCTACTTCTTCCTATTCCCATAACTTAAACTCGCTTTGAAAGGAAATTACTCTTCTTTGAGTACTCTGTCAGTATAATTTCTTCTCAATTTTCAATATTTTGTTTACGATTTCTTTTATTGTGAAAATATGATATATGTGTGCTTCTTTCTTTTCTATATTCACTCTTTGTGCTTCGTTTAATTTAATTTTTTATTTTATTCTATTCTAGCTCTTTTTTTAGTATCAGACGTATTTTTAAGTCTTCTGATATATTTTCATCAGTCCAGAGTGATGATTTTATTAAAAACTTTTATCTTCAACTTTCCATTCCTTAAGATTATTGAAATGATTAAGGTGAAAACCCATATTATATTGAATTAATAATAAGTGTTTGATTTTCAATTTTTTATTTAACTCACAAATTTAAAAATCAAACACTTATTTTTAATAAATTAATATGAAATATATTTAAATTTATTGCATCTTTTTATTCCTGTATTTATTGATTGATGATGATGATTGATCTTCTTCTTGTTCTACCATGTCAGGTTCTCCTCTTATATGTTATCCTCATATTATATTGTTGTTTATTACAAGTTTCAATTTTAATATACCTATATGTATGCATCATATAATCATTTAACTGAAAATAATAATTAATGTGATGTAATAATTAAACTTATTTTAATACAGATCCGTGAACTACTGGCCAATTAACAAAATAATTACACAATTAACCGCACGGAACAATTGCAAATAATATAATAAAAAATTGCCAAAATTGACGAAATTATTTTAATTTGATTAACAACTTTAATCGCAGATGCCAAACGTATAAAACTCGAATCACTGAATCATACGGACAGATGAATTCGTCATATCAAATAATACACATTGATGTTTCTAAATATGAAGAACGTTTTACTGGGAATAACCCTGTTGTTATCAATTCTGGTAAGTATTATTTTCATTTATTTTTAATTTGATATTTCAATTGTTAATTAAGTTAAAGTTGAATAAGTTATTTTTCTTACAGGTACAAAATGGGAAATGCTTTCCAACTAATCATGATATCGATAATCTAGTCGATATTATTAAATACAGTCCGTTTAGAACCACGAGATCAGTTATAATTCACGATTTTAAGGATAATTCAATCAACGATAAACATGATAATGAAGACTCACACAACTTTCGTTTCAGTAGATCGACTAGGAATGCCAATTCTGAAGAGACACATCTGGTAAGAGAAAATCACAGTGATGATCAGCTTAGATCTCGAAGATTTGCTGTATATAAGAGTTCTGAAGAAAAACATTTAACCAGAGATAAAATTGATAATGATGATCATCATTCTATATATGCTAGGTCAACAGGGCATGATAATTCTAAAGAAAAACATTTAACTGATGACAATATTGATGGTGATAAGCATGATTCTATACGCCGTAGGTCGACAGAACATGACAATTCTGAAGACAAACATTTAACCAGAGACGATAATAATGGCCAAGATCATCATACTGTACGTACTCTAAGGTCGACAGGGATCAATAGTTCTGAAGAAAAACATTTAACCGAACATAACATTAACGGCGATGACCACCATTCAATACGTTTCCGTAGGTCAGCCGATCAATATAGTTCTGAAAAAAAACATTTAACAACAGATAATATTGACAAAAATGATAATCATTCTGTACGATCTAGGTCAACAGAACATGATGATTCTAAAGAAAAGCATTTAACTGGTGACAATATTGACGGCAATAATCATCACTCTTTACGTGCTCGTAGGTCAACAGGACATGAGAGCTCGAAGGATAAACATTTAACTAGAGATAATAATGATGACAATAAACATCATTCTGTACGTGCTCTTAGATCAACTGGGCATGATGGTTCTGAAGAAAAACATTTAACCGAAGATAATATTGACGCTAAACATAATAATATACGTGACCGTCGATCAACAGGGCACGACAGTTCTGAAGAAAAACATTTAACCGACCATAACATTTACGGCGATGACTATCATTTTTTACGTTTCCGCCGATCAACAAGTCAAAATAGTTCTGAAGAAAAACATTTAACCGGAGATAATATTAACAACAATAATCATCATTCTGTACGTTCCAGGTCAACAGGACATGGTGATTCTGAAGAAAAGCATTTAACTGGTGACAATATTGATCGCGATAACCACCATTCTATGCGTGATCGTAGATCGACAGAACATGACAATTCTGAAGAAAAAAATTTAACCAGAGATGATAATAATGGCGATAAAAATCATTCTGTACGTGCTCTTAGATCAACAGGGCCTAATAGTTCTGAAGAAAAGCATTTAACCGAGCATAACACTAATGATGATCACTATCAGTCTATACGTTTCCGCAGGTCAGCTGGGCAAAACAGCTCTGAAGAAAAACATTTAACCACAGATAATATTGATAAAAATGATAATCATTCTGTACGATCTAGGTCAACAGAACAAGATGATTCTAAAGAAAAGCATTTAACTGGTGACAATATTGACGGTGACAATCATCACTCTTTACGTGTTCGTAGGTCAACAGGACACGGGAGTTCTGAGGATAACCATTTAACCAGAGATAATGATGATGGCGATGACCATCATTCTTTACGTGCTCTTAGATCAACTGAGCATGACGGTTCTCAAGAAAAACATTTAACCGAA
Source organism: Ontholestes murinus (assembly GCA_963969525.1). Classification (NCBI taxonomy): domain Eukaryota; kingdom Metazoa; phylum Arthropoda; class Insecta; order Coleoptera; family Staphylinidae; genus Ontholestes; species Ontholestes murinus. The sequence goes on from OZ018390.1 coordinate 37,857,980, forward strand.
GATGATATTGACGCTAAACATACATTACGTAAGCGTCGATCAACAGGGCGTGATAGCTCTGAAGAAAAACATTTAACCGAACATAACATTAACAGCGATGGCCATCATTTTATACGTTTCCGCAGGTCAACAAGTCAAAATAGTTCGGAAGAAAAACATTTAACCGGAGATAATATTGACAACAATGATCATCATTCTGTACGTTCCAGGTCAACAGGACATGGTGATTCTGAAGAAAAACATTTAACTGATGACAATAACCACCATTCTATGCGTGATCGTAGATCGACAGAACATGACAATTCCGAAGACAAAAATTTAATCAGGGATGATAATGATGGCGATGAACAACATTCTGTACGTGCTCTTAGATCAACAGGGCTTAACAGTTCTGAAGAAAAACATTTAACCGGAGATAACATTAAGGGCGATGGCCATCATTTAATACGTTACCGCAGGTCAACAGGTCAAGATAATTCTGAAGAAAAACATGTAACCACAGATAATATTCACAGCAATGATCATCATTCTGTACATTCTAGGTCAACAGGACATGGTAATTCTGAAGAAAAGCATTTAACTGATGGCGATAACCACCATTCTATACGTCATCGTAGGTCGACAGAACATGACAATTCCGAAGACAAACATTTAACCATAGATAATAATGATGGCGATGATCATCATACTGTACGCACTCTTAGGTCAACAGGGCATGATAGTTCTGAAGAAAAACATTTAACCGAGCATAACACTAACGACGATGACTATCAGTCTATACGTTTCCGCAGGTCAGCTGGTCAAAACAGTTCTGAAGAAAAACATTTAACCACAGATAATATTGATAAAAATGATAATCATTCTGTACGATCTAGATCAACAGAACAAGATGATTCTAAAGAAACGCATTTAACTGGTGACAATATTGACGGCGATAAGCATAACTCTTTACGTGTTCGTAGGTCAACAAGACACGAGAGTTCTGAGGATAACCATTTGACCAGAGATAATGATGATGGCGATGACCATCATTCTTTACGAGCTCTTAGATCAACTGGGCATGATGGTTCTCAAGAAAAACATTTAACCGAAGATAATATTGACGCTAAACATACATTACGTAATCGTCGATCAACAGGGCGTGATAGCTCTGCAGAAAAACATTTAACCGAGCATATAATTAACAGCGATGGCCATCATTTTATACGTTTCCGCAGGTCAACAGGTCAAGATAGTTCTGAAGAAAAACATTTAACCGGAGATAATATTGACAACAATGATCATCATTCTGTACGTTCCAGGTCAACAGGACATGGTGATTATGAAGAAAAGCATTTAACTGATGACAATATTGATGGCGATAACCATCATTCTATGCGTGATCGTAGATCGACAGAACATGACAATTCTGAAGACAAAAATTTAAGCAGGGATGATAATGATGGCGATGAACATCATTCTGTACGTGTTCTTAGATCAACAGGGCTTAACAGTTCTGAAGGAAAACATTTAACCGGAGATAACATTAACGGCGATGACCATCATTTAATACGTTACCGCAGGTCAACAGGTCAAGATAATTCTGAAGAAAAACATGTAGCCACAGATAATATTCACAGCAATGATCATCATTCTGTACATTCCAGGTCAACAGGACATGGTGATTCTGAAGAAAAGCATTTAACTGATGGCGATAACCACCATTCTATACGTGATCGTAGGTCGACAGAACATGACAATTCCGAAGACAAACATTTAACCATAGATAATAATGATGGCGATGATCATCATACTATACGCACTCTTAGGTCAACAGGGCATGATAGTTCTGAAGAAAAACATTTAACCGAGCATAACACTAACGACGATGACTATCATTCTATGCGTTTCCGCAGGTCATCTGGTAAAGACAGTTCTGAAGAAAAACATTTAACTGGAGATAATGTTGATAAAAATGATAATCATTCTGTACGATCTAGGTCAACAGAACAAGATGATTCTAAAGAAAAGCATTTAACTGGTGACAATATTGACGGCGATAATCATAACTCTTTACGTGTTCGAAGGTCAACAGGACACGAGAGTTCTGAGGATAACCATTTGACCAGAGATAATGATGATGGCGATGACCATCATTCTTTGCGAGCTCTTAGATCAACTGGGCATGATGGTTCTCAAGAAAAACATTTAACCGAAGATAATATTGACGCTAAACATACATTACGTAATCGTCGATCAACAGGGCGTGATAGCTCTGCAGAAAAACATTTAACCGAGCATAACATTAACAGCGATGGCCATCATTTTATACGTTTCCGCAGGTCAACAGGTCAAGATAGTTCTGAAGAAAAACATTTAACCGGAGATAATATTGACAACAATGATCATCATTCTGTACGTTCCAGGTCAACAGGACATGGTGATTATGAAGAAAAGCATTTAACCGATGGCAATATTGATGAGGATAACCATAATTCTATACGTAATCGTAGGTCGACAGAAGATGACAATTCCGAAGACAAACATTTAACCAGAGATGATAATGATGGCTATGATCATCATACTGTACGCACCCTTAGGTCAACAGGGCATGATAGTTCTGAAGAAAAACATTTAACCGAGCATAACACTAACGACGATGACTATCATTCTATGCGTTTCCGCAGGTCATCTGGTAAAGACAGTTCTGAAGAAAAACATTTAACTGGAGATAATGTTGACAATAATGATCATCATTCTGTACGTTCCAGATCAACAGGACATGGTGATTCTGAAGAAAAGCATTTAGCTGGTGACAATATTGATGGGGATAACCATCATTCTATACGTAATCGTAGGTCGACAGAACATAATTCTAAAGAGAAACATTTAACGAGAGATGATAATGATGCCGCTGATCATCATACTGTACGTACTCTTAGGTCAACAGGGTATGATAGTACTGAAGAAAAACATTTAACGGAGCATAACACTAACGACGATGACTATCATTATATACGCTTCCGCAGGTCAGCTGGTCAAGACAGTTCTGAAGACAAACATTTAACCATTGATAATATTGATAATGATGATCATCATTCTGTACGTGCTAGGTCAACGGGACATGACGATTCTGAAGAAAAACATTTAACTGATGACAATCTTAACGGCGATAATCATAATTCTATACGTGTTCGTAGGTCGACAGTACATGATAGTTCTAAGGAAAAACATTTAACCAGAGATAATGACGATGGCGATAATCATCATTCAGTACGTACACGTAGGTCATTAAGACACGATAGTTCTGAAGAAAAACATTTAACTGAGTATAACATTAACGACGATGACTATCATACTATTCGTGTCCGCAGGTCAACAAATCAAAATAGTTCTGAAGAAAAACATTTAACTGAAGACGATAACGATAGCGATAACCATCATTCAGTACGTGCTCAAAGGTCAACTGGACATGGAAGTTCTGAGGAAAAACATTGAAATGAAGAAATTAAAGCAAATTAAAATTTGTATTTAGTTAATAGTGCAATAACTACAATTATTAAATGAATTTATCTCAACAAATCTGATTTATTTAAAAAAATCCTACATCACATTGCCTTCTATTTGTAAAATTAACACCTTCATTTATACCAAATTTGATAATAATAACTGATCAATCACAAGAAAAATATTTGTATATTTAACAAGTAGTTAACATTTATAGTGATCAACATGATTTATATAATAAAAGTTTAAAAAAGCTCATTTTTCACAATGCAGTTACTTTTGTCAAATTGTTTTTACAAGTTAAACGAGGATATACGTACCTACGAAGACCTCTTCGTCGTAGAGTAATTATTAACGAAAATAAAAACAAAATGCCAGGAAATTAATAAATCAATTATAAAACAAAACAAGTCTTTAATTTACAAATCCACCAGTGTAAATAAAAACAACAATAAGAAAGTGATCCATATATATTTTTTCTACTATAATACATCATCATAAAATAAATATTATTTGTTATTTAATGACGCATTCTAATTAAATATAACTATATTATAATAATAAATTAAGTACCGACACTTCTTTAATTATATAACTGTGAAAATAATGAAAATTAGATATAATGATTTGCACGACTGAAGTTGGAAAAAAGTGCCACTCTACAGGTAAACTAAAATCTTTTAGATGATGAGTGAGATTAATCTTTTTTTTCTGTTTTTATACTGCGCACTTACCCAATCAGAAATATATGTAATTTTTTCAATTTTGTTTAAGCTTTTCTAGACACATGCACGGAAATGGTATTATGATGCAAACATTCAGATATTAAATTGGTTGATTGAGTTACGTGAAGATCAAATTAATTTGACGAATAAAGCACTAATAATCTTTCTTCACAATTTTATTTGATTTACCAAATGTACATTTCGGACACAAAGTGACCATTATCAATCGATTAGCACTGGTAAATCAAATAAAATTGTAAAGAAAGGTTATTAGTGCTTTATTCGTCAAATTCAGATATTATTACGAAACTTTTCATTCGGGTTTCGCCCTCATCGTGCCTTTAGTAGATTGCAAATGGGTGCACTGTTGCCTGGTTGTTATTCCAGAGAATACCTTGTACAGCATCTTGAACAACAAAAGCATAGTTCTCAGAAAAATCGCAGATTACAATGCATTCATTTTCTGTCAGCTCTTTTTTTTATTCTTCATAAAATCGTTCTGTTTACTTACAAGGTATGAATGCAGAAGTAATTTTTCTAAACCGGTCTTTAATTTTACTAAATATTCGTCAATTGGGGATATCATAACTTGCATAGTAGTCCTATCGACGTTCGTCCATTGTTTGTAAGTTTCGTCAATATAATTATATTCGAAAATGTTTTCTAATTTGTTGATTAGATGTGTTGCACCAGGGCACTCAGAGCACGTTCCAAAATAACAATTTGTTGCTGTTTCAACGCAAATCATACGTCTCAAACAGTCATGATAAGTCTTCATTGGGTTTGGAGTATCGGCCGTCAGGTTTTTAATATTCGATCCTTCGATTAATGCTTTTACATTTTCATGAATAGCACCAATACACAATGGGTTCCACATGCACCTTCTAGTACGCAATGTTTTGGTCTCAAATATGCGAATTTGGAAAAACTACATTTGGCTTGTGGGTAACTTTCCTTGAATAATTGATGAAGTTCTTTCAAGTTCACTAATAGTAATCGCTTTTGCACGTGAATGCTTTTGTTATCTATTTTGACCGAAACATAATCTTTTCGTACTGGCACCATGCGACTATTCTCATAGAATTCATAAAAGCTGATTATTAAATCAACTACTACTTTCTCTATTGACGGACGGCTCTTCGGCCTAGGATCGGCTAAGATTCATTCTTCTATGGTAGTTTTCTCGCAACAGTGATCATGTGAATCGCAGCGGAAGGAAAATGATGTATTTTTCGAAAAGCCCATTCTTTCCATCGAATAGAACTTCTGGGAATCGTTTTCTTTTTAATAGGTGAAGTTCCAATAAAATCCAAACCCTTGTTGATTCAAACAATAAACTGTATCGTAGCGTGCCGAGTACGGCTGATTACAAGCTTAGACACGATTGGGTGGGGCGCACGCTACACGACGCGCGCTAAAAAATATTTAATATCTTCTGACTGAAAAAAGACCCCAATTTTTTCAAACATGGGTATTTTAGATTAAAGAATAGCGAATACATGGTATTTTTTAAATTGTATACGTTTTGGGTAAAAGCATGAAAACATCATTTGAACAATTAAATTGTTATTATTTTATATTAAATGGGACTAAAAGAAAACTGTCAAAATGCGACTAAAAAGCTAACATAACAAGGTATAAAATGGCGGAAGAATGGGAATGATCCGTTCAGCAGAACCGGAGATAATGAATTTTTAATGTTGGAGAATCCAGCAAACTATCAAAATGTTAAATATTTTGAAAAATACACATTGACAGACAAATTCCCGATATAGGGGTCGTTTAAATTAATAAGAAGGTGCTGAAAAAAAATTGTGTGTAATTTAAAAATGTGATTTTTTTTTTTCTCAAATCCGTACGATTTATAAAAGAATGACCCATATGCCTTTTCATATTGCCGTTTGGATTTTTGTGGTATTAAATTTTATGTTGCAGCATCGGCTATTAATTTGATTTCTGGTGAAATGAAGTAAATAATAAACTAGTGTTGGCATGGCGACGCGGACTTTTTGCGTACTTTGGCGTACTGGTCGCTAGGCGACGCGTCCGCGGTGTAACTCGGCCCGCGAAATTTCATTTTGCAGGCGTTCAGGAGTCCGCGATGGAACATCTTCGCGTACGGTTGCACAAAATAGTTATTTAACGAATAAATATTACTTAGGATTAACATTTATGGTTATAGTACAATTTGAATTATTGTTTTCATTTACAGAAAAACCAGAAGTTGTTGCCAACGTGGATACAGTGTTACATTCTGCAATACTTGTAACATCATTTGAAGTGGACATAGAACGTTCCGGAAATATTTGATTTGATATTTTAAATTTATTTTGCAATGACTCTTCGATGTAGCCTTCTGCTACATCAGCCGAACACCACCCACCGTGTCTCTTTAGTGTTGTAATACTTGCTCCGCTATCCGCAACGAAAGTCGCCGAACTTCGCCTATAGCAATGTCCCGTATATTTGTTGCTGTTCGGTAATTTCAGATATTTAGCAATTAAAGATGGGATTTTTCCAATTGTGTGAACACCAACAACTTGATTGCAACATTTTCCACCTTGATAGCGCAGGAATAAACGCTTACTATTAGGTTTTGTTGGGCGAAGACTTAGGTACTTTTTGTAAATTTTAATGAATTCTGCATTTGTTATAGTAAATGTACGAGGTCGATCAGTTTTACTTTCTTGGATTCATATAATTAACGCTTTGTTAATATCTTCCACATCTTCTACGCACAATTTTATTAACTCATCCCTACGCATTGCCCCAGAAATACCAATGATTAGTACAACCTAAAGGGTCCGCCAATAGGGACGCGCGAAGTTTGCCGGAAGGGTGCGGCCATGTTGTTCGAGGTAGAGCTGTCAAAGTTGCTGTCATTTGTTCAGTATATAACCCCAAATCACCATGGCAAGTTTGAGTGTCGAGCAGCACGTGAAAATTATTAAATTGTTTTACGAAAATGGGTCATCAGTTCGAGCAACGTTCCGCGCACTTCGCCCATTTTACGGTCGCGATGATCGCCGCATTTGGAGTGAGAACAACCCACATGAGGTCCACCAACAACAACGCAGAGATTCGTAGTTTGATTTTTTAAAAAATGATATTATGTTTATTACACATATGTACATGTAGGCTTTTAGAAAATAGATTAAAATGAACTTCTATAAACATATTTAATGAGAAGACTGTACCTACCAAATAATCAATATTTGGTGAAATATCGGATGTCGCAACACACAGAGTGTTCTCCAAATGTGAGTCTCTTAATCTTGTACGTGTCTTTGATTTAACAAACTTCATTCTCGAAAATAGCTGCTCACATTTGTATGTACTTCTAAATAATGACATTTTTTTCAAAGATGCGAGATTTGGAAATTTATCGGTTGGTAAATATTTTTTATAAAAATCGGTTAACGGCGTGTCTCTAAATATTGTCTTAAGATCGGATTTTTCTTGCAATTCAATGAGTTTCATTTGCAATGAAAATGGAGCTTCTTTTATTTCCACATCAAATGGGGAGGAAAAAAATTTCAGACTTGCTTCTTGACAGCGAAAATCTTTAAATCTGGTGTTAAATTCATCTCTTAAAAATTGTAACTCGTTTGCAAACGTTTCGAAATTAGCATGATCTTTATGATTTGCAAGAGTGGGAAAATAGTAGGTATTCCCTGTTCGGAGCTTATTTTCCCAAAGTTTTGCAAGAGTGGGAAAATAGTAGGTATTCCCTGTTCGGAGCTTATTTTCCCAAAGTTTTAATTTATTTTAGAATGACTTGACGTGACCATACAGTTCATACAAGTTGTTCTTAGGTTTGCAACTTTGTATTTAATTCATTCATATGACTTGTTACATCAACGAGAAACGCAAGATCGCAGACCCAATTTGTGTTCTTTATTTAGCTCTTGCACAGGTGTTTCTTTCATGTCCAAATACCTCATCTTTCAAATCATAAAATCGTTTTAACATTTTTGCTTTGCTTAACCAGAGCACTTCACAATAAAATGTCAGATCTTTAAATTCAGACTGCAGTTCTTCCAAAAATGTTTGGAACTGACGGTGGTGAAGTGCTCTTGATTTAATAAAATATAAATTCCACGTAGATTCTTCCACTTAAACTCAAAGTGACCAAAAACTGCTTTTACTTCTTCGAAAATGTTATCTTCGCTTGTGGTATCCTTCATAGGTCGAAGAGTTAGCAATTCTTCCATGTAATTAAATTTGATATCAACTCCACGAATAAAAATAGCTAATTGTGCGGTATCGGTAGTATCTGTGCTCTCATCGAGAACAATTGAAAATGCCTCAAACAAAAACACGATTTTCAATATGAACTTTTTTTCTCTTCTCTGATGTCATTTTAAAGATTATGTTAAATTGTAAATTAAGTATGAATTTAGAAACTACTGTACCTCTCTACTAATAACTACATGCTTTTGCTCTGCTGATTCGTCCTTCACTAATCAACAGTTTTTCCCTGTTTATTGCATACATTGAATACAGTACAAAACTTTATGATACCTATGATCCTTAGATTGCATGAAAATTATTAAGAATACATATATTTTTTTACTTTCAAGAGCCAGGTTTAGTGAGATTTGAAAATTGTGCTGCGGGCCGGATAAAATGAAGTCAGGGGCCGGATCCGGCCCGCGGGCCGTACGTTGCACATGCCTGCTATAGAAGAACCAATACTTTTAATAAATCTCATTTCAAACTAATTTTCATGAAGTACTTACTTCCCATAATAAATAATCGGTATCACTTGCTTCCGTTACAAATTGAGTTATTTGTTCTGCAGTTAATATATTAGATTTTTACTTTCCCTATATGAAAAAATGGTGATGTGGCCATCATAGTAGTTTCCCTATATTTTTCTCGAAAACTATGAGGTTTACGCAAAAAAGTTATTCTTAATAATTTATTCAATTTTAAATTCTCTACAATTACTTTTTATGTAACTTTTACGTAACTCCAATAGTTTATTAGTAATTTTCAAGAAATGTCAAAATATTCAATTTTTATTTTTTTTCTCGAAAGTTAAGAATTATATGAAAAATATGTTCAAATAAAACTTGTTCAGTTTATTATTCCCTTTAACTTTTGTTTAAACCGTTTTTAAAAATATTTCATATTTAGAAAAATATGACCAAAAAACCAAAAAACGCCTCGAGTAAACACCCACTTCCGGTTTATGAATGTTTACCAAAAGCTTTTCAGTTCCAGTTTTTAACGATAAAACCTTAAGTTTAAAGTTTCATTTCAAACAGATTATTCGTTTTTGAGATACAGCGCCCACCGACAGACACACAGACACACACACAGACACAAAAAATTTTTTTCTAGAAATTAGTGTTTTGGGTTCAGGGGACCCTAAAACGGATATTTCCGCAAAAAAAAAATTTGAAAAAAAAATCACGAAAACAATAGTCCCCCTATATATACTATATAGGGAAACTAATATATATACTATATAGGGAAACTAAAAATGGTGATGTGGCCATCATAGTAGTTTCCCTATATTTTTCTCGAAAACTATGAGGTTTACGCAAAAAAGTTATTCTTGATAATTTATTCAATTTTAAATTCTCTACAATTACTTTTTATGTAACTTTTATGTAACTCCAATAGTTTATTAGTAATTTTCAAAAAATGTCAAAATATTCAATTTTTATTTTTTTTCTCGAAAGTTAAGAATTTTATGAAAAATATGTTCAAATAAAATTTGTTCAGTTTATTATTCCCTTTAACTTTTGTTTGAACCGTTTTTAAAAATATTTCATATTTAGATAAATATGACCAAAAAACCAAAAAAGGCCTCGAGTAAACACCCACTTCCGGTTAATGAATGTTTACAAAAAGCTTTTCAGTTCCAGTTTTTAACGATAAAACCTTAAGTTTGAAGTTTCATCTCAAACAGATTATTCGTTTTTGAGATACAGCGCCCACCGACAGACAGACACACAGACACAAATTTTTTTTTTCCAGAAATTAGTGTTTTGGGTTCAGGGTACCCCAAAACGGATATTTCCGCAAAAAAAAAATTTCAAAAAAAAATCACGAAAACAATAGTCCCCCTATTTATCGTGATTTTTTTTTGAAAAATTTTTTTTGCGGAAATATCCGTTTTGAGGTCCCCTGAGTCCATTCCACTAATTTCTGGAAAAAAAAATTGTGTGTCTGTGTGTGTGTCTGTCTGTCTGTCTGTCTGTCTGTGTGTCTGTCTGTCGGTGGGCGCTGTATCTCAAAAACGAATAATCGGATTGAGGTGAAACTTTAAACTTAAGGTTTTATCATTAAAAACTGGAACTGAAAAGCTTTTGGTAAACATTCATAAACCGGAAGTGGATGTTTACTCGAGGCGTTTTTTTGTTTTTTCGTGATATTCTTCTAAATATAAAAAAATTTAAAAAACGGTTCAAACAAAAGTTAAAGAGAATAAAAAACTGAACAAGTTTTATTCGAACATATTTTTCATAAAGTTGAAAATGTTGACATTTTTTGCCAATTGCTAATAAACTATTAGAATTACATGAAACTTGTATTAAAAATAACTGTAGAGAATTCAAAACTAAACAAATCATTAAGAATAGCCTTTTTGCGTAAACCCCATAGTTTTCGAGTAAAATATAGGGAAAGTACTATGATGGCCACATCACCATTTTTCGCTCGATACCCGACAGATTTCTTTTTTAATAAGGACACTAACATCGAAAATTTCGAAATATCAATTCCATCTTTTATGTTAATAGTACATTTAAGCATGGAATAAATACTCCACAAACTTGACGATTTTAAAACTTTTGATTTGTCTTCCAAGTATGCCATCAAAACATTTTCCGATAATTTCGTTACCTTTTTTCCACGACACCACACTTTAAATTCGTCATATGCCTTTTCATATTGCCGTTTGGATTTGTGTGGTATTAAATTTTCTGTTGCAGTATCCGCTATTAATTTGATTTCTGGTGGAGTACAACTAATAGTATAATTACTATCGGAATCGGACATTTTCTTAAACTGAAAATGAAGTGACAGTAAATAATAAACTAGTGTTGGCATGGCGACGCGGACTTTTTGCGTACTTTGGCGTACTGGTCGCTAGGCGACGCGTCCGCGAAGTAACTCGGACTGCGAAATTTCATTTTGCAGGCGTTCAGGAGTTCGCGATGGAACATCTTCGCGTACGGTTGCACAAAAATATAATTTCCTTATTAGAACAATTTATAAGAATGGAAAATATAATAAATTATGGAGGTTTGACAGGACTAACTTCTAGATCTAATCATCAATGGCTTTTTAAAGAGGATATATTTTTATTCATATTGGTTTAAGTTTTTGGAAAATGAATATGAAATGGATGTTGTTCGTAAAAGCCTTCAACTGGATTGATCATACTATTTTATTGGCAAAATTAAAATCTATTGGGCTAAGTGCCAGTAATTGAATGGTTAGGTAGCGACTTGAGCAATAGATCTCAAACGGTTAATATTAGAAATATTTTCTCTTCAGTAATCTGTTACATCTGTTGTTCCTAAAGGCTCATGTTATTATCTAATTATAATGTTCTTATTTAATCTAAAGCTTTAGAACAAAATATACTTCTTCTTTCACTGATGATTACAAAATATTTGCTCCTGTAAAAAATGATTGAAATGCTTCAAAATGATGTACCAATAACCAACTATTTTTAAATCTAAAGAAATGTTGTCATATATCTTTCCATCGGGATCAGAAATTAGTGAAAGAAATTAGGGTCACTCCGTTATTTGAAATTATTTTAGAAATTTTTAGTTTTTTACGTGTTTTTTTTTTGGTTGTAACAGTTTACTAACTGATTGCTTGAATAAAAAAATAATATTTGGTTATTCAAAGTTTGTGGAAAGTAATGAAAATGAACAATTTTAATTTGATATGCTAAGTAATGAAAATTAACAAGTACTTAATATGCTTTTTTGAAACAAAATCAAGTTTAAGGACAGAATAGTTTTTGTTTCTATGATGTCATCTGTTAGTTGCAAATTGTTGGTGTATTGTTGTCATTGTTAGTGTTTTGCAATGAGCATAAATCCTGTTGTTGCGGCACGAATTGTGGCGGCTTTTGAAGACGGCCGCAGTCAGCGCGAAATTGCAAGAAATGTTGGTGTCATGTGTGCAACAAGTATGGCGGCGGTACGAAGAGACTAGTCCGCTCACTCGAAGACATGATTCAGGGCAAGGCAAGACTACAACTGCTTGAGAGACCGCTTTCTCGTTTCTAATGCATTGAGAAACCGAACGGTGACCACAGTTTCCCTTCGAAATAATCTCCAAGAAGTGAGAAATGTAAACATAAGTGAGTGGACAGTTAGGAGAAGCCTTGATGCTGTTGGGTTATCTTCTCGAACTATAATATATAGTTACAATTTTGCACGAGAACACTTGGCTTGGACAAAACCGGATTGGAGTCGCATATTGCTTCCGATGAATCGCGATTCTGTCTTACGGGCTCAGATAGGCGTGTAAGAGGGTGGCGATGGCAGGGCGAGAGATATACTCAAGCGTGTATTGCCGAGCGACTTCCATTTGGTGGAGGATCAGTTATGGCATGGGGAGGCATATCTTTTGACATTCACACGGAGTTAGTCTTTATCGAGAATGGAACATTGAGTGCGCATAGGTATCTGACAGAAGTTCTAGAAGACCATGTTTTACCGTTCATGATGATTCTTGGAGACGACGCAACATTTATGCATGATAACGCACGAACCCACACTGCTCAGATAGTTACTGAGTATATTGATGAGTGTCAAATCACAAGATTTCTTTGGCCTGCTTGCAGTCCAGATTTAATGATATGGGAAAACGTTTATGGAGACATATACCGGCCCCCAGAATTTCTAGAGAGCTTCACGACATACTGGTGCAGAAATGGGATAATCTTCTGCAGAATGTGATCCAAAATCTGATCCAGAGCATGCCTCGTCGATTTCAAGCTGTTATCACTGCCATAGGAAAGAATAATCGCTACTGAAGTCCTTAAACTCTTGTTTAAAAAAAGAAGTAAACTTGTTCGTTTTCGTTACTTAGCATATAAAATTGAAATTTTTCATTTTCAATACTTTAAATAAACTTTGAATAACCAAATATTATTTTTTTATTCAAGCAATCAGTTGGTGAACTGTTACAACCAAAAAACACGTAAGAAACTAAAAATTTCTAAAATAACTTCAAATAACGGAGTGACCCTAATTTTATACTCGTCAGTGTACCTTATAAAACTACATTCTCAACTATGTGACTGAGGTTTGGAAAAACCTTTAATTTTAAACTAAATTCTATTAATCACTATTAAGAACAATATGCAGCAAAGCTTTAAATATTTTCAGATTTGCAGATTTTTTAAGACGTTGGTATGCCTAGGATTCCATTATTGTATGTTTTTAAATTAGACCTCCACTTAGAGTATGCGTTCTGTGTTTAGTTATGTATACTTGTGACTCAACTTGAAAGAGCGTAGGGTATGTTCTTGCTTTAAGCTAGGAAATAATAGAAAAACAAAACATTGTTAACGTTTTTTAGAAGTGTGGTGGTTAAAGAATATAATTTTTAGTGACTGGTGTTCCATTTATAAATTTGTTAATGCGAGAGTTTATTGCAAACAACTTACTATGATAAATTAGTATAAACCACAAAGTGGACTTCTAGTTCTGATATAACACATTTAATTTTATTTATTCACTTCTTCTTATATTATCAGCAAGAATAAAATGCTATTTATATCTATTAAAATAAATTTGTGGTTATTAGTCAAAATATATCAAGCCAAGTCTTTTTTAGTTGGTTAAGTTCTTATTTCGTTCATTATTACTTCACTTATTAATAAGTGAAGTAAGGAATTTTATTTCGTGCATCATAATATAGAACACTTCACATTACTCAACCCGAAATTTAGTGAAGTTCTTATGTTATTTAAATAGGTATTTGTGGTGTGTTGTTTATTGGTTTTCTCTAATAAAGTATATGTAAATGGATGGATCAACTCAAAATTTATACAATAAACAATTAGAAAATAGAATTTTGTACATTCCTCCTAAATTCTCAATTTAATTAGTCTTCTATGTATCTTATATAGTCGTTTTTTTAACAATTAATTACTTTCGCTTATTTCTTTTTTTGTATTTTTAATCAAACCTTTTCTTATCTCTGCTTTTCTCTAAAATAAAAGATATATCTTGCCTGAAACTAACATTGACTATAACAAAGGAGGACTTCAAAGAAGCGGATCATAAGAAGTTGAGTGTATTTGATGATTATGATTCGAATGAGAATGCCTCTTCGTCTCCAGAGCGATCTTCAACACCAGTAATATATGAAGAGATGATGATAAAGGTTAGAAGAACGATGACTATCTTATTAAAGGTAACAAGACATGAAATTCGAAACAACCTCTGACAATAAATTTCGGTGAACAGTCTTGTAACATTAAAGTAAATGAAATATTAACGTAAGTTATCTTACTGTCTTTTGAAATAACTATGCACCACTGAGATCTTCTCTTCAAGAAAGCTTATTTTGGGAAGGCATTTATAAGCCTCGTCGCATTTCGTTGGATGACGGAATATCATGCTGCAATGCTGCAAGGTATATTGAAATTTTGAACCGTTTCATGAAACTTCTACGCAGGGTTTGGCCCCAGGTCGCACAACAAGGTTCATGTTTTTTCGTTCACGACAATGCTCGCCCTCACACAGCCAATATCGTTAAAAAAATCCTCGCAAGAAAGAAGGTGGTGCAAATTAAACATCGACAATACTCGCCAGATCTCAATCCTCTCTACTTCTTCCTATTCCCATGACTTAAACTCGCTTTGAAAGGAAATTACTCTTCTTTGAGTACTCTGTCAGTATACTTTCTTCTCAATTTTCAATATTTTGTTTACGATTTCTTTTATTGTGAAAATATGATATTGTGTGCTTCTTCCTTTTCTATATTCACTATTTGTGCTTCGTTTAATTAATTTTAATTTTATTAAAAACTTTTATCTTCAACTTTCCATTCCTTAAGTTTATTGAATTGATTAAGGTAAAAATCCATATTATATTGAATTAATAATAAGTGTTTGATTTTCAAATTTTTATTTAACTCACAAATTTAAAAAATCAAACACTTATTATTAATAAATTAATATAAAATAAATATAAATTTTAATTTATTGCATCTTATTATTCTTGTATTTATTGATTACTTTCTTCTTCTTGTTCTACCATGTCAGGTTCTCCTCTTATATGTTATCCTCATATTATATTGTTGTTTATTACAAGTTTCAATTTTAATATATATATATATATATATATATATATATATATATATATATATATATATATATATAAGTGACCTGGCGTCCACAATAAACATTTCTTTGTTATAATATAATTATTTTTATTATTTAGAAATATATTTTATTAATTAATGCGTAGTTAGGATGACATCACCCGCCAGATGTCAATATGCTTAGTTCGTAGTTTTAGTTTATATAAATAGATTAACCGCATAAGATTCAGATTCATTATTATATTAGTACTGTAACGCTTCACATATCAATTATTCTCCGTATAATTAAGTTTTAAGTAATGTAATTAATTGTAAATTTCGGAAATAAACCTTTTTAAAAAACACAATTGTGAACCACGAAATTTAACTGGCGCAGGCGGTAGGATGTCATAAGGGCACAACTTTTGAGGGAATATCAAAATAGTGCACCGTCCGTATCAACGGTTAAATTGGCATCGAACGTGTTCCACGTCGAAGCAGCACCAGAGGGTCCTCCGAACATCGAGGGACTAACACCCCGAGGGCAGCAGAACGAGGAACACCCCATCACCAGATCCAGGACCACTGAGGGCATATCAGGGCATGGACAGCGTGATCTTCGTTATTGAGTGGTAAGCATTGTTTTTTAGAGGTTTTTTCCATATTTTTGTTCGCGAGTAAAATTTTATGTACGCAAGTGATACATCTTCGGACCCAATTTCACCACAAATTCTCAATTCCCCAAACCGCGTCCATTCTCCAGTAAATTTTGTACTCGACGACCTAATCAATAAATTAGATAATTTAGTAATTACCGAAAAATTAAAAATGGAAAATATTAATTATCAATTGCTAAAATTAAATGTCGAAACGATTCCTTATTTCGACGGGAGTAACGAACTCACAGAAATATTTATTTCAAGATGCGATGCCGTACTAGATCAATTTAGACCTTTAAATAACGAGTTGGTGAATACATATTTAATAAACGCGATAATAAGTAAACTTAAAGACAAAGCATTGGTCGCTATAGGTTCGCGTATAGAGTTAAACACATGGCCTGAAATTAGAAACCATTTAAGACAAAGGTTTGGTGATCTGCGAAATTACGATTGTTTAGTTCAGGATTTAATTAATTTGAGACCTTTTAAGAATGAAAAATATTTAGATTTCGGGGAACGTATACAAATTTTGCGAAGTAGACTATCCGCTAAAATTAACTCCTTATCGGCAGTGGAAATGCCGGACGCGACAAAGCGCATTCATCAACGTAGCTATGATGAGCTAGCAATGAACTATCTTATAGAGGAAAATAATTTTCAGAGTTCGCTCGATACGCCGAATGTATCAAATTTTAATCAAAATAATAATAAATTTAACAACCCAAATTATAATAAATTTAATAATCAACCTAGACCGCGTAATTTAAATTTTGGCAACAATAATTTTAATAATAATAATAATCGTTTCAATCAGTATCCTATGAACCGGCCTAGTAGTTCTCAATTTAAGCAACAACGACCACGGTTCCTTACTAACAGTCAAGTGTTTGGGAGACCTCAAAACCAACCAAATCACAATTTTAACAGACCACAAAATTATAATAATTACAGTCAAAATTTTAATCGGAACTTTAATCCATTTAATACAAACTATAATCAGCCGCCTGGACAGATTCCCCCGCGTTTACCAAATCCTATACCTATGTCAACTTCGACGATTTACACAAATAAACAAGAATTGCGTAATTTAGATGAGCCAACGTGCTCTAAAAATATTAGTACACGAAGTAACAGCGTCATTGACCAGAACGGGAAAAATGAAGATAATTTTTTAGTATAAGTCGCCTTGGCAAACCGTCTATAGAATTTTTAAGCATTAATAATAACTTTAGTAATTTACCTTTCATTGTAGACCCCGAAACAAAATTAAAAGTTTTATTAGATTCCGGTAGTACGCGATCATTCATTAGTTCTCGCCTAGCAAAAAAATTAAACAAAAATTTATTTAAGGATAATCCTTTCGAAGTAACAAGTGCTCATGGCACGTCCCGCGGAACACACAGCGTTATTATTAACCTACAAAAATTATTTAAAAGTAACTTTGCTGCAAAAGTAAAATGCTATATATTCGATTTTCATTCTTCCTTTGATATCCTGTTAGGCGTAGATAACATGACAAAAATTAACATTTGCTTAGATTTTAAAAGGAAATCAGTAGTAACCTCTAACGTAGAAATACCATTTAAATTTCGGAATGACCAAGGCATATCTAATGAAAATAATGATAAAAATAATAGTATTAGAATTAGTAATAATAATCTTAATGTTAATAATTATAGTATTCCTGTTGCTCCGCCTGTCACTAAGCGAATATTAGTGCCCGCTCAGAGTCAACAGGTAATAGAAGTAGAAGTTTTAAATATTGAAAACGGTGAAGCCGTAATTCCTAGAACTGACGTTACGAATTTCTTAGTGCCTGAATATGTCACTATAGTTAAAAATAATAGAGCCCTTCGTACTGTAGTTAATAAAACTGACATAGATAGGGAAGTTACATTAAAAAGACCTGTCGTGGTTACCCCCATCAGCGGATATGATGTGGTACCCCACGAACAGAATTATAATGAAAATAGTAATTTAAGTAAGAAAGATTTTAGGACAAATAATAATTTGAATATGATGAATACAAATAAATTTAAATTCGATTTCTCAAGTATTAGAACTGATCACATGAATGATGAAGAAAAAGCTGTTATTAAAAAATTAATAAATAAGTATGCCGATATTTTTCATGTAAAAGGGAATCATTTAACGTTAACTAATAATATTAAACACAGGATAATTACGACCGATGAGATTCCGGTCAATACTAAAACGTATCGCTACCCCGAAGTGCACAAAGCCGAGGTAAGCAAACAAATTAATGAAATGTTGGAACAAAACATTATTAGACCATCCTTTAGCCCATGGTCCTCTCCTATATGGATCGTTCCCAAAAAATTAGATGCTTCAGGTCAACGAAAATAGCGCGTTGTATTTGATTATAGGAAATTAAACGATAAAACTGTAGGTGACCGATACCCCCTTCCCAATATAAATGACTTGTTAGATAAATTAGGGAAATGTCAATATTTTACAACCCTAGATTTGGCATCAGGCTTCCACCAAATTGAGATTGACGAACGTGACCTCCCAAAAACTGCCTTTAATACAGAAAACGGTCACTATGAATTTTTAAGAATGCCATTTGGGCTTAAAAATGCCCCAGCTACTTTCCAGCGCGTCATGGACAATATTTTGAGGGGAATTCAAAACGAATACTGTCTCGTCTATATGGACGATATAATTATTTTTTCCACTAGCTTACAAGAACATATCGATAGATTAAACGAAGTTTTCAAAAGGTTAAGAGAGGCTAATTTCAAGGTTCAATTAGATAAATCGGAATTTCTTCGTAAAGAAGTAGCGTATCTCGGACATGTGATTATACCCGAAGGTGTCAGACCGAATCCAGACAAAATTATTGCCATTCAAAATTATCCCATCCCCAAAACGACAAAACAAATTAAAGGATTTCTCGGATTGTTAGGATATTACCGAAAGTTTATTAAAAATTTTGCAGACTTGACTAAACCGATGACGAAACGTCTAAAAAAGAACTCAGTTATTAATATTAATGATGCAGACTACCAAAATTCATTTAACTTGTGCAAGAACGTCCTGACTAACCAGCCATTACTCCAATATCCAGATTTTTCGAAACCCTTCTTGCTGACCACAGATGCTAGTACTCAAGCCCTTGGTGCCGTTTTATCACAGGGTAAAATTGGCACAGATTTACCAATCGCATATGCTAGTCGAACGTTAAACGATTCTGAAACGAGTTATTCTACTATTGAAAGAGAACTACTCGCTATTGTTTGGGCTGTCAAATATTTTAGACCATATCTATTTGGGCGTAAATTTACAATTATCACTGACCACAAACCACTTCAATGGTTAATGTCTATCAAAGAACCAAATTCAAAATTAGTTAGATGGAGGCTGAAATTGTCAGAATATGACTATGACATTGTTTATAAAAAAGGTTCCTTAAATAAAAATGCCGATGCACTCTCTAGAATTGAACTTAATGTTAACGAAGAATATGCCCAAAATTTAGAAGAATATTTGAAAAATTTTGATGAGATTGAAAATGATCAGTCATCAGTTATTGTAGAACCCCCGGAAACTACTCGTATAAATGAAATTGAAAATGATGGCGCTACAATTCATTCAAATTCGGAAAACCCTATTTTTGGTATACCAATATCAGATAAACCGGTCAACGTTGGTGATAACCAAATTATAATTACAGAGGTGGAACATTCATCATCTAAACCGAAAATTACTAATTTATTTAATAACAAAAAAATGCGAATATATGTCTAAAAGAAATTTTGTGAATGAAGTCATTAGTTTTGTAAAAGAATATATTGTTCCTAAAATAAATTATTAATCTATACATCAAAAGTCCTATTTACGAAAAATTCAGTAGCGTTCTCCAAAATTATTTTAAAAATTCAGAACTTAAAATGACTAAATGCAATAATTTACTTACGGACGTTGAAAATAATAACGATATATTGGAAATTATCCAAAATTATCATGAGGGAAAAACAAATCATCGAGGCATAGACGAAACTGAATTAAAACTCAAACGGATATATTATTGGCCAAGTATGAGGAAATCAATCCAAGAATATATTAATGATTGTGAAGTCTGTTTAGTTTCTAAATATGATCGCAAACCACTTAAATTAAAATTTAATCACACCCCAACAGCTATGAAACCATTCGAAATAATTCACATAGATTGTATTGCCCTTGAAGGTTCCAAATTCCTTACTATAATTGATTCATTTTCTAAATATACGCAACTTTACAAATTAAATTCTTACCAAGCTGTTGAAGTAGCAAACAATTTAATAAAATTCTTTTGTCACCATGGAATCCCTAAATTAATTATTTCGGATAATCATTTGGAATTTAAGAACACGGTTATTAGAGAACTTTTGGAAATTCATAAAATCAAAATTCATTTTATTAGTTCCCAACACCCAGAATCTAATGGAATAATAGAACGCGTACATTCGACGATCATTGAACACATACGGCTCCTTAATAATCAAGACACGTTTAAAAAAGAACCAATAGATATTAAAACCTTATACGCCGTACTAGCATATAATAATTCTATCCATTCGACTACAAAATTAAGACCTTCTGAAATTATTTCGGGACACATCGATAATGAATCTCTTTTAGACCTCAACTTAGAAACCTTAATTACAAACAATTATGTAGAAAATCATAAAACTAAAGTCAAATTGTTGTATGAACAAATAAATGAAACAATAAATGAAAATAAAACAAGAACTATTGAAAAACATAACTTAACGCGAGAGGAAGTTCCAGAAATTCCAGAAAAAGTATTTATTAAAAACAAACAAAAACAATCAAAAACTAAAAATAAATATCAAAAAGAAAACATTCAAATTGATTGATCCTAATCGTAAAACAGCAGAAATAGAAACCAGACATCATAATCAATCTAGTAAAATTCATTTGTCAAATATTAAACGTCCCAGAGTCAAAAGATCTAATTTAAAACAAACTCCAAATTTTGAAACATTTATTGAGATTTTAAGTAATGATAAAGAAATAAACAATGAAAACGTAAGAGAAATTTCGGATGATTTATTCAATGCCCCTCTAGAATACTCACTCGCTCACTGTGTGAGTAGAGATTTTAGAGATTTGAAAATGAGTGCAGGAATAGCACGTGAATTTAAATTAAGATTTGGAAAAATTAGAGATTTATCAAAACAGAACGCAAAATTATATTCTCTCTGTCATATCAAAGAAGAAGGTAGATATATTATTTATTTGATCACTAAAGAAAATTATTTCGACAAACCCACTTTAGGATGTTTGTTTCATACATTGATAAATTTAAAACAATTCTGTTTAGACAAAAACATCACTAAATTAGCAATTCCCAAATTAGGTTGTGGCTTAGACCAATTAGACTATAATTCAGTTAAAGCTATGATAAATTATATCTTCCAAAATTCTAAAATACAAATAAACATCTATTTTGGTTCACCAAAAATTGATGACGAAGTACCAGGCCCATCATCTTCGATAATTCCAAATCCTAGTTTAGTCCAGCAAAGAAAGTCATTTTTTGAGAACTATACTAAATCTGAACATTTCCAAAACTAGTAAACAAAAAAATAATTCATCTCAGATTGATCTTCCTTCCGCTTGTAATATGTTTTGAAGTTAAAAATATCACCGAAAATATCGGACTAATTCCTGTAAATTTAAGCACAGCAAAGTTTGAAAAAACCAAACCAAACTAAATCAGAACAATCTTGAGAACCAAATAAAATTCGGGTACAGCATAAACGAAAAATTAATACAAAATTTCAATGAAACAATCAAAGATATCGCACATAACCAAAACTTGCTTAAGGCCAGAATAATGCAATTACACGCAATTTATAAAGAGGAGATAGACCACCAGCACGTATTATTCACTAAAGATCTGTATAATCAACTCGTTTTACTTTACACAATAATCGAAAATATTTTGGAAGAAATTATTAACTCATTAACATTTTGCAAATTAAAAATTCTTAGTCCAGATATAATTAGGCCCCAAGATTTATTTAATGAACTAAAAAAGATTTCCGTTCACTATAATGAGGAATTGCCTTTCGACCTTAAATTAGAAAACATTTTAGATATTGAATCCGCGATATCAGTCGATTGCAAAATCGAACAATCAAAAATCTATTATTTCCTATCCCTTCCTATTAATTATGAACATTCTTTTGATCTGTATAAAATATACCCTATACCCCTGAAATATAAGTCCGAATATGTAACTATAACTCCTAATGTAAAAGTAATGTTAAAATCAAAAATTAACTCTAAAACATGGCCTCTAAGAGACATATGCTTAAGTATTAACAAGAAATTCCAATGCAACGATAACTTGCTCTTAAATTACCAGGCTGATTGTGAAACAGAGCTTTTGGTCAATGGAACCACCCAAAAATGCAAGTTTACAAAATTAGAAATCGAAAAGAACCATTTAGAGAATATACCCAATACCAACCAGTTCCTAGCCGTTTTTAAGAAAAAAGAGAAATTAAAGATCACCTGCCCGAATCAAGAAGAGACCCGTGACCTGGAAGGCATTTTCATAATTCAACCCAACAAATGCGACCTAGTCTTCCGGAACTATAAGGTGCCCCAAATGGAAACAACGCGTGGAACCCCAGTGCTTGTGAGTGCTTCGATCCCAGAACTTAAAAACTATAATCTAAATAACTTTACAATACAATTGAAAAGACTTCAATTAGAAGACATCCCAGTGTATTCCCCGATACCCGATATAAATAATTCAATGATACCCCTAAAACCCAGTGCATGGACACTAATACTTTATTCGTTCATAATAATTTGTGTAGTGACTTTGATTTACAGACGCTTAAGACGCAGAGGAGCAGCCACCCTTGTAAAAGATGATGATTCTCCTCCACAGGTGTGTCGGATCTAGGGGGAGAGGAGTGACCTGGCGTCCACAATAAACATTTCTTTGTTATAATATAATTAATTTTATTATTTAGAAATATATTTTATTAATTAATGCGTAGTTAGGATGACATCACCCGCCAGATGTCAATATGCTTAGTTCGTAGTTTTAGTTTATATAAATAGATTAACCGCATAAGATTCAGAATCATTATTATATTAGTACTGTAACGCTTCACATATCAATTATTCTCCGTATAATTAAGTTTTAAGTAATGTAATTAATTGTAAATTTCGGAAATAAACCTTTTTAAAAAACACAATTGTGAACCACGGAATTTAACTTATATGTATGCATCATATAATCATTTAACTGAAAATAATAATTAATGTGACGTAATAATTAAACTTATTTTAATACAGATCCGTGAACTACTGGCTAATTAACAAAATAATTACACAATTAACCGCACGGAACAATTGCAAATAATATAATAAAAAATTGCCAAAATTGACGAAATTATTTTAATTTGATTAACAACTTTAATCGCAGATGCCAAACGTATAAAACTCGAATCACTGAATCATACGGACAGATGAATTCGTCATATCAAAGAATACACATTGATGTTTCTAAATATGAAGAACGTTTTACTGGGAATAACCCTGTTGTTATCAATTCTGGTAAGTATTGTTTTCATATATTTTTAATTTGATATTTCAATTGTTAATTAAGTTAAAGTTGAATAAGTTATTTTTCTTACAGGTACAAAATGGGAAATGCTTTCCAACTAATCATGATATCGATAATCTAGTCGATATTATTAAATACAGTCCGTTTAGAACCACGAGATCAGTTATAATTCACGATTTTAAGGATAATTCAATCAACGATAAATATGGTAATGAAGACTCACACAACTTTCGTTTCAGTAGATCGACTAGGAATGCCAATTCTGAAGAGACACATCTGGTAAGAGAAAATCACAGTGAAGATCAGCTTAGATCTCGAAGATTTGCTGTATATAAGAGTTCTGAAGAAAAACATTTAACCAGAGATAAAATTGATAATGATGATCATCATTCTATATATGCTAGGTCAACAGGGCATGATATTTCTGAAGAAAAACATTTAACTGATGACAATATTGATGGTGATAAGCATCATTCTATACGCCGTAGGTCGACAGAACATGACAATTCTGAAGACAAACATTTAACCAGAGACGATAATAATGGCCAAGATCATCAGATTGTACGTACTCTAAGGTCAACAGGGATCAATAGTTCTGAAGAAAAACATTTAACCGAACATAACATTAACGGCGATGACCACCATTCAATACGTTTCCGTAGGTCAGCCGATCAATATAGTTCTGAAGAAAAACATTTAACAACAGATAATATTGACAAAAATGATAATCATTCTGTACGATCTAGGTCAACAGAACATGATGATTCTAAAGAAAAGCATTTAACTGGTGACAATATTGACGGCGATAATCATCACTCTTTACGTGCTCGTAGGTCAACAGGACATGAGAGCTCGAAGGATAAACATTTAACTAGAGATAATAATGATGACAATAAACATACTTCTGTACGTGCTCTTAGATCAACTGGACATGATGGTTCTGAAGAAAAACATTTAACCGAAGATAATATTGACGCTAAACATAATAATATACGTGACCGTCGATCAACAGGGCACGACAGTTCTGAAGAAAAACATTTAACCGACCATAACATTAACGGCGATGACTATCATTTTTTACGTTTCCGCCGATCAACAGGTCAAGATAGTTCTGAAGAAAAACATGTGGCCACAGATAATATTGACAATGATCACCATTCTGTACGTTCTAGGTCAACTGGACAAGATGATTCTAAAGAAAAGCATTTAACTGGCGATAATATTGACGGCGATAATCATCACTCTTTACGTGCTCGTAGGTCAACAGGACATGAGAGTCCTGAGGATAAACATTTAACCAGAGATAATGATGATGGCGATGAACATCATTCTCTACGTGTTCTCAGATCAACTGGCGATGACCATCATTTAATACGTTACCGCAGGTCAACAGGTCAAGATAATTCTGAAGAAAAACATGTAGCCACAGATAATATTCACAGCACTGATCACCATTCTGTACGTTCTAGGTCAACAGGGCATGGTGATTCTGAAGAAAAGCATTTAACTGATGACAATATTGATGGGGATAACCATAATTCTGTACGCGATCGTAGGTCGACAGAAGATGACAACTCCGAAGACAAACATTTAACCATAGATAATAATGATGGCGATGATCATCATACTGTACGCACTCTTAGGTCAACAGGGCATGATAGTTCTGACGAAAAACGTTTAACCGAGCATAACACTAACGACGATGACTATCTGTCTATACGTTTCCGCAGGTCAGCTGGTCAAAACAGTTCTGAAGAAAAACATTTAACCACAGATAATATTGATAAAAATGATAATCATTCTGTACGATCTAGGTCAACAGAACAAGATGATTCTAAAGAAAAGCATTTAACTGGTGACAATATTGACGGCGATAATCATAACTCTTTACGTGTTCGTAGGTCAACAGGACACGAGAGTTCTGAGGATAACCATTTGACCAGAGATAATGATGATGGCGATGACCATCATTCTTTACGAGCTCTTAGATCAACTGGGCATGATGGTTCTCAAGAAAAACATTTAACCGAAGATAATATTGACGCTAAACATACATTACGTAATCGTCGATCAACAGGGCGTGATAGCTCTGCAGAAAAACATTTAACCGAGCATAACATTAACGGCGATGGCCATCATTTTATACGTTTCCGACGGTCAACAGGTCAAGATAGTTCTGAAGAAAAACATTTAACCGGAGATAATATTGACAACAATGATCCTCATTCTGTACGTTCCAGGTCAACAGGACATGGTGATTATGAAGAAAAGCATTTAACCGATGGCAATATTGATGGGGATAACCATAATTCTATACGTAATCGTAGGTCGACAGAAGATGACAATTCCGAAGACAAACATTTAACCAGAGATGATAATGATGGCTATGATCATCATACTTTACGCACCCTTAGGTCAACAGGGCATGCTAGTTCTGAAGAAAAACATTTAACCGAGCATAATACTAACGACGATGACTATCATTCTATGCGTTTCCGCAGATCATCTGGTCAAGACAGTTCTGAAGAAAAACATTTAACTGGAGATAATGTTGACAATAATGATCATCATTCTGTACGTTCCAGATCAACAGGACATGGTGATTCTGAAGAAAAGCATTTAACTGGTGACAATATTGATGGGGATAACCATCATTCTATACGTAATCGTAGGTCGACAGAACATGACAATTCTGAAGAGAAACATTTAACGAGAGATGATAATGATGCCGCTGATCATCATACTGTACGTACTCTTAGGTCAACGGGGTATGATAGTACTGAAAAAAAACATTTAACGGAGCATAACACTAACGACGATGACTATCATTATATACGCTTCCGCAGGTCAGCTGGTCAAGACAGTTCTGAAGAGAAACATTTAACCATTGATAATATTGATAATGATGATCATCATTCCGTACGCGCTAGGTCAACGGGACATGACGATTCTGAAGAAAAACATTTAACTAAAGACGATAACGATAGCGATAACCATCATTCAGTACGTGCTCAAAGGTCAACTGGACATGGAAATTCTGAGGAAAAACATTGAAATGAAGAAATTAAAGCAAATTAAAATTTGCATTTAGTTAATAGTGCAATAACTACAATTATTAAATGAATTTATCTCAACAAATCTGATTTATTTAAAAAAATCCTACATCACATTGCCTTCTATTTGTAAAATGAACACCTTCTTTTATACCAAATTGGATAATATTAACAATCACAAGAAAAATATTTGTATGTTTAACAAGTAGTTAACATTTATAGTAATCAACATGATTTATATAATAAAAGTTTAAAAAAGCTCATTTTTCGCAATGCAGTTACTTTTGTCATATTGTTTTTACAAGTTAAACGAGGATATACGTACCTACGAAGACCTCTTCGTCGTAGAGTAATTATTAACGAAAATAAAAAAAAAAATGCCAGGAAATTAATAAATTAATTATAAAACAAAACAAGTCTTTAATTTACCACCCGTGTAAATAAAAACAACAATAAGAAAGTGATCCATATATATTTTTTCTACTATAATACATCATCATAAAATAAATATTATTTGTTATTTAATGACGCATTCTAATTAAATATAACTATATTATAATAATAGATTAAGTACCGACATTTCTTTAATGATATAACTGTGAAAATAATGAAAATTAGATATAATGATTTGCACGACTGAATATAGCCTGTCAACGATAATTTGCAAAAATTAGCCAAATTATTATAATTTCATTGATTATTTCAATGACAGATATTGGTATATATACATATGAATTTAGAAAAGGTTTCAGTCTACGTTCTAAGTATGGAATTTAATTTCAAATTAATAACAGTAATATTGGCAATATTTGTAAGCAAAAAATTATATAATATATTTTAAAAATGCATTTAACTTTTATTTAACATTTTAGGTAAATATTTGCCAGTCAATCCAAGATGATAAAAAGATTACTCAAGCTAGTCTAAAAAACGATAGAATACCACTTCGTCGAATTTTTCGTTCAGCTAGTGATAGCGAAAGTTCAGAAGAATATCATTTAACTGAGGGTAATAATAGAGTTGTTCGATCTAATAATGACACTTCTGGAGAGGTTTATAACACAGATGAAAATGTAGGAAAGCAGCGTGGTTTTCGTATTCGAAGATTTACTGGTTCCAAGGAACATTATTTGTCAAAAAATGGTCGGCAAACATATCGCACAAAATACCTTTTAAATCATGGCAGTAATTTATCCCATCGTCCTTCTAGATCTTTTGGTAATAATGATAAATATAATTTTCGATTCCGTAGATTTATAATGAAAAATCTTAATTCTGCTAATAATGACGATTTAACTAAACATGACAGTAATGAACATCACAATAAGCGTAGGTCAATTGATTATGAGCCTGATGATTACAATCATATGATAAACTCTGACTTTTAAATAAATATCTACAATACGATGAATTAAATTCTCACTTATATATATATATATATATATATATATATATATATATATATATACACGTTGTCCCCTGAAATTTTGAATACGGGCATTTTAATGCATTACTCGTTGCTTAGTTACCACGCTCGTCACATATTTTAATGGATTGACCAACGGGAAATAATTAGTAATTTCTAATTTGTAATAAAATAGGGAATCAAAATGAAACATATTTACACGTTATTTTAATATTACTATTTTTACGGACACAATGCTGACGTAACGAATAACAAGTAACTGCAATGTTCATCTTATTAAATGTTCGAAAACATCTCCTTGTTGAGCCAAACAATATCCCAGATGATCATAAAATTCCTGTTAACATTATAGCTTCAAAATGTCAAATTGACATGCACATTGCAGCAACAACCATAGCAACCAATAATAATTACATTACTCATATTCAAAATTTCAGGGGACAACGTGTATAAATATATATATTTATGTTAATTAGAAGTTTAATTAACCTTAGATACAAATAAGTAGAAAAAAAAAGAATTTCATTAATAAATAAAGCATACAAATTGATAGATTTCATAATAGATTATTTGTTGTACATATTTATTGTTAGATATTTAAGGAATTCGCTTTTACCATACGAGATCAAGAGTCTCCACCACAAATACCAAATTCATGTACCCAAAGGAAAAAAGTAGTAACATAACCACAATCAAGACATACGGTCGCGTTAGCTTACCTATTGCGTATTATATTATTCATATGTATAGTAACTCATTAAAGTGCTATAAAACTGTTGGTGTGTGTGTCTATTGCATTCTATTCCATCGCTATTCTAACATTTATAAATAAATATTTTCATCATTCCCTATCACCGTAATAATAATCCTGCATATAACATTCACATCGCCCGCACAATTGTTTCCCCCTTTATGTCTATAAAATACCTTGGCATTACCATAGATCAAAAAGTAAATTTCAAAAAGCACACAACCTTAAACAAAACAAAAATCACCACTAGGGAAAATTATTAAGAAGTCTTACTTACAAAGGAAACGGTATATCCACAAAAACAGCCGTCAAAATTTATAAAATGATTTTTCGCCCTCTACTGGACTATGGTAATGTCCTTTTTCCTAACTACTGCAATCCTTCTATCCACAATATCCAAGTTAGCGAGCGAGCGATCCTCACTAAGAATTCTAACCAAAAACCAATCATTTACACAATCCTTCTAACCAACTCCTATATGACTCTTCCTCTATCATCCCCATCAATGAACGCCTTCTATACCTAAGCGAAAAATTCTCGAAAAATCCCTTCAGCCATCACATCCTTTCTCTCTACTGCTTGCGCAGAAATCCCAACCTGATCCCAAAATTTAAAACCCCTTCAATCACTACATTTGAATTCATCGCATCACATTATCAATCATCATCTTCAGAAACAGACTGACGTGACATATCGACAATGACAAACTCCGGACTGAAAAACCGCTGGTCGATAGCCATTTAACAAACTAACTCACTAACATTCATTGTATCATACACGTATTATATTTAGTTTATTTGTATATTTGTTTGTTAATAAAGATGTTGTATATATATTTTTATCCAAATTAACGACTAAAGTATATCCCTAAAATTAATTGAATATTAATGTAGATGTTATATTTACTTGAGACCACAAAAAAATAATGTATTGAAATAATTTAATTTAATATATGATTTAACGACTCAGTGATGAAAGTAAATAAGCTCTTGTACGAGTGTCGATCAATAAGTACCCGGATGTAAGAATAGGTGGTATTGTTTTGGGAAGTTGTCGTCGTATACTGCCATTACACAGCATCATATTAAATAGACTAAATCATAGGTTTCTTTAAGCGAAATTTGCTCTCGGTCAAAACTGCACTACGAATTGCTACTGAACCCACCTGTACCTGCCCGGCTTGACTTTTTTCTATTACACAATATGAAAACATGGCTTGCGAGAAAGAAAATGAGCTCAAACAAGAAGGTTATCATCACAGAAACGTATATTGAAGAGATTGACAAATCGCATTTTTAAAGGGTTAAAGGAAAAGCAGGAGCGTTATAAAGTCTATTGTAATAAAAGATAAGATAACTTTATTGTAGAGCATCAGTAAGACGATTACATAGTCAAAAAAATACTGAATATAAAATAAATAAAAAACAAAAGGTTAAAATGTTAAATCGTCACATTACTTAAGTCATATTAATCAATAATTAAATGAATTTCAAACCCACACAATTGTATTAATATATTCTTGATAACTGTAGTATGATTTAGTAATCAGAAACACCTTATGTTTGCGGTTAAATAAATGTTTACTTTTATTTAATAGTGTGTGCTTCAGATGAAGTGGTTAATCATCGTAGGCCTTGATTACGTTAAAAGTTGGGACTTTTAAAATAACTATATATAACTATGTATATTTAGAAGAATGCCATATGGTAATTTTAGCATATATCGAATTATCTTTTTTGTGCAATAAATACATGTTTTAAGAGGTGAACACCAACTCGCAACATCAGACAACCTGCTATGTACATAAATATTGATTATTTATTCTTTATCATACTTGCATAAAAATCTGTAGTTATTACAAAATATATAAAACATAATGAAAACATACATATAAAATTTTGACAGAAAGATGAAGGGCGGAGTTCATCTTGTAAAATGTGAATGGACTTTTGATTCTGGCGAATATTTACACATTCTTTGAATGTTGTTTGGGTATTAAAGTTAAGGATACATATTTTGTTCAAATTTAATTCAAGCCTATTCCATGCACACCACTCTGACATACCAACTGCATTAGCTTTCTTCGCTAAACATGAAATTGAAGATGAGTATATGATCAACAATGGGTCATCGCAAACTAAAATACAGATACATTTGCTGGCTCAAGATGTTGATTAAGGTCATTCACGCATAAGAAAAATGAGAACGATGCAAGAACAGAGCCCTATATCGCGTCAGTAGACATAGTTCTTAATAACGTATTATTTTCTATGTGTGATGCTTATAGAAGTCCGGCGTTTTCTGTTAGAATGATATGATTTTATAATATTAAGAGCGGTTCCTCGTATACCATAGCATTCCAGTTTGTGAATTAATAAACCCTGATTAATTGTATCGAAGGCCTTTTACAATTCAAAATATATACCCACTACTTTTTGTTTTGGTCTAGATTTTCAAGAATTCAATTAATAGAATTCTATATAGCATCTCCAGTAGATCTCTCTAGTAAGAGTCGAATTGATGTTTATTAAATATATTGTATTTTTGTTATAAATCTCAGTAAGCGAATGTATAACAACTTCTCAAGCGCCTTTGCAAATTTTGGGAGGTTAAATATGGGTCTATAGTTATCCAAACAGTCTTAGTAACCTTTTTTAAACCTTGAGATAATTTTAGCATATTTTCCATTTGCTCTGGAAATATCCTGATTTCAAACAGTTGTTTATAATAACTGATGGTGAATCGGAAATAATAGAGGCAACATATTTAAGTAGGCTACGTGAAATTTCGTCGTATTTAGAGGAAATTTCCAATAAGACAGCTTCAACTTCAAGTTGTAGTTTGTTCAAGAAACATGGTGTGAGGGATAACTGCAATTTGATAAATCTTTAATTGGAGATCGCAGCCACAAATTTTATTAAAATACTATTAAATTCATCCATAATCTTGATTGGCTCTGCAATAACTTTTGAACTGATTGAAATAGAACTTATTACATATTCTT
Source organism: Ontholestes murinus (assembly GCA_963969525.1). NCBI lineage: Eukaryota > Metazoa > Arthropoda > Insecta > Coleoptera > Staphylinidae > Ontholestes > Ontholestes murinus. Next base: position 37,890,003 of record OZ018390.1, read on the forward strand.
TATTAGTATAGTTAGAGTGGGAATTCAAGATACTCAATATTTTCATCGGCTTGTTTAACAATTTTTCAATAACATGTTCATAAAACTGATTCTTTTTAGCCAGTGTTCATTTATACACAATATGTCAGGAAACTTAAGTTCGTTTAATAGGATTTGAAATTCATTCAACTTTGAGCGAAAGCTTCGAATATTTAAATTAAATAGAGTCAAAATGTTTGATGTATATATATCCCCCGATTCAATGCCTTCTTTAGTACATATATTGAGTTATGGAGTAATTACTATCACCAAATTGCTATATCAAGTGAGTATTCAGCTCAGTTGACTTGTAGCTAGGTATAAGTCTGTCAACACACAGCCACTTTCTTTTTAAAAGAGCATAGATCACATTATTGATTCCTTGTCCAATAGCGGTTTTAAGATATCCTTTGTTTTTCATTGCATCTATTTTATTTGAGTTGAATGGCTGATGTTTGTACTAGATTCCAACACTAACACAAAATATTTTCTTGAAATTCAGATGTTTCGGCCAACTCTTTAATTATACTATCTCTGTGATCAAGTAGTTAGTTCAGATGTTCCATTTCAGTTCTGTTACTTTGTCGTCTAAATTTTTGTTAACAAGATCAGATATAACTTCGGTTTCAATCAGCTGAGATACTGGAATAGAATCACAACAAGTAAATTTATGTTTACGCTTTTTGTTTTCAATACAGCCTACGTGAACTATTCGCGCACATTGCGTACACGTTAGTTTTTTGTTCTCATTGACAACTGCTACTTTATAGAACTCACATGCGTGCGCTGCCTTGTTTTAGTATTGCGCCTCGGATCGACTCATCAAGAGGTTAAATACCTGCAGTTCTCTCAAGTGGAATATATTAACGCTATTTTTTAACTTACGTCTTTATTTTACATAAGTCACTATTCGCTTACAGTAATCACTGATTATTCACTTGTCTAATTTGCCACTCTTACGAATTGTATGTCATTGTTTACCCCATTTTCCATACAAAACTAATACTATTTCATACACATACATTTACGTTAAAAAATATAAAAAAATAATAACTTTATTTTCTTAACATAGGTACTTATTAGTAGGTATTCGGAGACTTTTAATAAGATAACATAAGTATACAGGTATAAAATAGGAGGATAAAACGTATCAGAAACTTGTACATAAGATTTTCACCTATGTCTTCCTTCGTGATTATTTATAAATAAGGTTGCAAAACTTTGTACTTCAAACCAGATTTTTGGGAATAGATGGTAAGTGAAAAAATAAATTAATAACTGATGAATTAATCTAAATAAACATTATGAATATAGTTAGAAATGCTGGAGAAAGAAAGGATTCTGTTTGAATTTAAGTTGAGAAGTTAAAGGTGATAATTAAAAGTAATAATATTTAATACCATAAGATCAAGTCAAGTAGGTATTAAATACTAGGGTGATCAACCATTTAACACAGTTTTAAAATATGACAGGTTTATATAGTTTATATCTTATAAAAGCATTTTACAACATATTGTTATAAATTTTAGTTACATAAGTATAAGTACATCTATATCTTAGCTAAATTATTTTAAATATTTTATTAAAATTTTCTTATCTTTATTTGGTTATTGGTTATATAGGGTCGGCCAATAAGGGTGCGTGAACTTTAAAATTGAATAAAACAAGTTGTGTGTGAGGTAGAAACGAAATATATTTTCATTCGAAAGGGTATTCGACCCCATTAAGTATGGAAGATAACATCGTTCAAATGACCACCGCGGCTCCGTTTGGTAGCCCGGATCCGGGAGGTCCAATTTTCGATGACTCTGGAGCACATATCGGCCTCAATTTGAGCGATGGCGTTGCGTATGTTGACTTTGAGGTCATCGGTGTTTAGAGGCTAGTTGGCGTAGACCAGCGACTTGAGATAGCCCCAGAGAAAAAAGTCTAAAGGCGTTAAATCGCACGATCTCGGTGGCCAGTTGATATCGCCTCCGCGCGAGATGACCATGTCCGGAAATCGCTCGTGCAGAATGTCCATTGTGGCATGGGCTGTGTGGCACGTGGCGCCGTCCTACTGGAACCACATGTCGTCCATGTCCATATCATCCAGTTTAGGCCAAAAGAAGTTGGTTATCAACGACCTGTAGCGCTCCCCATTGACGGTTATGGCCGCCCCAGCTTCGTTCTCGAAAAAGTACGGACCGATGATGCCGCCGGCCCAAAATCCACACCAAACAGTGACTTTCTGGGGATGCATTGCCACTTGATGGACCTCGTGTGGGTTGTTCTCACTCCAAATGCGGCAATTTTGCTTGTTCACATACCCGTTCATCCAGAAATGAGCCTCGTCGCTGAAGATGATTTTTCGGCCAAAATGGGGATCTGCTTCCAACTGCTCCAGAGCCCAGTCAGCGAACGCTCGACGCTGTCTGTGGTCGTTTATCTTGAGCTCCTGGGTCAATTGGATTTTGTACGGGTGCAGACCCAAATCCAGATGCAAAATTCGTGTTCTCGCGCACACTCTCATGGACAGCAGCGATATTTTCGTTCGATCGGGCGTTTCGTCGACGTGTCAGTGTTGGCTGGTTGTTTACTGAACCAGTCAACTCGAATTTGCCCACCAATCGACGGATAGTCGACTCTACAGGCCGATCATCGCGACCGTAAAATGGGCGAAGTGCGCGGAACGTTGCTCGAACTGATGACCCATTTTCGTAAAACAATTTAATAATTTGCACGTGCTGCTCGACACTCAAACTTGCCATGGTGATTTGGGATTCTACCTCGAACAATATGGCCGCACCCTTCCGGCAAACTTCGCGCGTCCTTATTGGCGGACCCTTTATATCAATTTTATAAAAAATACTAATAATTATTATATTATTTTCCAGCTTCATTTAATGAAAAAGAGAGGAAAAATTCCACATTTAACCAAATGAATAAGAAAATGTAAATGAAATTTTAAAAATCCTTAATAATAAAAGGTATAGTATGTTCGTTTTATCTTCCGTCGTACGTCACAAACTATCGCTTCAAAAAACGACGAAAGTTTTACAGTGCGTTCTTTTTCTAACGCATTTGGTTTACTTTATCAGACTGAATGTTTTTGTGTCGTTTCTCGAAGCGATAGTTTGTGACGTTCGACGGAAGATCCAACAAACAGACTATATTAAAGTTCTTTGAGGAAAATTAACCAATAATTTAAAAATTTCGCAAAACGACAAAACAAATCACTTATTGAAACAACTACTTAAAGTTTAAATATATTTATTTCTATCAAATCAATTAAAAATTATTAAATATACGTTTATAAGTAAATATGGTATGAACAAAAAATGAATGTATGCTGTTCTAATTAAATTAAACTAGCAAAGCAATTAAATAATCCTTGAACACCTCCCTATAATTGGAAAACTCTTTGAATCCCTTTTAAAACAAAAACTCCTACACACTTCTATTAAATCCATCCCTGATTACCAGTTTGGTTTCCTTCCCAAAAAGTCAACCATGCTTCCTCTCTACATCCTAACTAAACACCTTGAAGGTCAAAAATCAACCGTACTCATTTTAGATATTCAAAAAGCATTTGATACAGTTTGGCATATTAGACTTCTATACAAATGTTTCCTAATAAAAATCCCTTATCACTTTATAATCCTTATAAACAACTCCCTATCCAACAGATCCTGCCAAGTAAGAATTAAACAAACGCTTTACCATTCCTTTCCAATCTTACAAGGCGTCCGTCAAGGTTCTCCTTTATCCACACTCCTATATAACATATACTGTCACGACATTAATAATCCTGATCCCTCATATTTCAATCCTTCACAATATTCTTTGTTTTCACTGATGACCCAGTCCTTGTTGCCCATTCATCCTCCCTTTAAATCGCCCATCAATCCCTTTAACACTCCTTCGACTCCATCCAAGCTTGGTGCTCCAAATGGCGAATTAAAAAAAATAATCCTCCCAAATCCCAACTATTCATCCCCTACCACAAAATCAGACCGCAAACCAAGAATATTATTATATGTCCCACCTACACCTGCAAATATCTTGGCATCCTATTCGATTCAAAACTTTCCTTTAAATCCCATGCACTATCAAAAAAAAACAAAATCAAAACCAGGGCTCGGCATTCCAGATCTTTGACATATAAACAAGAAGGAATAGAATAAAAACTGCAACATACATATATATGTAAATCGATATGCCGGCCCTTGTTAGATTATGGTGCAATCGTTTTTACCCAAATCCGTCATATATTAAGCCATAGCGTTAAATTTGCCAATAATCCCCATAACCAACCCTTTTTAACCAAATTCTGTATTTCCCGAAATCCAAATATTCCTTCTAAATATCAACATCCTCCCCTCACAATTAATGAATTCATTTGTGCGAATCGTCAGGACAGTTAAGCTAGCTAGCAAAAATACTTTTTTCACTAACAAATTCAAGACAGGGCAGAAATTCCTCAGGTCTACAGCCCAAACGGACTAACACCATCTATTATTTTCCCTATATAGTATATATAAAGGGAGTATTGTTTTCGTGATTTTCCTTTGAATTTTTTTGCGGAAATCAGTTTTGAGGTCACTTTGAGTCCATTGCACTGATTTCTGAAAATTCTGTCTGTCTCAAAAACGAATGATCCGATTGAGATGAAACTTTAAACTTAAGGTTTTATCCCCTCTCAAGGACCTGTAGAACCTTGACGTTGGTGAGAGGGCTTGAGTGGTCCTATGAGTGCGGCCTGACATGAGGATCCAGACGAATAACAGGTCAACCGCGCATCGTTGTGGCCGCGATGCGAGGATGTGCACAAGGCTACCCGCGTGTTTGTGCCGTGCGTGGAGAGCCGTAAGGCAGGACACAGGGAACCTGGTGGCTGAGTCGCCCTTGTGATGCGTCACGTACGGCGGCAACACTCCACTTTGGCCCTGAGTTCTCCCTAAACGGGTGGTCGGAACTAACCCACTCCGATCAATCGGCTGCGTTGTAAGGTCAGACTTACGACAGGGTGAGCCCCTGAGGGCGGAGGGGCGCTCAACGGACCCAGCACATGTGCCAGGCACCCGTTCGAGTGCAACCCGTCCTTGGTGACTATATCCCCTTGGTAGCCCTGGCGATCAATTATCAACGTCCCCAGTGCGGGCTCCGTGGTGGGTGGGGAGCCAAAGGGATGAAGTACTATCCACTAGCATGGACAATAGAATAAACAAAATAACGTTAGTAGCAGGCAGGTCGCAAGATCAACCTGCTACTACGAAGAAGACAACTAATGTGGGTGAGTCCCTGGATTCCCCGCAACAAACAGTGGCTGCGGGCGGATCAACTGATCCACCCGTCACCACAAAAGAAGCCGGCCCACAGAAGCAACCCCCAAAAAGGAAGCGCATTTGTGGAGCCGAGCTAAAGCGCAGAAGGAAGGTCAGGGAGGCATTGGCTGCAACCAAAACCCCCAAGACCCCTTCTGGTAAAGAAGTGCGCCCCCCAGGGCAGACTGGCAACCCAATGCCCAAAGGCAAAGGGATGCTGCCAACTCGCAGCGCACAGAAAAAGAGGAATCGATCCGCTGCCTCTGAGCCATCACCCGGTCAGCCCAGGAAGGTGGCAAAAAAGGCAGACGGGAGATCCTCCAGGAAAAATACTTCGAATCCACCTCTCTCGAGAGTAAGGAGCGACGGGACCAGCTACAAGGAGGCTGCCTCTAGGCACCTCCGAGTAGCCATTATAGACCAAAACAACCCCTTGGGCAAAATCACCAAGGAACAGGTAGCAATGGTCGAAAAAGCAATGCTTGAGGAGCTGGACAAATTGCTCGACTCCTCAGACCACATCCCTACATTTCAGGAATGGGCACACTCAGGGGAGATACTACGTATCACCTGCGATAATGAGCCCGCCCTGAAATGGCTCAAGGACGTAGTCCCCCGTCTACCACCACTGTGGGAAGGGGCCAAACTGACTGTCGTCCAGGTCGACCAGCTGCCAACACTGACGAAAGCTCGTCTGTGGATTCCAGGACAACCGGAAAACATAGACCTGGTAAAGAGGCGGTTGGCGACACAAAACGCCGCAATGGAAATAAAGAGCTGCTGCGTCTTCCACGTTGAAGAGAAGAAGGAACCCTTGGGTCACCTACTTGTCTTCGGGGTAGGAATAAAGAATGCCCAGTTCGAGACGGCTTTGATTACGAATCCGATCCACGCTAACCAACATGCATACACTCAGGGGAAATCAACGGAGTCGGCTCTGCACACTGTTGTAGACCGAATCGAAAGATCTCTGGACAACAAAATGTCCACCTTGGGCGTGTTCATTGATATAGAAGGTGCTTTTGATAAAACGACCTTCAGAAAAATGGAAACTGCTCTCTTCACGCATGGTGTGAACCCCACAGTTAGTGGATGGATCAAAAGTATGCTGGAGAATAGGGCAGTCACAGTAAATGTAGGAAATACCACTGTCAGAAAAATCGTTGCTAAAGGCTGCCCACAGGGTGGAGTACTCTCACCACTCCTGTGGAACATAGTTGTTGACAGCCTACTGCGGCGACTTAACGACAATGGCTTCCATACCATAGGATATGCAGATGACATAACCATCCTGCTAACAGGCAGATTTGAGACGGTGCTATGCAGCTTGATGCAGCAAGCCCTCAAAATAATCGAATACTGGTGTAACGACCAGTCTCTGACCATAAACCAGTCAAAGACTGAAATGGTCCTCTTCACAAAGAAAAGGAAACTAGGTAAGCTAAAGCTCCCTATGCTCCTCAACACCCAGTTGACATTGTCGTCAGAAGTCAAATACCTGGGAGTGATCCTCGACGGCAAGCTGACGTGGGAACCACATCTCAAAATGAAATGTAAAAAAGCATACGTCTCCCTCTGGCAATGCCGAAGGGCTGTGGGGCAGACATGGGGGCTATCTCCCAAGATAGCACTTTGGCTGTACACAGCGGTAGTAAGACCAATGCTAATCTATGGAGCACTGGTTTGGTGGCCCAGAGCCAGACAGAAAACCTCAGCAAAGCAGCTTACTCAGTTGCAAAGGATAGCATGCCTCAGCACGACCGGAGCAATGCGAACAACACCCACTGCAGCAATGGAAGCAATGCTCTGCCTTCCACCTCTCGACTTATACGTAGAGGAGATGGCCACGGCGGCAGCACTGCGCCTAAACTCAGTTGGACTCTGGTACAAAGGAGGCAGGGCTGGCAGACACTGTTACCTTTTAGAGGACGCTGTCAAAAAGACACCCCTCCGTGGAAGGAAGACAGACAATTTGCCACCCTGCTACGTCTTCAATAGACCCTATAATGTATCGATAAAAAGAGGAACCGGGAGTGCAGAGGGTGGGGAAACCCTCCGAATTTACACCGATGGTTCTAAAACCAAAAGAGGATCCGGGGCGGGAATTTACTCGCAACAAATAGACCTCTCATTAGCTATACCCCTAGAGAAGCACACAACTACTCTGCAAGCAGAGATCGTTGGCATCATCCAAGGGGCGAAAGAAATCCTACACCGAGACATCCGTGATAGGAACATCCAAATCCTTACAGACAGTAGGGCAGCAATACTAGCAGTGAGTAGTCACAAGATCACCTCAACACTAGTAAAAGAATGTCACAACACCTTTAAACAAGCAGCACAATCAAACAGTATTGAGCGCGCTGGGTCAAGGGACGCAATAATGAAGAAGGCAACAGCAAGGCAGACGAGTTGGCGCGAGGTGGATCGGTTCTCAGTGATACCACGGACGGGCCCCCGATCGCGCCAACACCGAAATGCCTCACTGATATCCTCAAACAGGATACTCTCAAGATGCTAAAACAAAGTTGGGACAACATCTCAGGCTGCAGACAGGCCAAGGAAGCAATACGCTCACCCAATCTGAAAGCAGCTGAATATTATTTGCGACTATCCCGGGGGAATCTGCGTCTTATCACAGGTATCCTTACGGGTCACTGTCAGCTAAGGAAACACTTGTTTACTATGGGACTGGTGGAAACCCCCATATGTAGAGCATGTGAAGAAGAGGACGAGACAGTGGAACATGTGTTAACCACCTGCCCGGCTCTCGCCCACCTTAGAGAGTCCATGCTAGGGGAGCTCTGGCCGAACATGGCCAACATAAGGGATAACCCTCCAAGCGTTGTGCTGTCCTTTGCTCGCCACTTTGGGTGGCTAAATGAGTGATAGAACAACGCAGGGCTGTCCCAGTCAGGGGGGCACAATGGGCCTAGTGAGGCCTAAGTGCTCTGATCAATGATTTGATCACCCTTGGCAAACTCAATCCAGATCCAGATCCAGATTAAGGTTTTATCGTTAAATACTGGAACTGAAAAGCTTTTGGTAAACATTCATTCGAAAGTAGATAATTAAAACACTTTAAACTTTGTTTGTATAACGCTATATTTATTTTCGTTACTTAAGTTAACTAAAATAAATATAGTGTTATACAAACAAAGTTTAAAGTGTTTTAATTATTTCTCAACATGTATAACGAAGTAGATGCCTTCAAAATAAATAATATTATAACCGGAAGTGGATGTTTACTCGAGGCGTTTTTTTTGTTTTTTCGTGATATTTTCTAAATGTGAAAAATTTTAAAAAACGGTTCAAACAAAAGTTAAAGGGATTGATAAACTGAAGAAAATTTATTCGAACATGTTTTTTTATAAAATTCTTAACTTTCCAGAAAAAAAAATTAAAATTGAAAATTTTGACATTTTTTGCCAATTTCTAATAAACTATAGGAGTTTAAATTTATATAGCAAATAATTGTACAGAATTTAAAACTGGACAAATTATTAAGAATAACTTTTTGCGTAAATGTCATAGTTTTTGAGTAAAATATAGGAAAAGTACTATGATGGCCACATCACCACTTTTACTTTCCCTATACAGGGTGTCCCGTTAAAGTGGGGAAATGGCTGGACCATAGATTTTTCAGATCAAAATATGATGATTTAATACAACTTATCTATATCCGAAAGTTTACGGTTGTTCTTAATTCATTCATTTATTTTATTTTATTTGATACAATTTGTGTATTTATTTAATTTTTCGGGAATCTAAAATTAGTCATTTTGTCATGTCGTAAATTGAATCTTAAGTAAGAAATTAATTTAATTTTCGCGCCATATATAGTTGATTTCGGAGTGTGTTGGCAAACCTTACTAGTTTTTTCTTTGGGATACTTTTTTAAAAGGACTCTTGCACGAGACGTCCTCAGATAGAGAAAAATTGTCGCCGCATCTTAAAGTTACTTGTTAAAACGAAGAACAACCCCTTGCTTTGCAACTCATATATACAGTCCACATCAGTCTGGCCAGACCGGGAAGAAAAGAGGAAGTTACTTTGGTAAGTGTCCCTTTGATTTTATTAAGGTTTGCCGACTTCGTCGTTAAATTCAAACTTCAAAGTTCATTTTTTTTATTTCTTTTGTTTATAACAATTGAACGCTTAATAGATTTGAATTAAATTTATTATTAATAACTATAATAATATGATGCATCGTTTCAGTTATTGTCGCCATTATTGATTGACAGGCGGTACAAAAAACAGTAGTGCCACTCAAAAACTAAAATATTGTTTTATTGGTGCATCCAATAAAAACTACTAGTTTGCCTCTTAATAAAATTTGATATCGTGTACGGTTTTTGCACAAAAAAAATATGAATATAGTATGATTATTATGCACTCCATAATAAGTAAATCAACTTACTTAACACTTTCGCGACCGCTAACGTAATTTTACGTGTTTATTGCAATACCAGCCAGGAGCCGTTCACGTATTTTTACGTTTTTAATTTAAGTGGAGCTAGGGACCGCTCACGTATTTTTACGTTATTTAGGATTGCAGTTTTGATTGAAGTTTTGTGTTTTTTAATGTCTACTTGATACAAGAAGGGATTCGTCTTATTATGTTTGCAAGATTTCCCTTTATAAAATCCGATGTTGCGTATGGTGATCGGTGTTGGTGAGAGTGATTAAAGAATAAACAGTATGAACAAAATGTTTATTTTCTATTAGTTTACTCGCCAGTGTTGTGTACCCACTATTAATCTTAGTTATTTATGTACACTTTTCATCAATCACACTGTAATATTTACCTTAAATAGAAACAATCTTTATCTCCAATTCCAGAAACCACTTATATACTCTATAATTATAAATTTAACAAAAGTGTCTAACACCCTCGCATTATAAAAGGGATTATTTTTTCACATTTTTAAATTAGTATTAAACCAGAAAACATTTAGTCTTTAATCAATCGTGAGTCAATATACAGTTAGTGTTAAATAAACCTTCAACCTCCAAAAACATTCGTGTTATTATCGCGACTACACAAGTACTATTTAAAAGTAACAAAATGATGGAAGACAGAACGATGAATTTGTTTCCGAAGTTTTTAATGATATTTATCAGATGTTGAAGCTGCTGATGCCTACAGTGACAGTGACGAGGTTAGTGAAATTGGTTTTATCTTTGTCTAGAAGAAGAAAAATGGTATTATCAACACCGGAATCAGAATCATCATCTGATGATTTACTTGTTCCAGACATGATGAATTTTATAATATAATTGTTACTGAAACCAATAGATACCACGCCCAAATCTTTTTATGTTTATAAATATAAACAACATAAACACCAAGAAATAAAACATTTTTTTGGACTGAATATACTTGGTACAAGTTAAAAAAAAAACTAATTATTGGAGCACATGTCTAGTTAATGAAACACTCATTTTTAGAAAACCTATGACTAGATTTTACAAACATTTTCATTTTTCAAACAATGAAGAAAATGTAAATAATGAAAGTAGGTTGAATAAAGTAAAACCTATCTTATTACTTCAAAAATAAATTTCAACACGTTTACACACCAAAGCAACAACTATCTTTGGATTAGTCTCTGTTACCTCATAGGGGAAGCATATCATTTAGGTTCAGGTTTATAATCCAGCTAAAGTAAATAAATATGGTATTTTGGTGTCAATGGTTTATGAAGCAAATTCAGGATATATTTGTAATTTCCAAATATATACTGGCACCGGCCAAAAATTGAATGATATTGTGACGAATCTTCTGACTGACTACGAAAATTTTTCCCATCATATTTACTTAGACAACGATAATAGCGTGAATTTTGCGGAAATGTTGCATGAAAAAAATCGTATATGTGGAACTGTAAGAGTAAATCGAGGCTTACCCTCGCAACTTAAAGGTCTCCGTTTAAAGAAGGTGAGTCACAGTTTCTTAGAAGAAATTACGTGCTGTTGCAAATATGAAAAGACAAGAGACAAGTGTGTATGATTTCAACAATTCACAACTCAACCATTATCAATACTATATAGATGTTATATAGGTGGCACCAGCGCCTGTTCCACCGGGACCTTTTTAGATCTATTGTGGATCCCTACTTATCTCAGATGACCAGCTTTAGCTTTGCCTCTTTGTTTAGTTCTATTAGCTCTGCCAGAGGGGCTTGGGTATAGGTCTCCTCGCTTGGGTTTGTAGTACGCAGCTTTTGATATCTAATCCCTGCTAGGCCCTCGCAATGGCATAGGACGTGGAACGAGTGCTCTTTTTCCTCTAGGCAGAATATGCATGGTGCTTCTTCCACTAGACCTATTTTGCTCATATGTTTGTTGACCTCGCAGTGTTCTGTCATCAGACTTACTATTATTTTGACCATTTTCCTGTCTTGGTTCAGAAGTAGCAATTGACCTTCTTTGGTGTCTTGTCTTGCTATTTCTCTTGTGCAGTGGTGAAGAGTTATCGCCTCTGTTTGGTGAGACTGGCATAAATCTTTCTCGAGTTTTGTACCGTATATACCTGCTCCTACCCCTTTATTGATCGTTAAGCCGTCCGTGAACAAATTTGATTCTGCTTTGGTGGGTTGGCCTTCAATACTAATAAATTTGAAAAAAACAAGGCTACCTATTGTAAAATTCTTTTCGTATTTCTAACATGTTAAACCATAAATAAATTACTTTTGAACTATATTTGATAAATGTAATTTAATTTTAATGTTTATTAGTTTTACTCAATGTGCTAACATAAATTGTGTAAATATATACATGCATAAATACAAATAAATAATAACTGCAGATGAAATGGACTGAGTTCACCTATGATGATCTTCCACTTCCGCCCAGATTCTTTTATATTTATCTATGATAAAAATACAATGCTGTTTTGAATTATATTTACCATATATTTCGGCATTTTTATTTCAATTGATAAAATATGGTTTTTGTCTTACTGACTGATGGCTAGAGTTTTTAGTTTTTTTTTTAATTAATAAAAAGTGATTTAAAGTTTTTATAAGTTTTCTAGGCAAAAACAATATCAGAAACAACACATAATCATCGTGGGATTAATTATTCGCTCCAATGTTTCACCAAAATGTGCGGTCCTGGGCAAAATGAAACAATGAATTTTAGCGGCGTCAGGCTTTTGCATTACCGATATATACAGCGGTCGCGAAAGTGTCGAATAGAAATTAATTAATAATAATTGCGAAAATAAATCAAAACAACATGTAACAATTTTCAAAAAAATTTCTTCGCAAAATCTTAATACAAGCAAGATATTTGTTTGCTCCAAATATGAATATTTATGAACTATAATAAAGGTAAAAATTAATTATTAAAAGACACTCAGTAATTATTATTATAGATAATTTATATTTTTTTAACAAAGTCAGCCATGAAAAACATGTATTTTCGATTCGATGAAAAACTAGATTTTATTTTTACCTGATTAAAAACTATATTTTTTTTTTTGGAAAAACCGTGTAAGATATCAAATATTATTAAGACACAAAAAAAATTAACTGATCTTTTAAGCAGTATTTTTTTTTAAATTTTTACTGGATCCACCAATAAAAAAATATTTTAGTGTTTAAGTGGTGGTACTACCGTTTTTTATACTTCCTGTCAACCACTAATGGCCATAATAACTGAAATGATGTATTATACTATGACAGTTATTAATAATAAATTTCATTCAATAGAGCATTAATTTATCATAAACAAAAGAAATATTTTTTTTGGAACTTTGAAGACAAATTTCGACTTAACCGTAAACTTTTGGATATAGATATGTTAAATCAACATATTTTGTCCCCAGGAATTAATGGTCCAGGCATTTCCCCTCATTAACGGGACACCCTGTATAGTGATGTGGCCATCATGGTTATATAAATTTTATGTAATTCCAATACTTTATTAGCAATTGCCAAAAAATGTCAAAATTTAAAAAAAATGTTTCTTGAAAGTTAAAATTTTTATGAAAAACATTTATTAATAAAATTATTTAGTTTTTCATTCTCTTTAACTTTTGTTTGAAAAGTTTTGTTATATTTTTCATATTTAGAAAAATCTGTGTGTGTGTGTCTGTCGGTGGGCGCTATATCTCAAAAAGGAATTATCTGTTTTAGATGATTTTGGCCTTTGCTAATAAACTATTAGAGTTATGTGAAACTTGTATTAAAAATAATTGTAGATAATTCAAAAGTGAACAAATTATTAAGAATAGCCTTTTGCGTTAACCTCATAGTTTTCGAGAAAAATATAGGGAAAGTACTTTGATGGCCACATCACCATTTGGAATAGTAATGTTTTCGTGAATGAAAATGACGTTGGGAGCTGTATCTCAAAAACGAATACCTGGAACTGAAAAGCTTTTGGTGAACATTAAAAAACCGAAAGTGGTTTACTCGGGGTAGTTTTTATCGATATTTTTTTTAATATGACAAATATTACAAAACTTTTCAAACAAAAGTTAAAGGGTATAAGAAACTGCACAAGTTTTATTAAAATATTTTTTCCTAAAAATTCTTAGCTTGCAAGAAAAAAAATAAAAATTGAAATTTTTGATATTTTTTGTCAATTGCTACTAAGCTATAGGTGCTACATCAAATTTATATGACAAATAATTGTAGAGAATTCCAAAGTGAACAAATTACTAAGAATAGCCTTTTTCCGTCAATCTCATAGTTTTCGAGAAAAATATAGGGAATCTACTATGATGGCCACATCACCATATTTTGTATTATATTCATATTTATTCTTATTTTGTATTATGTTTTGTAAAAATAAAGATTATTGTATATATATAATCCTTTTTATAATATTTTTTATCGAATAGTGTATTTTTATTTTGTTTTTAGTATTTATTTGAGAGGTCAGTTTTTAGTAATTTGAAATTATTAGAGTCAAAAAACTCACCATCATTGTTATTATAAGCTTTACACACAAAATTAAATCTTACTGGAACGATAAAACTTAAAATAATACTTTTCTTTTCACGATTGAAGGCATTTGACTGGTTTGCAAGTAATAAACTAAAAATAAATGATGACAAAGTCGCAACATTAATTTCGGCATTATCCGAAAACACACAGCCTAATTTATTAATACTTTTGTTAGCATCTAAAATAAATAATATCTAATATCTAATATTTGATGTAGTACCTTTACGAATTGCACCTCGATGGAAAATGAACTATTTGGAATCTTTAGTTAAAACACTAAACCCTAGCATATTTTTGTACATAGAGTGTCTTCTTCAATATCAATGTGAATATTAATAAATGCATATATGTCTCATTTACAAGAGCACATCACATATGGAATAATTATATAAGATCACTTCTGAATAAGATATAAGATAGTTTAACTCTATACAAAAGCTATAAGAATAATTTAAACTTACAATTACAAGAATGATTGTAGGCCATTATTCATTTTTTAACATTACCACGTACATATACAAATGTTAAATTTATATCAAGCAATATTCTCACATGTAAATTTCCATGCAAATATGTGTATTCATATACAAAGATAATGGAATAATAGATTTTCATCAAGTAATAGTCTCCTCCATGCGATACAACAAGGTTAGTTGAAACTCAAACCGGTTCAGTGTATTATTCCATTAAATTTTAAAATACTTCAGAAAAAAGAATGTAAATGCATGTCAGAAACTAATTTGAGATATTACCATAACGGTGCCATTTACTGTCTAGATCCCTATGAGTGAATAACCACTGAATATAAAAGGAATCAACAGCGACAATTATAACAATAATAATGTAAACATTAATTCTTGTTCCCAGTCAATAGCAGCCGCAAACCAGTTTGGATCTATATTGGATATCATTAGTGTGGCGCAGTTAAATAATAACAATAATAATGTAAGCATTAATTATTTGTCCCTGTCATGATACTTTGTATATATAATATTTCTTTAGAATATTTTACAATGCATATGAGGGAATCAAAGGTAAGAAATAATAAGTTTTAATTCTACTTATATATTGCTTCAGTTTATTACTATGGGTGCATTATAAAATTAGAAACACTTAGAAATTATGAAGTATTCTAACCGGCAGCGGTGGTAGCAGCAGTAGTTGCTATAAAAAATATTAAATTATATACAAATAATAATAATAATATACATAATTAATACACTTACTTGAGGGCCCACATCCAGCTTTATTATTTGAAGGACTATGAATGTGACCTTCGTGACCAGGAGCAAATCCAGCTGCATCTGTATTCACATTATGAGCTCCTCCTAATACGTTAATCAAATTCTTTTCGGGATATCCATCTGCATAACTAAATCCAACCTGAAACAAAACAATTAAAGATATATTCGACACAATTCTACTTCAGAAAGGATACCATGTTTAGTGTTTGGAATATCAATTGGTTAAAGTAATCATGATGACATTTATGTTTAAAAAAAAAATAGAAGTTTCAATCAACAGATATTTTTTAATACATGTATATATTTTTTAATTTGACACGAAATTGCAAAATTAAAGTATTAATTATATTCATATAAACTATGCCAGCAGCTCTAGTAAATTGTACCTTACGAAGATTATTATATAAACAAAGTAAACAAGTGTTTGGTTTTATTATATTTAAATTATTCTTATTATACAATTAGAAAATTACATAATTTGACTTGTAGAAGGTTATGTTTGATCGAAAAGTTAGGACGGTAGAAAAAAATAAAACAAAGAATTAAACACTGAAAACATTGCAACAAAATATTTAAATTTTGAAAAATAATTTCACTGTGTATAGTGTTACAAAATATTTTAAGCAGAGCATATTAAGTAGTTTATCTTTAAACTTACAAACACATCTAGAATTTTCTGTTTGCCATCACTTGCAAATTAAAATTAATATAGTTTTAAATATTAACTTACCACAAAGGCAACAAATAATGAGCAAACTAAAGCAAATTTCATTTTGTTTGTTAATATCAGGACCGTGTATCTGATGTGAATGATTTTAATATTTTATAGTCCTCTTATATAGTATAATGTTTGAATTAAATTTATTCAAACGGAAATAATATTTATACATTTAATGTAGATGAAAGGCGTTCCGTTTAATAATCAGGAATAATAACTATTATTATTCAAAAACCTTGGAATATTCACATCAATAAAGTAATTTTGGTAAATATGTGCCAAATTGTTCAAAGCATATTTTTATATTATTATTTGACGTACGTAAAAATATATGCAATAAACATAAACAAGAAACATTGCCTATAAACGTAAGTATTATAAATATCTTACAATAATTTTGTAACAATTAACAGGAAATAGTTTAGGGTGTAATATATAAATTAACTTCATTTTCTTAGGTAATTAAAATCTATCACATACATATGTATAAACCTTTTCCCAACAAAATAAAATTAAATTAAATGACTTAAAATACTTTGCTTTTGCTATATTTTTACTGTTTTTTTACATTTTATATAAATTAAACTACAATGAAAGTTGTAGAGGAATATTTAAACAAAATAATATACTTACATTCTGTGGGCTCTATATATATATATATATATATATGAATGTATAAAGTTTATATGGAAACAAAAAGAACTATTCAATAATGTATATTACTCTAACAGATATGATACAAGGAGAGGTCTCACAAATAACTTACACATTTTAAATAAATATGAAAAGGGCTGCTTTTACAATTGTATAAAAATATATAATAACTTGCCCAATGAAATAAAAGATATTTCTAATTTCAATAAAGTCAAATCAATTGCATATCAATTAATCCTTAGCCTTACTCGATGTCAGAATATTTTGCGGTGAAGAGTAAATAGTATAATGTAAAGCTTATATTCTCTGTGACGTTTATACAAATGTCTGATTTGTGTATGTATGTTTGTAAAGTGTAAATAAATGATTATTATTAAATAATACGTACATATTCTAAATTTTGTTTTGTCGAATTTCTTTGTGAATTGTAAGACATACATTTTCATTTATTTGATAAAGGTATTTTTCAGTTTAATCTAATGTAATTTTAAAGTGTTATAATACTAGAATGTCCGTGTTTCGAAAAATCATATTATAAATAAATCGAAATAATTTTTATATTTAAATTTGCTGACTCAAAATAAAAATTTCATAGTATTCTAGTTTTAAAGTGTTTTTGAGTTTATATCCTATGTACAATCATATTTTTATTCCAGTTACCATACAGTCTAATTCGATGTTTGAGTCCCATTAATAAACTCAAAACAGTTTGATAAACTAAGAATCCTTTAAATGTATATTCAATAAACAAAGAATAGCATCACTCTTATAATGTTATGAAACTGTGTATTCAATACCTTTAATAATGAAATTGCAAATGGCATCAAACTCTAAGCTCTAACGTTGATTAAATATAAATATGACCTATTGCCATATGAAATTACACCAAAATAAGTATTTCATGTGTAGTAGATATGTGGTGTTTTATTGCAAGTGCAAATTTATATTATAAAGGAATATAATTAGACTGCAAGCAAATAAAAACATTTTATTACCAAAAATTAGAAGTAAAGTTTCTTAATCTACAAGAACTTTGAAAGTGGCTTACTCCTGCTAGTATACAATAATCCAATCTTCTCTTTAATGACTACCGAACTCTTTCAAAAACACCAAGGTCGTTTCTTATTGTGCTATACCCAGCAATTATCCGACTTCACAAACCTCACTCATCTCAACAAATGCCAAATGATCAATCACGATACGTATTAATATTAAATAAACGTTTAAACTGTATTTCTTAAACTGCTGTTACGTTACTTTTGTAAAACTAGATAAAAAATTGTACGGTGATTTGTAATTCGACGATGCAAAAAAACTTTAACGAAATTCGAAGAGATTAAAAGGATCTGAAGAATTTAGTGCAGTAGCTATTAAAAATGATCATACTCTTCAAACACAACAGGAAAATGATACGAAAAATGAATTTAAAGAACGAAGAGAAGCTGATGAAACTAATATTCGACTTAACTTTGTTAACTGATAACGGAATTTGAATGCAATCAGAACATACTAGAAAAATGTGTAAGGACTACTAACGAAGACTCGCGATTTTTTAAATAACATATCTGTGAGTGATTATGATATTTTCATATTAAGTGAGACCTGGTTACGTGATGGTGTATTTGACTCGGAACTATTTCCACAAAATTTCAATGTTTTCATGTGCGATCGATTAGCACGAAGAAGAAGAGGTGTACTGATAGCTGTCAGAAATCAATACAAATGTACTATTAATGATATATTTTTAAAAATTCCAACTGTAAGATAGTTTGAATTAAATCTAGAGAAATATGCAATGTTTGTATTTACAAAAAAAAAAGACTTTTATTGGCATACATCCCATATGTACAAATAATTTCTCTAATATTTTTATTTTTTTTTTCTTCGTTTTCTTTTTTCAATCAGTCTTCTCAGCCCCCTCAGTCGTCCCTTCTTCTTCTTTCTTCTCCCGTCCCATTCTTATCATAATCTCTATGCCTGCCCCATCCTCTGTCATCCAGTCACCAATCCTCCTTATTCCCCCTATCCACTCTTCACGCACCTCCTTGCATTCTAGGCCCAAATGACTCTATATTTCCCTTCCACTCTCGCACAACACACACCTGCCATACCATTTCCCCATCCATACCTTCCTTGCTCTCTTCTCCGATCCACATCTAGCCCTTGCCAGAATAACTTTCTTGGACCTGTCCCATTGGGTCTTTCTAACACTCTTCCATACACTTGACACCTACCATACATTGGGTTGTACCCACTCCTTGGGAGTGGAAGGAAGTTTTTCCTTCCAATAGGTTTCTCCACCTCTCTTTTGCCACGCACCATGCCTTTCTTGCTTTTTGTTGCAGGTATTTGACGTACTCCCTGTATCCCCCACCACCTGTAAACACAAAACCCACATATTTAAATTCTTTCA
The DNA here is from genome assembly GCA_963969525.1 of Ontholestes murinus. Taxonomy (NCBI): domain Eukaryota; kingdom Metazoa; phylum Arthropoda; class Insecta; order Coleoptera; family Staphylinidae; genus Ontholestes; species Ontholestes murinus. Next base: position 37,909,316 of record OZ018390.1, read on the forward strand.
CTGTCTTAAAACACTTTGCTTTGTCACTTCTCCTCTCCACTTCAACTCTTCCATTCCATTTTGTTTTCTTTACATTCATGCACAAACCCATTTCATCCATATAACTCTTCCTAACATATCTTTCATGTCCCCCCATTATCTAGCCAGTAACACTACATTATCCGCATATGCCAACATCCATACTTCCATTCTTCATCTTCATCCTTAACTTACTCCCTTCCACATCCTAACCTTGTCTGACACATTTTCCCCTACTTTCACTTTCATCCATGTCTCTTTATACACCCTTCTAACCCATTCTACTGTCACACTACTCACTTTTACATTCCCCCGCCGAATCTATTAGCACATTCACAGAATTATTTAATGTACTTGATATCGCTATAGCACAATGCCTACATGTTAGTGTTTTTGGTGATTTTAATATCCCCAATATTTCTAATTCATTCAATAGCCATAGTAGAGATAGTAACTTAACCGACCTAATTAATTTTTTTATTACTAAATGATCTAAAACAGCATAATAAAACATTAAACACCAATAATAGAGTCTTAGATCTAGTATTGACTTCAAATGACATGAAGTGTACTTTTGAACATGGATTATCTGTCATAAAAATAGACCCACATCATCCAATATTGATATTTTCATTAGAAGTTAAAACAAACTCACTTTCAAGTATCAAGCATGACTCAACTTACAGAAAATTTAATTTTCGTAAATTCGATTTTACTTCCTTATACTCACACATCTCCAATCATGATTGGACGGAAATTGCCAATTGCAATGATGTAAATATGTCATGTAATATACTGCATCAACATTTAGGAAATATGTTAGATTTGTATGTAGCTTTAAATAACACGAAACGTAATTCCAGGCGATATCCAATCTGGTTCAGTAAAGAATTGTTGCGTATGATTCGAGTACCAAGGACCATTATAGAAAGATGTTTAAAACGCGAAAATTGAATATGTATAAAGAACGTGTAAAAAATTAAGAAATGATATTAAAGACAAAATAAAAGTTGATCATTGATCGTATTTATAAATAATTCCAAGAATTTATATCCACAGATCAGAACAAATATGGTCATACGAAAATAGAAAATAGTCGCAGTCCTGCATCCCTGGTGTTCATATAATAAATTCTCCTAATGAAAATATAAATAGTTTTGCTTATTATTTTCCATCCGTCTATCAGATTGTCTGGTCAGTTCAACCATGATAACATACAACATTTAATATAAAACCGTCCAATGGTTACTTCGATATTTAAATAATAAGTGATAAGGATATTTTGTTAGCTTCACGGAAAATGAAACCAAATTTTACATCCGGGCCTGACTCTATACCGGCACTAATTGTATGTGAGTGTATACATACACTATTAGTCCCTCTTAATCATCTGTACAATTTAATAATTCAGCAAGCCTGCTTTCCTGAAATTTGGAAGGTGGCAAGAGTAGGGGTCAAATCTGGAAATAAACAGGACATAAAAACTTCCGTTCTATTTAAATATAAACAATTTTGCTAAAATTTTCGAAACAATCTTGAGTACCAAAATGTATCCCTTTGTTCAAGAGTATATAATTACTAAGCAGCATGTATTTGTCCAAAAACGATCAACAGTTACAAATTTATTAAATTTTACTAAATATATTGCATGTAACTTAGACAAAGGCGAATACAAATTGATGTGGTGTATATATTTATTTTGCAAAAGCATTTGACTCGCTTCAGCATAATAAGCTCATTTCAAAGTTGAATAGTTGGGGTTTAGTAACAAAATGGTTTCCTTAACAAAATCATATTTGGCCAATAGAGTACAATATGTTTATACGGATATACTGGGGTACCCCTAGGGTCTAATCTGGGAGTGTTCTTAATTTTCATAAACGACTTGGTTTCTATTTCCTCTGAAGCTCTTCTACACGCAAACAATTTAAAGATATAAAGAACTATATCTTCAATAAACGATGCTTTATTACTTCACCAAGACAATTTGTTACAGGCTGATTTTGATTACGTAAATATATTTATTAAAATGGGCCAAATGTCTTCATTTTTTCTCTTAATTAATTATCGGCACTAAATGTGAGTATGTTAGGTGGTCTAAGTTAAAAGTCCATACTGAGGTCGTTTTGTTTAAATGGGCTCACGCGCAAAAAGAATTTGGGAATTGTATGTTGGCGGTGAAACGATTCGCATCATCGTGAGATAAAAGTAATTTATTTTCTACTGAGGACCCATCGATCTAATTACGGATTTTGGAGAAGAATTACACCTGTGGATTTCACTAGTATCGTTATATGGATTTTGGTTGGTGAATTCCGTTTCGGCGTTGCCGGATTAAATTATCTCGTGGCGAACACGTGCTGCCGCAAAATATATCTGCGAAAAAGAGCTCCCAACACCATCAGGGGTGAGTTACCACGTTTAGTTTGCTGTATTACTAAAACCTATTTCTCAATAGGGCTTTTAAAACTTGGTTTGAGTCCAACGCTGACTTCTTACGTCTTTCCGTGTGCTGCTTCTGTTGGCGTTCAGCTACATTTGATCCGTTTTGGATCGTTGTTTTTCCGGCTAGGAGTGGTTGAACGAGTAACTCCAGATTGTGGAGGATCGAAGTAGAGCAAAATTTTCCTTTTTTATCGCGGCCCCATTAATCGAAACGACGACTCCATTATATTTTATCGTTTTGCTTTTCTTTGTCTAAAAATAAGTTGATGTAATACCCAACCGTGTTCGTACTAAGTTTTAGTTAACAAGATATATTTTACCATATTGTTATAACTTTAGATAATTTAATTCAAGCGATTTATTTTTTTTATAAATATTATTGACTTCATTTCCGTTACCAAATTATTAGTAACATAAGTACCTCCTAATTAATTTATTTATACTACAAATAGTAGTTTTTTTGTTCTTAACCCGGCATCGGCTATTTTACATCTCATTGGCTGAGTTACACTTTATTTATATTTACTAATGGATGATGTATGATTTATGTAATTGTACACTGAAGTATTCGCCAGATTTGATGTGGAAATTTTACAGATCATTTTAATGATTTCATTTTTTCTGTTAGTCGAGCCTTGCGGTAAGCCCACGATAATCCACCACTGTTACAGGAGCTGTACGCAATTCATAAAGTCATAGGTTACAACTTAGCGCATGCGTACTGCCCGCACATAATCCTAGATGATGCGTGGTAAAAGCCCCGTAGCAAAATGAAGAATGGAGTCATGTAAACTGTCTCAAACTTAATAACATAAGAAGAAAGTGTATGTCTTTCGGTAAAATAACCAATATGATCACTTATAACTATATGTTAAATGGTAGTGTATTAGAATATGTAAATCAGTTAAAAGACTTAGGCATAATATTTGATAAAAATGTCTCACTTTGACCACGTATAGACTACATCTTAAATAGTTCACTCCAAATGTTAGGTTTCATTTGCAGAATAAGTAAACCCTTTACAAATAAAGATGTAGTACTAAGGCTGTATAAATCATAGATAAGATCAAAGATAGAATATTGTGCAATTACATGGTCACCACCATATCATTTTAACATTCAGATTATTGAAGGTGTCCAGATAATATTTTTGAAATATTTATATTTTAAAAATGATCCTGACAGAACAGTGGGTTATGTTGAATTTTGAAATTTATTCAATGTTAAATCATTGGTATCTAGACGCAATATACATCTACTTAAATGTCTACATCAAATACCTACTAAATAGATACCATTATTTAGTAATACGATCCTAGTATTGATGATAAATATGTACGTACCTAAAACTTGCAGTAGGAATACTACAACAATACTACAACATTGCTATGTAATAGAAGCCATTCACACACTTACCTAAATCCTCCTATAGCTATGATGTTTAGACTATATTCTGGTATAAAATATGCAGCTGATATATATACAACATCTTTATTACAGGAACTTACATAGAATTTTGTTGATACATTTTGTTCTAGCTAATTACGGTTAGTACGTCACTGTCTGGGCTATCGACCATAGGTCTTTCTGCCCTGTCAGAAAAAGATATTAAGAAAGAAGTAAAAGTTTGATGCAAGTTAAGTGAACTGACCAGATGATGCGAGCTAATAAATTCGTGTATTGTGCTGGTTGGATGTTTGTATTTTGGAAGAATATTGGGATTTTGAGTGATACAGAATTTATTGATAAGGGATAGGTTAAAGGGTTTTCTTGCGAATTTTTCACCAATAGCTAGTGTACGTTGTATGATAGGAATGATTTGTGTAAATTCGTATAACAATTCATTGGATGGATTATGGAGAGGATTGTTGGGGTGACTTATTTTGGTAAGAGTTCGGAGTGAGGATCTTTCGGCTACTTGGGTATGATGTAGGGTAGAGGAACGGCATTGGGTAAAAAGGATTGAGCGATAGTCTAATAGGGGCCGGAAAATTGATTTGTAAATACTAACGGCGGTCTTGGTCGAAATGTCTTGGTTTTTTGTATGTTAGCGCCCTAAAATGCCGGGCCCTAGTTTTGACTTTAGCTTTGAGTGATTGGACATGAGGTTTAAAGGAAAGTTTCGGTCAAATAGGATTCCGAGATATTTGCTTGTGTGGGATGGGGATATTTCGGTCTGATGGATTTTGATTTTAGGAGATGTTTGAGAAATTTTATGGAAAGGGAGGAGAAGTTTGGTTTTATTAGGGTTAAGTTGTATACGCCATTTAGAGGATAAATTTTGTACTGATTGGAGGAATATTTGAAGTGCGTTGATCACAGAGGAAAGGGTTTCGGCATGTGCAATTAAGGATATATGGTAGGATTAAAGTGTGTAGGAGTATAGGTTGTAAAGTACCGAGGAGAGCGGGGTTCCTTGTGGAACACCTTGTTCAAGGTAAAATGGTGGGAATGGTGCTTGTCGGATTTTTACTTGACAGGGTCGATTGGTAAGGAATTCATGGATTAGAATGATAAGACGCTTGGGAATATTTAAGAGGAAACATTAATAAAGCAGACCTCGATGCCACACAGAGTCAAACGCTTTTTTGATGTCGAGAAAAGCAATAGCGGACTTGTACCTTCGAGGTGCTTTGTTTGGATATTGGAAGTAAGGATGGTAAATGGAAGTGTAGTTGATTTTTGTGGAAGGAAGTCAAATTGGTAATCGGAAATACATGTGATATGGGATTTTAGGATATTGGAAGTAAGGATGGTAAGTGGAAGTGTAGTTGATTTTTGTGGAAGGAAGCCAAATTGGTAATCGGGAATACATGTGCTATGGGATTTTAGGATTTTTTTCTTTTAAAAGGGATTCGAATAGTTTACCTATTACAGGGAGAAGGGTGATTGGTCTATAACATAGGAGGGGTTATTATCAGGTTTGGGGATGCATACGATTACGCCTTTTTTCCATTCATCAATAACCAATACCTTATGGTAACAATAGGTAAGGATTTTCAGGATAAATTTATGGATGTTTTCGGGTAACTTTTTGAGGATGGAAAGATGGATATTGTCATGACCTGGAGTTGTATATCTACCAGAATGCAACACACTCTAGTATTCTTCTTCACTTATAGTATCATCAATAGGGGGAGGAGTGGGGTAGAAGTTAAATGAATTATACCAATTGTTAACTGTGTCATGGAATTTACTGTCAAAGTTTATATTTACTGATTTTTTGAAACAATTGTGAAAATGTCCGGCAAATGTTTTAGAAATTAACGTATCGTCCGTGATTGTAGCGTTTGTTGAAGTGTCTATAATGCTGTTGATATGGTCTGATTTTTTATATTTTGTCAGTTTTTTTATTACTGTCCAGTATGACTTGCCTTGCATGTCATTAATTTGTTTACAAGTTTCTGTTCATTTTTCTCTTTTATATTCGCATATTAGTTTTCTTATGTCTCTATTTATTTTGTTATATTTTTCTCTCAGTGTTCGTTCATCATTGAATTGAATGTCCCTGTATAGTTGTCGTTTGAATTTTATTAGTCGCAGGATACATTTTGGGAGTGGATATTTGTAATATTGTTTTTGGATTTTGGAAGTATGGAGCATAATGGAGTTAACTAAAACGGAATTAAATTGAGTTATTATAAGTGGGTCAATATTTGTTATATTATCGAAATGCTCGGAAATGGTTTTTGCCATTTCTTCAATGTCGCAGTCCTGGTAGCAATAAATGAATTCTGGAGGAAGTGGTGTTGATTAGAATTGGGTATCTAGGTCAAATTTTGACGGATAGGTGTTCGAAACAGAGATCTGGAATGAGAGTTATTGTGTGGATAAGATGACGGATATTGGACGTACAGAGGAGTATATCGGGGATGGTTGATTGATTTTCATTCATTACAAAGGTTGGTGGTGTGGGAATATGAACAAAATTTGAATTAGATAAGAATGTGGATATTTGACGGGATTTTGGTTTATTAATGTTGAAATCTCCAATGATAATAACATGATCATTAAGGGAAGCTTTCGTAAATATGGTGTCGTCTATCAAGGAATAAGGATGGATGTAAACTAGGAACACGTGTAGAATGAAATGGGGCAAGGAGAGAGTGAAATGGAGGCATTCATTTAGGGGATTATTGATACGTGGGGAGTTTTACCAAAGGATATAGTAGGATGAAATGATGCTTGCGAACCTCCTCGTTGATTTTCGTTGAGAATTGTAGATATAATTTGGATTTATTTCCAATTATAAAAGGTACCTTTGTTTTAGTCTCAACGAGGAGGTTTATATGCAAGGGATTGTTTGACAGGTAATGGGATATAAGATAGGATTTATTGCGGACTGAGTTGATGTTGGTGTACAGGAATCGTACATTAGCCATTGGTAACAGTTATATGTGCAGTGTGGACTCCATCCTTTGGGGAAACATGAGGAATGATGTCGGGGAACTTTAAATCGAACATGACCATGAACATGAGGTTGTTTGAAAATGAGACGTGTGTGTCGATTTGATATGATTCAATAAATCTATTTTTTAGTTTTTTTAAAAGCAATTGTCTGTCTATTGTGGAGGGTGAGTTGATTTCTGTGACTTACGTATCTAAAATGTGATAGTGAATGTATTTTAATGTTTGGAATCCCTTCGATCGATTTGACTGGGCGGACCTTATATTTGTATACGTTTACTTTTGTGAGTTACCTCTGTGGTCGATGCGGCAGATGTTTCCGAGTAATCGGTTCCTTTGTTTTTTGGGCGTCCTCTCGTCCGTTTTTTTGGAGTTATAAATTCCTCCTCAGTGTCGGAGGATGACACCATCCTTGGATAGCGTCTGGGTACTTGGTTCACAAAATTTAATAATCACAAATATAAGAGCTCTATTGCGTGCGTCTATCTTCTACGATGACAAGCAAGCGAGTGCAGCTGATATATTTAATTGTAACACACAAAAGTTTAAATAATATTTTGTAGCCTATTTACTAACGTTGTATACGTACTATTATGTAAGTTTATAACTAGAGTTATTTTCTGTTATTTATGTTATTGTATGCAAATGTATCTTTTACATTATGTAGTATTGTTTATAATAGTTTTTGATACTTTTTCTCTGTTAAAGAATTTAAGTTTTGTTGGGAAATGAATTTATGATGATTATTATTATTATTATTATCATGTAGGCCTTTGGCGATTAAATTCTGGTTGATAGATTATAACAATATTAATGTAAACATTAATTATTGTTCCCTGTACAGCCAAGAGCCAGTTTCTACGATACTGCATTATTTGTAATATTTTAAAATGCCTATGAGGGAATAAAATGCTAAGAAATAATACATTTAAATTCAGTTTTGTTTCAATTTATTACTGGGGGTGCATTATAAAATTAGATACACTTAGTAATTATGAAGTATTCTAACCGGCAGCGGTGGTAGCAGCAGTAGTTGCTATAAAAAAATATTAAATTATATACAAATAATACAAATATACATAATAATACACTTACTTGAGGCTCCACATCCAGCTTTATGATTTGAAGGACTATGAATGTGACCTTCATGACCAGGAGCAAATCCAGCTGCATGTGTATTCACATTATGAACTCCTCCTAATACGTTAATCAAATTCTTTTCGGGGTATCCATCTGCAGAACTAAATCCAACCTAAAATAAAACAATTAAAGATTTATTCGACATACTTCTACTTCAGAAAGAATACAATGTTTAGTGTTTAGAATATCAATTGTTTAAAGTAACCATGATGACATCTATGTTTAAAAAAAAGAAGTTTCAATCAATAGATTTTTTTAATACATAATTAGTTACATTTATACTATTTTTTATTTAACACGAAATTGCAAAATTGAAGTATTAATTATATTCATATAAATTATGCCACTAGCCCTAGTAAATTATACCTTACGAAGATTATTATATAAACAAAGTAAACAAGTGTTTGGTTTTATTATATTTAAATTATTTTTATTATGCAACTACAAAATTTGAAGGTTACGTTTAATCGAAAAGTTATGACGGTAGAAAAAAGTAAAACAAAGAATTTCATTCAACTATAAAAACATAATTACAAGCAAGTAAAGGAAACAAAATATTCAAATTCTATTCACTGGGTGTAATGTTGTTATATTCCCCAAAAGATTTATTTAATATATAGACTTGACCTTTTTTTAATACATCATACAAAATAATTTAAACAGAGCATATTTTAAGTAGTTTATCTTTACATCTACACACACATCTAGAATTTTATTTTCGCCATCACTTGCAAATTAAAATTAATATAGTTTTAAAGATTAACTTACCACAAAGGCAACAAATAATGAGCAAACTAATGCAAACTTCATTTTGTTTATAAATATCAGGACCGTGTATCTGATGCGAATGATTTTAATATTTTATAGTCCTCTTATATAGTATAATGTTTGAATTGAATTTATTCAAACGGAAATAATATTTATATATTTAATGTAGATGAAAGGAGTTCCGTTTAACATTCAGGAATAATAACTATTATTATTCAAAAACCTTGGAATATTCCCATCAATGTAGTAATTTTATTAAATATGTGCCAAATTGTTCAAAACATATTTTTATATCATTTGACATACGTAATAAAAGTATATGCAATGTACATACAAAAGAAACATTGCTTATAAACGTAAGTATTTAAGATATCCTATAATAATTTTGTAATAATTAACAGACAATAGTTTAGGGTGTAATGTATAAATGAACTTCATTTTCTTACGTAATTATAATCTATCATATATGATAAACATTTTCCCAACAAAATAAAAATTTTAATGACTTCTTTAATCTAAATTTTTTTTTTATAATTTTTATATAATTGATTTTTGACTTAAATGTAGCGAAAGATCTTAATGACTTAAACACTTTGCTATTACTTTTTTAAAGTTTTTATTTAAAATCCATTACTTTTGACGGTTAATAAGTAAATATTCTAAATTTTGTTTTGTTGAATTTCTTTATGAATTGTAGGACATATTATCATTTACTCGAGAAACGTAATTTTCAGTTTAATCTAATTTAATTTTAAAGAGCTTTAAACAAGTGTTATTAATATTATGAATGCGCGTGTTTCGAAAAATCATATATTAATATTTAATATTAAAAATAAATCTAAATAATTTTTATATTTAAATTTGCTGACGCATAAGAAACATTTTATGGTATTCTAGTTTTTAAGTGTTTTTGAGTTTAGATCCTACGTACAATCATATTTTTTTCAGTTACCACAAAGTCTAAATCGATGTTTAAGTCCCGTTAATAAACTCAAAAATGTTTGATAAACTTATAATAAATATACTAAGAATCCTCTAAATGTATATTTGATAAACAAATAATAGCTTCACTCTTATAATGTTAAGGAACTGTTTATTCAATAGATTTCATAATTAAATTGCAAATGGCATCAAACTTTAAGCTCTATCGTTATTTAAATATAAATATGACCTATTGCCATATGAAATTACATCTAAATCAGAATTTCATGTGTAGTATGTGGCGTTCCATTGCAAATGCAAATTTTCGTTATGAAGGAATATAATTAGCCTGCAAGCATGATGCCATGTCATTTATATTTCATCCATTAAAGTTATAATCCTAATCTCTAAACTAATCATAATACAAGCTGTTTATTAAAGATATCACAAAAATTCAAAAGGTTAGTCCCTGGAATATTCTAAGAATATTGGTTGATAAAAAACTGCTTTGTTTCGAAGATATATGGCGAACCAAATTTTCCCGAATAAAAACATTTTATTTTCCAAAAATTAGATGTAAAGTTTCTTACTCTACAAGAACTGTTGAAAGTGGCTACCTTGACAAATGCCAAATGATCAATCACGAGACGTATTCAAATGAAATAAATTGAATTTTTATTGCGTATTTTTGGAGAGTATTTATGAGTTTTACTATTAATATTTTTAGTGATTTTCATAGTTTTCTGCATGGTGCAGCAAGATAAAATACCATGGGTCAATATAGTGGCAATTCTTGTGGAGTTTCAGTTGTGATTAAATTTTAAATTACGTTTTTGAATATTGTTGAATAGAGCATTTTTATCGGATGGTGTATTTTTAAGTTGTTTTTTGTATTTAGTTGTGAGGTCATTTTTTTGTAATTTGAAATTATTAGAGTCAAGGAACACACCATCTTTGTTATTATAATCCTTACAGAAATAGTTAGTACTCTTTTCACTATTGAAAGCATTCGAGTGATTTGCAAGTAAAAAACTAAAAATAAATTATGACAAAACCGCAACAATAATTTTGGCATTATCCAAAACTACCCAGCATAATATATTTGATGCAGTACTTCTAAGAATTGCACTTCGATGGAAAATTAACCATTTAGAATCTTTGGTTAAAAAACCCTAGCATATTTTTTGTACATAGATTGTCTTTTTCAATATCAATGCAAATATTAATAAATGCTCATATGGCTCATTTTCTTATTTTTATTATCATATCACATATGGAACAATTATGTAGGGCGAGTCTCTAACTTGGAATAAATTCAGTAAAACATAAAAAGTTTATTTTTTGAAAATATGCTCGTATAGGTCGATTAGTATTTTAAATTGCGCTCTTTTTGATGTAATAAAATTTTATACAACGTGTCCCAAATATGAGATATAACGTCATTGATTACTTTTTTAATAGCAACCCTAATTTTTATCACTATACTTAAAGAGTATATCAAGTAACACATGTGTGCCAAATTTCAAATTTTTATTTTCTGTCATTTACAAGATATTTAACAAACATTATCAAATTTTAAAAATTAATTTAACTTAATAGTCTTTCTTCAATAAATGCTCAAAATGTTGTCCACTTTCTAACTAACTATACCCTAAACGGAACTGAAACTCGTTCAGAACATGTTTAATTACTTCGGGGGAAATTAGCCTTATTCGTTCTTTCAACTTTGGTCTTAAAAACTTTGCTTTTCCCCCATAAGAAAAAGTCTATAGGTGTTAAATCCGGAGACCTGGGTAGCCATTCAACTGGTCCTCTTCTGCCAATCTATTTTCGTGGAAATTCATTATCCAGGTACTCACGGACATGACTTGCAAAATGGCAATCCTGTTAAAACCAGATGTTTCTATTCGGGACATCAGCTTATACAGGGCAAGGGAACGAAATATCCAATCTCGGAATTAGCTCTTCCTCCAAGAGTTGTAAATATTCCACTCCATTAAAATTGTTGCTCAAACATTAACTTTTTCTGGATATTGAATGTGGCCTTCCTTCGTCCAGGGTGAGTTCTTGTCTGCCCAATAACAGAAATTTTGACGATTTACCTCAACATTTAACATAAACGTTGATTCATCAGGAAAAAAGATGTGTTCTATGTTTAGAACATTTCTATCCAGTGGAACCATATTTTTTTCTTAAAACTGGAGTCTTCTACCCGGATTATTTTCGGTGAGGATTTTCATTGTATAAGGATGAAATTTTTGCGATCTAAGGATTCTTGACACTGGCTATCATCATTCAAATTTCGATTTTGTGTTTTGTGGGTTTCAGTTAAAATCAGTTGGTATAATTTTTCGACAAATGGTGAACAACAGTCAACACAACAGTGGAACGACTAATACTCCCCTCGCTCAAATATGTGTCAAACGTTAGTTCGACTAAAAATGATAAACCAGCATTTTTGGTATTCCACTTTTAAAATACATAAAAATTGAATTAAGTTGACTTAGATTTATTCATTCTTCAAATTAGATGTTTGTTAAATATCTTGTAAATGACAGGAAATAAAAAATTGAAATTTGGCACACACGTATAACTTGATATACTCTTTAAGAATAGTGATAAAAAATTAGGGTTGCTATTAAAAAATAGTCGATGACGCCATATCTCATATTTGGGACACGCTGTATAAAATTCTATTACATCAAAAAGAGCGCAATTTAAAATACTAATCGACCTATCCGAGACTATTTTCAAAAAATAAACTTTCTATGATTTTTAAATTTATTCCAAGTTAGAGACTCGCCCTTCCCACAAAAAAATATAATTTATTTTCTTATCTAGTAAAAACGAAGTCTAGTTTTACATCGAATCGAAAATACATATTTTTCGTGACTGTCTTTGTTTAAAAAATGTAAATTATGCATAATAATAATTATCGAGTGTCTTTTAATAATGAATTGTTAACTTTATTATAGTTCATTAATATTCATACCTGGGACAACAAGATGTCTTGTTTGTATTAGAATTTTGCGAAGGAAATTTTATGAAAAGTGTTAGATGTTTTTTATTTATTTTATCAATCTATTTATTTATTTATTGACGTCATAAATAAACATTTTACAAAGATTAATTACAAACATATATTACGCACATTTAGATATTAAACTAAGACGAGCAAATAAAATACATAGCATCGTATTTAAACTTAGTGAAAGATTAATACAGTATGTTAAGTTTTTCACAATATTTTTATCCAGTATTACACATTCTTACTAATGGACTATACATAAGATATGACGTACGACAAAATGGAACATGTAATAATTGAGACTGCCTAGTTGTATATTCTGAAACATTCAGTGCAAAACATTCTAAACACTCGGACGAATTAATTAGATTTTTGAGTAATTTATATGAAAAACAAACATCAAAATATTCCCGCCGTTTCAATAAAGCTGATGCTGATAAGTTGACATATAATCTAATATTGTCTAAATCTAAAATTATATTTTGAGAATATAATTTGTATCTTAAATATTTTTGAAAGTTTATTTGTTCGTGTTCCAATGTGTCTATATAGCAGTTAAAATGCGGTAACCAGATCATATTACAATATTCAAGCACAGACCGAACTAAAAATGTAAATAGCATAGTTAGACTTTGTACATTTTTAAATATTTTAATAGTACGTTTAATAAATCCGAGCATTTTGTTTGCTTTGGCAACAACAGTTTCAATATGATGAGAAAATGTATGTTTTCTGTCTAAGTAAATTCCCAGATCTCTAACTACCTCTACAAATCCCAAAATATTATTATTTAAGCGGTAAACAGGTTTATTGTTATTACTTATACGACTGAATAATAATATATTACACTTGTTCAAATTAAGGGTCATATCGTTTTTAACTTACTTATTCTTAAAAGATCTGATTGTAATATCGCTGCATTATCCAGGAAACTCGTCTGTACAGTTTCAAATCGTCTGCAAAGAGTAATATCTCAGATTCTATCCCAACTTGTATATCGTTTATGTATATATTAAAGAGAAGAGGGCCCAAGTGGGATCCCTCGGGGACCCGAGATGTAGCGTGAACCACATCGGATAAAAAAGTATTTACGCGGACTTGCTACGTACGGTTGATTAAATATGAAGACAGCCATACTTCTTTAGTTTATCCAACAGAAGATTAATATTGACTTTATCAAAGGCCTTACTGAAGTCCATGTAAATGGAGTAGACTTCAGAACGAGCCTCAAAAGATTGCAAAATATAGTAATCCATGTTGTTGAGAAATTATAATAGTTATAGTATTGGATAAACATTATCAATACGTGACTCAAACAACTTTGGAATCGCTGACAGAATGCATACACCCTATGACATCAAGATTTTGCAATTCTGTCTAAACATCGGATGGCGTTAGGTTTATTTCAGACAAATTAATATTAGATTCCAATTCCATATCGCATTGAAACGAACGTTGGTCATTATTCACAGTTGCAATTTTTTTAGCGAATGCATTAGCTATACTTCTGTCGTCATCTGCATGAACACCGTCCAAGTGCATACTAGACGGAATTTTACTCGAGTCCGATTTAGTTTTTACAAATTTCCAAAAATATGCCGGATTCTCAATTACCGATTTTTCTTCGTGAGCAACATAACTGTCATAACAAAGTTTCGTTTTTATTTTACATTGTTTCCTAAGGTCAGAAAATTTAATGTAGTCTGTTTCTTTGCCCCAAGAATCTGTAAATCACAATGCAAGGACAGAGGGAAGATAAACAAAAGGAGTCTTTGCTATCTATTATTATTATTTAACTATGAGGGAATAAAATGTTAGAAATAATACATTTTAATTCACTTTTGCTTCAGTTTATTACTATGGGTGCATTATAAAATTAGATTATGAAGTATCCTAACCTGCAGCGGTGGTAGCAGCAGTAGTTGCTATAAAAAATATTAAATTATATACAAATAATACAAATATACATAATTAATACACTCACTTGAAGCCCCACATCCAGCTTTATGGTTTGAAGGACTGTGAATGTGACCTTCATGACCAGGAGCAAATCCAGCTGCATCTGTATTCACATTATGAGCTCCTCCTAATATATTAATCAAATTCTTTTCGGGGTATCCATCTGCATAACTAAATCCAACCTAAAACAAAAAAAAATTAATTCAGAGAGGATACCATATTTTAGTTTGGAATATCAATTGTTTAATGACATCTATGTTTTTAAAAAAAATTAAAAGTTTAAATTAACAGACATTTTTTAATATACATAATTAATTACATGTATCATTTTTTAAATTTAACACGAAACTAGAGAATTGAAATATTAATTATATTCTTATAAATTATACCAGTGGGAAAATTGGCATAGTAAATTATACCTTACGAGTATTATTATATAAAAAAAAGGTTTCGTTTTATTATATTTAAATTATTTTTATTATGTAACTACAAAATTACATAATTTGACTTGTAGAAGGTTACGTTTGATCGAAAAGTTAGAACGGTAGAAAAAAGTAAAAGAATTTCATTAATCTATAAAAACATAATTGCAAGCAAGTAAATAAAACAAAATTTTATAACAATAATTTCACTGTGTTTAGTGTTGTTAAATTCCCCAAAAGATTTAATTTTTAGACTTGTCTTTATTTTTACTTTCCCTATATGAAATATAGGGGAAGTATTGTGATCGTGATTTTTTTTTGAAAAATTTTTTTTGCGGAAATATCCGTTTTGGGGTCCCCTGAACCCATTACACTAATTTCTGGAAAAAAATTTTTTGTGTCTGTGTGTGTGTCTGTCTGTCCGTCTGTCTGTCTGTCTGTCTGTCTGTCTGTCTGTCGGTGGGCGCTGTATCTCAAAAACGAATAATCTGATTGAGATGAAACTTTAAACTTAAGGTTTTATCATTAAAAACTGGAACTGAAAAGCTTTTGGTAAACATTCATAGACCGGAAGTGGATGTTTACTCGAGACGTTTTTTTGTTTTTTGGTGATATTTTTCTAAATATGAAAAATTTTGAAAAACGATTCAAACAAAAGTTAAAGAGAATAAAAAACTGAATAAGTTTTATTTAAACGTATTTTTCATAAAATTTTTAACTTTTAAGAAAAACTATAAAAAATAAAAATTTAGACATTTTTTGCCAATTGTTAATTAACTGTTGGAGTTACATGAAACTTATATAACAAATAATTGTAGAGAATTAAAAAGTGAATAAATTATTAAGAATAGCCTTTTTGCGTAAATCTCATAGTTTTCGAGAAAAATATAGGGAAAGTACCATGATGGCCACATCACCATTTTTTAAAATATTATACAAAATATTTTAAACAGAGCATATTTAGTAGCTTATATTTAAATTTACAAACATATTTAGAATTTTCTCTTTGGTATCACTTACAAATTAAAATTAATATAGTTTTAAAGAGTAACTTACCACAAAGGCAACAAATAATGAGCAAACTAATGCAAACTTCATTTTGCTTGTAAATATCAGAACCGTGTATCTGATTTGAATGATTTAAATATTTTGTAATCCTCTTATATAGTATAATGTTTGAATTGAATTTATTCAAACGGAAATAACATTTATATATTTAATGCAGATGAAAAGAGTTCCGTTTATTATTCAGAAATAATAACTATTATTATTTTAAAAAAACCTTGGAATAGTGCCAGCAATGAAATATTTTTGTTAAGCATGTGCTAAATTGTTCAAAATATATTTTTTTATTATCATTTGACATGCGTAAAAATATATGCAATGACTATTTACATACGTTTCAAAAAAAATTTAACTTGGAGAAAACTTCTGTAATACATATATTAATATTACTCGGAAAGCATTGTCTATAAATGTAAATATTATAAATATCTTACAATTTTGTAATAATGTTTAAAAACTTCATTTTCTTAGATAATTATAATCTATTACATAAATATGATTGTTCCAAGAAAATAAAATTTTAATGACAAATACTTTAAGCTAAAAAAGAAAATTAAGAATTCAATTTTTTATTAAATAAAACACGATAACTTTGTTTTTATAACTTGAAAACATTTTTATTGTAACATCATTTTTTTAATAAATACTCATGTCACTTTTAGACCTACTAGATCCTAAGTGTTGCTTATTAAAAACAGCGTCTCTCATACCTATTAAGCCATATTTAGTTGATAGTACGCAACATCTTAGCATTTTAATACTTGATGTAGTTTTCAGTTATGTGAAGATTTAGATTATTAATTAAACACAGTTATATTTCGTTCTTGATAAGTATATTAACTAAATGTATTTTTCTACCGAAGGTAAACTCCCAACGACTGCGGAAGGCTACAGGCCACGTTTCCTACTGGACGTCGAAGGCAAGCCAACGAGGCCAACAAACGCTTTCAACTCGATCCACTGGCGAGGAGAAAGGCAACGAAGTACCTAATGGTTATCATCGCCGACTACCTGCACGAGCGTTCGATCCACTTCTTAGGAAAAAATGGCGTGCCGAAGATCTCTGAGGTACATGGAGAGGACCGGCAGGGCTCCGCCCACGGTCACTCTGTGGAACCTGGCCTACGACGAGCGACTGAACAAAGGAGTTCATCCCAGCGTTGAAGCCTTGAACGACCAGAAGGCACGGCGAACAGTCGTACCACCCGACCCATATATTGTCAGGGCATGGGTGCATTAGCAAGTACCTGTACAGGATTGGAAAAGCCTCCAGCGAAGAGTGCCATTGGTGTAAGTACGTGGTAAATGACGCGCGCAACTCGTTCTTTGTATGCCCACTGTGGGGACGGGAACGGGAAGAGCTGAGTAGAGAGCTAGGCGGGCCTGTCGAACAACGAAGCCTCGCTCTGCACATGCTGGAGAACGAAGTAAAATGGGCCGCGGCAGACCGGACGGCCAAGGAAATCCTGGAGGGGAAAAAAGCTTTTCTTTCAGAATAAGGTGGTGCAATTGGGGCCGACTAGATAGCTAGCGAAGCTGGCAGGGTACCTGGGGCAGGATTCGTAAGTAAGGATGAGGAGGAAGACTTCACCAGGTGAAGTGTGAAACGATGCCACTGGTGTCCCTGTCTTGTCGACCTGCCTATCGGTCGACCAGCATGGAAAGGTCCCCGATGATAGCGGCGGAAAATAATAAACATTATAGCCCCCGCGCATCAAGTGGGATTATGTCCGAAAAAAAAGGTCTCAACTTAACTACTTAACATATACTAAGATATAAGGATATCATAATGAATGTACTACAACTTTTCTAAAAATATTTTCGATAAACAAAGAATAGTATCACTTTTATCATGTTCAGAAAGGGTTTTTTAAAACATAATGCTGAACATTATAGTCTATCGAGAATTAAGTATAAATATGGCCTGTTGCCATATGAAATTACACCAAACCCAATATTTCCTGAAAAGTAGCTATATTCTCATATTTTGTAGCACCTTAAAATATTATCTAAAGAAAAGTTTTACTTATTAATTATGTTTATTAACTAAATGAACAAACCGAATATATTTTTTGAATGCTGTTGTAATTTCATGGTATATTATTAAAACAATTTTAATTATTTATAAATCATATGATTTTTTTTACCCAATCCCAAAAACATCATGTGATACTTTGCACAGTCATAAATGCCCGTTATCGTATTATTACACAGTATTTTGTGAATACTTCTATAAAACAAGCAAAAAATTTACATGCACACGACACCTATAAACGTATTAACAACACATAGACATACATACATACACATACCTTAACAAACCTACCACTATTATCTTATATATTAACGTACATATTTAGATTTAGGCATTATCATTGGTACTCCTATTAGTCGAGCCGTCGAGAGCTGTCGTTGAGTCATGCATTTTCATACTTAAAACGGTATAGCAATTACTATTAATCTCATTCCAACATCATCCTAGGATCACCGAGACAGCATGAAATTAAAGACGAAACGTGCATTTTTTTTCTCCAATATAGAGCGATGAGTTACAGTCAGCTCTCAGCAGCTCGACTATATAAGTTCTTAGATTCTTTAATCTCTTACTGACAGATAGAAAAGAGTTTTTATACTAAATCTTCTCAATAATTAGCAGTGTCACAATAATAACTTATGGCCCTTAAATTTCTATTGATAATGAGGCAAAGAAAATCTGATCTGTAATTTTATCATTAGTACTTCTGTGTTTTACGAATGTTCTCAAAGAAGAAATTAACAGCTTAAAAACATATATTTAAACAACTCACCTCATGCCGAGGTGATATTTTCCTCTATACTGAGCTAACTGTTATTCAAGAACCCCGGCAACCTTCCATGCACTTGCCACCTTTTAAATATGTCATTGTATCCACTTCTTTCAATTAATCACAATTTTTCATAAATTTACACTTCCTTTCCATTCTCTTTCCCCCAAGCCGCTACATTTTCACAATTTCATTCATTCTCTTTCGCTCTAATGCCTACTTATATTCCCTTACACCAATCCATTATTTCCATACACCTTTCACCAGTCACTCCTCCTCAAATCCACACAACTTCATTTCATAACTCGCTATTTTCTTCATTGACTCACGCACCGCAGACTTACTCTATTTGTTTCCTGAAACACTATGTGTACCGGAGTTTACTTTTCACCTGCCCAGCATATTCCTCAGAAATCATAGTTGCTCTCTTTCTCTCTCTCTAGACACTCCCCATACTTCCACTCCAAACATTAAATCGGCTTCACACAGGCATCCCATAATGTATATACGACAAAAAAATTGTTCACCAACCCACTTCTCTCTTATAACACACCACGTTTTCCTTGCTTTTACGTATTCCACGTAGCTCGTATTGCACGTACCTCTTTAAATATTTTCTTTTCTCTCTTTCATATCTCCTTCCAAATCTCATTTTAGTTCGTCTATGCCTTTTCCTTTCTTTACTTCACGAAGTGATTTTTTCACCTATTTCTCGGTGTAATAACTCCTCTTATTATCATTCTTCTAACCCACATAGAATACCACTGTTTTTTCTACATTTTTCATTTATTCTTGTAATGACACTTCTGTTCGTTTCTATCGTTCCCTTTTTTATATTCCACATTTTCGGCTTAACTTCTATGCATTCTTAATTCTTCACTCGTTCTTCCCAGAGCCTGTATCTTTCTCCCTTCGCATATTCTATTATATTTATTTCTAACTGCTGTCACATGCTTCGCTGTCCTTTGGCTCAGTATACAATCCCTCATTACTTACATCTTTGCATTTCGGCATTCTTCATCGAACCAAGTACACATTTTCCCAAGTTTCCCTTAATTTTTCTTTCATATCCCACTATGACATTCTCTAACTCTTCCATCGAACTAACTTAGTCCCACTGAACCTTCTCTAATATGTTGTTCTTTATATCCCTAATGACATTTACAACACTTTCATATTTCTCACATACTTGTTTTTGTTCCTTTTATTTAACCATCTGAATATCTATTTTTAGTGGTAAATGGTCCGACACCATTACTTCCATTCTGCTCGCTTCTTTCCTTGAAAAGCCCCTAGTGACTATGTAATCAATCACTGTCGATTCTTGTGTCATAATGTATGTTTTTTACCTTCTCAATCCCCTTCTGTGCATCTATTTAATATACTTCACTTCCTCATGTTCCTACCCTCGTTGTTTATCCACTTATTCTGAGATCTTCTTTTAATCATTGTAGAGTAATTGCTAATCCCTTCCCCCGCTTCCCCAAATCGTTCATTAAAATCACCCCCAATCAGTCAACTTCCTGTGTCGCTGTAGCTATAATCTATTTTCTTTCTTATTTTATGCCATGTTTTTATTAATATATAATACTCTTACATTTATCAAGTACACTCCCTCCATAAACGTCACCTTGTCTTTCATAATCTCTCTATCATTTCCATTATTATTCCACCTTTCGTCCTTCCCTTTGCTACAGACTTTATTGCCTCTTACATTGACCACCATAATAATTATCATTCATGCACATCCCAGTCAGTCAAGAGACCAATCCTGAGAAATGTCGAAGGCATTCAAGAGGATGGAGCGGTCGATATTTTACGAAGTAGATATTGAACTTAGTAGTAGTAGTAGTAATGTTTGGCTATCGACGCCGTGTTATTTGTGTATTTATATGTGTGTGTAAATGAGCTTGTTACTTTAAAGGATCGTCCCGTCACTCTAAAGCACCATTGTATCCCAATCAACCATCCAACTGCTGATCTGAACTAACGTTGCTGCGCTCGCTAACTCTAGTTGACCTTATTTTACTGTAATCATTAAAAAAATGTTAGTATGTATATCTAGATTGCAAATTGCACATCCTATTGGTTATTGAGTCATTTGAATCTTCATGCTTCGACGCTGGCCTCACCTATATGAGATATGAGATACCACGATTCCGCCGGTATTACAGTTATTGTTATATACGCACCTACGGGCCCTCCGTTCTCTTTGTATGTAAAACGGTTAAATAATCGTTCAATTGAGTAAAATAGACCATTTATTCAATAGTGGTATTAGTGAATGCGTTAGTATAATTTTTATAAAGCGTTATTAATAAAAGTATAGAAATTCATTTAATCGTCACATATTTATTTCTTAACGTTCTATTGTTTTTTTTGTCTCCAGAAAGTATTCTAATAATAATGCAAGTGTTACAACATACCGCTATCTGAAAGTAACTCTATCAAATGTTACGTATGCAGATACTTATATAGCACAATACGTGCAAAATTATCAAATAGTGAATCTTTCTTACGCTCAACGAAGAGCATTAAGTGGACATGCACTGGTGCTGCACATCTGATTTAACTGATCATATTCTTAATCTTAAGGAATTCGGGTGCGTTCGGACCTGGTCCGTCGCACGTCCTCTCGTTAGAGCCGATGGAGGCATCGGCTAAAGACGCGTTGGCCACCTTAGGCAGGCTAAAATCAAGGGGTAATCTAACTGTGAACCTGGCAGCCACGACTGCGGGGAGGCCCTAGAAGAGTGCTGGAGCGACACCCACAAATGAGCCCAACATTGGATACGAGTACCTCGTGTACGATGTCAACCAGGGTAGCCAGAAGAGGAGACAGGAGTCGCTGTCGCCCCATAGGGAGGAGTCCTGAAGAAGATGGCGGACAAGATCCTGGGTATGCACGGTCAGTTGGACAAGATCTCCAGGGAGCTGGTCGCGCTTGTAAAGGCTAATCTGAATACCAATTTGGAGATCAAGGATCAGATCTCGACGGTTAGAAGCATAGCCAGCCACCTGGCAACGGCAAAGGTAAAGAGGGTAGTAGGGGGCCTAGAAGGAGGAGTCCAACCATGCAAACCACAGACTAGGATAATGGTTGACTCAGATACACAAACGGACGACGGCGATAAGGGAAGGGACGAGGTTTGTGACAAGGCATCGCAGGTAACAACAGCGGTGGGAGACGAACCGGTGGAAGGGGCAAGGCAGAACGTGGGCAGCGATGAGCTGGCTGAGGTCAGACGGGCCATTATAGGTATCCAGGAGAGGCTGGACACGCTGTTGCCAAGGGAGGCGCCCTGGGCCCCGAAGACCCAAGGAGTAGTAGCAGGGAACGGTAGCAGGGAACGGTCCCCCTCCCACTAGTACCTGTGGGCGCTAATGCGGAGGGTCGAGCGAGATGCCCTGAAGGTGAATGGGTTAAGGTGGCGAAGAAAGGAAAGAAAAAGGTCGTGGTGAAAGATACCGTCCCGATTGAGGACGCGGGGAAGTGACGTGTCGAGGGGGGCAAGGAACCCAAGTGTTCCAGGAGACAAATGCCGGAGAGGATACTGGTGAAAACCAAGGACACCTCTTACAGCGAGGTGCTCAAGAAGAAGATCAAGGAAGGACTTGGGGAGGGAGCAGATAAGGTGACGGCGGCAAAAAGGAGCCTAGCGGGGAACTTGGTAGTAGAGGTCGCCCGTGGGGTAAACGCTGCCGACCTAGTAGGCAGCATAGCCGGATTGGTAGGTGGAGAGAGGGTGAAGATTACTGGGGGCAGCAAGGGCCTCGTTGAAATTAAGGGGCTAGGAGAAGCGACCAGCGAGGATGAAGTCAGGGAGACAGTATCGAGAACCCTAGGGGAGGAAGGGTGCGCCAATATAGTGTGGGTGAGGGCATACGGGGCCGATCTGAGGATCGCGTTAGTGGAAACTTCGAGGGCGAACGCAAGTAGACTCCTCGAGGCCAAATGGATAACGATAGGCCTTTCAAGGTGCCGGGTCCAAGAGAGGCCCGAGCGACCGACGTCCTGCAGGAGATGCTGGGGCCAGGGGCACCTAGCGGCAGAGTTCTTGGGGGTAAACAGGCGAGGGATGTGCAGGAGGTGTGGTGAAGGAGGGCACCTCGAAAAGGAATGTAAAAACGCGCCACTATGCGCAGTGTGTAAGGTGGCTGGCAGAGACGCAAGCCACTTCCTTGGAAGCAGGGCGTGCACTGGTATTAGCAATGGCACGTCGCAAGGCGACATTGCAGTTAGCACGGGAGAGACTAACAGAAGCGAAGGTTCAAATACAAGTAGGGCATGACGCCATAAGCCTTGCAGCACGACCACAACTATGCGTATGGAACCCTTGGCGGCCACAGTGCTGCAGGTGAACCTTAACAGGTGTCATGCGGCGCACGACGTCCTGGAACTCATGATCAAGGAGAGCGATCATCGCCAGCGAGCCCAATAATCGCCGGGTAGGAGGGAACTGGATCAGGGACGAGCCAAACGGAGATGTAGCCATCAGGGTTGGCTCCAGGATCAAGCACCAAGCAACGGCGTCCGGCCGCAAGGGCCTAGGCATTGCCTGGGCTAAAGTGGCGCGGCTAGTCGAGGAGGAGGTAGAAACCCTAAGCGACCACAGACTGATTAGTTTCTCTGTGTCCGGGCGAGTTCCTACCCCTGCGCCATCGCAACCGTCTGGACCGCTTTGGAATTTGATCGGGGCTGATTGGTCATCGTTCGTCGGCCGGATGGGTTCGCCACCATCCCGAGACGCAGGCGTTCCAACAAGCGGCGGACATATTGGTGGACCCAAGAAGTAGCTGCGGCTAGACGCCTTGCCGCCAGCGCTAGGAGGTACCTTTTAAGGTGTAGGCGTACTGGGTGCGTCGGCCTGAAAGCCCTTGAATATCCGAGCAAGCAAAGCTGCGTCGTGGAAACGCCTACTGGATTAGGTGGAGAACGATCCGTGGGGTCTGCCTTACCGGATTGTGGCTAAAATTATGGGCCAACTCCGTCCTAACCCTGCCATGCTTGTGCTAGGAGGCATGCGCATAGTCCTGGAGACATTGTTCCCAAAGGTTAGCCCCACAATTTCCCAAGAGGGCCTCCCACTTGCTTGGACGAGCTGGAGCTGTTCACCGAGGAGGAGGTCCGGGCTCCAGCGAGTGCACTATCCCTCCGTAAGGCCACAGGACCTGGGGGGATACCGAACGAGGCGTTAAGAAGCTACGTACTCAACTCGACATCTCACGTCCCGGAGCTCTTCAATATATGCATTCGAAGAGGAGTTTTCCCCCAG